>JBAIZL010000002.1:327520144-327692644 GCA_036971475.1 Prosapia bicincta
AGAATTATCAATAGAACCCATAGACCTACTGCTAGAAGAACAAACATGGAATAAGCATCTAAAAACCCTCTCACTACACATAACCCATCCACTACAATCTTTAAAAGAAACGACTACACGGCAATCATACACTCACAGTATCAATTTGCTCGCTGCTGAAATGCCTTCTGAGACTCCAGAGGAAATCCCGGTCTGCAACCACGAACCCCCTTGGAAGCAGAATGAAATAATAGTAACTTTAAACCTACCTTCTTGCATAACTAAGGAAGACCCCCCAGGAGGCACTTCGGCGAGAGTCACTGGAAATGATTCAGAATCTGTACCCAGACTCCGTTCAAATCTACACCGATGGGTCAGTGGATCTAGTCCAAGATAAGTCAAGAGCAGGCCACTATAACCACTTCACTGGAGAAGAATATTACATACCAGCAAATGCAGCCTCCAGTGTCGATGCAGAGTTGCTGGCAATAAATGCAGCCTTGGTAAACTGCCTTCAACTACGATCAGAGAAGTTCTGTATACTCACTGACTCCAAGAGCGCCTTGACCATGATAGAGAACCGGAAACCAGAAAGCTATTCATTCAGACTAGAAGAGAAAATAAATTTACTCAACACTCTCAGCAAAGATGACAAACAAATACAGCTCCAGTGGATCCCCTCACACTGCGGCATCGACGGTAATGAAAAAGCAGATACAATCGCCAAACAAGCAGCGGAAATGGGCCCAGTCTTCTTACCACAGTACTTTATAAAGAAATGCCTAAGTGCTGTGAAAACATCAGTTAGAAGAAAATGGATCCACCGTTGGAGAGAAGAAACCAAAGGTAGAAACCTCTATGATATTCAAAAAGAACCAAATGATTTGGAAATGTATCAAGGGGTTCCCAGATTTACAGCCATCTTTGCAGCACGAGCAAGAATCAGACACATTGTGACTGAGACCTATCTCTTCAGATTTAATCTGAGTGAATCTCCACTCTGCCCCAACTGTAGAAAAGAGGAGGAGACTCTAGACCATATCCTCCTTCGATGCTCCTCACCAATTTCACCAAGAGCAGCTCTGCTGTCTGCGCTGGGAAGCCAGGGAAACATCAAAACAATACTGATCAATAAACAGTTTTGGACCTTGGCTGCAGCAACTTATTATGGACAACGGACCATCGGAGTCACATGACCCTGGACGTCCGCAGCAAGAAGTAAGTAAGTAAGGGGTGGTTAGATTTGTTGTGTATTTTGGTATTATTGGGTATTGGTTTTCTGTTTACTGTAGTTTCTATTTTATTATTGTTGATATTTAATGTGATGTCAAGATTGTTAATGGTTCTGTTTGTTTCTGTTTTGTATGTGAATTGTATGTTTTTGTTGTAAGCATTTAGTTTATTTAGAATTATGATGTGTTTGTTGTGAATGGTGGGTTGATATATTACAAGTATATCATCTACGTATCTCGTCCATAATGAAATGTTGTAAATATATTTCTGACATGACTGATGATGTGGGTGATCCCATGGGGAGTCCAGTTGTTTGTTTATAGTATTTATTGTTAAAGTGGAAGTAGTTTTGGTTGCATATGTGTTTGATTAGTGTAATGATGCTATTTATTGTGTTTTCTTTCTCGTTATTGTATATTAGTTTGTTTTTATTATTTCTATAGTTTTTTCTATTGGAATGTTAGGGCACATGTTGATGATGTCATAACTATTCATTTGTATGTTGCTGTTTGTTTCTATGTTTTTTATTTTATTAATGAATTTGTATCAGTTTTTTATATTGTATGTGTTGTTGATATGTATTTTAGATCTTATTATTTTGTCTAGTATTTTTGAGATTATGTGAGATGGTGTTGTTTTGAAGATAATTAGTGGTCTGAATGGTGAGTTACAGAATTCTCAGAAATAAATACGATCCGTTACAATTAAGCAGACCTATTTGTGAATTTTGTTATGGTAAAACAATATATTATAAACTGTATTTTATCGAAACGGAAGTCATTGTAACTTTATATTTTACAACATGTATATGATCAGATTTTCCGGCTTATGCAGAACTAAGACGTAGTAAATACATATCACTCATCCTTTTGCTTATTCCGCTTCCGCCTTAGACAGTTTCCGGCTTATAAAGGTTATTAACCAGGTAAATTGAATAGGCGACAGTCGGGACTTTTAAAGTTTTTCACAATAGACGGGATTCCGCCTAACACAGGTCCGCCTAACACAGGTCCGTCTAAAGACAGGTTTGACTGTATTTTAAGTTATTGTTATAATTTAGGATGTTTCTGTGTGTTACTATTAGGTTTTTTATTATATTGAGGTATTTTTAGTTGGGTCTGGGATTTGTTTTTATTTATTATCTTTTATGTGGTTAGTCATTGAATTGATGTATTTGGTGTTTTTGATTATTACTTGTTTTTTTTATCTGAATTTAGTATGTTGTCATTATTTTTTACTTTTTGTTCAAGTTCTTAAATTTCTTTTTTGTTTACGTATTGTTTTTTTTTTGTTTTGTTTTGTGTTTTTATTAGGTTAGTACTACTATTAATGCTGTTTCTTATGTGTTATATATAAATAATAATATAAAATATTTTCAAATATAACTTACCCAATTTTAACAAAAACCAAATAATAAAAAAACCTATAATTAACACGGAATCTAACATCCATAAAATCAGTCACCAAAACATAGAACACAATAGTCAAGTAACCGAAAGATGCCTCATCACAAAAGGTAAAAATTAATTGCACTTAGTGGTGAAAGAATTGTTTACAAATAACAATAATAACTTTATTAAGTCAGTGCTACAGAAAAATAATGGACAACGTGAAATATCACAATTTTAACACCAACCTAGGTAAACAACTCTACTTGAAATTTCTCAACCTATACACTCTCTTATAAAATCAATTATATTTATTACATTAAACTTATAACTTTATTATATCATATTACTTGCCAAATTTACAAATTCAAGTAAATTTAAGAAAAACTCACTGAGACAAAATATTTTTAGTTGCAATCTTTGTCAGTGTTGGCCGCTTGAAAGCCTTGTTTGGTTTTAATGGCAGTGTCTCTATGATGTGGTCAAAAAGGGAATGTAATCTGTATTACCTGTTCAATTATTATGTTTTGGTTTATTGGAAAATTTCATGTTTTCTATTGTGTTGAGATATTTTCTTATTTTCATATTGAGAATTTCTAAGTTATGGTTGAAGTTTATACTTATACTTAAGTCTCTACTTATTTATTGATTTGCATGTTCCTGGGAGCTACCAAATCAGACATTCCCTAATTTTTAAATAAATAATAATAACAATATCAAGTTCAAATTATCTAAAAATATAATAATTAAATTTAATTATCTACATTTTATGATCATATAAAACACCTGTAACAGTGAATTGAAATCTAGTGTCTATTTAAGATAAGGAACTCAAACTTTTTATAAAAAAATATCTGGTGGTAAGAATAGATAAAGGTGAAAAATATCCAGGCAAATAAAATAAAAAAGACTATTTACCCCTTACCTTTGAAGACAAATGCTGTGACTGGAGAACATCTTCTGAGCCGGCTAATATTGTCTCCTTAAAATGGACCATGGATGCCCACTGACGAGCAATTACTGGGAAGCATGAAGCTGTCTTGGAATCATCATCCATTTGAAGGCCTTAAAGAAAATAGCATTTTCAATGACAATTGATAACTATAAAAGATTAATTGTATCTCAACCAATATAACTGTAAAAAAATGCCAAGCAAGAAGTTAACAGTTAATATTAAAAATTATATTTATTTTGTTTTATTACAAAACAAAACATAACCAAATATATTTTTAATATTTAAATTTTTAAAATGGTATCAATTTTATAGCTTCCAAAAAATGTTTTTAAAAGGAAAAGCATGTAAATCATGGCACTGATAAACAATATGAAAAAGTAAAACACTTTCTTACAACTATGTCTAGAACCTTCTATTTAATGGGAAAATGTGGCAGTTTTACATTCTAAATAAGCTTTTGAAATGATTTTCAAATGAATTGTAATTCTTAAATATTAGCTAATTTATTATCATATATATTGGAGTACATTTTTCTGCTTTTCCTAACATTACAATATTTTCCTTTTTTGACTCCATTTTCAAAACTTAAATAGTACTCCTTTACTTTGTAATATTTAAATTTTGGAGACATTCTGAAACGCGTCAACAAAGAAAAATATTGTGATATTAAGAAAAGCAGAAAATTTTACTCAAATAAATACAAATATTCCTAACAGAAGTGAAGATAAGTATGTTGGGAATTTTATTCTATTCTTTTACCAAATTCTGGTCACATCTCAACAAAATTTGATGAAACAGCGACAATATACTGGTGTTGCAGTATCAACAATTCCAGCTAGAGTCAAGCTAAAATTGTTTATACACTTAGGGATGGGTTTCATTTTTTAAGTAATGCAAATGGCAAAGTGTTTAACTGTCTACTGTTATAGTCTGTAGTTCTTCAACTAGTGTTCTGAGGAGCACGATTGCTCTAGTATTTGCCATATACTTTGCTAGAATCAGTTCTAGCAGCTCTGTTTTTGGGTAACAAAAGGTGCAAAATGCTGAGTAAATCATGCTGAATCAGTAATTGCGGACACTAGTGGGTATACATTAATTCCTTGTGTCAATTTAGTTGTATTTCACTACAAACATATTCTCACTTATAAAGTACTCAATATTATTTTTTTTTTTACACTGGTGCAATTTTTTTTTTATTGGTTAATTTGTTTATTTTAGTTTATTATTTGTTAATTGATTAATATGTGTAATCATAATTACGAAAAAGTTACAGCTTGAAGTTTGTTTTAGATTCTAGGCTCCCACTATTATTGTTCATTTTGTATGTACACAATACACTAATTACAATTACTGACTGACATCGAGTAAAATCTATAATGAGCTTCTCACTACAGTCGACATAAAAAATGCTGAAGTGTTGTATTATGTTTAGATGTCTGACAGAAGGTCAATGGCCCATAAATAACTTTATTTATTTATGCTGTAAGTATCGAGAGTTGATAAATATCCCTTAGAAAGCCCAAACCTCTAGTCTTGTACGTGGCAAATCGGAAAATTGCCTCTCTTGAAGAAAACAGATCAATCAATGATGACATTCAATACTAGCTGACCTAGTATGTAAACTGTAAGGGGTTAAGGTTATTTTAGTAAAGCCCTTAATTAACTAATTTAAACATAAAAGTAATTGTATTGACACTAGACATTTTAGACCAACACCTACCAAAATAAATAAGAGCTATTAATTTTTGCCAGTTATTTTTAAAATGTTAAAACCCTTATAGGCTAATGTTCATTGATAAACCAAAAAGGAAGACATTTTATGGTTAACAGCAATAAATAGTTGTATACAGAGATGGAAGAAAATATCACTTATTTAGTCTCAAAGAGGACAACAAAAACTATGATTAAAGATTGTAGTTTCGGATTTGGTGAAAAGGGAATGAAGGTGAACTGACCAGTTAAGAAACAAAAATTATAAGATGACAGATAAATTATGATGTGAATGCTAGTACATCGTAGTCAGGAGCCTAGAGATGACAACAAATTCTTTATATAAGAACATATAAAGAGAGAGCAAAATCCCAGAAAGAGTGAAAAGAAAAACATTTACCTTACAACCTTTCTATGCCTCTAGAAATAAAATTTCTTTACTATAACTCTTGAAGTAAAAATATCACTAGTATACTTTCTTAGAATTCTTTTCACTTGAACTTTTTTATTTAATGTCTGTTAATAACTATTTAAAGTGTTTAAGGATAATGACAGATCACAGAGCAATTCATGCTACTACAAATACACTCTTCTTTTCGATTTTCTATCCGAAAATCCTTAACAAGAGCTGTGACGTCAACATTGTGATACAAAAGTTGACTTGTCTAATACAGCAATTTTATTTGTAAATGTTAATATTTATTAGGAATAATAAAATATTTGATTTTAATTATGTTAAAAGTATTCTTTATGAATGTAAAACACTGTAAATTATGGCTTAATATTAGATTGATAAACTTTTAGCTCTTGATAAGGATTTTCAAATAGAAAATTGAAACGTTGAGTGTATTTGTAGTAGCATGAATTGGTCTGTGATCTGTCATTAACCTTAAACACATTAAGTATTGTCTTCATTGCAATGTAGAAATATTCTGCATATGTTCATACATGAGAAGTATTAACTTATGAATATTAGCTGCACTTAATTAATCTTTTGGGTTTAATCATAAGGAACTTACTGGTTTTAATATGTGTAGCAAGCAAGAAAAGCAAAGTAGCCCGAGTGAAATCTTGACAATCCACTGCAGTCCAAAGATGTTCTGTAATATCCACAAGCAGTTTGATTTGTACAGCCACTCTGTTTTTCTGGTTTTGGTTTGCAGACCTTGAATAAAACTTACAAGTTTAAACAATTATAGCTTATTACAGCCAGATTAAATATATCTTTTAGTTAATGAACAATATTTTGCAACGGTAAATATTGAAAGTGTTCACTAAAAAGTTTATTGATAGACTAGTTTTGCCGACGATGTCACTTTTATCAGTGATTAGTTACAACTTGGGTGGCTAACAGTGAGTATTAACCTAATCATTTATGAAGGTAACATCGTCATCGAAACTAGTCCGTATCAATAAACTAGTGAAGTGAGATTTTGAGTGAACTCTTTTAATATTTACTCTTAAATTTTGTAGTCCATTATGTTCGGTGAATCTTAATTAATCACTTTAACTTTAGTTTATGACTATCCGAACTTTCAATTTTGTAAATTTGTAAAACTTACTGAGACAGAACGTTTACTATTTACGAGGGTTGACCAAAAACTAAAGACCGTTTTCATTTTAAGAAACAGGAAAATTTTATTTTAACAAAAAAAGTACATGGAGTTGTAAGTACATATAAAAAGTATTTTTCAACGTAGTCCCCGTCAACATCTATGCACTTGCTTAGGCGGGGGATGAGCTTCTTAATGCCTTGGTCATAGAAGTCTCCCGTCTGTGACCGCAACCATTTCTCCACCTCTTCCTGGACTTCTTCATCAGTCTCGAAGCGTTTTCCAGCCAAATGTTGCTTCAGGTAAAGGAAAAGAAGGAAATAGCTCGGTGCCAGATCAGGGCTGGAAGCAGGATGGCTAAGAACATCCTATTTAAAGGAATCCAGGAGCGCGGTGGTGACCTCCGCATTGTGGGGCCAAGCATTGTCGTGTGACAAACAGACTCCCTTGCTAAATCTCTCTCGGCGCTTGTTTGGATCGCTCTTCAAAGCTTTTTTAGGGTTTCACAATACCGAGCAGCGTTAATTGTGGTGCCATTAGGTAAAAATACGACAAGAAGAACTCCTTGATGGTCCCAAGACGGTTGCCATGATTTTTTTGCAGAGATTGTTTGGCAAAATTTTTTGACGCGAGGTGATGTGGTGGTACGTCCACGTTTCATCGCCAGTCACAATTGAGTCCAAAAACTCCTCCCTCTCCCTGTTTAAACGATCCAAAAACTTTTGGGCACTTTCCACGCGATTTTCTTTGTAAACTTCGGTCAACATTTTTGGCACCCAACAAGCACACAATTTTCCGTAACCTAATTTTTCGGTCAAAATTGTTTGAATTGTTGATTTACTGACTTCAGGTATCATTTCAGCAAGATCTCGGATCGTCAGACGACGATTTTCTCGAAGTTTTTTGAAATTTTCAACAACAATGCTTCATCAACGGATGATTTCCTCCCCCTCCCTTCTTCGTCATGGACATTGGTTCTGCCACTTGAAAACTCTGTACACCACTACCTGACATTGCGTTCATTCATTACATTACCGTAAATGGCCTTCACATGTCGATAAATAACGACAGGCCGCAATTTTTCCGCGTAAAGGAATCGAATGACGGAGCGAACTTCACAACTGGTGGGATTCGGTACTGGGACATCCATCACTAACCACTGCCAAGGACACACTAATAAAGGTACAGATGCGAGCGACGCCTCATTTTAGAGGGGAGAGGCGAAGCTACAAGATAGTGCTGCCACCTAGCGGAATATTTCACCAGTGCGGTGGTAAAATTCAAACGGGTTTTTAATTTTTGGACTACCATCGTACTATTGTGAATTTGTTCTCACTCAGTTCTAAATAACTTAATAGAGTTCAATATTTTGTTTTCACTAAATGGACTACATACAGTGAGGTACACTAAATGATTTAACATTTGTTTCTGTAATAAATATTTACATTACGATATTTAAATTTTCTCTAAATGGGAACACTCAAATTAATATTATATTGTATTAGTGTTATTAGTATAGTACTATAATATATTATTATTTTTTTTTAAATTAATTTCTTTTTCAATTTAAAACCTTTTATTAGTTCAAACTCTCCTTATATACAATCTTAAAATTGTCAATGGTTAACAAAATATTTTTTGTTCATCCACTCAAGTTCAAATAAATTTTTTTAAAGTTGTAGTTGATGACACATGATGTTAATACAGTTTTTTCCAAATATTAATTCATTAATTAAATTTAATAATGAATTAATTTTAGTTTTATATGGGAAAAAAACTTTTCATAAAAGGGGCAAGGTATGCAATATAGTTATATCATCCTATTTGGCTTAAAATAAGTGATAACATATGATTTCATAAAACAGCTGATTTTATGTTATAGGTTATGTGGTGGAACAGCTGTTTTAAGGCATAGGTTATGTTATTTTATTTATAATAATTGTAATTATTTAATAAAAAGTAACTAAAATAAAATTAGATGTTTTTATTCCAATTATTGTTACCATTGTTTTATAGAAGCAAATGTATAATTTTATGTTATGCTTTCTTCTTTAATTTTCCATAAGACTTGGGTGAGAGGAAAACCCAAGACTACTACTTAGACAAAGATTGATCATGATTTCTCATGAGATTAAACTTTTAGAAGATCCTCTATAATTTCATACACCGGCAGTAACCTATCAGGAAAACCTTCCCATTAAAGCGACTGATAGTTGTAAACAAATAATCCAAATATGACAGGGAAGAGAAAATTAAAATGGTATCAGTAATAAGGATTAGTACATTTTTTAAAAATTAAAATAATCACAAGAATGAAGAAACTAGAAAATATTTCAGATTATAACAAAGAAGTGATGAAAATTGTTAATGGTATTTCAAGTAATGTTTTAGGTAAAAATATGGTCTTCATTTTTGTCTTTAGTGAAGTATTTATTTCAACATACAAACTACTGAAAAATTAAGCACACAGCAGACTATTGTTAAATCTGCATTATTGAGTAGTAGACTACATATAGTATAAAATTATAAATTATATAAAATGCAAAAATTTTCATGCAATACAAATTTATATATATATATATATATATATATATATATATATATATATATATATATATATATATATATATATATATATGTAGATTATGCAACACTGTTTTCTTGTATACACTTATCACTTTCACTTATGTACTGTAAAGTATTTATAAAACGCTTTACAATTATTTTATTTTTTTTATTAAATATTTATTTTATTGATGATATCAAATTTCTAGTTAAAACACAAAAACTTACTCAGGAACAATTCATAATTCTTTATTATAACGTTTCTTATTTCAACATTTAAAACAATACACAGAACAAAAATTTATTACTTAACAAGTTTTAACAAACTCGGTTTAACTCTTATTTCTTTTGATTTTATAGTTACACAATTTTAATACCCTTGGCTAATTTTATGATCTCTTACAATCTCGGGGTTTATAGCATGGGGTATATTTTTACTTCTTTTGTTAATTAAATAAATTTTGAAAAAACAATATTAAATTTTGAAATTAGTTTTAATAAATATTTTCCTGATGGAAAAACTTTAATTTGGAATAAGCAAAAAGGCGAAACTATTTGAACTGGATTATGATCTTATTACTATTAATCACAAGATATTCTAATGTACAATTTTAAACTTCCCTATTATCTTAAGAGTCCACTAAAGTTTATTTTTTTATATAGCGCTAGGTACTTAACTTATCAAATAACGGCGAATGGCTGCTTGCTCACACATAGAATTCCGTTGTCTTCAATTTTCACTTTTTTACACACTTAAATTCGTTTTAGTTCTTTCAAATTATATTTTCACTGTACTATATCTTTTAATTTTCTTATTCCTGTTTAATCTTGTCAAGTTTCTTCACAAAACGGTATAATTTTGACGATTTCCTTTCAAATTGAATTTTGACTGTACAGGGCAGGTCCGTTCCTCGGCGTCACCACGCCAGACTCTAACTACGCGTCCTTAGATTTTAAACAATTGTTTGTTTTTCTAATATGGCGGCTTCCTTCTTCTTAAAAAAACACATGTTGCTATATTTTAGTTCAATTTCTTCTCACTATAGTCGACTGCACACTTGACCTACTTCTTGCTTTCACCTCTGTTTTTACAGCTGATGCAATAACGCGATTGTTTACAATGGCGTTTTAATTTGGTTAAACTTTAGTTGAAACTTACTGTTTCAATTTTCCTTCCTTAACAACCCTTCCAGTGTTTATTTAATTATTATTATTAGTGTGTGAAGTGTCTTTGTGTTTTACTTTTGAAAATATTTCGAAATGTGTGTGTTTTGACTGGATTCAAAGAACATAACCTTTCATTGTTTACAATCGTTTTTCACTTTTTCCTTCAAGTAATTACTTATGCCCTATTTTACTAATATTTACAATTTTGTTTAACATATAACTATTATTAGATTATCTTGTTTTAAATTTTATTTGATACAACAAATTTCTTTATGTATTTACAGTTCAAATATCTTATTTACTAATCTAGGCTTTTACCTAAATTTAGTTTCAATTTTAACCTAACCAATCTTTTAATGAATTTCTTTTTAAATTTTGTGTGACTTATTTCTAATATATTCTTCCAATTCTTAAATAATATTATATAGCCCATTCTATAAATGTTACAGTACTTAAACAAGAATCTTACTTGGTATTTATGCGAGTACTTTCAGAGACTAGTAAGTGCCTCCATCTTCCGGCATACTGAACGTATTTTGGACTGCGAGCTGTGTGGAATCTGCCGTTGACCTTGATGTACCGTTAACTTCTATTTTTAGCTTCACTGCACTGTGCGAGTTTTTACCGTTCGTCTTGGGGTTTATATTGTCTATTAGATTGAATAATTTGTCGTTTTTTGATTTTATTTGTATCTGTTCGTTGATGATGTTATTTTTATTTTTATAAATTTCTAGTTGTTCCCAGATTGTCATTTTGAGGCCTTTTTAAACCTTTTTTATTAGGTGTACGTTTTCTAATGTGGGGAATGTGCGTTTGTTTTTGATTGCGTGTGTGGCTAAGTTTGAGTTATAAATTTCAGGTTTGATGTATGCATTGAGGTGTTTTTGATATCTGTCTTTTAATTTCTTTTTTGTTTGGCCTATGTATATTTTATTACAGTCTGGGCATTCGATTTTGTATATTCCGTTATTAAGTGTGGGACATATTTCTTCTGGTTGGTATATTTTGTTGATTATGTTTCCTGTGTTTTTGTAGGCTATGTTAATATTATTGTTTTTTAGTGTTTTAGTTATTCCTTTTATGTTGTATCCTGTGTATGTGAATGTAGCCCATTTTGTTGTTTGTGGTTCGATTTTAAGTTGATTTAATTTTTTTAATATTTTAAATTCTAATTTATCTATAGTTTTTTTATTGTATCCATTTTTTTGGGCTATTTGATATATTATTTGTTTTTCTTTTGTTTTTTCTTCATTTTTTAGAGGCAATTTTAGCATTCTGTATAAAAGTGAGTTGTATGCGGCCATTTTATGTTGTGGGGGATGGTTGGAGTGGTTTGGTATTGTATTAATGGTTTGTGTGGGTTTTCTATAAATGGAATATTCAATGTTATTTGTATTTCTGGTCAGTGTTAGGTCTAGATAGTTTATTTTATTGCTTATTTCTTCCTCCATGGTGAATTGTATGTTAGGGTGTAAGTTATTGATTTCATTTAGAATGATGTTATTATTTATTGCTTTATTTTGTGAAATGTATAATCCGTCATCGACATATCGTATCCAATGTCCGTTGGGGTCGTGTTTTTATGGTTTGTGTGATTAATTCGTCAAGTTTTTGGAGGTAAATTTCTGATATTATACTTGAAAGTGGTGATCCCATTCCTAAGCCGTCTGTTTGTTTATATATTTTATTATTGAATATGAAATAGTTTTGGTTTAGTATGGTCTTTAGGCATTTTGTGATTTGGTTTGTGTATTTGGGGTTGGTTTTAAGGTTAGTTAATTTGTTTTTTATTATTTGGATGGTTTCGTTAATTGGTATATGTTTGTGATATCAAATGATATGAATTTGGTGTTTTTGGTTATGTTTATTGTTTTTAGTATTTCCGTTAATTCAATTGAATTTTTTATGGTGTATTTATTTTCCTATTTAAGTTCGTGTTTTAGGTTTTTGGCTATTGTTTGTGATATTTTATAGGCAGGTGCGTTTTTAAAATTTATTAAGGGTCTTATGGGATTGTTGATTTTATGTATTTTGATGAGGGCGTTCATTTTGGGGGGTTTTGGGTTGTCTATTGTGTATTGGTAGGGGTTTTATTGGTTGAATAAATTGTCATTGTTTTTTGCTAATTGTATGATTTCGTTATGGTATTTTTTGGTGGGGTCTTTGTTTAGTTCTATGCAATTGTTGGATTTTATGAATTCTTCTGTTTTTTGGTTGTATTCTGTTTTTGATATGATTACTGTAGCGTTGCTTTTGTCCGCTTTAGTTCCAATTATTTCGTTTTTGAATAGTTTTTGTTTCAGTTTGTTAATTTGGTTTATTTGTATTTTATTTTCAACGTGATTTCCTTTTTTGATTTTTTTGTTTTTTTTTGTTGATTTCATGTGATGCTATGTTTCTGATATTATCTTGATTTTCGTGATTAATGAGATTTATTGCCAGTTCTGTTTCTACTATGAGGTTTTTTATTGTGTTGTGTAATTTTGGTTTGATGTTGGTTTTTGTGCTATTTTCGAGTATATTTATTTCTTCTTTGGTGAAATTCGTTTTTGTAAGGTTTATAAAATTTGGGTGGAATTGATGGAATGTTGTGATATTGTCCATGTTATTTTGCTTTTCTATTAGTTTGTTAAGTTTAGATTCTATTTTTTGTTTTTTAATTCTATTAAATTTTTTGCATTTTTCTTGAATTTTGATATATTTATAATGCCTTTGGTTTGGTTTAAGTATGTAAGCTAATTCTAGGTGGGTTTTTAAGAGTGTGTTAGTTAATTTGTTTTTCTTTGTGTACAGGTATTTAATTTCATTTTTTATCCATAGAGTTTCAGCTTGTTTAGCCGTTTTTTGTGCAGAACTAGTTTGGTTTTTTATTATTATTTTGGCATATTTTGGTGTTATTTTGTTTTTAATGCATTGTTTATTAAAATGTATATTATGGTTGATATTTATTATTTGTTTTCTAAGTTTTTCAAATTTGTTCAATAGTTTGGTTGCTTGATTACCTTGTCGATATCCATATTTGTAGATTATGCAACACAAAAATCAAAAAACGACAAATTATTCAATCTAATAATTATTAATCTAATAGACAATATAAACCCCAAGACGAACGGTAAAAACTCGCACAGTGCAGTGAAGCTAAAAATAGAAGTTAACGCTACATCAAGGTCAACGGCAGATTCCACACAGCTCGCAGTCCAAAATACGTTCAGTATGCCGGAAGATGGAGGCACTTACTCGTCTCTGAAAGTACTTGCATAAATACCAAGTAAGATTCTTGTTTAAGTACATAAGTGAAAGTGATATATGTATATATATATATATATATATATATATTGTAAAGTATCTATAAAACACAATACAATGTACTTTTATTTTATTAAATGAAAATATATTATTTCTATTTAATAACCAAAAAAAAAACTACTCAAGAATAATTCACTAACATTTATTATTACAATTTCATCTCAACATTAAACAATACACAAAACAAAATTTTACAACTTAACAATTTTTAACAAAATATACGAAAATTCGATTCTTTAAATTTGAGTTACAAGGTTTTTATACCCTTGGCTAGTTTAAGATCTCTTGATATCTCGGGGTTATAGTATGGGCTATATTTTTAGAAATTCTTAGGTTAATTAAATAAATTTTGAACAAACAATATTAAATTTTGAAAATGCAAAAAGGCCAAACTATTTGAACTGGATTATTTCGAACTATTAATTAACTATAAGATATCCTAATATACAAATTTAAACTTCTCTATTATCTTAAAAGTCCGCTAAAGTTATTTTATAGCGCTATTACTCAACTTAATAAATATCAAAATTTTGCTGGTCGCTTACGTAAATTCCCGTTCTCTCCAATTAAACAATTCACACACTTAAATCCGTTTTAGTTCTTTCAAATTATATTTTCACTGTATTAACTCTTTCAATTTTCTTATTCCTGTTTAATCTGGCCAAGTTTACTCACAAAACTGTATAATTTAGACGAACTCTTTCCAAATAAATAGAATTTTGACTGCTCCTGGCAGGTCCGGTCTTGTAGCGTCACCCACGCTAGAATCAACTCAACTACTAACTACGCGTCCTTTTTTTTTTAAATTGTTTAAAATATGGCCGCCTTTCTTCTTAAAAAAAACACATATGGGTTATAATTTAGTTCGTTTTCTTTTTCTTCACTAGAATCGATTGTCACACTGACCCACTTTCTTGCTTTCACATCTGTGTTACAGCTGACATACCAACAAGTTTGTTTTCATCAGTTTTTATTTCGTTAATTTGGTTGAAACTCACTGTTTCAATTTCCTATCGTCAACAAACCTTCCAGTGTTTATTTTATTAATATTATTAGTGTGTGAAGTGTCTTTGTGTTTTACTTTTGAAATAGTTCTGAATTGTGTGTGTTTTGAGCCGAATTCATAGAAACATAACCTTTCAATTTTCTTTTGTTTACAAACGTGTTCACTTTCTCCTTCAAGTAATTACTTAGGCCCTATGTTCCTACAGTTTACAAATTTGTTTACACATAACTATTATTAGATTATCTTATTTTAATTTATGTGTTAGGTTATTTGATATAACAAATTTCCTAATACATTTCCAGTTCAAAAACCTTGTTTACAATTCCTAGGCTTTTACCAGAATTTAGTTTCAATTTTAACCTAACCAATCTTTTAATGAATTTCTTTCTAAATTTTGAGTGAGTTATTTCTCATCTATTTTCCAATTCTTAAATAATATTATATAGCCCATTCTATAAATGTTACAATGTCCCCTAATTTAATTTAAACAAAAAAAAATAATCCTAATATCTACATTACACATTTTTTTTACATTTTACAAGCTTGCTTAAATATACATATTTTTTTTTTTAAATTAAATTTAAATTTACATTTATTTCCTACTTGTACATTTTATTTAATAACTACCTGAACACATTTTTATTGAGTACGTTATACCTCAACACTTTGGCTAACTTATTGTCCATTGTCTTACCACTTTTATAATTGTCCACTTAAAAGTCATTTATACCTTCATCTGTCCACTTTCGTCCATTTATACTTAATTCTATAATACAATTTTATCTTAACTCTTTACCAATCAAATACTGAGCTGAAAACTTCAAGCTACTTGTCTTACATGGTTTATACTAGTTTAAAACTCGCATAATACTATTTCATTAATTTTATATGTTGTTATTTATTATTCTATTTACTATCTCTTTTTTCGCATCCTCCCAACTATTTATCATAAATTTTTTTTTCAATTAAAATTAATTTGTCTTAACCTTGCCTCAACCTCACTTCAGTTATAAATCTATCAACTCTATCTGAACACAACTATATTAAATTTAACCCCAATTTCATATTACTATTATTTTATTATTATTATTATTTTTTTTTTTTTTTAACTCTTTATTATACTATATACTTTGTTACATATATATATGACGGTAATTCACCTCACCTCCACTTATTAACGTAGACATTTATTTTATTTTAACATATTTTCGACGACATCAACATCATTAACACCCTTATTCACGTAGATATTTATTTTATTTCACATATTATCGACGTTATTTATATATTTCATTTTATTTTCAAATTCCTTTTTTTCCAAATTATATTTCCCCTTTTTATATTGTTATGCTCATCCAGAATATACCTATCTTTATCTTTACATTGCACCCTACTTGTACTCCTTCCGTTTTTATCCCTGCTATCTCTGTTTAATCATTTATCTCATATTTATTTTGCTTTTAGCTTCATCTAACTCTCAGTTCGAAGTTAGTATTTTATCTCTTCTTCCAATCTCACATCCAGTTCAATTATTTTCTTATATCATATCAGTTTATTTTGTATGAAGTTTAACATCTAATATTTTTAAAGGTTGCAATTTCATATACTCTATTTGATCATATCTATAGTTCCTTCGATTACACTATCCCTATATCAACGAATATAAATTTTGTTTTAATACTTATTTATCAACGCAGATTCTCCCTTACAATACGACGAAGTTTAAATACACAATTACCATATTTTTATTACAACGATGCTTTAATATTTATTATCATAGATTCATATTTCTTTTATAATATATACGACGAAGTTCCATTATTTATCAACGCAGATTCTCCCTTACAATACGACGAAGTTTAAATATACATAATTTTATCTTTATTCATTATTCGACGAAGTTTCTAATAAATTATCATAGATATAGTTACCATCCCTTAAAACTTATCTCCTGCTAACGTTTTCTTATACACATAATCACCTAGAGTTTATTCATATTGCTTCCTTTACCTATATTTAATATCTCCCTTCCTATTTTATTATTATTTTCCTTTTCCAGTTCTCCTTGATACATGTCATTTTACTGCCTGTGTCTATTAATGCCTGTAAACTTGTTTCCTCTATTTAATTTCTATTCCTGGGTTTCCTATGGTCTTAGTTTTCCGATTGACTGTGGGCACCATGCTCTTTTCTTGTCCCCACGCCTGTCCTCGCCTTAACACCGTTTACATCTCCATTGTATCTTTCATCTGCTTCATAAGTTCTATTTTCTGTGTTACTCTCATATTCAAATTCCATTTCCCATTTTCCAAACTTGAGTTGTGCCTCCACATCCATTAACATATCCGTACCTATGATCATTTCTCTCAACAAGCTTTGTACCACTATGCATTGAAACGGATATTTAACTCCTTCCATTTCTCCTATTACCATTTTCATTTTATTAATCTGTTCAGTCTTCCTTTTAGTTGCGGTTTGAATTGTTATATTTTTTATTGGCAGTACCTCCATCTTTCCTACTTCATTTCTTAATTTTAACTCTCCTAACTCTTCTGTGTTTTTCTTTGTTATATATTCGACTTTCTCTATCTGTTTTTTATTAATTTCTATCTCATCAGCTATTATTTCATTTGTTTTCTCAAAATTTTCCTTAATCTCCTCCTCTAATTCTCTATCTTTCTCCTCTAAGTCTCTTCTCACATCCTCTATTTCTTTCCTATTTTCCTCCCTTATTTCATCTTTTATTACTTTGAAATCCTCCTTCATCTCTATTTTTATTTCAAACATCTTATTTAATTTTCTATTTATATTTTCATAATATATATCTAATTGTCTATGTAGATCCTTTCTCATATCCTTCATCTCCTCTTTTATTTTCTCATTCCCTTTTTCACTCATTTCCATGAGAGTTCTCATCATCTCCCTTAAATCTTCATTCTCATTATTTCCCCGTTTTTGTTGTTGGGTTTGCATAGGTGGTAGTCCCCTATCTTCCTCTACTTCAATGTTTCCTATTGGCATATCTGTGCCTTCCATTTTTATTTCTTTCATTTCCAAAATTGTCCCTTTTTCCTAGTCCCCTACAACTACCAGTTCGCCTATAATATTTTCTTCTTTTTTTTTTTTTTTTACCTGTAAGTAACTTATTATACAAACATAAACAATATTTTATATATACTATAAACCTAGCCTTGATTCTATTCAACTCAGTTTTTAATTTTACAAAATTTTGTCTAAATCTATTTCCAGTTCAAATGTTTTTCATATAAAAAGTTCTAAATTAATTTTGTTTCAAAATCTCTCTAAATAAATTTTATCTCTTATTTTATCGAGCTCCCACGTTGTTGCGCCAAATGTAAAGTATCTATAAAACACAATACAATGTACTTTTATTTTATTAAATGAAAATATATTATTTCTATTTAATAACCAAAAAAAAAACTACTCAAGAATAATTCACTAACATTTATTATTACAATTTCATCTCAACATTAAACAATACACAAAACAAAATTTTACAACTTAACAATTTTTAACAAAATATACGAAAATTCGATTCTTTAAATTTGAGTTACAAGGTTTTTATACCCTTGGCTAGTTTAAGATCTCTTGATATCTCGGGGTTATAGTATGGGCTATATTTTTAGAAATTCTTAGGTTAATTAAATAAATTTTGAACAAACAATATTAAATTTTGAAAATGCAAAAAGGCCAAACTATTTGAACTGGATTATTTCGAACTATTAATTAACTATAAGATATCCTAATATACAAATTTAAACTTCTCTATTATCTTAAAAGTCCGCTAAAGTTATTTTATAGCGCTATTACTCAACTTAATAAATATCAAAATTTTGCTGGTCGCTTACGTAAATTCCCGTTCTCTCCAATTAAACAATTCACACACTTAAATCCGTTTTAGTTCTTTCAAATTATATTTTCACTGTATTAACTCTTTCAATTTTCTTATTCCTGTTTAATCTGGCCAAGTTTACTCACAAAACTGTATAATTTAGACGAACTCTTTCCAAATAAATAGAATTTTGACTGCTCCTGGCAGGTCCGGTCTTGTAGCGTCACCCACGCTAGAATCAACTCAACTACTAACTACGCGTCCTTTTTTTTTTAAATTGTTTAAAATATGGCCGCCTTTCTTCTTAAAAAAAACACATATGGGTTATAATTTAGTTCGTTTTCTTTTTCTTCACTAGAATCGATTGTCACACTGACCCACTTTCTTGCTTTCACATCTGTGTTACAGCTGACATACCAACAAGTTTGTTTTCATCAGTTTTTATTTCGTTAATTTGGTTGAAACTCACTGTTTCAATTTCCTATCGTCAACAAACCTTCCAGTGTTTATTTTATTAATATTATTAGTGTGTGAAGTGTCTTTGTGTTTTACTTTTGAAATAGTTCTGAATTGTGTGTGTTTTGAGCCGAATTCATAGAAACATAACCTTTCAATTTTCTTTTGTTTACAAACGTGTTCACTTTCTCCTTCAAGTAATTACTTAGGCCCTATGTTCCTACAGTTTACAAATTTGTTTACACATAACTATTATTAGATTATCTTATTTTAATTTATGTGTTAGGTTATTTGATATAACAAATTTCCTAATACATTTCCAGTTCAAAAACCTTGTTTACAATTCCTAGGCTTTTACCAGAATTTAGTTTCAATTTTAACCTAACCAATCTTTTAATGAATTTCTTTCTAAATTTTGAGTGAGTTATTTCTCATCTATTTTCCAATTCTTAAATAATATTATATAGCCCATTCTATAAATGTTACAATATATATATATATATATATATATATGTGTGTGTGTGTATGTGTGTGTGTGTGTGTGTGTGTGTGTGTGTGTGTGTGTGTGTGTGTGCGTGCGTGCGTGCGTGTGTGTGTGTGTGTGTGTGTGTGTGTGTGTGTGTGTGTGTGTGTGTGTGTGTGTGTGTGTATATTATCAGTCCATTGCAAAGGATTTGCTGTTTTAAAATCTATACTTAGTTAAATGTTCTCACTGATAACCATTATAAACTTACCTCGATTTAAATCCATCTACATTGTCAAGTTTAAACCCTGTGACTTGCTTCTGCTGTAACTGAAGAGTTGCAGCTTTCATGTTCTCAACATCTTTGATCATGGCCTGTGACAACACTTTCATCTCTGATATTGTATCAGCTGCCTCTATCAAGTCTCTGTATCTCTCTCTAAACAATAACAATACAGAAACATTTATAGAAAACATATTTAAATCTACCTTAGTGGCATAAATATAAAGAAAAAATGTATAATTAAATTTTGTTTATTAAAAACTTTTGCCTTGCCTATAGTAACACTTAATCTTTTGATTATTGAGGATGGCGGTTACCAGGAGATGTGTCCCATCGTCAACTCAGACCGTAACGGAACTCTTTCTGGTTTTATGTTATATTGTAGATGCAACAATGTCTATCTGATATGTCCATGCAGATGTATCTTAAAAACAAACCTTTCAACTCTTAGTTTCTTTAACACAACTGTCCTGATACTGTCTGAAAATTTGTTAAAATTGGCATGCCATTTATAACTACAAAGGGTAAAGGGTTTGACCTCGCACTTCTAAGTAGTCCCACATATTTTTTTAACTAGTGGATTTTCTCTTCTGTTTCATTTTTCGGCCATACAGCCCACAATTTTTAACACATACTTTTAAGGTAACCCCTTTTAATGGAAACAACTAGACAAATCTAATGCCAAATTTTTTAGACAGCCAGCTTCAGAATATGGTCACCAGTGAATTCTTATTCTGACCATCAGCTACAATCAAGAGAAGATATATCTCTTTTACTTCGTTTGACATCTTCTGCTTCATGAAGTTAAGAAGAAATGCAAGAACTGTCAGGATTTATTTCGAGAATAGAGTGATTCTTGTTGAGGGCCAAATGTTCTCTGGCAAGGCCCCAAACACTTTGTTTTATAGTTCTGGATAATTTGTGAAATTCCAGTAGAAACTCTATAGTTCGTTATCTTCTATAATTCGTCAATGTAATAACAAACATCGTCTTTATGGTCACATAGTATAGACGGGATTAGATAAGGCCAATATTAGACATTAATCATTTGATTAGACATGAGAGACAAAAATAAGCAGAACTGACAAATTGATAATATTAAGACAAATTTGGCAGCTTCAAATACAAAAAGAAAACAATTCTTTAATACAAATGAAAATGAAGACTTTTTAAAAAAGTAAAACGTAAATAGATTTACTATACCACATTTTTTCTCGCTAGCTTTATTGTTCATACAAGGTACAGTAATATGTTTTACTGTGTCATTCATGAAAATAGATTATTTGTATTTGTAATTAAGATCTATACAGCAGGCTAATAGCGTTTTTATAGTGTTGTGTAATAGTGTTATTGAGTTTTTCAAATGACATAAATAATGTAAGTACGACATTAATTACCTTACATACCTATTTACGTATTTATGTCTTATGTCTACCACAGTTAAATGTTAATATCACAACTTTGTCTTCTTCTCAAATTTGTGACCTCTCCGTTCCGAACATGACAAATCAGAGAGATACTACTGTAAAACCTTTTTTCAAGAATATATCACCTCATATGACTTTTTGTTGTACTACACAAAGCCTGTTTATAGTTATCTGATATAGTACACAAAGGAGCTGCTGCCAATCTAATTTGTCTGCTCTATTTACTCTAACACAAAACTTCTAAACACATGCTCTTGCTTAGGAAGTTGCCAATACCTGACTACAAGGGATACTATTTTACATCAGTCCTGATAATAGTACATTTCTTGTTCTTTGAAACTATTTATATTAAAATTTTCAATAAGTTCCTAATCTAAGGCAGTTACTTTTCTACGTTTTTGCTTACAATACTTTAATATAAAACCAAATGTTTTGCTTTGTTTATAGCCCAATGATGACTTGTACACCTCACCAGAATATATTTTCTTCTTATTTATACTATGGGTAAAAGTGACTCTTTTTTGTGTTTTATTTATGTGATTTATCAAACACTCGATCTCATTATCTACTGACTCTTCTTCACTTGAATGTCTCATTTTAATAAGGAATAAAACGACTGTAAATATATATAAAGAAAACTAATATTTTAAAATGTATGCTTCAATACTGTGAATTGAATTAAAGGCTGTGAATTTTTTAATATTCTAATTGAAATGAAATTTGCCAGTTGTATCAACAAAACCACGAGGAGTACAGAACTCCATCTCTCTTGGATTATGCTGTTTTTATACAGAACCCCTCAAGTTGTAAGAGTTACAATACTTACTACTTTTGTGATCTACAGCGTAGCTTAAGTTAGAAAATTACAATTTACTTGTTGTAATATTGTTAATTATAATAGTTTCTTAATTAATAATGTTTTTTTTTTTTTTTTTTTTTTTTTCTTTTATTCCAGGTAATTAATAATGATACGCACTAACAAACAATAGTTAAAAATCAAACTTAGCCGATCTCCTCAACTCCACAAAACATGACTACATAGACATAACATCTAACCTACAAATTCTTCATAAACAACACAGAAATAACCAAAGTTATACAACCGAACAATACGAAATATACAGACACTTCAAACTACACCCTACACACATACTCAATACACAATTACATTATAACTTACACACATGTTTTGACATCTAACTCCTAAAACGCACAAAGTACACCCACACCAACATAATATCCCACCCCACCCTAAGAAAACCTTGAGATCAGTTACAGTCTGAGTTGCCAATGAGCCACATCTCCTGAAATGGCCGTCCTCAACAAATACAAGTAAATACTACTAGATGCAAGTTTATAAATATTTACAAGCGTTTAATGAAAACTAGTTGCTCACGTGAAGATGGAATCAACAAATATGATAATAGTAGTTTGTCTTTGAAAAATTGGTTTATTTAATTACTTTTGAATTTTCAGTTTTTGGTTGTACATTTTGAGCTTTTTTAATTCACTGCTATTGGTATCACTTAGCAAAAAACCATTACTTACTGAAAATTTTCGTCAGACGCATTTCACACTAAATCCGTGCATTGTTCAATGCTGTAAGTCACAGATAAGACTCACAGTGCTGTAAGTCTTGTCCGTAATTTACAGTTTTGAATTTGGTTACAACTTATAAAATATATATAATAGGTGGTCTAGTAAACATCTGGGAGTTGGTAACTCCTGCTTTAAATGAATAAATAACATTACAGTTATTAAAAAATCTGACTTTTTATTAAATAAAATTATTTTAAAAATATAAATAAATGTAATATAATAAAAATAGACCTAAATTTTTTTGTTGTCTTCATGATTTTTCAAGTTGTTTGTTGTTGTTATCATTTACAGTTGAATCAATCAAACTGTTTACAAAGGAATCTAATAGAATAAAATCAAAGAAAATAAATAAACTTCCAGCAATTAAACTAGGTCCTAAAGCTCTGGAAAAGGCCTCTCTAGTTTTCTCTCTAATTTTTATTTTTTCATTTTGTTTCATTTGGTGTCTTGAGACAAACGATTTTAAGAAGGTAATCATTGTCAAGATAATCTGAAACAATTTTTACTATTGACTCATTTGTTATGTGGATTTAACTTATATTTCTAAACAAAAACACAATGACAGATAAAAACTAACACCCAAATTAATTATTAAATTATATTTAAAAAGTACTTAACTAAGGGAATACATAATGGCTTACTGGCTGACGCGTTTCAAAACATTTGTTCTTTTTATGAAGCTAACCCTCTACTGGCGGCAACGGTTAGACACAAAGCCTGTAACGGTATGGATTTAAGACTGTGGAATAGGGTGGGTTATTTTGGTTTTGTGTCATGTAATGGAAAAGGCTGTTGGCTTCAAAATGTGTGTGATCATTTAATATGTTTTCTTTATCTAAATGTTCTACACACAATTACACAAAGTAAAAAACTAACATCCTTAGAAAAATACGAGATATACAAACACTATGCAACAGATAAAGAAAACATATTAAATGATCACACACATTTTGAAGCCAACAGCCTTTTCCATTACATGACACACAACCAAAATAACCCACACCATTCCACAGTCTTAAATCCATCCTGTTACTGACATCGCCGGTTACTACCTAACCGATGTCGCCAGTAGAGGGTGTTAGCTTCATAAAAGGAATGAATGTTTTGAAACGCTTCAGCAATTGAGGCATTACATATTCACTTAGTTAAATACTTTTTAAATGTAGTTTAATCAGTGAATTCAAGATGATTACATCAAGCAACTTTAATTATTAAATATTAAAACAACGTTGTTACTCTTCTGTACAATCCTACATTCAAAAATTACAGTAGTTTAATTTCTAAAAATAAAACATGTTTAGTAGTAAATTTACTAGCCTATTTTACATTTAAGAAAATTGAAAGTAAATTTGTAGTAAGAATATTAGCTTCATAAATATTTAAGAAGAAAATATTTGTATGAAATAGGCCTTAGATCTAATATGACTATCTTTGTTTTATTCTATATTTATTTAAAACAAAAATAGTCTTTTACATTCTAGATAGTATACTAGTGTGATAGTATTTTTAGAACAATTTGGTTATAAATAATACAATTTTAAAAAGTAATTGTAATTCCAAATACATTAGTTATTGAATTTTAAATTCCCTTGTTACTTAGGTTATATTTTCCAACTAAATGCAATAAATACAATATTTTTGAAGAAAGTATAAATATGTTGCATTAAAAGTTAAATTTTACTTACCTCTCAGAAGTATTTTTTTCTATAAAAAGATATAATTTTTATGTTTATTATTCCAAAATCATAAAAATACCTAAACTATTTCTTAAACATTATTGTTATCAATAGGATATGTGTTATTATGAAAACATATGTTTAAGCAAATATGATCAGATGTTTAAAATAATTTAACTATAATGCATATATGTCACTACTTAAAATACTTATTTCTTCTGTATTGTATTCAATACTCTACAATATCATAATCAACAAAAACACCCCTTTTAAAAATTGGTTGTAGTTATTACTGTTCTGTTGAATAGGATTGGTTATGTTTATTTTGTTTATATATAATTTGTAGGTTTGATGTTATGTTTGTGTAGTTCTGGTTTGTGGGTACAAGATGTTCACGCTACACACATAATTAACATGTCATATCAACAAACCAAAACTACGCAATCCTCAACCCTAAAAATTCTACACAAACAAAACAAAAACATACCCTACATAACCGAACAGTATAAAACATACCATCATTTCAAAATACACTCAACACACATACTTTACACCTAATTAGATTACAACTCACACACACTTTTCGGCATTATAACCGAGTACTCTCTAAAAATATATCTAATATCATTATCATAACCCGCCTGTAACCTAACCTAAAACAAACAAGAGGTGAGTTATGGTTTGAGTTGACAATGAGACACATCTCCCGAAACAGCATTCCTTAATAATAAATTAGTGAGTGATACTATAGGCACATGTAACAAACTAATATATGTTCGAGTGTTTTTGTAAAAAAACAAGTAGCTCAAATGAAGATGGAATCAAATAATATTATATCTTCATTAAAGTTCTACTAAACGTTTTTCAGGGCACTGGATATTTCAAAAATTTAACCATTGCTTTGACAAATTTATTCTAACCACAAATAGTTTTATATCGACCCTCAACCTTATTTAAAAGACTTACCCAACCATAGTTCTAAGTTCTTCTCGTTTTCTTTCAATCTCATGTTGGAGTTTTTTCTGTGTTTCTTCGATTTCTTGAATTGTAAATTGTTCAAAAAGTTTATCGGAATCTATATCTAACAACACAGTTCCCGGCATTTTAGGTGCTACAACTAAACTACACAATTTAGATTGATAGTGCTAATTTATGTCTGATGAATTATAAGCTTCAACATATTACACCTCTCACCAAATAAACATGTGATGTACAAACAAACGTCAACATCATAGAGCTGAACACGGCCTCTCCAATATTTTAAGTCGAGCTACTCGTACATGAAAACTAAAAATATATTTATCCTGTATGTATAAAACAAATACAATGAAAAAATTCTAATAAACCCTAACATACAAAACTAAATATTGTAATTTTTTAGTTGTTATTACTTTTTTGTCATTTTATATTTTTCTTAACAATATAAAATTTCATTACAGTATTATTAAAAAAATTCAAGGTTAACTAATATTACATAATACTAATTTTTTTACAAAGTTCTGTTATTTATTCTGTTTATTTGAAAGTGTTCTGTTATTTGTGTTTGAATTACTTTAATTTAAATTGAACTTTAATGACCCATCCAAGCTAAAAATCGTCTAACCATCGATTGGGATCATATGTTGAGAACAGGAATCCCAGACATTAATCAATGTTTGGATGTCATCACAGCTGAAGGTGCGCAGAAACAAATCTCTGTAATACGCAGTACCGAATTGGTAAAGGTAAAGGAAATATTGACTTAAAATCCTGAAGCAACTATTCCGGATTTTGAATGTTCTACTTTAGTTTTGTGCGTACTTATTCTGTAATGTGATAGCTTTGAATTAGCATTAACAAATTGAGTAGACTCCCAGTGGCTATACTGTATATATACACACAAACACAAACAGCAAGGGATTTTAAACTACAGATTATATACTGTTTTTAATCAGGCACATAGAAAATGTTAAAATTAAACCTGTTAATGCTGTATTTTTTATTTTTATGAATGTTATCCGGAGAATCGTTAGCTGTAAACGCTACATGGTAATGAATTAGCCAAAGAAGTATAAAAGGGGTAAAAACGTATTCAATGTTTTGAATTTTAAGATCTGACTATAAATAAGACCCATAATTTTTTTAAAAAAATGTAGATAACATTTACATTTTTTAAAAAGACGTCCTATGTATGTGAGCCATGGTTAGTTACCCTGAGGATATCCCCTATATTTGAACTTTGCTTTAATTTCATTTGCCTCTTAAAAATATAATTTAACCCATCCTTCCTTTGTTAAGTGTTAATAGCTTTTTGTTTTAGAACAGAAGTACAAGAAACCCTGTAATAAAACTTGACACTTCATAAATTTGGATTCATCTCCATTTGGAGATGAAAAATTTTATTTCAGTCAATAGGACTCCTTTAGTTTTACCTTGATCTTCAACTACAATCATTTTCTCTCATAGATACAGCATGTAGCTTTCAGCAAATGATATCAAAAGTACATTCTAAAAAATAATAAAGTTATTTTAAATGTCAACAATAAATAGTGTTTCAGATTTGAAAAAAAGCAAACATAACCTCAAAATATACCAATACAAATCAAATAGCCAGATTACACAATACACATCAAACCATATGTACTGAATGCTGTTTATATAGCGTTTCAAATTTGAAAACAATATAAACATAACCTCAAAATACACCAATAAAAATAGCCAAATTACACAATACACTGCAAACTATATAAACTAATTTTCTTTTTACAATTATATTGTTTTATACTTTATTCAATTATATGATATATGTATTTCACAACTTAGCACAAAATTATCCGGCTAGTATAAATTTACTTATAAATTTGTTAAACCTAACATTGGTTGCAGCTAGTAGTTATGTAGATGTTTTAACATACTATAGATATGCTAATCAGTCATAATTTTCAAATGAATGTCTGTTGCTTTACTTTAAGAACAGTGGTGTATGGGATGGGAACAGCGTTCCAGCGCCGCTTTTTTTAAGAATCATATATATTAATAAGTGATTCGTGTTTTACAATTTATTACTAGAGGCGTAAAACTAATATTGCCATTGCAGTGTTTATTACACACTGTATTTAAGGCTAAAAATCGGTGAGCACTTTGGACAACACCTGGCAAAGAGGAGGACATTCTGGATCGTCACACTGTAAAAGTTTTCGATTACACCATTGTTCATGAATCATTAAGAAACATAACTCTTAATTTCTTTATAATTAAATCTACCGTAACTTATAGCTTGTATGTTTATATTATATTAGATGCATAGTAAAATGGGGTTCGTATTACTTGATTAACAAGTATGTTTAAAACATAAGGTTATGTGTGCATGACAATTAATAACATTAGTTTTAATGACTATTCTTGTCCAAAACATTACTGCTAATTTCTCCCATTGTAGACCTGCGGAATTTAACACATAACTGCTGGAAAAAAAACATTTAAAATTACTAAATATTATTAAGAATTTCTTTTTTTTTTGTGTTAAAAATGTCTTGTCAGAAGTTAATCCCTGGGACAGGGAGGGAAAATAAATCTAGCTGCATATTTCTCTGCAAAATGGCATCTTCTTTATATCTCTGATTAGAGATAATAGCATGTAGCTGTTGAAAACCATTGGCTTCCTATCTCTTTTTGCATATCATTCATCACTCTCCTATATATTTTTCTAATGAGTGTGCCAAAAGGCAAACTAGAGCACAGAGTCTTATTTCATGTTGGCATTGATCACAAATAAAAATAGTCGATGCGTTCTTTTCTTCCTTTTGCACATTATCTACATATTTTATATTTGAATCAATTGCCATTAATGTTTCTGAATTCAGGTTTAGATAATCGATGACTAGTTTTTACGGGTTTGGTATACTACTGCAGGTATAGGAGTTCAGTGGAGTCAGTTGGGGTCGTGGAACAGATCAATGGTCGTAAAGTTACAGTAAACTTCCACAAAATATTCAATTATTTTAATTTCATTTCTCTGTCTTTTGGGTAATAATATTTATATGAAGTGTATATACCTTGGATCATCAGGAGTAGAACACAGAATGCATCTTGAAAAAGATGCATTAAATATATATATATATATATATATATATATATATATATGAAGTTTATATATGAAGTTTTCCAACGGAAAAACAATGGATAACGTTAAATATCAAGAATATATATATATATATATATATATATATATATATATATATATATATATATATATATATATGCTAATACGTATTCCTTCATGGTTGGAAAAATATGATGAATAGCTAATATCCGGAGTGCATCTGTTCACTTTTGCAGTACATAGACGACATGAACCCAACATTTGAAGAGCGAATGAAAAACGCAGGCAACTCTGCTCCTACATATAAAGGAAAGAAGCCCATTTCCCTCTATATATAGGAGCGGAGCTGTCTGCTATTTTCATTTGTTCTTCAACTGTTGTTGGGTTTATCTCATCAATGCTAGATGGGAATCTAGCGAAACGTCGGAACTGCGATTTTATGCACTGCAGAATGAAGGGATGTACTTCAGATTATAACTATTCATCATATTTTTCCATCTGTGAAGGAATACGTATCAGCATATATATATTTTAAAACAACATAGGTTATTCAAATACAAGAATATTTATTAATTTATATTCAAAGCTTTTCGTTGGTAAACAGTACCAACATCGTCAGGAATGAAAATTACAATAATTATTGATTATTATTCATTATTATTATATGACTAGCTTTGAATATAAATTAATAAATATTCTTGTATTTGAACAACCCCTGTTGTTTTAAATTATTAAACAAGAAAACGTATTTTATATATATATATATATATATATATATATATATATATATATATATATAAATTTATTGATATTTTATGTTGTCCATTATTTTTCCGTTGCACTGACTTTATGAAGTTAATATATTACTATTGTAAATACTTAAATACTTTTATCTACCACTAAGTAAAATTATTGCACTTAGTGGTGGATAAAAGTATTTACAATAGTAATATATTAACTTCATATATATATATATTTAGGTTAGTTTTGGA
Source organism: Prosapia bicincta (assembly GCA_036971475.1). Classification (NCBI taxonomy): domain Eukaryota; kingdom Metazoa; phylum Arthropoda; class Insecta; order Hemiptera; family Cercopidae; genus Prosapia; species Prosapia bicincta. The sequence continues at coordinate 327,549,837 of JBAIZL010000002.1, forward strand.
TATATATATATATATATATATATATATATATATATATATATATATATATATATGTTGTATTGCCCTACAAGTTGGCACTACAATCACCTCGTTAGGTTCGCCGAATGAATTTATATGAATTTTCAAAGTTGTGAAGTTCTTTTTGAAACACTCTGTATAATTTATCAGAGAGTAGGTTTATTATTGCTGGTAAAGTAACTCTCATACTAACTATTCATACCAGAAACGTAGGTTAGCAACCACTTAGTCAAATTCAATTTAACTTTGTGCAATAATGTTTAACATTATTTCATTTAATGTTTAATAATTCGTTATTTTCTGAAGACGTATAGTTAAGGTTTCTATGTCAAACTTGTGAACTGATGAGAATATAAGCAGAAATTTGTGATAATTCTAACTGCATGAAATATATTGTTAGGATGCCTTCAAGATTTCATTATAAACCACTTTCAATGTACAGGCTGTCAAAGTTTTGTAAGCGTAGTTCGCGCATGTAGGAGAAGTGAGTGGGGAGTACGGCCGGCTGTAGAAGGGATGACTCACGTTATACGTTTAACGTTTGCGCATGCGTGCTTTGGCTCATTCTACTCCAGCTGACATAAAGAAGGGATATTAGCTATTACGGTCGACTATTTTATTATTTGTGGTCGGTGGACATTAGTGAAAAGCCCCCAAGGATACGTCAACCCTTCACACCCTTCCTCCATGTTGGAAGTCGCTCTTGTAGGAAAAAGAGGCTCCTTAGGCCTAGACCATATAAACCTACGGTACGGAGAAACCAGAAAATTCACTAAATATATTTTGGTTACAGTATTGGCTACATCGGTTTAATACATTACTTGTAACTCATAATTTTATTTATAATGGCACAATGTCATCTGCGTCAGACTCTTCACTGTCACTCTCAGATTTTCCATCACCGCTACTGTCACTGTCTAATATTTGTAATTATTAGACTTTCTAACTGCATGTCCATAGCTCTGTCTGTCTCGTAATATTCATTTGCTATTTTTAATACATGATCGCAACATTTTTTCCGAAAATCCGTACCCAATTTGCTTAACTTCTGTTCAACCATTGTTTTCACATTACGAATGTCATTCGTAACATTCTCTATAGCAATCTCATTTTTTATTTCCCCCCCAAAAAATTCCATGGGATTCAAGTCTGGGTGGTAAGGTGGCAGTCTTAATACTTTATGACCTTCACGTTCCAATAAGCGATCGAAATAATACTCCTCGTGGCGTGACTTGTTCATTTTAACTAACTCATACAGTTCACATTTTAACATTGCTTCAGAACATGGAATGTTTCTTTCTTTTAACCATGTCATCAATATTGACTTTCTGCTGTTTGAATTTGGAGTAACAGCCGCTAATTTATTATGATAAGGAGCGTTATCTACCACAAGAATAGATTTTTTTGGGAGATTTCTAATTAGCTGATTTTCAATCCATTTCTCATAGTTTTCCGCATTTATGTCTTTATGATAGTCTCCTGTTTTCTGGCCTGTTCTAAAGACCAAAAGGGAATTTTCCACACCTCCTGTTTCACTGCCAGAGTGGACTATGATTAGTCTTGATCCCTTTGAAATATTTTTTTGTAGCCGTTAACAGATTCATCAGTCCATGCTAAATTCGTGGTATGCATCGAATGAATATAAGACTCATCTGAAAATATTATTGGCCTATTTTCCACTCTATACTGTCGAATTTTATTTAAATAGCATACTCTTTAAAGCGTATGTCATGTTTTTCGATCATAACCCTTTTTTTATTTTCAGTTTTTTTCCATTTAAATCCCATGGATCTTAAAATTTTGGGTAAAGTTTCATGAGTGAAATTAAATTCTAGTTCCGGATATTCTAGCTTTAAAACTTTTAGCACATTCTTCAATGTTGGAAGCGCATGATGAGTTGTATGAAAATTAAGAACTATTTTTCGTAATGCACATTTTTGAAAATCATCAATGTTGACTTTTTTAATTTTTCTTGGACGAATTTTACCTGGTGTACTGAATGTTTCGTTTTTCCTACTCGTTCTTCCTCCGTCAATAATTTTCTTAATGTATGAACAGATATTCCACAAAGGTTTGCTACACGGTCTTGAATTACCGAGCAAGACATGTTGGGATTTTCAGAAGATATGTTTTTAAATACATTAATAATAATGCATTTAGTTTGGCTTCTGAGCGCCACTCCTTTGCCGAACAGACTTGTTGTCTTCGGTTGAGGCATATTTAGTATTGAAAAATACTGTTTTGGTCGATACACTAAACACATAAACACTATCATACAAACTAAACCGATAACGGTACTATTTGCTGTGTTGTGCATTCCAGCGAGTCAGCTGTAAAAGCCTCCTCCCCCACCGCCCTACTCTTTCTCCCCACCATCGTATCTTTACCAAATCCGTCTCTGCGCACCACGCCAAAATAACTTTGACGACCTGTATTTGTAATATTTAATTCATAATTTAAAATATTACAATTTTTAAACCTCTTAACTATTTACTTATCTTACAAATTATTTTAAATACTAAGAAAGGTTGTTTTTGTTCATGCAGTCACTACCAGAGAGCATCACTATCAAATCCCTATAAGTTTCTCTGAGCTACAAAACTATCGGCTGACTCAAAGCAGAGCAGACCTACATCAACCAGACTAAAGGTACAATAGCATTGCAGATCTAAAACCATGTTTCAAGATTAAATTTTTTGTTCTGTGGTGCTAAGCATGTTTAAGAGAACACGGCTAGATGTCTAATTTTTACAAAATTGATCGTTGATTTGGAGATCCTTGAATGGGGTGTACTTTTTATTATAACCGACAAAACTTCCAATGCAAGTTGGTAACTAGTTAAATATCCCTTAAAACAAGGTTGTGTGGTTACTAGCATTCAAAATAACCAATTTATCTTCTATTAAGCTCTTAAACCTAAATGTTGCACAATTTTCTTCTAGGAAAAATTATTTTTAATTAGCTTCTCCCTTTCTTCTAACACCCCCCCCCCCCACATAGATGCACTTTTTCCCAGACAGTACCCTATAGTCCTGTTGTCTAAGAAAATTGCCTTGCTCTGTTTCACTAACTAAACTAGAAATGTGTTTAGAAGGTATTGTTTCAAGCTAGCTTATGAATCAGTAGAGATGTTTGTATTTTCTTTGACAATTATATATACTTATTACACTTTGAAATTATTTGCGAACAGACATTCCGTTAACTAAAAAGACATTCCGTCGTTAAATTGTTAACTTACACTTAAAGGAAACGTTTTCATCTTACGACTTCTTCAGCCTCCAAGAAGTTGTAAGACGAAAATGTTTTCTCCAAGTGTATGTTAACAATTTAACAACTTATAGTTAACAGAATGTCTGGCCGTAAGTAATTGCAAAGTGTAATAAGTGATTATCAACCAGCTTGTCATAAACATTAACAAGATTTCGAAATTGTATATACTTACTTTACTTTATTTTACTTTATCCAATGCCAGATCTTGGCATTTCTGCCATTTTCCTCCTAGTCTCCCAGTAGAGACAATGGTGACTTCGCTCTTCCACATCTTGCAAAGCTGTGCAATTCTGAAGATGTGGGGAGTCCATCTTGTGACAGTTGCACAAAGGCCAAATATCTAAGGCGGCTAATCTTACAATTGTGTATAGATTTACTTAATTACTAAATTTGATTCTAATTTAATATTTTTATAAACTTAAATTTAAGTCACTGCAATTTGTAAAAATTTTTATCCTGCGAAGCTGTGTGTCAATCTGAAACGATTAGTTTCCTGTTTTAGTTAATTTAAAGGTATTAAGATTCTTTCGTGTCTTTTTCACCTCAGGTATTATTATTTTTAATCTTTATCAGAGGAATTGACATAACATACTGACAGTTTTCAGATATGTACTTTTTATATGAATTTATTTTACTCAAAATTAATCAGAATTAAACATGATGTAAATGGAATAATTGTTATTGTAAGAGTATACAAATTCGTTCATTCAGTTTTAAACATAATTATGAAGAGGTTTGGTAATAAACAAATTGTCTAAGGTGTGTTAAATGTTTTTTTTTATCGACAAATTAAAACAATACAATTTAATATACCAGAAGATTACTTTCACAGGTCTTACATGCTAAGAAACATCCATTCAGATGTTAGTATTTTTAAAATTTTACTATAAAATTGAAGTAGTAGTAGCAACTTAATGGTCAAGTTGATATTTTTTAAATGTTCGTTGTTACAATTATGTTTAGGTTAGCAACATAAATTATCCTGTTCTAACAGCAAAACTGTATTTTTCAGTTGTAGTTTGTTTATAAAAACACGTATAATAAGGAACAAATTTCCAAGTCAATTCCTACCTAGGCAAACAAAGAAAAATTTTATTTTAGTTACTTTTTATTAAATGTTTACAATTATATAAATAAAGTAACATAACCTATCGGTTAAATCAGCAGTTCTACACAATAACCTGTAACATAAAATCAGCTGTTTTAATATATATATATATATATATATATATATATATATATATATATATATATATATATATATATATATACATATATATATAGTGATTGTTGTCCATTGTTTTTCTGTTGCACTGACTTTATGAAGTTGTTATTATTATTACTTGTAAATAATTTTTTCCACCACTAAATAATTTTACGTTGTGTGATGAGGCACCTTTCGGTCACTTGACCATTGTCGAATCAGAGTGTATATATATATATATATATATATATATATATATATATAGAGAGAGAGAGAGAGAGAGAGAGAGATTTTGACTAGGAGACTGACAGACTTACCTTGGTAAGAGTCCACTCTGTAGACTTGAAATAGAAACACATAAAAGCACTTAACCAATGAAATATTTCAACCACCACTGGATGGACAAAGACCACTGTGTGGTTGAAATATTTCATTGATTAAGTGCTTTTATGTGTTTCTATTTCAAGACTACAGAGTGGACTCTTACCAAGGTAAGTCTGTCAGTCTCCTAGTTCAAAAAATCTAAATAATCTTTACCAACCAAAACTATATATATATATTAAATATGGTGATATGTTTTCTTGTAATATAGTTAATAAATTAAAAATATTTTAAAAACAAGTATACTTTTAATGAATATATTTATTCAAAGCTTTTCGCCGATAAAATAATATCAGCATCTTCAGGAAAATAATTATCTAATAAAACATTTTTACAAAATTAAATCCTTAATTTAATTTTGTAAACATGTTTTATTAGATAATTATTTTCCTGAAGATGCTGATACTATTTTATCCGCGAAAAGCTTTGAATAAATATATTCATTAAAAGTATTCTTGTTTTTAAAATATTTTTAATATATATATATATATTATAATAAAGTTGATAATTTTTCTTGATTTATTATAATTATTTAATAACTTCAAAAGTTTTTCATAATCAAGATGTATTTTATTCAACGTTTACAAATTTGCTGAAGCTTTTCCCTGGTGTATAGTTCCAGCATTCTCAAAGTCTACTAACATGATTTATAAAACTATTCAAACATTACTCTATTTGATTGCACTATGTACATAAACCACTGATAACTTTATCCTTTAATCTATTTGTTTGACATTAAATGAACTATCTGTTTAATAAAATCTTAAATTCTATCCAAAACATGAAAAATTTTGTTGTGTTTAGATTTAAGTTGGGACTGTTCTTTAACGAGTATGTTATTTAATTTATATTTGTAGATATTTATATAGGTTTTCTACAACATTCATTTTCAAACCTTTATTAATATGTTTGATTAAACTCATATTTTGTAATTCTGGAAAACTATGGTTATTTGTAATACAATGAGTAGCCATATTCGATTTATATATATCTGGTTTTATATAAGCATTGAGATGTTCCTTGTAGCAATCCTTTATTTTCTTTTTTGTTTGACCTACATAATTTGTATTGCAATCTTGGCAATTTATACTATATATCCCACATAAATCCAATTTACTAATGTAATTACTTTGATACAAAATAAGATTATTTGTATTGTTTGTATAAAACGCAAATTTAATATTAGTATTTTTAAACAACTTTTTAAGTGATTTAATTTCATAACCCGTGTAAATAAATTTAGTCCATTTTGTTTCATTTTTACTTATAATTTGTCTGTTATAATTTAGTAATTTATTCTGAACGTTACTATTCAATTTGTCTATAGTCTTCGTTTTATAACCGTTTACTGAAGCTAATTGATATATTATGTTTAATTCATTTTGTCTATTTTGTTTATTTAATGGTATTTTATACATCCTATACAATAGGTTGTGTGTATATATATATATATATATATATATATATATATATATATGTGTGTGTGTGTGTGTGTTATGTATGTAAAGAACTTAGTCAAAATACAAATACAAGTATTATAATTGAATTTACAATTCAAAGCTTTTCGTTGGCTAACAGTACCAACATCATCAGGGATATTAAACTATATATATATAGTCAGGCCTCCATATATCGAAATTGTAGGTTCCTTATAAAAAATTTGTTATATGGATACTTCGATAAAGAGAAATCTGATTTTTCCGTAAAGACTCATATTACAGTATTACGCAAGTTTACACGAACGTAACCATAATGCCTAAGAAACAGTACTACCGTATTTGTTTACAGTTAAGTTTGTTCTCTTCTACAGGATTATAGGGTGCGAACTATACTTAAATATCGAAATCTTGTTGTTGTTCATGACGAGCTGGAAAATTATAAAATACACTGATGAAAACTCGCTTTTAGTTAATACTGAACATACCATATATACCTTAATAATATTGCATTTTATGGTTGGGTAGTAGAATAACTTCGAATATCTTTTTGTACAAAGTTTGATGTAGATTCTTCGTAAAGATGTTCACATTTGTTAAGAGACTGGAAAATTTCATCAGATATGTTTTCTACGAATTGAAGTCCGTGACGAATTGTTTCAAATGCTGCCGTCATTTCTTTCTTGGAAAGTTTAGGAACTTCTATATCTTCTGTCTTGGTGCCCTCATCTTCAACTTCAATATTTATTAAAGAACTTAAGATATCATCATCTGTTGGATATTCAGCTACAATAACGTCTTCATCCACCCTCAAAAATTAGTTTAGCGAAACATTGTCGTTGATCGTGCCTGCCGATTGTAAATGCTCCCAACATTCCTCAATTTGCGGCAGTACATTATTTTCTTCCACAACAGATCTTTCAGAGAAGCCGGCTTTTAAAAAACAATTTCTTATTGTCGATTCTGCAACATCATTTTGCCACACCTTTACTAATTGTGACATACACAGCCTGAGGTTGATAACATTTTCAATAGGTTTGTCATTTTCCAATGCAAGAATAAGTTTCTTAATAACCTGTTTTCTATAATACATTTTAAGAGTTTTAATGACGCCTTGGTCCATTGGTTGTAGTTTCGAGGTGGTATTTGGAGGGATAAAAACAAGCTTCACGTTCACCAACTTTTTTGAGACAGAAGACGGATGTGCAGGGCATATGTCCACAAAAAGAACGACTTTCTCTTTTGCTTAATCATTACATTGTCAAATTTCAATATCCACCTCTCAAAAATTTCACTCACCATCCATGATTTTTTATTGTATTCACAGTCAACTTCTAACGACTTCACTCCTTTAAAACATCTTGGCTGCTTGCTTTTCCCAATTACCAAAATTTTACATTTTTTTTTCCAGACATATTAGCACATACCACAACAGTAACTCGCTCTTTGCTGTGTTTACTTCCAAAGCATTAATTGTTTTAACCTTTTCACGAGCACTCCCGAACATACTCGTTCGCGGACGGTGCGCAGTGTAGGAGCACTCCCGAGAATATTCTATTTGAAATTTCTTCTGTCAGAGCATACGCAATTATATTCTTTTTTGTCAAATGTCATTACTACACCATCTATTGGTTAATATTTGTACTTCTTCGGTATTTGTTAGGCCATCTATTGGTCATTATTTGAACTTCTTTGGTGTCATCTGCTAGGCCATCTATTGGTAAATAATCGAAGTAACTTTTCTGTAATGTTTTTTGATCAACCATCTGGAAATCAGCTGACATTTCATGTTTGTCAGACAGGAAGTGTTTTTGTATGTATTTAACCTGTTATTTACCTATATTTGCCAATGTTTGTATAAAAATTGACATAACATCTCTTCGTAGGTAAGGTTAAGTTGGAAATTAACAAAAAAAATTTTTTGAAGAATAAATAGGGGTTTTGTATTTTATTTATTTTTTATTTATTATTTGGAACATTAAAAGTTAAAATATCTCAAAATCAGGAAAATATTTTAAAAAAAAAACCTCGCTCCTATAGGTGACGCTAGTATTGAGAAACCCCGCTCCTGAAAAGGTTAAAGGTTAGCATCTTATTTGGTAAACACTTGAAAAAAGGCTAGTTTTATCCATATTAAAAATATTGTCAGTCTAGTACTCTTCTACAATTGATTTTAAAATTGTAGCTTTCCACTGGCTACAATCTGCTTCGGATACACTTCCGCTTTTCTAGAAATAACCTTTTCTACGATTTCATGGTGCTTCTTAAATTTGTCTAGCCATCCCGAACTTGCTTGGAACTCTTTGTGTCCTAATCTTTCTGCGTATTCAATTGCCTTTTCTTTTATGAGAGGTCCTGGAACAGGCATGTTTTTATCTCGTACTATTTTCACCCACTTGAAAACCGCCTCGCCAACATCATCATATTTACATATTTTTGAACGTTTTCTGTCCCCTCCTACAGATTCATAACTTTTTAAAACAGATTCGCAATGTTTTATTATCGTTGACACTGTACTGGGTGGAATGCCAAACTTCTGCACAACATCTTTTTTTCGTACTTCGCTATCAACGTCTTTTAATAATCATACCTTTTCCATGACACTCAAGGACTTTCTTTTGGACATAACATCAACAAAAACTCAAAACCAAACTAAACAAAACTACAGTAATGTTACTAAACGTAACAAACAGTCCACGTTAAACGGTAAAAAAGAACACCGACTTACAGTAATCTAAACAAACCAGACCACGCACTAACCAATAACCGAATGACGAGACTTGTTTACATGAAATACAATACAGTACTGCACTCTGTCCTGAAAAAAATGAGTAAGAGTGTATGAGAGAGCCATTAGTCATGTTAGTTACGCCTAACCACCCGGACAAAGTCTCAACAGATGTCAACATATTGTCACGTTGCTCTCTCTCTCTCTCTCAATGTTTCTGAATGAATAGTGTGTTACGGGAGGGCTACGTGACATTCAGTAACAAGTTTTGTTACACATGTTATTTTCAATATTTAAAGATAGGTATGTGCAGTAATTTTATTTTCTCTAAAATTAAGTTTGATATATAGAATTTCTTTTTGATATACAGAAACATTTTTCCATTGAATTTCAAGGGATTCAGAAATAATTCGATAAATAGAGTATATATACATTATATACACACACACACACACACACACACACACACATATATATATATATATATATATATATATATATATATATATATATATATATATATATATATATATATATATATATAAATAAATATCGCAGTATGTTTTCTTGTGTATTAATAAAGAACAAAAGTCTAAATACAAATACAAGAATTATAATTGAATTTACAATTCAATTATAATTCTTGTATTTGTATTTAGACTTTTGTTCTTTATATATATTTCGTTATTGAGAGGTCCGAAATTCGTTACATAGAGGTAAACAAGCAGTATAACTTCTAAAATGTCATGGGACAAGGTAAAAATTCGTTATATAGAGGATTTCGTTATCTAGAGGTTCGTTATATAGAGGTTCGACTGTGTGTATGTATGTATGTATGTATGTATGTATGTATGTATGTATGTATGTATATATATATATATATATATCGAACCTCTATATAACGAACCTCTAGATAACGAAATCCTCTATATAACGAATTTTTACCTTGTCCCATGACATTTTAGAAGTTATACTGCTTGTTTACCTCTATGTAACGAATTTCGGACCTCTCAATAACGAAATTTTTTTTTCACTTCAACCGAAGAAATGTAGTGTTGTATAGGCAGCTTACATTGTCATTTCCAGGAAATTGTTTATTTTCAGCAGGAAGGTCAACAAAACCAAGAATGGTAGGTGAAACACATGTCGGCAATTGACTGCATGTTATAGTTCGGTTCAGTTAAGAATGCAGTGACTCATCGGTTAGGAATTCTAAGAATTCAGCATTTATAGATAGGCCTACTGTACAGGCCTACAGTAAATTCCCATTCTCCCACCGTTTTCTTTTATCACTCATTTCAATGTTGCTAGCTCAGTTACTCAGTTTTATTCGTGCCGTGAGTTTGTTGTGCTGTGAAAAAATGTCAAAAAGAAAGTGTTTAAGTGTAGCTGAAAAAGTGAGTGTTTTACGAGAGGTTGATGAAGGTGTAAAAAAGTTGGATGTTGTGAAAAAATTCGGTGTACCTCAGAGTTTGCTATCCATTATCCTAAAAACCGGGATCAAATTCTAAAACAAAGTGTTTCTTGTGATTTGCAAAGAAAGAAAATGAAACTTTGTACATTTGACAATATCGATAACGCGATGATTAAATGAGTTACGGTAATGCACGAGAAAAATCTTCCATTGTCAGGAAATCTTATTAAAGAAAAGGCTTTGAAATTTGCAGTATCATTAGGACACAGTGGCTTTAACGCAAGTAACAGTTGGATATAAAAATTCAAAAACGGCATAACATTGTTCAAAAAGTCATTTCGGGAGAAAGTGCTAGTGTTGATATCCCCATTTGTGAATTTTGGAAAGGAAATGTGTTGGAAAAAGTTTTGAATGATTATGAACCGGAAGACATTTTCAATGCTGATGAGACCGGTCTGTTTTTTAAATGTTTGCCCAACAAGACACTAACTTTTAAAACCGACCCTTGTTTTGGAGGAAAAGGAAGCAAAGAAAGGATCACCGTATTAGTGGCAGCTAACATGTTATGGACAGAAAAACTCAAATTGCTTGTGATTGGCAAAAGCAAATCTCTGCGATGTTTCCGATCTGTCAAGTCCTTAGAAGTTGATTACACGTTTAATAAAAAGGCGTGGATGACGAGCGAAATTTTCATTGAATGGATATTGAAGCTGGACAAGCAGATCTCCAAAGAGAAAAGGAAAATTGCACTTTTAATCGACAACTGCCCTGCACATCCGCATGACATCAATTCCAAACTGAAGAGTGTCAATGTGATTTTCTTTCCACCAAATGCTACATCGATACTTCAACCACTCGATTAGGGAGTAATAAAAAATGTAAAGCTACACTACAGAATCAACATCAATAAAACATTTTTAACAAATTGAATTTCAAATAAATTGAGACATTATAAAACATTATCCTATATTAACATTTTCCTATTACACTAGTGCGGTATGCGTAATGCGGTAAGATCAGTAAGATGGGGTGGGAGCATTCTTGACAACACCTCTCAATAATGAATACCTCTATACAACGAATTTTTTCTCTGGATAATCGACTTCGTTATACAGAGGTTTTATATATATATATATGATGAATTGTTACTATCTGGAGTACATCCGTTCATTCTGCAGTCCATAAATTCGCAGTTCCGACGTTTCGCTAGAATCTCATCCAGCATTGACGAGGTGAACCCAGCAACAGTAGAAGAGCGAACCTTCTCCTGACTCGCTCTTCTACTGTTGCTGGGTTCACCTCGTCAATGCTGGATGAGATTCTAGCGAAACGTCGGAACTGCGAATTTATGGACTGCAGAATGAACGGATGTACTCCAGATAGTAACAATTCATCATATTTTTCCATCCGTGAAGGAATACGTATCAGCATATATATATATATATATATATATATATATATATATATATATATATATATATTCTTGATATTTTATGTTATCCATTGTTTTTCCATTGCACTGACTTTATAAAGTTAATATATTACTATTGTAAGTAATTTTATCCACCATAAAATCATTTTAGGTAAAATCATTGCACTTAATGGTGGATAATCACTCTAGGTAAAATCATTGCACTTAATGGTGGATAAAATTACTTACAATAGTAATATATTAACTTTATATATATATATATATATATATATATATATATATATATATATTCTTGATATTTAATATTATCCATTGTTTTTCCGTTGCACTGACTTTATGAACTTCATATATATATATATATATATATATATATATATATATATATATATATATATATATATATATAGAGAGAGAGAGAGAGAGAGATTATTAGATAACAATGAATTGAATAATTATACATATAAATATGTATCAATAACTAATTTAAAAAAATAATTCTATATTTTTTTTGTCTGTTACAGAATTTATCAATAAAAACATCCTATGTTTTCCAAACTCATCTTGTGAAATCATTGAGACTTAGCTTATGTAAATAATGGAAGAGACCAACCAGATTTTGCAGGAAACCTCTTGTGGTTGTAAATCATCCCATAATGAAAACACAACTGATGAAGAGCCTATAAAGAAGAAATTCAAATGGGACTTGTCCATACCATTTCAATCATTGCTTAGTGCGTGTCAGAAGATTCCATCGATAGTCGAGTACAAATCTGTGTATGATTATTGTGATAAGTTGCAAATATCTAAGCCTGTTAACTGTTTGAGCCAAACCTCTGAAACGTCAACACAACCACAATACTCAGCCACAAATATAAACTTACCATCTTCAAGCTTCGCTGTTCAAAGAAAACCTTACTTTCCAATAACAGTTGAAGAGTTGTCTGTAGTTACCAACATCGAAAATTGGACCAATACTAACATCAGAGTCTGTGGAAAACTTGCAGAAGAATCTAATGGAAAATATTATCTAGAGAGTGTTGATGAAGCCGAAGGACCGTTTAGAGTGCTTATGGATTTAGATTACCTTGATAAATATCCTGTGTTGAATAAAACATTGCAGATTTTTGCACAGTTAATAATTGTAGATCAGCCTGTGCTGAAAGTAATTTTTTTTAGAGATTTTTCAAAAGTTAATCTAACATATCATAGACAAGTAGAGGAAAAAATGAAAAAGTTCATTCCAGTATTTGTTAAACAAAAAGAATCAAGATCTGTGTTAAACAATACATTAGACAGTTTTTGTTTTGATGGTATAGACTAAAACTTTCTCTTGTTTTGAAATTTTCTATTTAATTGTTTCCCTTAAGATGTAAGGTATTAAATGTTAAAATTTTATTTATTATACTCAGTAGTCGTTGCAAAAAAATATATTATTTAATGCTTGTAAATCTCTATATTTACTAGGGATGGGCCGATTCAAAAAATTTTCGGTTCTAAAACTTTTCTTCCAATTTTCGATTCTTTTAAGTTATATAGGCCTACATAATATTCTCTAATAATGAATTTAGTTAACATCTCGGTCCTATGAAGAAGCCTTTTAAAAGTTCCGTTTCAATGTAACAGGCTACATAAACCGTTCAACTTTGATTAATGAATAGGAATTTCTGATAGTACGACAAACATATCGGATAAAGGTGATAAACAAACAGACCAGAAATGCTTCCAATTGTTTTTGTTGTTGCATCACAAATAATAATAATATTTTTGTCATCTAAAATAAGCATTTATTTTAATAGTTTAATTCATTTAACTCAACTAATACATAATAAGGCATAGTTGATAGATAAATTATTATTTTTCCAATAAATTACACCGCAGACGTATTTTTATTTATACGTAAATATAACTGTCACACATAACAGTTATAGAAATAAGAATTGGAATTGACTCTTAAATCAATGGAGAATTGAGTATCAGTGATTGGTCAATACCATTAGAATCGACGATCCCTGGAATCGCGTATCTGAATCCCCCCATTCCTATTAACTAATTGAAAATGTATATTAAGTATTTATTTTCGTTTGTAGATTTATAGTAGTGCTACTATAACAGTTATCCATGAATAATTATAAATAATTAAAAAATGTTTAAATTATTTGTTTGGCATAGGTTCTTGAATTATGTTAAAATAAGGAATTCAGCAAATTATATTGAATGCTTTAAATTTAGAATCCTTTTCCTGTAATTTGTAAACTTAAAATTTTTTACCAAATTATTTGAACAATATGTAATTTATTTAGTTTAGGTCTTATTTATTTCAAAACCATATTTATTTAAAATTTCTTAAATAATTACATTGAAAAGGCTGTTTAGCAAAACGTTACTCTCCGCTACGCTATTTAATTTATTTATAGTCTCACTGCAAAAGTTTGATTTGTCTTTTGTTAAACCTATATATTTTTAAAATTCTACAACCTTATTTTATAAGTTTATTTTTGTATAAATTTAAAGTTAGCTCGTATACATGTTTATTTAAAAAAATTAGACTTTTGTTGTAAAGAAATTATGTGCAACTGTAGATATGTATATTACACTTAGTGCATTGTACTTTCAATCTTCAGAAATACTTCACCGTCTATCACTATACCCACTAGTAAGTAATCCAGTTGTGGCTACAAAACATGCTGTATTTACTTCTTGGTAGTATTTTAATTCAGTGTTAAAATTGCGTGTTTGAAATTGTGTAGATATTTCAAAACAAATTGTTATCATCTGAAATTGTATTTTATTTTATATATATTCTCATTGATGATCACACACACACACACGCACCCCGCACTGCAGTAAATTTTAATTTAATATACATATACAGTAGAGTCTCAATAACTCGAGGTAGATGGGATCAAGACCCCCTTGGATTACCGGAAACTCAGATTACACGGAAATATATTCCTGTACATGAAAATAAATAGGGGTTCTAATGAATCCTAATACTATAATTAAGAATGCACAAAATACATTTATAGAACTGTATTGATTACAATACTTACATAAATTAATGTAGCTTTGGAATACATTGTTCATCATTGTTACTATATTTTTTTTGAAAAAAGTTGTAAAGTGTCTTCTGCATCTGCAGAAAACTATATCGTTTTCAAACTGCGGTGTAGCGTAGATGTCTTTAACAGAAGCACATCTGTTTACGTAGTGTCTGTTATTCAATATAGCACATTGCAGTTTCCAAGGCAGCCGTTCCTCCACTGTGACTTATTTTCCCTCCTTGTACTGTATCTGAACCTTCATCTTTGTCGTCATCACTGTCTTTAGTAGTTTCTTGTACCATTTTAATAATCATAACAAGTTTTATTGTTACTTAGTTACATTCGTCCTTACTCATCCATTGACGTATGCCCGTATCATCATTTTCACAACCTGGAAATATCTTTATAAGAAATGCCAAATCTGTTTTTTATTGTGGATCAATGACACAATCAACAGTTTTAATATGATTCAAAATTTTATTCCACGACTTGATGTTTCTTCTTTTATTTTGTTCCATGATTCGGCTATACAGTACACAACTTCCTTACTGTATTTTTCTTAGAAAGTCTATAATGCTTTCTTCCCTTTTCAGTCTCTTCCAAGAGAGATTGTAAGAGGTATTGTGTCTGTATTTTTTTATACATTCCAGAACACTCTGATCCATCTCCTTTACAGAAATAAAGCACGGATATCATCAGACAATTGTTGATCTTTGTCGGGATATACCAGTGTATTGTCCAAAAGTAAATAATATGAATTTCCTTTAATATATATATATATATATATATATATATATATATATATATATATATATATATATATATGAAGTTAATATATTACTATTGTAAGTAATTTTATCCACCATTAAGTGCAATGATTTTACCTTGAGTGATGAGGCGCCTTTCGGTCACTTGACCATTGTCGAATCACTCAAGGTAAAATCATTGCATTTAATGGTGGATAAAATTACTTACAATAGTAATATATTAACTTCATAAAGTCAGTGCAACAGAAAAACAATGGATAACGTAAAATATCAAGAATATATATATATATATATATATATATATATATATATATATATATATATATATATTAAAGGAAATTCATATAACCTTTATAGGCTCGAACTAACAGGAACCTCGGAAAATCGGGACTCAAATTTTTGAGACTACTGTATACAATAAGGGAACTTTTAATAATTTATTATAGCTAGGATTTTCTTAAACTAGTGTTTTCTTCTAAAATTTGAAACCACTTCAAACTCTTCCTACTTTCCTTGAATAATAAAATTCATTTCAACAAGTCATTGGTCTATCACAGTAAAATTTGTTTTGTACAAACTTAAAGACACACCTCTATTTTGTAGATTGAATAATTCACTGTCATATTGTCATTGTACTGTGTATAATGTATGTAAAATAATAAATCATTTTAGAACCACTTTTGTCATGGAAAACTACATTGCCATACCTATTAAAAATTTTATCCTAATTGTAAAAAAATTGTTTACCAAATAAATTGTAATTTACTTGTCACCGAGTACAATAAACAAACAACAATAACCTTTGCTGACAAATATTCAAACATCCTTGATGTACATCTCGCTAACACTGTTAGCAACATCAGAAGGTTACAAACATACTGATGTTCTACAGTATGATGTTACAAAATGCTGATAGGATCTAGATTTTAGATCCCAGTATGTTTGTAACCTTCTGATAATGCTGACAGTGTTAGCGAAATGTTCATGAAGGGTGTTTAAATATTTGTAGTAAGGGCTATTGTTGTTTATTTAATATAATTGCGCTCTGTATAGATTTTGTACTGAGTGCAATAGTAAATATGCACTACATAAGGATGAATTTAGAGATACTAAATTATTCTATCAAATTATAAATACAAGAGTTTGGGGAATATTGTAGATCAAACCGGAGAAGGATTTTTTATTTTAAAGATAAACATTATATATATATATATATATATATATATATATATATATATATCATGATATTTCACGTTGTCCATTATTTTTCCGTTGCACTGATTTTATGAAGTTATTATTATTACTTGTAAATAATTTTTTTCACCACTAAGTTCAATAATTTTACCTTATGTGATGAGGCACCTTTCGGTCACTTGACCATTGTAGAATCACCGGACAATGAACAACGTGAAATATCACGATTTTAACACCAACCAAGGTAAACAGTGATTCGACAATGGTCAAGTGACCGAAAGGGCCTTATATAAGGTAAATTATTGTACTTATTGGTGGAAAAAATTATTTACAAGTAATAATAATAACTTCATATATATATATATTTGGAATTTTTGAACTAGATGGGAGACTGACAGACTTACCTAATGGCAATAGTCCAAAACTGCAATATCTTGGAAATGAATATATGGTAAATAAATAGACACGTATAAAAACATCACACTATTGAAATATTTCGATCACACAATCTTTATCATACAAAAAAGAAACTGAAGTGAACCACAGATTTGTATAAATATTCAAATGTCATAGATGCACAGATTTATAGTTTATAATATAGTACATTATGTGATTTGTATAAATATTGATTAATTGAAACCAGATATTAATAGTTTGACAGAATGAAGGTAAATGGAGTTGTTAAAAATGGTAGAAGTTTTTTTTCAAAATGTTCTTCGATGTCACATACACGGCGGCATCAGGCCGCGGTGGCGCTCTGGCTGTGTGTGAGGGTCTCGTCTAGCTGACAAGATGAATCCCTCAAGCTAATGGCTGAGTCTCAACAGATCGCAGCGTGGCAACTGCTCTACCGAGTACAACACCCAGCTCGGTACCTAAGTCGTCTACAGACGATTCCCATTCACAAAGGTAAAAGTCAAAATAGTTAACTCAAAATCTCACCAAAAATTAGTTTTGAATAAACAAACACACTAGTTCACAACAGACTAGTTTCGGCAATGATGTTGTCTTCCTCAGTGCTTGGCTACTCCTCAGTAACCAAGCACTGAGGAAGGTGACATCGCCAACGAAACTAGTCTGTTGTGAACTAGTGTGTTTGTTTATTAAAAACTAATTTTTGGTGAAATTTTGAGTTAACTATTTTGACTTTTACCTTTGATACATTGGTATTGTTAAGTATTTTGTAGGTGTGTTTTGGATTGAGCTATTGAGTTTATAGCCGGTTGTATATTTTATCAATCATTGTGTTGTATCCATTGGTTTTTGGTACATGTATAATGGTATTTAATTCTAATGGTGTTCTTGTTTGTCTAATGGTGTTTTTAATTGGGGATGTACTATGACTTTGTAAGAAGGTAATTTGTGCAGGTGTGGGTGGTTTGAAGAGTTGTGAATGGTAGTATTGGTGTTGGCGGGTGTTTGGATTATGTAAAATTTATGTATTTGTTTGTCTGTATATGTAGTTATTATAAGGTCCAAGAAAATAAGGAAGTTTCTTTGTTCTGTTTCGATGGGGAATATGTAATTTTTGGGTGTATGGAATTGAGATGTTTTAAAAATATGCAAGAGTTCATTACCTTAGTACAGTGTAATAACGTCATCAACGTACCTAAACCCGTATATGGTGTTATCTGAGTATACACCATCAACAAAGAATTTAAACACATCATAAACATAGACATTTACAACTCCGCTGGTGTTTACAAACTAACTTGCAGATCGTGGCCCAGTTTCTACATAGGCCAAAAAGGGAGGCCATTTTACACACATTGCCAAGAACACTTAATAGTACTCATAAACAACAAAAACAAAATTAAACTTTGCTGAGCCTCAGCTTCCACAGCTTTCAGGCACGTTCTTCTACAGAACGTAAGTTAAGAACAGGCCTGAAACATTCAGTTATTAAGTTGATTGTTTAAAATCTTTGTTTCATATTTAACAAAGCATTAGTAAAATGATATCCAAATTTTGTACATAATCCTAGTTTTAAAATGCTCTTCTACTCTGTTAGCTGTGTCTGGGAATGTTTGCTTTTGGAGTAGAAGGTGTCATTGATTCTGCCAGTAAGTGTATCTCTGATGATATCTGCACAAATTTCTCTGTCGGTGTGTTTCTTTTCTTAGGCAAGATTCAACTGTAGTTAATGTCCAGAAAAATACTATATGACTGAATTGTTATACTTTTTCAATTCCTTCTATTAGTTTACAATCTCCTTAATATATCTTGTTCAAATTTTTAATAATTAATAAATTACTCTTTATTCATCCACTCGAGTTCAAAAACATTTTTTTAAATCTTATAGTGGATGGCACTTGATGTAAATACAGTTTTTCCAAATATTAAGTCATTAATTAAATTTAATTAACTAATTTTAGTTTTATAAGAGAGAAAAATTTTCACGGAAGGGGCGAGGGACAAATAACTATTTCGTCCATTTGGCTTAAAATAAGTGATAACATTTGATCTCATAAAACAGCTGATTTTATATTATAGGTTATGTGGTAGAATAGCTGTTTCATTGGATTGGTTATTTGGTAGAACAGCTGTTTCAATGCATAGGTTATGTTACTTTATTTATATTGTTAATATTTAAGTAACTAAAATAAATTTTTTCCTTGTTAGCCTAAGTAGGAATTGACTTTGGTTTTTTTTTCAATTTATTAATTGTTACGTTGATGCACTCAAACATCTTTAACCAATATGTCACAGATAGGGCTTGAAAAAAAGTATTTTAGGAAAGCTTGACTTATTAAATTCCTACTATTACCTCACACTCTCTTGACACATATCTTATACAAATTTTCAATCATTAATAAAATACGTTTTTATTCATCCTATAATTTTTTAACCTATAGTGAATGATAATGTAAATTCAGTTTTATCAAATATTTATTTAATAAATAAATTATAAAAACTGTGGGATCCAGTCCGATTCGAACTGAGAATCTTATTGCTCGAAGCCTAGCGCACCTTGGCACTGCATCAACTTTCCATTGCCAAGGAATATATTTCTCAAAGATGTAAATGAATCCCCCCCCCCATCTGGTTGTCGTTGAAACCTCCATTGTACAACCTTAAACTGTTGCCATAGTTACCACTCAATATCATAAATAATGCTCTAGGGTAAACAAAATAATTTTTTTTGTTAACCTCAGTAGGGATATTCTTAAATTTTTTTATGTTACTTGTTTATAGGATTTTGCTTTAAGGCCTTGTACAGGCTGAGTACAGTACTTGCTAGGCCTTTTATGCTGGGAAGTACTTTATGGCAGGAACTTCAGCCTTAAACCTTTCCCACTTGGTTTGTGATTACATTCTAAGTGTATACTTCTGTTGGCTATGTATGGCTGTATGTTTTGGGCGTACGTAAAATCATCTCTCACACATCTCGAGCTGTTCTTCATGTTTTAGCTTAAATTAAGTGATAACATATGACAAAAGCTGATTTTATTTTGTCTTGATGCGTTAGTTGTGTTATTTTATTTATTGTACATTATTAAGTTCAAATTTTGTATTAAATATTTTTTAACAATTAATAAATATATTATTTATATTTCGATTAATCTTACTACAATTAATTCAATGGAATGATAAGTTGTATATTTGCATTCCAATTTTTGAAATGAAAACCTTCTTAATCTGAGACGATTTAAGGTTTCAATTAAACTCGTTCAATGAAATTTTGATACATTAAAATTTTCAAAATCTAGTAAATGTTTTCCATTATCTACGTTCTATTAACTACTTTGTACAAATGAAGTAGACACCTCTGTCGGCCCTGGCCCACTGGCTGATACTTTGTGTAATTTATCATCACTGGGTATATTAGGAGTGTGCACTACTGTTTTCAGAATTTACGCTGCTCAAAAATTAAAATTCTGGCAAAAACAATTTCACTACAGGCAAAATAGTTTTATTTTCCTGTTAAACTCAGTTCTAAATAAAGGTTATGCGAGCAACAAAGGTCGTCAGTTCTTAATGAAACCAGGTCGCAAATGCCAAGAAACTGGCAATCTACTAGTGATAAACTGATAACATAATCCGCGAAATTATTGACTCGCCAATATTCTACACAGCTTAGCAAGTCCCACTTAAACGGCTTAATTAATTACAACAGTATCTCAATTGATTTGAATAGGGTTGCGAGTTGTACTAGTCATTATAAAAACATCAGGCGGAGTAAATAGTGGTAAGATAATTTTACACATAAACGCACATGGTAAAATATGTACATACATAAATGGTGGGACTGGAGACTAATTGGAACCGCAGAGTCCTACTTCGACAAGAATGAGTAGGGGATAATGCAATATGGATGCATGGCCGTATGGCAAAGTGTATATGTGGTAGGCGCAGAATGCAGCACTGGAGATTACATACATAGCTCCTACTACAAAATTCGTCTTTGTGACTAGAAAGAATGCAATATGGGTATACGGTCGTATGGCAAAGTGTATATGTGGTAGGCGCAGAATGCAGAAATGGAGGCTTTTTGGTGCAGAAAATACACATAGTATAAGGACCTCAATTTTGATTATTTTTTTAAAAAGCACTGATTTTAAACTATACATAAATGTAAATAAATCACGAAACGAAATTCCGTTTAGTTACTTTATATTAAATAAATAATATAAATAAGGTAACATAACCAATGCGTTAAAACAGCTGTTCTACCATATAACCTATAACATAAAATCAGCTGTTTTATGATATCATATGTAATCACTTATTTCAAGCCAAATGGGACAAAATAACTCTATTGCAAATCTTACCCCTTTGGTGAAAATCTTTTTTCCCATATAAAACTAAATTTAATTATTTAAATTAATTGAATGAATTAATATTTGAAAAAAACTGTATTAGCATCAAGTGTCAGCCTCTTTAAGTTTAACAAAAATATATGCTTGAGTGGATGAATAAAAAGTATTTTAAAAAGGATTGAAAATTTGAACAAGATATATAAGGGAAGTGTGAACTGATAGAAGAAATTGAAAAATAAAACCCATTTAACAGCCCCACCTGGTCCAGTTGGTAGCCTTATTGCACATCATGATAAAAAAAAAAACTGAAACCTCAGTACGTAGAATTCTATCTATATTTAGGAAATCCCACTTTCCGATGTCTACTGGCAAAGCAAGAAATGCTTTCGACGCAACCCTCAGCGAACCACCCCGCGGATTATAACGCCATTTATACTGTTCTAATACGGTCCTGAGGGACTCGTCATCTGACGCGCAGCACTGGGATGGGTAATCTAGTTTTGAAGGCGCGCGCAGAACGAATTACAAAATGTCTATTAAAGCCAAAAAGACGCGTGTTTTAAGGCGTAGCGATAAGTCCAAAGCTAACAAAATTATATTACACTGGGACAAGTAATATTTAAAAAAAAAAAAAAAAATTGTAGTCAATTTCTATATAGGTCAACTAAGAAAAATTTTATTTTAGTTACTTTTATCCAATAATAGTAATTAATATAAATAAAGTAACATATCCTTTGCCTTAAAACAGCTGTTCTACCATATAACCTACAACATTAATTCAGCTGTTTTATGAAATCATAACTTATCACTTATTTTAAGCCAAATGGGGCGAAATAACTATATTGCATACCTTGTCTCTTTTGTGAAAGGTTTTTCTCCCTATAAAACTAAAGTTATATATTAAATTTAATTATTATTTGAAAACACTTTATTAGCATGTAGTGTCATCCATTACAAGTTTTAGAAAAATGTTTAGACCTCAGTCGATGAATAAAAAGTATTGTATTTACGACTGAAAATTTGAACAAGATATACAAGGAGAGTGTGAACTAATAATAGAAGGAATTGAAAAATATCAAAATAAACCTCATTGTGTGTACAAAAAAGTTTCATTGCCCTGAAATGATAATGTCCAACCTGCGACAGACTTTATGTAGTCTATATCTAAGCAATACAGCGGTTTTGTATTCCTCCTTAAAATGCATCTTCTTGTTACTACATTCAACAGAGCCATCTTATAGGATAGAAACGCTATCCGGATCCAGATGAATCTTACAGTCCGTCCTTCGACGACGTTGAACTGGTTTTAACAGCGTCATGGGTATTTCTAAAAAGATCGAGACGTAAGTAAATACATCCTCAGTTTATATTCATCGAACATTTACATTGGAACAAATAGAAATACATTTTTCCGCCACATTGTATTCAATACAATTTTTATTTGACCCATGATATATTTTTTATAGTTTATATTTATTTGTATATAGTATACAGATTTATTTGATCCAGTAATTATTTATCAATACTTTTGACATTTTTCCAAAGTAATACAAATGTATTTTTTTTTGTATTTGTATTTGTAGCAAAGCCTCTTTGTGTGATAACGAATAAAATAGCGTTCAAGACGTCGAACAAATTTCAAACGTCTTGATAAATAATTAATGGATATATACGGGTTAAACACAATTATATAAAATTTGCAAGTAACGAAAAACTAATTTTTATTTCTTTTGGTCATTCCAATTGACCCTCGCTGCAGGCCTCATGGTTCCAACAGACTAGCTCTTGCGGAGGCTGTGAGCGGAGTGTCTTGTCTTTGTCATCAATACAACTGGCAAAACTCCATTTTGTTTAAGTTATAATTTGCTAGCTATTTTAGCATTAAAGATGTCAACATAATAGCGGAAACTCGTTATAGAAAATAAACAAATTATTGTATAGTGTGTTTCATTTCCTTCTATTAGTTCAGATTCTTTACACACACACGCGCGCGCGCGAGCAAGCGCACGCCCACGCAAACGCAAACGCACTCGCTTGCGCGCACGCACACACACACACACACACACACACACACACACTCATATATATATATATATATATATATATATATATATATATATCACTTGCTCGAATTTCCAATCACTAAAGAAAATACTTTTTATTCATCCACACAAGTTGAAAAAGGCCAATATTGTTTTAAATTTGTATTGAATGACATTTGATGTTAATACAGTTTTTTCAATTATTAATTCATTAAATAATTTATTGACTTATTTTAGTTTTATATGGGAGAAAAACGTTTCACATTACGGGCAAGGAGTGCAATATAGTTTTTCGTTTCGTTTGAAATACGTGATAACATGGTTTCGTAAAACAGCTGATTTTATGTTATAGGTTATGGGGTAGAACAGCTGTTTTAATGCATAAGTTAGGTTACTTTATTTAATTTAATTGTTAATATTTTATAAAAGTAACTAAAATATAATCTTTTTTAGTTGACCCATGTAGAAATTAACTATAATTTTTATAGTTACGTTATGTTACTCTATTTATATTGTAATATTTTCTAAAAAGTAGCTTAAATACAAACACACACACACAATTTTCATCTGTTTGTAGCAAAACGTAAGCAAGATGAACGGACGGTTAAAGTGCGTTTCCAAAATGACTAGTAGTGTCAGATGTTTTCTGGACTGTTAGTAAAGCACTCATCCATGTATAACTGAATATACTGTGATAATTAATTAACTTTCTGAAGTGGGGATTAAGCGCTTTCTTTTTAGAAGCTGTGAAATATTGGACGGCAATGAGAAGAAAGAAATCGACACTTATAATTGTAAAATTTCCAACTCTGTAAGACGGGTTTAGTAAAAACATGTGATTTTTTATTTGTAGGCATTTGTCACTAAAGAAGGCTTTAAAATGAAGTTGAAAATAAATTAACTGAGGTGTATCCGTATCTAGAACACATATAGCTACTGTAGACAACATTATTCTGTGAGAAATGAAGAGGTTCTAGGTGGTACTGTACGCCAACGAGTGTAGGTATTTAAGGAGGGTCTAGGTGCTACTGTCCATCGTGGATTGTGAGTAGTTGAAGAAGTTCTAGGTGCTACTGTCCACCGTCGAGTGTGAGTAGTTGAAGAAGTTCTAGGTGCTACTGTCCAGCGTCGAGTCTGAGTAGTTGAAGAAGTTCTAGGTGCTACTGTCCAGCGTCGAGTCTGAGTAGTTGAAGACGTTGTAGGTGCTACTGTCCACCGTCGAGTGTGAGTAGTTAAAGAAGTTCTAGGTGCTACTGTCCACCGTCGAGTGTGAGTAGTTGAAAACGTTCTAGGTGCTACTGTGGCCACTGCCGGGTGTACGTACTTGATGAAGCTCTAGGTACTACTGTCCACCGTAGTTTATGAGCAATTAAGAAGGCTCTAGGCAATATGGTCCACCATCACGTGTGAGTAATTAAGGAGGGTTTAGATGCTACTGTCCATCGTCGAGTGTCAGTAGTTCAAGACGTTCTAGGTGATACTATCCATCGTCGAGTGTCAGAAGTTGAAGAAGTTCTAGTGCTACTGTCCACCGTCGAGTGTCAGTAGTTAAAGAAGTTCTAGGTGCTACTGTCCATTGTCGAGTGTCAGTAGTTAAAGAAGTTCTAGGTGCTACTGCCCACCGTTGAGTGTCAGAAGTTGAAGAAGTTCTAGGTGCTACTGTCCACCGTCGAGTGTCAGAAGTTGAAGAAGTTCTAGTGCTACTGTCCACCATCGAGTGTCAGTAGTTAAAGAAGTTCTAGGTGCTACTGTCCACCGTCGAGTGTCAGTAGTTGAAGACGTTCTAGGTGCTACTGTCCACCGTCGAGTGTCAGTAGTTGAAGACGTTCTAGGTGCTACTGTCCATCGTCGAGTGTCAGAAGTTGAAGACGTTCTAGTGCTACTGTCCACCGTCGAGTGTCAGTAGTTAAAGAAGTTCTAGGTGCTACTGTCCACCGTCGAGTGTCAGTAGTTGAAGACGTTCTAGGTGCTACTGTCCATCGTCGAGTGTCAGTAGTTAAAGAAGTTCTAGTGCTACTGTCCACCGTCGAGTGTCAGTAGTTGAAGAAGTTCTAGGTGCTACTGTCCATTGTCGAGTGTCAGTAGTTGAAGAAGTTCTAGGTGCTACTGTCCACCGTCAAGTGTGAGTAGTTGAAGAAGTTCTAGGTGCTACTGTCCATAGTCGAGTGTGAGTAGTTGAAGAAGTTCTAGGTTCTACTGTCCACTGTCGAGTGTGAGTAGTTGAAGAAGTTCTAGGTGCTACTGTCCAGCGTCGAGTGTGAGTAGTTGGAGAAGTTCTAGGTGCTACTGTCCAGCGTCGAGTGTGAGTAGTTGAAGAAGTTCTAGGTGCTACTGTCCAGCGTCGAGTGTGAGTAGTTGAAGAAGTTCTAAGTGCTACTGTTCACCGTCGAGTGTCAGTAGTTGAAGACGTTCTAGGTGCTACTGTCCACCGTCGAGTGTGAGTAGTTGAAAATGTTATAGGTGCTACTGTGGCCACTGCCTGGTGTAAGTAGTTGATGAAGCTCTAGGTACTACTGTCCACCGTAGTTTATGAGTAATTAAGAAGGCTCTAGGCAATGTGGTCCACCATCACGTGTGAGTAATTAAGGAAGGTCTAGGCGCTACTGTGGCCACAGAATGAAGTTTATACGTAAATAAGAAAGGTTTAAGCACTACTGTGGCCACATTTCTTATAAATAATAAAAGATGATCTAGGCGCTACTATCCGCTGTCGAGTGTGAGTAATTAAGAAGGGTCTAGGTGCTACGGTCCTCAGTGGCATATGAGAAACTAATGAGGGTCTATGGAGAAGTGTTTATTGTAGGGATGTATTTTGTGATGTAATCGATTCAAGAGGACCTATGGAAAGGATCAAAACAATTATACAATAGCTCTCTAAGAATAATGGCTATTTTATCAGATGAGGAAAACTCAAGCAGTCTGTATTGTCTATTACATTGGGTTATGAATTTAACTCACTTCTCTTTGCTTCAGGTGGCGTTGAAGGATTGTGTCTCATGTCCATAAATACGACGATATATTGTAATATTCATTAAATGCTAACAGTTTTATTGTTAAATTAGATTTAGCGCTAGTCACATAAAACTAACATAAGGAGAGAATATCAGTTTTTCAAGCGTGATTTCAATAAAGAGTTTCAAGGTATTGGACGAGACTTTTTATCCAATTAGTGTGAAAACTGAGTCCTAAAAATACAATTTGCAAATGAAAAGGCAGTCTCTTATTATACTCTTTTACTGTTTGTATTTACGGAGCATTATAATGGAGGTGTTGGGGGTTTTAAGGGGTTTATGTAAGCTTTTCCGAATTGTGCTAGATTATTTTAATAATAATAAAAAAAAGTAATTATTATGATGGTTTAAAAAATGTTTTTTTTATAACATTCAGTTTAAAATTATGAAGATTTTTCGAAGCTTCACCATTAGCTTGAATCATTAACAATTGCATTTGTTATCAGTAGTAAGCAGCGATTCTAGCGGAAACATTTAAAACTATCAGAATGTTTCTCTCTCTTTCACAGAACAGAGAATTTTGTTATTGTATTTCTTACTAAAAAAATTTATTTCAGACCTACTGAATTATTTTGTGTAAAAACAGCTATATATCTTCCTGATGGCTCGCTTCTTTCAGATAGTATAAGAAAGAAAATATCTTTTTACTCACACATATGTTTCATCACATCACTTGTTAGTGTGACAAGCAATTGTTATTACTTTTTAAGATCTTTAGTGTTTTGAATTCCTTCTATTCAATCAAGTTCAAACACACTTTTGTTAACCTATAGTGAATGACAATTGATGTTAATATTGTTTTTTCAAATATATATTTAATAGTTTAATTATAAAAATATGGAGGGTTTAGCTGGATTCGAACTGTAAATCCTCATGTTTAAGGTTCTTGGCACTGCGCCAACTTTCCAATACCTACAGATGAATTTCTCAAAAACGTATATGAATGTTTTCCCCCCATCAGGTTGTCGTCAAAACCTCCATTGTACAACCTTAAACTGTTGCCATGGTTACCACAAAATATCATAAACAGTGATGTAAGGTTAAAAATGAATGAAAGAATAAAACAAACAAACAAACTGGATTAACGGTTTCAAACCTTGCTTCACAAACACACAATGCGAAAGGAAAGTGAACAGAAAATACAACACAATGCAAGGGACAAAAAAACGTATAAATAATAACAAACAAAAATAATAGTCGAACACCATACATAGAAAGGAAAATGGAAAACTGCAAGGAAATTCACTTTCTATTTTGTCCCTTAGTATTGTTATTCTGACACATGTATATACATATTTATATTAATTGTAATTGTAAAATAAAAAGAATTTAAAATAAAATTTTTCTTTGTTGATTAAAGTAGGAATTGACTTTTTTACAAGCATTTTGTATGTTACTTGTTAGAGCAACATTTGTAAATATTTTGATTCTAAAATTCCTTTAAAATTCTGGAGGGGATAAAAGGGAGTGGATAAAAGAACAAAATAGACGGAATGCGATTTGTGGGAAGCTGAATGCAATGGGAAATGAGGAATGGTAAAAATAACAAGTTTATTGTTTAGTGATTACAAACTCTTCGATGGTCACAATGTGCTTCTATAACAGTTAATAAACACAAAGTCAGGCTACAGTTTTACTATTTGCTTACATTTCTGATGTAGTTAATACTATGTTTACAACACAACCTAAGTGGTTTATCTCTAGCCTAGCCTAGTGGGATATATTTACACTTCTGTTGCAAAGTAGATGTGACGTAGTTGCACATTCATCCGTCTTAACATCTGATGTCATATTCAGCAACCAAAGCGTCTGCTGCAACCAATGTACACAACAAATAACAGTATTATTTAAATATATGAATGAAAGAATAAACATGTAAATACAATGTAACAATTTCACTAAGTTTTTAATTATATATTCAGCTACATAACTAATATAATTTACAAACTGACAAATAAATACATTTGTAATATAGAAATTTGTAAAACAAATATTTTATAAAAACACCTAAACAAATTTTCTCTAAAAAAAGGTAATAAACGACTAAATTTAAACAAAAAATTCACTTGATTCTCAAAAATACATTACAAACGAGAAAGAAGTGGTTTTAAACGACGAAAAATATGTACAGTGGTTAAAATTGAATAAACATAACCTAAACGTATCAACAGATACAAAATTACAAAATAATCTGAACTTTCTGATAGAACGTGGCACTATTTTACATTGCAATGGGAAGACCTATGCTTTACAGCATTTTTACAAAGAGCTCCGCTAATACAGAGTGTTACAAAATAAAAATTGGGTAAGCCATTTTATGGGTAGGGTACCATATGAGTAGGCCATTCTATGGGTAGGGAATTCCCCGGGTTAGCTATTCTATGGTTAAGACACGCTATGGGTAGGTCACACTATGGCTAGGCCACACAATGGGTAGACCACGCTATGGCTAGGCCACATTATGGGTGAACCACGCTGTGGATAGGCCGCACTGTCGGTAGCCAGACGGTCTGGCTAGGCCACACTCTAGGTAGACCACGATATGGCTAGGGCATACTGTCAGTAGACCACGCTATGGCTAGACCACATTATGGGTAGACCACGATATGGCTGGGCCACACTATGGGTAGATCACGCTACGGCTATCCCACACTGTAGGTAAATCACGGTATAGCTAGGTCACACTATGGGTAGACCACGCTATTACTAGACCACAATATGGGTAAACCACGATATGGCTAGACCACATTATGAATAGACCACGATATGGCTGGGCCACACTATGGGTAGATGACGCTACGGCTATCACACACTGTAGGTAGATCACGGTATAGCTAGGTCACACTCTAGGTAGACCACGCTATTACTAGGCCACAATATGGGTAGACCACGCAGTGACTAGGCCACACGATGGGTAGACCGCGTTATGGCTAGGCCACACTGTCGGTAGACCACGCAGTGACTAGGCCACACGATGGGTAGAACACGTTATGGCTAGGCCACACTGTCGGTAGACCACGCAGTGACTAGGCCACACGATGGGTAGATAACGTTATGGCTAGGCCACACTGTCGGTAGACCACGCAGTGACTAGACCACACGATGGGTAGAACACGTTATGGCTAGGCCACACTGTCGGTAGACCACGCAGTGACTAGGCTACACGATGGGTAGATCACGTTATGGCTAGGCCACACTGTCGGTAGACCACGCAGTGACTAGGCCACACGATGGGTAGATCACGTTATGGCTAGGCCACACTGTCGGTAGACCACGCAGTGACTAGGCCACACGATGGGTAGATCACGTTATGGCTAGGCCACACTGTCGGTAGACCACGCAGTGACTAGACCACACGATGGGTAGATCACGTTATGGCTAGGCCACACTGTCGGTAGACCACGCAGTGACTAGGCCACACGATGGGTAGATCACGTTATGGCTAGGCCTAAATATGGGTAGACCGCGTTATGGCTAGGCCACACTGTCGGTAGACCACGCAGTGACTAGGCCACACGATGGGTAGATCACGTTATGGCTAGGCCACACTGTCGGTAGACCACGCAGTGACTAGGCCACACGATGGGTAGATCACGTTATGGCTAGGCCACACTGTCGGTAGACCACCCAGTGACTAGGCCACACGATGGGTAGATCACGTTATGGCTAGGCCTAAATATGGGTAGACCGCGTTATGGCTAGGCCACACTGTCGGTAGACCACGCAGTGACTAGGCCACACGATGGGTAGATCACGTTATGGCTAGGCCACACTGTCGGTAGACCACGCAGTGACTAGACCACACGATGGGTAGATCACGTTATGGCTAGGCCACACTGTCGGTAGACCACGGAGTGACTAGGCCACACGATGGGTAGATCACGTTATGGCTAGGCCACACTGTCGGTAGACCACGCAGTGACTAGGCCACACGATGGGTAGATCACGTTATGGCTAGGCCACACTGTCGGTAGACCACGCAGTGACTAGGCCACACGATGGGTAGATCACGTTATGGCTAGGCCACACTGTCGGTAGACCACGCAGTGACTAGACCACACGATGGGTAGATCACGTTATGGCTAGGCCACACTGTCGGTAGACCACGCAGTGACTAGGCCACACGATGGGTAGATCACGTTATGGCTATGCCACACTGTCGGTAGACCACGCAGTGACTAGACCACACGATGGGTAGATCACGTTATGGCTTGGCCACACTGTCGGTAGACCACGCAGTGACTAGACCACACGATGGGTAGATCAAGTTATGGCTAGGCCACACTGTCGGTAGACCACGCAGTAACTAGGCCACACGATGGGTAGATCACGCTACGGCTATCCCACACTGTAGGTAAATCACGGTATAGCTAGGTCACACTATGGGTAGACCACGCTATTACTAGACCACAATATGGGTAGACCACGCAGTGACTAGGCCACACGATGGTTAGATCACGTTATGGCTAGGCCACACTGTCGGTAGACCACGCAGTGACTAGGCCACACGATGGGTAGATCACGTTATGGCTAGGCCTAAATATGGGTAGACCGCGTTATGGCTAGGCCACACTGTCGGTAGACCACGCAGTGACTAGGCCACACGATGGGTAGATAACGTTATGGCTAGGCCACACTGTCGGTAGACCACGCAGTGACTAGACCACACGATGGGTAGATCACGTTATGGCTAGGCCACACTGTCGGTAGACCACGCAGTGACTAGGCCACACGATGGGTAGATCACGTTATGGCTAGGCCACACTGTCGGTAGACCACGCAGTGACTAGGCCACACGATGGGTAGATCACATTATGGCTAGGCCACACTGTCGGTAGACCACGCAGTGACTAGGCCACACGATGGGTAGATCACGTTATGGCTAGGCCACACTGTCGGTAGACCACGCAGTGACTAGACCACACGATGGGTAGATCACGTTATGGCTAGGCCACACTGTCGGTAGACCACGCAGTGACTAGGCTACACGATGGGTAGATCACGTTATGGCTAGGCCTAAATATGGGTAGACCGCGTTATGGCTAGCCCACACTGTCGGTAGACCACGCAGTGACTAGGCCACACGATGGGTAGATCACGTTGTGGCTAGGCCACACTGTCGGTAGACCACGCAGTGACTAGGCCACACGATAGGTAGATCAGGTTATGGCTAGGCCACACTGTCGGTAGACCACCCAGTGACTAGGCCACACGATGGGTAGATCACGTTATGGCTAGGCCTAAATATGGGTAGACCGCGTTATGGCTAGGCCACACTGTCGGTAGACCACGCAGTGACTAGGCCACACGATGGGTAGATCACGTTATGGCTAGGCCACACTGTCGGTAGACCACGCAGTGACTAGACCACACGATGGGTAGATCACGTTATGGCTAGGCCACACTGTCGGTAGACCACGGAGTGACTAGGCCACACGATGGGTAGATCACGTTATGGCTAGGCCACACTGTCGGTAGACCACGCAGTGACTAGGCCACACGATGGGTAGATCATGTTATGGCTAGGCCACACTGTCGGTAGACCACGCAGTGACTAGGCCACACGATGGGTAGATCACGTTATGGCTAGGCCACACTGTCGGTAGACCACGCAGTGACTAGACCACACGATGGGTAGATCACGTTATGGCTAGGCCACACTGTCGGTAGACCACGCAGTGACTAGGCCACACGATGGGTAGATCACGTTATGGCTATGCCACACTGTCGGTAGACCACGCAGTGACTAGACCACACGATGGGTAGATCACGTTATGGCTAGGCCACACTGTCGGTAGACCACGCAGTGACTAGACCACACGATGGGTAGATCAAGTTATGGCTAGGCCACACTGTCGGTAGACCACGCAGTAACTAGGCCACACGATGGGTAGATCACGCTACGGCTATCCCACACTGTAGGTAAATCACGGTATAGCTAGGTCACACTATGGGTAGACCACGCTATTACTAGACCACAATATGGGTAAACCACGCTATGGCTAGACCACATTATGAATAGACCACGATATGGCTGGGCCACACTATGGGTAGATCACGCTACGGCTATCACACACTGTAGGTAGATCACGGTATAGCTAGGTCACACTCTAGGTAGACCACGCTATTACTAGGCCACAATATGGGTAGACCACGCAGTGACTAGGCCACACGATGAGTAGATCACGTTATGGCTAGGCCACACTGTCGGTAGACCACGCAGTGACTAGGCCACACGATGCGTAGATCACGTTATGGCTAGGCCTAAATATGGGTAGACCGCGTTATGGCTAGGCCACACTGTCGGTAGACCACGCAGTGACTAGGCCACACGATGGGTAGATCACGTTATGGCTAGGCCACACTGTCGGTAGACCACGCAGTGACTAGGCCACACGATGGGTAGATAACGTTATGGCTAGGCCACACTGTCGGTAGACCACGCAGTGACTAGACCACACGATGGGTAGATCAAGTTATGGCTAGGCCACACTGTCGGTAGACCACGCAGTGACTAGGCCACACGATGGGTAGATCACGTTATGGCTAGGCCACACTGTCGGTAGACCACGCAGTGACTAGGCCACACGATGTGTAGATCACGTTATGGCTAGGCCACACTGTCGGTAGACCACGCAGTGACTAGGCCACACGATGGGTAGATCACGTTATGGCTAGGCCACACTGTCGGTAGACCACGCAGTGACTAGACCACACGATGGGTAGATCACGTTATGGCTAGGCCACACTGTCGGTAGACCACGCAGTGACTAGGCCACACGATGGGTAGATCACGTTATGGCTAGGCCTAAATATGGGTAGACCGCGTTATGGCTAGGCCACACTGTCGGTAGACCACGCAGTGACTAGGCCACACGATGGGTAGATCACGTTATGGCTAGGCCACACTGTCGGTAGACCACGCAGTGACTAGGCCACACGATGGGTAGATCACATTATGGCTAGGCCACACTGTCGGTAGACCACCCAGTGACTAGGCCACACGATGGGTAGATCAGGTTATGGCTAGGCCTAAATATGGGTAGACCGCGTTATGGCTAGGCCACACTGTCGGTAGACCACGCAGTGACTAGGCCACACGATGGGTAGATCACGTTATGGCTAGGCCACACTGTCGGTAGACCACGCAGTGACTAGACCACACGATGGGTAGATCACGTTATGGCTAGGCCACACTGTCGGTAGACCACGCAGTGACTAGGCCACACGATGGGTAGATCACGTTATGGCTAGGCCACACTGTCGGTAGACCACGCAGTGACTAGGCCACACGATGAGTAGATCACGTTATGGCTAGGCCACACTGTCGGTAGACCACGCAGTGACTAGGCCACACGATGGGTAGATCACGTTATGGCTAGGCCACACTGTCGGTAGACCACGCAGTGACTAGGCCACACGATGGGTAGATCACGTTATGGCTAGGCCACACTGTCGGTAGACCACGCAGTGACTAGACCACACGATGGGTAGATCACGTTATGGCTAGGCCACACTGTCGGTAGACCACGCAGTGACTAGGCCACACGATGGGTAGATCACGTTATGGCTAGGCCTAAATATGGGTAGACCGCGTTATGGCTAGGCCACACTGTCGGTAGACCACGCAGTGACTAGACCACACGATGGGTAGATCACGTTATGGCTAGGCCACACTGTCGGTAGACCACGCAGTGACTAGGCCACACGATGGGTAGATCAAGTTATGGCTTGGCCTAAATATGGGTAAACCGCGTTATGGCTAGGCCACACTGTCGGTAGACCACGCAGTGACTAGGCCACACGATGGGTAGATGACGTTATGGCTAGGCCTAAATTTGATTAGACAGCGTTATGGCTAGGTCACACTGTCGGTAGACCACGCAGTGACTAGGCCACACGATGGGTAGATCACGTTATGGCTAGGCCTAAATATGGGTAGACCGCGTTATGGCTAGGCCACACTGTCGGTAGACCACGCAGTGACTAGACCACACGATGGGTAGATCACGTTATGGCTAGGCCACACTGTCGCTAGACCACGCAGTGACTAGACCACACGATGGGTAGATCACGTTATGGCTAGACCTAAATATGGGTAGACCGCGTTATGGCTAGGCCACACTGTCGGTAGACCACGCAGTGACTAGGCCACACGATGGGTAGATGACGTTATGGCTAGGCCTAAATATGAGTAGACCGCGTTATGGCTAGGCCCACGCAGTGACTAGGCCACACGATGGGTAGATCACGTTATGGCTAGGCCTAAATATGGGTAGACCGCGTTATGGCTAGGCCACACTGTCGGTAGACCACGCAGTGACTAGATCACACGATGGGTAGATCACGTTATGGCTAGGCCACACTGTCGGTAGACCACGCAGTGACTAGGCCACACGATGGGTAGATCACGTTATGGCTAGGCCTAAATATGGGTAGACCGCGTTATGGCTAGGCCACACTGTCGGTAGACCACGCAGTGACTAGACCACACGATGGGTAGATCACGTTATGGCTAGGCCACACTGTCGGTAGACCACGCAGTGACTAGGCCACACGATGGGTAGATCACGTTATGGCTAGGCCTAAATATGGGTAGACCGCGTTATGGCTAGGCCACACTGTCGGTAGACCACGCAGTGACTAGACCACACGATGGGTAGATCACGTTATGGCTAGGCCACACTGTCGGTAGACCACGCAGTGACTAGGCCACACGATGGGTAGATCACGTTATGGCTAGGCCTAAATATGAGTAGACCACGTTACGGCTAGGCCACACTGTCGGTAGACCACGCAGTGACTAGGCCACACGATGGGTAGATCACGTTATGGCTAGGCCTAAATATGAGTAGACCACGTTACGGCTAGGCCACACTGTCGGTAGACCACGCAGTGACTAGGCCACACGATGGGTAGATCACGTTATGGCTAGGCCTAACTATGAGTAGACTACGCTATGGCCAGGTCACACTGTCGGTAGATCACGGTATAGCTAGGTCACACTCTGGGTAGACCACGCTATTACTAGGCCACAATATGGGTAGATTACGCAGTGACTAGGCTACACGATGGGTAGATCACGTTATGGCTAGGCCTAACTATGGGTAGACTACGCTATGGCTAGGCCAAACGATGGATAGACTACGCTATGGCCAGGTCACACTGTCGGTAGATCACGGTATAGCTAGGTCACACTCTGGGTAGACCACGCTATTACTAGGCCACAATATGGGTAGATTACGCAGTGACTAGGCTACACGATGGGTAGATCACGTTATGGCTAGGCCTAACTATGGGTAGACTACGCTATGGCTAGGCCAAACGATGGATAGACTACGCTATGGCCAGGTCACACTGTCGGTAGATCACGGTATAGCTAGGTCACACTCTGGGTAGACCACGCAGTGACTAGGCTACACGATGGGTAGATCACGTTATGGCTAGGCCACACTGTCGGTAGACCACGCAGTGACTAGGCCACACGATGGGTAGATCACGTTATGGCTAGGCCTAAATATGAGTAGACCACGTTACGGCTAGGCCACACTGTCGGTAGACCACGCAGTGACTAGGCCACACGATGGGTAGATCACGTTATGGCTAGGCCTAAATATGAGTAGACCACGTTACGGCTAGGCCACACTGTCGGTAGACCACGCAGTGACTAGGCCACACGATGGGTAGATCACGTTATGGCTAGGCCTAACTATGAGTAGACTACGCTATGGCCAGGTCACACTGTCGGTAGATCACGGTATAGCTAGGTCACACTCTGGGTAGACCACGCTATTACTAGGCCACAATATGGGTAGATTACGCAGTGACTAGGCTACACGATGGGTAGATCACGTTATGGCTAGGCCTAACTATGGGTAGACTACGCTATGGCTAGGCCAAACGATGGATAGACTACGCTATGGCCAGGTCACACTGTCGGTAGATCACGGTATAGCTAGGTCACACTCTGGGTAGACCACGCTATTACTAGGCCACAATATGGGTAGATCACGCAGTGACTAGGCTACACGATGGGTAGATCACGTTATGGCTAGGCCTAACTATGGGTAGACTACGCTATGGCTAGGCCAAACGATGGATAGACCACGATATGGCTAGGTTACACTATGGGTAGACCACGCTATTACTAGGCCACAATATGGGTAGATCACGCAGTGACTAGGCTACACGATGGGTAGATCACGCTATTACTAGGCCACAATATGGGTAGATCACGCAGTGACTAGGCTACACGATGGGTAGATCACGTTATGGCTAGGCCTAACTATGGGCAGACTACGCTATGGCTAGGCCAAACGATGGATAGACTACGCTATGGCCAGGTCACACTGTCGGTAGATCACGGTATAGCTAGGTCACACTCTGGGTAGACCACGCTATTACTAGGCCACAATATGGGTAGATCACGCAGTGACTAGGCTACACGATGGGTAGATCACGTTATGGCTAGGCCTAACTATGGGTAGACTACGCTATGGCTAGGCCAAACGATGGATAGACCACGATATGGCTAGGTTACACTATGGGTAGACTACGCTATGGTAGGACACTCTATGTATAGCCCAATCAATCTGTAGAACATTCTGTCTTGGTGTCGGAGGTACCACAACTCACCGGTTTTGAAGATTTACGGATAGAAGGATAGAAGGATTGAAGCTATAGGACACGGTTGTCACTTCCTAATGGAAGCTTTACTCGAGGATTGAGGAGAATCCCCTGCTGTACATTGCCGTGAAGGTTTGTAACAGGTATGAGAGAAGGTAAGTGTGTAATAGTAACGGGAGAGAAGTTTAGAAATATTTTGCGATTTGTATCTTTTGTGGAAGGCAAAATAACAAAAATTTCCAAAATACAGTTATACAAAATACAAATTTTTTTATTCTTCATTTTAGTTACCAGGAATTGGTATTGTTCTCAATTTATCTAGGTGGGCTCTGTACCTAAATATGTTTGTAACGGTTTATTTCATTTTCGGTACTAGCAACCTGGGCAATAGCTTGTTCTGTCCATTGCACCTGCCGATGTTTGCTTTTATAACAAATGTTCTACTCCTGCCTTTTTATAATTTACTTATACTGATGGATTTTATTTATTCTAGAATATAATTATATAATAATCACATTTAAAAATAAACTCTCTAATCTGAAAAACTTATAAAGTAATACATGCGAAGTAAATGTAAATATTGCGAACTTTGCCAAGTGCAAGCACATTCAGGGGATCCGATTAGAAAAGCAATTCCGTCTTACAAAAAACATGTAAATAAGGCGGGCGATATTAAATCTATTCCTTAAAGAGGTCGGCTGCCTTCGCACATAAAGCTGCAGATATTTTGTGTAAGCCGCTTAAAGGCGTCTCCTATAAGTTGGAGTACAAGCGCGCCGTCTACCGTTAATTCCGTGTAACTACACGTGATAAGTTCACAAGAGGTAACTTGTATTTCCCATGTGGAGTAGGTTATGAAATACGCGTTGATTACAAACCTACCAAGTTTGAAGAGATTTCAAATTGAATCGATCTTTGTCTGACAAAATACGATTAACTGGAATTGCTCATCTGTGTATAACTCATCCGTGCGTCACATCTCTAAGGAGATAGCTGCGCTTCCCCTGCTGTCCAGAGGAGTTTTTTGTACTTCAGCATTTCATGTTGCTCAACGTTTTAAGTCGAAGTCTTCTTTCTTCTTCAGAAGGTGGCACAGTTAACTTCGTGTTGTGATGGCGAGGTGGTGCCTTCTAAGATCACAAAAGAGCCATCGATATTTTATTTCGTCACATTTCGGATTGGCTGCTTATGTAGAGGTCCGCGTATGTCCAGATCGGCAGGGGCGCAGCGAGAATAATGTATATGAGGGCATGACCCGGGGGTTTCAGAGGGTTGAACCCCTGTGGGAAAATTCTGAATATTTTCATCACTAGAAATCATATTTCATGCTATTTTGGAACTTAAATTTACACAATTGTTGTATCGGGAAACTGCCTGGACCCCCAACACTTGCAGCTACAGCACCAGCCTTCACACCCATCCGCACTACAAAGTTTAAGTTATTTCCCTCTTTAAAGCACCTCCACACACATTTCCCCCTCTAACATAGTTAGAGAACACGGTCCTCTTTACATGTTTAAAAGAACACGGCTGTTTTTTTAAACATCTAAATATTTTTTCTTTAGTAGATTCATAAAATAAAACTTTCAATAATACAAGTAATATAAACAAAACATTTTAAAATGAATTCCTACTTATGTTAACAAATAAAATTTTTGTAAAAGTTACTTCTTATTAAATAATTACAATTATTATAAACATAGTAATATAACCCACGCCATAAAACAGCTGTTGTACTACATAACCTATACCATAAAATCAGATAATTTATGAAATCATATGTTACCACTTATTTTAAGCCAAATGGGACGAAATAGCTATATTGTGTACTTTAGCTCTTTTGTGAATAGGTTTTCTCCCATATAAAACTAAAATTAAATCATACAATTTAATTAATGAATTAATATTTGAAAAAAACTGTATTAACAAGTGTCAACCACTACAAGTTATTTCTACAAAAATTACAAATTCATTACAAAAATTATTTGTACTTGAGTGGATGAATAAAAAGTATATCATTAACTATTGAAAATTTGTACAAAATATGTATCAGGAGAGTGGGAACTAATAGCGGAATTGAATAAACATTCTAATAATAAAATAAATAAAACGAAAATAATTTACAGAAAATAAAATTTAAGAAATACCACCTTGAAGGAAATGTCTTGATATAAATCCCTTCAACAAAATGATTTAATTTCCAGTTTTTTTTATAATTTAAAAGTACAAAACCTATTTTTTCTTTTAGGTATTTCTAAAACTAAGAAAATATTTTCAACTGTAACGTAATGTTATATATTTTTCAATTTCATCTATTAATTCAAAATCTCCATATATATATATATATATATATATATATATATATATATATATATATATATATATATATATATATATAATTAAAAATATTTCAAAAACAAGAATACTTTTAATGAATATATTTATTCAAAGCTTTTCACCGATAAAATAGTACCATCATCTTCAGGAAAATAATTATCTAATAAAATATTTTTACAATTTTGTAAAAATATTTTATTAGATAATTATTTTCCTGAAGATGCTGGTACTATTTTATCGGTGAAAAGCTTTGAATAAATATATTCATTAAAAGTTTTCTTGTTTTTGAAATATTTTTAATTTATTAACTATATTACAAGAAAACATATCACCATATTTATATATAGTTCAAAATTTCAATTGTTAATTAAATACTCTTTATTCATTCACTCAAGTTCAAATACATTTTTTTAACTATTATTGAATGACACTTGATGATAATACAGTTTTTCAAATATTTATTCTTTGATTAAACATAATTAATTAATTTCGCTTTCTATTTTGCCACTTATAATTGTGATTCTAACACATGCATGTTCATATTTATATTAACTGCAATTATTTAATAAAAAGTAACTAAAATAAAATGTTTCTTCGTTAACCTAAGTAGAAATTGACTTTTAAAATATTTTTCATTTTATTTGTTAGGTTAAGTTGGGTTATGTTATTTTTGCATATATAATTAAAATATAGCGCATTATCTGTTGAAAACAAAGAACAAATAAACTAAATACACGGTGAGATTTGTTCGATGATCAGAGTTTAAAGAGATTTGGAAGGCATTTGGCACAAATTAGACCAATGACGTCACAGAAATAAAACCTTTCACTCTACCATGTAACTGTAAGTTTGCCTTCTCAGAACGTACGTGAATACAGCTAACCATTACTCTACTATGCATAATGATTATGTAATATTGCACAAGTTATCCTAAATGTTAAAGATTATGTACAAATAGCAAATACTAAATACTAATATAATAGTAAAACATTTAGAAAATAGGACAAACTTTATTACAGAGTCGCAAGTAAAGGAGGTAACCTGGGGTTTACGCTCTGTTTCAGGGCGTGTTTAAACATAGAGTTTAAATGTATGCAATGGTATTCAAGAATATTTGATCAAAACAAAAGTGATAAAATCATGATTATGTAGATAGACACGTACAAAACACAGTATAATCCATATTACTACAAAAAACGGTCATTTAACAAAGTAAATAATTTTTAAAACAAGTAAAAATAAAATAACTTGGAGCAACTGCGGTGTACATTTTTATTTTAAATAAATAAAACCTTTCGACCACGAACAGTTCTGATTAAGACTCTTCAGAGGAAAGTATTACAGGAATAACAAGGGGGTTGCTTTGGAATCGAAATGTACATTAGGATTCAAAGAAAATGTTTTTGTGGTTGAAGTTTTATTTAACATAAAATAAAGTAAAAATAAAGTTATTTTCAAACCTCATCGGATATTTTCCTGCTTCTGCACTGGTATTCCTTACCCCAGATGCTCTTCTTGCTCTGATGATCGTTACATTCGTTTCGTGTTCTGATTGGTTGGGTACGTACTATGATGATTGCCGGCTTTTTACTATTTCTTGTAGATTGTTTGCATAAATTTAAAAATTATAGTTATTAAAAATCATGCGCCCCTTAAATGTTTTATTTGGAATTCTGATTTTTGAAGTGAACACTTTTACAACAACGCCTACAAAAACGTATTGGTTGTACATAAACATACAATTTCGCGACAGTATTTCCACTATTTATGCTTTGTTGTTTTTTGTAACACAAACACAACACACAAAAAACAACAAATACATATCCCTCACCTACCACAGTAAAAACACACACAAAATAGCCTCCACATTCAAAAAACTCCATTCCCAAATTTCCTACAAAACAACAAACACTTTAAGAAAACATATACAACCTTTTCAAAAAGAAACCGACATATACAAACTCTCAGATATTTACAAATTAACTTGCAACGATTGTCCCAATTACATCGGCCAAACCGGCAGGTCATTCTACACAGGCTTCGATGAACACATCACCCAAACATAACAAACTCTAAATCCAGCTACGCAAAACACCTAAATAATACCCAACACACCCATACCGACAAACACACTAATTTAAATATTCTACACACATTAAAACAGAGTAAAAAACTAACAACCTTAGAACAATATGAAATCTACAAACACTACGCAACAGACAGGGAAAATATATTAAACGACCACACACACTTTGAAGCGAATAGCCTCTTCCAATAAATCACACAAGACACCGACAACTCACCCATTGTCATAAATCCAACCGTGTCATACCGTTTGTAAAGAGCCAAAAGCCGCTAGTAGAGGGTTAGCTTTGTAAAAGGAACGAACGTTTTGAAACGCGTCAGCAAGTAAGCAATTACGTATTCACTTAGTTAAGTAGTTTAAATTTAGGATAGTAATAAGTTATGCACTATTAATCCTATTTTTGAAACGAAAACAGTCTTAGTCTGATAGCAAATAATGCTTAGGTAATTTCTCACTAAGCAAAATTAAATGATTTCCTCATTGAAAATTTTTGTTGACATGGCTATAAACGTTTCACTACTGTTGGCCCACCCCCCGATAGTACAACCTAATTTTTCTCTTCTGTTTCCGCCTTTATTTTTATTTAAAAAATATATTTTTGATCCTTGTATTTCAAACACTTAAATCTTTATATATATAGATTATTACTACACACACACACACACACACACACACACACACACACACACACACACACACACACACACACACACACACACACACACACACACACACACACACACACACAACACACACACACACCCACACACACACACACACTCACACTGTATCGGTCTGAATCACCGTTCAAATTAAGAAATTAATAATTTCCTATTGTTTAAATAACAATTTTAATATTTTAATAATAAGGTTTTAATTTATGGTATAATAAACATAGTAAAGAGTCAAGAAGTCAGTAAAATTTTGAATAAGTATTATTAAGACAAATTAAAAATTATGATAGCATGAAAGTGTAACAACTAGCTAAATTTGACAAACGGGAATGCAGTGAAAATTTTCTAAGTGCCGAAAAATGCTAACTTGAGAACTAGGCCACGTAGAACTATCATCAACATTTTGAAATGACCAGGAAAATCCATAATAAACAGTAATGAA
Source organism: Prosapia bicincta (assembly GCA_036971475.1). Classification (NCBI taxonomy): domain Eukaryota; kingdom Metazoa; phylum Arthropoda; class Insecta; order Hemiptera; family Cercopidae; genus Prosapia; species Prosapia bicincta. The sequence goes on from JBAIZL010000002.1 coordinate 327,592,700, forward strand.
AACAGAATTTAAAAAACTCAAATAACAAAAACGTTACAGCTATTTTAAAATAATAGACATTTTTCAGTGTCCTAAAACAGATAACAAAATTATGCAGGTTAAAACTAATACGTTGTCCAACCCGCCCGTACAAGAAACAAGCACGGAGATAGCGACGAGCTTAGATCAGGGGGGAAGGGTTACATAGCCGCAATAAATACTGGAACTTAGGAACCTGTAAGGCAGTCTGTAAAAAATTTTAATACGAGGGGCTAACGGTCGTAATGTCGGTCAGCGCCTAGGACAACCACCATAAGGCCAGATGGGACCAAAATAGACACGTTTCCGCCGTCTACTTCCATCCATGGACGAGGGCTCCAGACTCAGCCTCCAGGACGCGGAAATGGAGAAGGACTTCCATCGACTGACCAGGGATGGCAACTTCCGATGTCCAGGGACCGGGGAATCCAGACGAGAGGACTCTAGGACCGCCAGGGAACTCCTTGGCAAGTCATTTTCTCTATTATATACAAAGTAATGTCAAATTTAGTCAGTTAAATTTATTCAATTCAAATTACCAATTAAACCTAAACAATGACTTCATTCTATGTTGAAAAATTAAATAAATCTTAAAAATCTTAAAATTAATTAGTATAACAAAAATGTTTAAATAATGAATGATAAATATTAAATTTACAAAGTGGTTTTGCCCAAAAGCCAATCATTTTCAAGAAGACCAGATTTATTGAATCATATATATTTTAAAATTATTTATAATAAAATGTGAATTTACCAATTCAATCTTGAAATGAGAAGATAAAGTTGTTATTATGTTAAATTTGGAAATAATTTTGTTTAAAAATGTGTAAATGTAATTAATGAATTATATGTGAAATGTAGAATTTAAATATGTGAAAAATAACGAACTTTTAATTAATAATTTGTGAAGATAAAGAGAGAGAGTTAAATGTATTTTATTTGAAAAGATAATTATTTTAGTTTAAAATCAGAAATTAAATGCATTATAAAAACTTACAGTATTTGAATTTATTCTGTGTTGAACAACCAATAAAAACTTTTAGTTTTTTCCAACTGATAAATAATGATTATAAAATCATAGTACACTTTTAATTAAATTTCATTAATTAATAAATATATAAAATTAAGAACCTAATGTTTCTTCAAACGAGTTCTCTCCTGAGAACAATTTTATTGAGCTATTCTAAAAATTAGTTGGTTTTTTGTATTGAAACCCAGAGACGATGTCTACTGGCAGATCATGTTTAAAGAACACAGGAGCCTTTTAAAATAGATATCTTAATCATGATCATATTTTGCACGTCCCCTTGCTGTGCCTGCAGATCTTATGAAGTGGTAAGATTCTTTGAAAATTTTGTGTGTTCATATAAATGTTGTTTCTTTCCAGCTGACTATTTTACTGACATGTGTGACTATATACAGACTCAACAAACCTGCCAACCATCTTAGGCGAGGTCGTACAAACGTTAAGGTAGAAGTCAGCGGGAATAGGCTTGCATTTAGGCGTGGTCCATTACGCGGGAACACAAGACAAAATTTAGGGATCTTAACACGGTACACAAAACAGTGTGAGCAGCAGATATATAAATATATAATAAATAGGTAATTGTGCCAACAAAACAGAACCGAAGAGGACCGGGGGGGGGGCGTTGCAACACACACACACACATACACACACACACACACACACACACACACACACACACACACACACACACACACACACACACACACACACACACACACACACACACACACATATATATATATATATATATATATATATATATATATATATACTGACTAATATTGGTATTTTATAATGAATTTATAAGGAACAGGTTAAAAGATTAATCATTTAAAATTATAAATTAAATTATGTTTAGGGTTTAAGAAAGTACTCTTCTAATAAAGTACCTGAAAAAATTGATGGTTCTCTTAACTCTCGTCTCTTCTTACTTTAATTCAATGTTATTTCTAAACTTTTCTATTTAGTTTAAGTGAATCTATATTGTTTTAAGTAGAAACTGTATCACATTTACGCACCACCCTCAAGTCATCTCCTTTACTTTGTAACAATCCTGTACATAACAACTGTATTGTTAGTACCTAAATATATACAACTTAACATATACAACCATAAAGTTCAGTCACAGAAGCGAGTTCCTAACTTAGATATGATATTCGTAAAATTTCGTTTGTGTAGATACGCATAATTTAATTGGTTGGATCTGATGTTTTCGTTAAAGGTAGTACGCTGTTATACGCTCCTGCAATCTGGTGGCAGGTTGTGCAGTCTATTGGTGAAAGTTTAGGTGATGACTGGTGGCAAGTAATTGGTTTATCTGAAATCAAAATAATCAGAAATGAGCTAAGGTGGTGAATAAGCCGTATTAAGTGGCACGTCCATGCTTTGCTTAAAATTGTATATGCAGGGACTACTTACTGTGCTGATTAATTTCAGTTTCTAAAGTCAATAAAGTTTTAATTATATATCAACAAACAAAATTTTATTAGTTTAATACAGCATTGTTAGAAAACAGTTTTCCTCGTTTAACATAAAGTTTCGGGTTTGGTGGTAAATTACCCGTTCTGGTCCTCCTGCTTGTTTCCAGCGTCTGGGCCAGTGGTAGGAACGTAGCCACGCCGCCGGTCACCTCGGTACCAGAGCTCGGTCCGACCAGTTCTGTAACACAGTAACAGCTGATCAAGGCGGGGAAGACAAAATAGCATGCTTACAGTTTGATGTAGTGTTGTATTGAAACACGGAACCGAGCAATGCTAGAGGCTTGTATTTCCTTCAGAAAGTGAAGGTTACTTAGGTGTGACTTACTTGCTTACAATATAAAGAAGCACAATCACGTACTAAAATAAAAACATAACAAAAATGAAAGAAGGGATTCTTTCAAAACACTTTTATTAGACACTCATCTTTATTTACGTTAAGAATATTTGTATAAATTTGTGTATATTTCTGCCTATCCTAACAATAAAACGCTTTCCTTTGTTGACGCATTTTGGAATAACGCCATTTTCAAAACTTAAAGATTTCTCAAACTACTAATACTTAAAAGGGAACTATTTAAACTTTGCGAATGGAGCAATTCCCAAATGCGTCAGCAGTGGAAAACGTTTTAATGTTAGGAGAGCCGGACAAATGTACTAAAATGTATATTTTTATAAAAAGGCAAAAATATTATACTTGGCAAATGTTTATAATACATTCAAATATATAGAAATATGAGAAATTAAATTTTTAAAATTTTACAAGAAAATAAGAAATACGACATAACAAGAAAAATAAGAAGAAATTATAAAAGAGTCAAATACATTTAGACTGTAATAAAAATCAGGAAAAATTACATACGTACAAATCTGTGTTTAATCAATTCCTTCTATTATCTCACACTCTCCTTATGTTTTCACACTCGTTTAAATTTTCTATGTTTAATAAAATACTTTTTATTCATTAACTCAAATTCAAATAAATTTTATTTAACTTGTAGTGGAGGACACTTGATACTAATACAGTTTTATTCAAATATGAATTCATTAAATATCGAAATCTTTTTGCTGAAATTTTTAACTGGTTGTAATTTATGAATTCATTAATTAAATTTTATGAATTAATTTTAGTTTTAAATGGGTGAAAAACTTTTCACAAAAAGAAAAATGTATGGAATTTAGACATTTCGTTCCATTTGGCTTAAAATAAGTGATGAAATATGATTTCATAAAACAGCTGATTTTATGTTATAGTTTATGTGGGAGAATAGCCGTTTTAACGCTCAGGCTTTCTTTCTTTATTTATATTAATTGGAGTTATTTATTAAAAATAAATTTTTATTGAACTAAGTAGGAATTGACTTTAAATAAAAGAAGTCTAAAACTAAGACTAAAGGACAAACTAAATATATATATATATATATATATATATATATATATATATATTTATTTATATATACGTTATTAACAATAATAATATTTATAAAATAATATGTTTCATCGATCTTTTCATCAATACCATATACTCATGGTGTCATGTATATACATATGATTTGTAGTAAATTATACTAAAAACCTCTAAATAGAAATATTTATATTATTGTTTGAGTTCCGTTTGTCACACCTCTGAGGATGAATACTTGGTAACTGAAATATAAATCAGTTTTAAATTTTTAAAAATGTGGTTTTTGAGAATTATATATTCTAAAAAGACGTGAACATATTTTACTATGTTACACTGAATATATATATCTATATTCTATAAACTACAAAGGTGAAAACAATACACATTTTACGTTTACAGAAAGTTAAGTAATGGAACCATTTAGAAACCAAGTTTTTCGAAACCCTTAAATCTGCTACAAAATTAATCATAGCGGGATGATATATTACAGGCATGCGCAAACGTCATCTACTACAAATACAAATGAGGCTATTTGCTGGCACACGTCGGCCATTTTGTATCTAACACTAACAATGCAACGCAGAGTTAAATAAAGCGTCAGCTATAACGAGACGGCTGTTCCCACGAGAGACATACGCTCAGCGCCGCGCGTTTGCTTGTTATGTTTTTATCGTTTACTTTTTCCCTTTTCTCTAAAACGAAAGGAAACAAATACACGAAATAGTTTAAGCGCGACAACTCTTTCTCATTTACAAAGTTACTTATTTTTTTTTTTATTTATTTATTTTTTCAGGCGAAAAACCTATCGAGGTTATCATCGCCTAACTAAAATTTTATTTTAAATAATTCTATCAAAATAAAACTAACCAACTAAACAAAATAAAATAAATGTTTAATACTAAATGTAACTAAAAAGGAAGAAACTAAAATTATATATAATTTAAATATTATTAAATAGATTCAGGTGGCGTAAGAAAGCGATGACACGGTCGATAGCCGTGACATCGTCCCCTAAAACCACCTTTAAACTACCTCGAAGACCGTAACGTACGTACAAATCGCTCAACTCATCACAATCAAGCAGGATATGCTTGATTGTAATATTGCTTCTACAAAATGGACATAATGGTGGATCCTCATGTCGCATCAACCATCCATGCGTTAACAAAGAGTGGCCGATGCGAAGTCGAGTTACCACCACTTCCTCCCTATGATTCGAACGAACAGATGTCCTCCATGGTCGGACGGTATTTTTGATGTCCCTCAGCTTGTTTCTATTTACATTTTGCCATTCTTCATTCCAAACAGAGAATAGTATAGTTTTAACATTGCATAAAAAATCTGATGCCATCACACGTTGTGTCGATGGTACCATATTTGTAGCTAATTTTGCACCTTCATCTGCTTTAGTGTTTCCAAATATTCCGCAGTGACCAGGCACCCAGAGAAATGACACCTCGACACCTCGTAATTGGAGCCTGTGCATAGAGCACAAGATGTCTCCAACCAAAGGGTTCTTAGTGTACATTTCCTGAATAGCCTGGAGAGCACTTTTGGAATCACAACACACAAGATATTTAGATTTTGAAGACGGAATTGATCTTAAAGCTTGGAAAATTGCATAAAGTTCTGCAGTAAAAACGCTACAGGCTGAGGGCAATCCGTAAGTGAAAGTTTGTCCTTCCATATAAAATGCACAACCTATCCCATTGTCCAGTTTTGAACCGTCTGTGAATATAATCACAGTGTGTTGGTGAGTTTGTTGCATCTGCAAAAACTCATGACGATAAATAACGTCAGGAGTATTGTGTTTTAGGTACATGGACAATGAGAAGTCACATTTTGGCTTTTGTATTATCCATGGAGGGATGTAGCATGATGTTCGTTCGAATATAGGTGGATGTTCTAAATTTAGATTGCTAAAAATGCGCAACGTTCTTATTCCGAAGGGAGCAGTTGAACGTTGACGCACATTGTAACGATCCTCGAGGTAGTTATCAAAAACTGCTTTGAATGCCGGATGATTAGGTTTACTTCGAAGACCAGTGTAATATGAAATTTGTAGCATTTGACGTCGCATTGAGAGAGATGGTTCTCCAGCTTCAACTAGAAGGCTGGAGATTGGGCTTGATCTAAAAGCACCAGTAGAAAGTCTAAGGCCAGCATGATGTATTGAATCAAGGAGTTTCAGAACCGTAGGTCGAGCAGATGAATAGGCTATACAGCCGTAATCTATGCGCGATCTTACAACGGCGCGATAGAAACGGACCATACAGGTTCTGTCTGCTCCCCAATTTGTACCACTTAGAACTCTCAACATATCCAATATCTTGCTGCATCTCACCTTCAAATCACGAACATGTGGACTCCATGAAAGTCTTTTATCCAATAAAAGACCCAAAAATCTCACATTATCCGCGGTTTGAAGCCGCGTACCATCAAGATAAAGAATAGGTTCCTGGTGTTGCCTGCGACGACTAAATGCTATATACTGGGTCTTCGAAGCCGAAAACTTGAAGCCCGTAGATTTGGTCCATTCTTGCAATTTATTAATTACCAATTGTAAGGATCTTTCCGCTGTTGCCATACTTCTAGCAGCCATATATATACAAAAATCGTCTACAAACAGGGAACAGTGGACCGGTGACTGTACGTTTGAAGTGACGCTGTTAATGGCAACAGCAAACAGCGTCACACTCAAAACGCCACCCTGTGGTACACCATTCTCTTGGTTACTTATTTAAAATTATTTCTCAAAAAGTAGAATTTTTGTGTGAAAATTATCTTTTGAAATAGCACATGGGGAACTTTAAGTGAACGGGAAGGAGTTGAGATTCATTGGTAAAAAGGTTTGAAGAAATCTGACGTAGACACAGTTCAAAGCAATTAAAAGTTTACCTAAACTATCGATGAGTCATTTTTTGGTCTAATTAAATATTTATTATTTTACTTGTAGGTTTTATCCTTTATTAATGCAACTGATTGGCCAACTCCTCAATGCAAAGGCTATCTCTCACTAAGGCCAGGCAGTTCCCACTGCAAGTTAAACCGCCAGTGCGCCCCGTGCTAGAACATCTATGTGTGCTCGCAAGCCCCTCTAATTATCATGGCTTGCCGATTTCACCTTATTGTCACTACAGGCCAGCCCACATTCATTTAACACTTTAATGGGGCTGTAGTTCATAGTTCACCCATCTTAAGACTCAGCTAGCACTACACCATATAACAGACCTCTGTTATCTATCACTGAAGTCTAGACCTCTGTTACCTACCACTGGAGTCTAGACCTCTATTATATATCACTGCAGTCCAGACCTCTGTTACCTATCACTGCAGTCTAGAGATCTTATCTATCAATATAGTCTAGACCTCTGTTACCTATCACTGCAGTCTAGAGATCCTATCTACCACTGCAGTCTAGACCTCTATTATCTATCACTGCAGTCCAGGCCTCTGTTACCTATACTGCAGTCTAGAGATCCTATCTATCAATGCAGTCTAGACCTCTGTTACCTACCACTGCAGTCTAGACCTCTATTATCTATCACTGCAGTCCAGACCTCTATTACCTATCACTGCAGTCTAGAGATCCTAACAATCAATGCAGTCTAGACCTCTGTTACCTATCACTGCAGTCTAGAGATCCTATCTACCACTGCAGTCTAGACCTCTATTATCTAACACTGCAGTCCAGACCTCTGTTATCTATCACTGCAGTCTAGACTTCTATTTTCTACCACTGCAGTCTAGACCTCTATTATCTATCACTACAGTCCAGATTTCTGTTATCTATCACTGCAGTCTAGATATCCTATTTATCAATCCAGTCTAGAAATCTGTTATCTATCACTGTAGTCCATACCTCAGTTTTCCTTCATTGCAGTCCAGACCTCTTTATCTATCACTGCAGTCCATACCTCAGTTTTCCTTCATTGCAGTCCAGACCTCGGTAGTCCCATCGGGTATACCCACGGGAAGGAAGAGAAGAAACTGAATACGCAGATTAAGAAATTTAAAACTTGTTCACTCGTACATTATATCACAAAATATGCCGGGCATGGAATGAGCAGATTGCCTGTCGCAGAGCGTATTAATCTGTCGCGCAACAAACAGCGCCCAGTACATCTGTACATCGGCTTAGCGCGCTATATATACGCCATTGACTAAAGGTGGAGCTGATGATTAAACCCGCCTTTGAGCAGTAAAGGAAGGCGCTAATGAAAGGACCAGGTGTAAGCCCGTATTAATTAACAGCTTTGTGTGTTTCGGTAGTTAACTACGTCATCGTCAATACGGTCAACATTTCTAAAGGGAGTCAAAGAGGTTTTGTTAATGTAAATTTATTTAAACTTTGCAAGCATAAAGGGCGCTTTGTTTTTACAACCCCGTGACTTACGACACGTAGATCGAGTACGACTGAGTTTTTGCCTAAGGATGGTTAAATAATAATTTACAAATTAGTGTAAGATATTGCCCTCGTTTGATTGTTATTGATTCCTCACGTTCATTCTTATGTCGTATGAAGTGGTCATTGATATTGCCTTATTGGTTTGATGTTGGCGGGCCGCAATCTTTGGAACAAAATCTCAAATCATTCAAGCTCATGTTAATAAACCCACCTGTTAAGAATTTATGTCATTACCAATACCTGCTTCAGAAAAATAGTGTTGGAATTTTAACTTGTTTAGCTCTTATATTTTGAATAAACTATAAACAAGCAATATAAATTTTAAAAAAAATTAAAGTAAATTTCTACTAGGCCAACAGAGAAAAATTTATTTTTGTTTTATTCAATAACTACAGTTAATATACATAAAGTAACATAGCCTATGCGTTAAAACAGCTATCTAGCACATAACCTGTAACATAAAATCAGTTGTGTTATGAATCATATGTTATTACTTACTTTAAACCAAATGAGACGAAATAACTACATTGCATACCTTGCCCCTTTTGTGAAATGTTTTCCCTAATGTAAAACTAAAATAATTTCATTATTAAATTTAGTTAATGAATTAATATTTGAAAAACTGTATTAAGATCAAGTGTCATCCACTACAGGTTTTAAAAAAATTATTTGAACTTGATTGGTTAAATAAAAAGTATTTTATTAACAACTTAACATTTGAACAAGATATAAGCAAGGAGAGTATCCTAATAGGAGAACTCCTAAGGAAACTAATAGGAGGAGCTCAAAGAAGACAAAAACATAACAAATATTTCAAATTTGGACCACACGACTGTATAATAGTTACACCATGTGCACACCTGTAAGCCTATAAATGTATATAGTTGCACAAGGTTGTAGGCCTACATAGCTTTAAAATATAAGATTCAAATGATATACTGTGTGCGCCGAAATAAACAATATTGAGACAATATAAGATTCTATTTTATTTCATTTTATGTTATTTACGCAGTTTTACAAGGTTGGACTAAACTCCCTGAAAACACCACCTGATCTTCTAAAGTTTTCAACAACACTAATAATCACAGCGTTACTGGATTGGTTTTTGTGAAATTGTTTCTGAAAACGTAATGCAGTGTGCGACAAATTTGGCCACCCGCACGTTCAATTCCAAATGACCGAGAATAATGTTCAACGATAAAAGTTATCTCTGAAGTAGTTAGCAAAATGTAAGCAAAAACCTAACCTCAAATGAAATACGTGAACGCGAATACGCGAGAACAATCGAAAGTCGGCACAGCTGATCGAGAAGGCAACTACAGCTGATTCAGTTTCAGTACTGTTTATTTTGGCGCATACTGTATTTCTTAGCATGAACTATTGTCTGGTTTCTTCAACTTGGCGCATTCAAGGGTGCTCCCGCCAGTCCTTCGGGAACTTCAAGTATTATCTCCAATCCCGAAAGATTAAGAAGAGTAAGTGAAACAGTCCCAACAAGAAGAAGAGAGGAATGTGCGCCACTGTTATCCCATTTCTTCCTATTGATGAAGCGGACATACGGTCTACTTGATACGGTAGGTTCTCGCCGTTACTTCATGAAACTTCGACGTTTGGTTTGTTGAATGTTTAGTCTGCTCGTTAGTTTGTTATCGTCTCCATGCTTCAGATAATCTCGTGCTTAATGTCTAAGAAATTGTTTTTTTTGGCGTGTTCACACAACGCGACTAATTAACCTGTGCCACTCAGATACGAATAATATAATCTGCAATGGGTTAAGAAATGCAAAATGTTTTCTAACGTATATATTTTAGGTTGAAATCTGCCGTGCGTTCAGTGAACGAGTCGGTTCATTCGTTCGAAGAACGAACTTCACATCTGAGCTGATTCACGCTGAAGCAAGTATAAAGATTCTGTGAAAGTCCGGAATAGAAGCGAATAGTTCTGAGAATACGCCACCGTGTAATAACCAAAGCGAGAAAATTTACTTCAAATCAGATGTTTAAATTACAAACCTCTCAATAAAGTCGAATATCGTTATGAGTCATTCAATGAGGACTTAATTTGAAAAACAAATTGATTCCACCTTAAGTTCATTCCCTCGCCTTACGTCTCTTTGTGCGCGGCCTGTGTGTCTCCTGTAATCTTATTTTTTGCAACTTGCTGCTTCGTTCATAGTGTCAATGGGATTTATTCTCCGAGAAAGCTTTTCAAATTGAACGGCCCGGTTCACTTGGGCTGGCGGGGAGGAAGAGTTTTGTCAGAGTTGTGTTCACTTTGTAGACTCGAAGTAAAGTGTCATCGTAGAAAGCCTAAAGAAAGTAATTGATATCGGCGAGGATAATATTGAATGTTTATTTAATTTTGTTGTATTATAAGGCTAGAAGAGGTGGAGTTCTCAGTGTCGAAATTATTATTATTTCCACTTGAATGAAACAGGACACAAATACACAGACATTTACCATAACCTAGAAATCTTACACATCAAAAAACTAGACACACATCACATTTCAACACACTAGAACAATATGAAAACTACAAACAAACAAAAACAGAAAGTAGAAACATATTAAACGAACAAACCCATACAAATCACACATACTCTTTGATATTATCGGAAACCTGAGTTTAAAACCGTCACCGCTTAACCTAACTCCAAGCAGAATATACTGATGAAGATCGCCCCATAGCGATCGAAAAAAACGTTCTGTCCCAGTACGTTTTTACAAATTTATAAAATTTAAAGTTCGGATAGTCATAAACTAATGATAAAGGGATTAATTATTATTATTATTATTATTAAAACTGGCCTTAATAGACCAACCATTAACCTTTCTTGTATTACCTTACCCTAAACACTCACATATCTAAAGTGGCCATTAAACTCTTTAGTTCTTGTCTGGACATTGTCAATTATTATCTGGACATTGTCTGGACGTATATTAGAAATAAAACAACACAACATTGCACTACAATACACAAACTCAACTGACTGGTACTTTTCAATTTTCTAACACGCTATTGAGAAGTTGAAGATCCACTGCACTGGGATGAAGGCGAGGTTTCCTATCATGTTTTTGGCCATCCTCTCATAACGAGCAGGAATATAAAGGTACTGGCTCCAAGCCTGCTTTCGTCACTGGTTATTTAGTTACTGGAACACCGAGCAAAGCGATACAGATCCTGGTACGAAGAGTGTTTTAGGCACTGAAGTTTTGGTTACTGGAACCACGAGTAAGGAGATACATTTATGGGCTACAAGCCTGTTTTCAATACTGGTTATTTGGATACTGGAACCACCAGCAAGGAGATTCAGGTACTGGCACAAAGCCTGTTTTCGTCACTGGTTATTTAGTTACTGAAACAACGAGCAAGGAGATAAAAGTACTGGATCCAAGCCTGTTTTCATCCATGGTTATTTAGTTACTGAAACAACGAGTAAAGAGATACAGGTACTGGATCCAAGCCTGTTTTCGTCACTGGTTATTTAGTTACTGAAACAACGAGTAAAAGATACAGGCACTGGATCCAAGCCTGTTTTCGTCACTGGTTATTTAGTTACTGAAACAACGAGCAAAGAGATACAGATACTGGCTCCAAGCCTGTTTTCGTAACTAGTTATTTAGTTACTGGAACAATGAGCTAGGAGATACAGGTACTGGCTAAAAGCCTGTTTTCGTAACTAGTTATTTAGTTACGGGAACAATGAGCAAGGAGATACAGGTACTGGCTCCTAGCCTGTTTTCGTAACTAGTGGTTTAGTTACTGGAACAACGAATGAAGATATACAGGTACTGTCTCCAAGCCTGCTTCCGTCACTGGTTATTTAGTTACTGGAACAACGAGCAAGGTGATACAGATACTGGCTCCAAGCCTGTTTTCGTAACTAGTTATTTAGTTACTGGAACTGCGAGCAAGGACATACAGGTACTGGCTCAAAGCCTGTTTTCGTCCATGGTTATTTAGTTACTGGAACAACGAGTAAAGAGATACAGGTACTGGATCGAAGCCTGTTTCCGTCACTTGTTATTTAGTTACTGGAACAACGATTAAATTGATACAGGTTCTGAATGCAAGCCTGTTTTCGTCACTTGTTATTTAGTTACTGGAACAACAAGCAAGGAGATACAGGTACTGGCTCAAAGCCTGTTTTCGCCCATGGTTATTTAGTTACTGGAACTACGAGTAAAGAGATACATGTACTTGCACCAAGCCAGTTTTCGTCACTAATTATTTCGTAACGGGAACAACTACTAAACAGATACAGATCCTGGCTTAGAGCCTGTTTTTCTTACTTTTTATTTGGTTACTGGTACAACGATAAGAGAGATACAGGGACTGACTTCAAGCCTGTTTTCTTTCCAAGTTATTTGGTTACTGGAACAACGAGTAAAGAAATACAGGAAGTGGCACCATGTGTGTTTTCGTCACTAGTTATTTAGTTCCTGAAACAACGAATAAAAAGATACAGGTACTGGATGCAAGCCTGTTTTCGTCACTTGTTATTTAGTTACTGGAACAACGAGTAAAGAGATACAGGTACTGGATCCAAGCCTGTTTTCTTCACTAGTTATTTAGTTACTGGAACAACGACTGAAGTGATGTAGGTTCTGGATGTAAGCCTGTTTTCGTCACTTGTTATTTAGTTACTGGAACAACGAGCAAGGAGATGCAGGTACTGGCTCAAACCCTGATTTCGTCCATGGTTATTTAGTTACTGGAACAACGATTGAAGTGATACAGGTTCTGGATGCAAGCATGTTTTCGTCACTTTTTACTTAGTTACTGGAACAAGCAGCAAGGAGATACAGGTACTTGCTCCTAGCCTGTTTATTTTTATTAATTATTTGGTAACGGGAACAACTACTAAACAGATACAGATCCTGGCTCAGAGCCTGGTTTTCTTACTTTTTATTTGGTTACTGGTACAACGATAAGAGAGATACAGGGACTGGCTTCAAGCCTGTTTTCTTCAATAGCTATTTGGTTACTGGAACAACGAGTAAAGAAATACAGGTATAGACTACAAACCTGTTTTCGTCACTGGGTTTTTGGATACTTTAACAGCAAGCAAAGATATACAGGTACTGGCTCCTAGTGTGCTTTTGTCACTGCTTATTTAGTTACTGGTAAAACGACTAAAGAGGTACAGGTATAGGCTACAAACCTGTTTTCTTCACCAGTTATTTGGATACTGGAAGAAGAAGCAAAGAGATACAGGTACTGGCCGCAAATGTGTTTTCGTATCTGGTTATTTATTTACTGGAACAACGAGGAAGGAGCTACAAGTACTGGCTCCCAGCCGGTTTTCGTCACTGATTATTTGGTAACTGGAACAACTACTAAACAGATACAGATCCTGGCTCAAAGTCTGATTTTCTTACTTTTTATTTGGTTACTGGTACAACGATAAGAGAGATACAGGGACTGGCTTCAAGACTGGTTTCTTCACTAGTTATTTGGTTACTGGAACAACGAGTAAAGAAATACAGGCACTGGCACCATGTGTGTTTTCGTCACTGCTTATTTAGTTACTGGAACAACGAGTAAAGAGATACAGGTATAGGCTACAAACCTGTTTTCGTTACTGGTTATTTGGATACTGGAAAAACAAGCAAAGAGATATAGGAACTGGCCCTAAGTGTGTTTTCGCACTTTTTATTCAAATATTGGAGCCAAGAGTTAAGAAATACAGCTATCGGCTATAAAACTGTTTTCGTCAATGGTTATGTGGGAACTGAGACAACGAGTATATAGCTACAGATACTGACCCAAAATGTATTTTTGTTACTGGGTATTTAGTTACTGGAACAACAAGTAAAGAGATACAGGAACTGGATCCAAGCCTGTTTTCGTCACTGGTTATTTAGTTACTGGAACAACGAGCACGGAGATAAAGGTACTGGTTCCAAACTTGTTTTTTGTATCTAGTTATTTAGTTACTGGAAAACGAGTAAAGATATACAGGTACTGGCTCCAAGCCTGTTTTCATCTCTGAATGTTTAGTTACTGGAACAACGTGCAAGTAGATACAGGTACTGACTCCAGCCTGTTTCCGTCACTGGTTATTTAGTTGCTGGAACAATGAGCACGTAGATACAGGTACTGGCAACAAGCCGGTTTTCGTCACTGTTTATTTAGTTACTGGAACAACTAGTAAAGAGATACAGGTACTGGCGCCAAGTCTTTTTTCGTCACTGGTTATTTAGTTACTGAAACAACGAGTAAAGAAATACAGGTACTGGATCCAAGCCTGTTTCCGTCACTGTTTATTTAGTTACTGGAACAACGAGCAAGGAGATACAGGTACTGGCTCCCAGCCTGTTTTTGTTACTAATTATTTGGTAACGGGAATAACTACTAAACAGATACAGATAATGGCTCAGAGCCTGTTTTTCTTACTGAGGTTTTGGTTACTGGAACAATGAGTAAAGATATACAGGTATAGGCTACAAACCTGTTTTCTTCACTAGTTATTTGGATACTGGATCAACAAGCAAAGAGATACAGGTACTGGCCCCAAGTTTGTTTTCGTCACTGGTTATTTAGTTACTTGAACAACGAGCAAGGAGATACAGGTACTGGCCCCAAGTTTGTTTTCGTCACTGGTTATTTAGTTACTTGAACAACGAGCAAGGAGATACATGTACTTGCACCAAGCCAGTTTTCGTTACTAATTATTTGGTAACGGGAACAACTACTAAACAGATACAGATCCTGGCTCAGAGCCTGTTTTTCGTATTGGGGTTTTGGTTACTGGAACAACGAGTAAAGATATACAGGTATAGGCTACAAACCTGTTTTCTTCACTAGTTATTTGGACACTGGAACAACAAGCAAAGACATACAGGTACTTGCCCCAAGTGTGTTTTCGTCACTGGTTATTTAGTTACTTGAACAACAAGCAAAGAGATACAGGTACTGGCCCCAAGTGTGTTTTTGTCACTGGTTATTTGGTTACTGGAACAACGAGTAAAAAGATACAGGTACTGGCTCAAAGCCTGTTTTTGTTACTGGTTATTTGATTACTGGTAAAACGAGTGAACAGGTATAGATACTGGCTCCAAATCTATTTTTGTTACTGGTTGTTCAGTTACTGGAACAACGAGTAAAGGGATACAGGGACTGACACAAAGCCTGTTTTTGTTACTGGTGTTTTTTTAGTGGAACAACGAGTAAGGTGGCTAAAGTACTAACTCCAAACCTATTTTTGTCACTGGTTATTTGGTTACTGGAACAAAAAGGAGATAAACTAAGGTACTGGCTCTAAAACTATTTTCGTCAATTATTATGTAGTTACTGGTACAACGAGTAAATAGATACATATACTGGCTCCAAGCTTGTTTCAGTTTCTGGTTATTTGGGTACTGGAACAACGAGTAAACAGACACAGGTACTGGTACAAAAACCTGTTTTTGCAACTGGTTATTTGGTTACTGAAACAATGAGTAAAGAGACACAGTTATTAGCTCCAAGTCAGTTTTCGTCATTGGTTATTAAGTTCATTTAATAACGAGCAAGGATATAAAGGTACTGGCTCCAAGCCTGTTTTTGTCATTGGTTATTTAGTTACTGGAACAACGAGTAAAGAGATACAGTTACTGGCTCCAAGCCTGTTTCCATCAATTTTCATTTAGTTACTGGAACAACGAGTAAAGAGGTACAGATACTGGCTCCAAGCCGGTTTTCGTCACTGGTTATTTAGTTACTGGAACCACGAGTAAAGGGATACATTTATAGGCTACAAGCCTGTTTTCGATACTGGTTATTTGGATACTGGAACCACGAGCAAGGAGATACAGGTACTTCCTCCCAGCCGGTTTTCGTCACTGATTATTTGTTAGGTGGAACAACTAGTATACACATACAGAATTTGGCTCAAAGCCTCGTGGAACCACGAGGTAAGAGATACAGATATAGGCTACAAGCCTTTTTTCGTCACTGGTTATTTGGTTACTGGATCAACGATTAAAGAGATACAGATCCTGGTACGTAGAGTGTTTTCGGCACTGGTTTTTTGGTTACTGGAACCACGAGTAAAGAGATACAGGTATAGGCTACAAGCCTGTTTTCAATACTGGTTATTTGGATACTGGAACCACGAGCAAGGCGATACAGGTACTGGCTCCCAGCTGGTTTTCGTCACTGATTTTGTGGTTAGTGGAACAACTATTATACACATACTGATTCTTGCTCGAAGTCTGTTTTTGTTTCTGGTTATAGGTTACTGGAACCACGAGTTAAGAGATACAGGTATAGGCTACAAGCCTCTTTTCGTCACTGGTTATTTGGATACTGGAACAACGAGGAAGGAGATACAGGTACTGGCACAAAGTGAGTTTTCGTCACTGCTTATTTGGATACTGGGACAACGATTAAAGAGATACAGGTACTGGCTCCAAGCCTGTTTTCGTCACTGGTTATTTGGTTACTGGATCAACGAGTAAACAGATACAGATCCTGGCTCAAAGCCTGTTTTTATTACTTTTTATTTGGTTACTGGAACAACGAGTAGAGAGATACAGGTAGTGGCTTCAGGCCTGTTTTCTTCACTAGTTATTTGGTTACTGAAACAACGAGTAAAGAAATACAGGCACTGGCACCATGCGTGTTTTCGTCACTGCTTATTTAGTTACTGGAACAACGAGTAAAGGGATACAGGTATAGGCTGCAAACCGGTTTTCGTTACTGGTTATTTGGATACTGGAACAACAAACAAAGAGATATAGGTACTGACCCTAAGTGTGTTTTCGCACTGATTATTTAAATACTGGAACAACGAGTAAAGAGGTACAGCTATCGGTTATAAACCTGTTTTCGTCAATGGTTATGTTGGAACTGAGACAACGAGTATATAGCTACAGATACTGACCCAAAATGTATTTTTGTTACTGGTTATTTAGTTACTGGAACAACGAGTAAAGTGATACGGGTACTGGCTCAAAGGCTGTTTTTGTTTCTGGGTAAAACGAGTGAACAGGCACAGATACTGGCTCCAAATCTATTTTTGTTACTGGTTATTTGGTTACTGGAACAACGAGTAATGAGGCTGAAGTACTAGCACCAAACCTATTTTCTTCACTGGTTATTTGGTTACTGGTACAACGAGTAAATAGATGCAGATACTGACTCCAAGCTTGTTTTTGTTGCTGGTTATTTGGGCACTAGAACAACGAGTAAACAGATATAGGTACTGTTGCCAAGCCTGTTTTTGTTACTGATTTTTTGGTTAATGGATACAGATCCTGGAGCCAGGTGTGTTTTTCGTAATCTGGTTAATTGGTTACTGGAAGAACGAGTAAAGAGATACAGGCATTGGCTCCATGCCTGTTTCTGTTACTGTTTATTTAGTTATTGGACCATGAGTAAAGTGATACAGGTACTCGCTCGAAGTATGTTTTCGTCACCGGTTATTTGGTATTTATGGAACAACGAGTAAAGAGATTCAGATACTGGCTCCAAACCTGTTTTTGATACTATCTATTTGGTTACTGGAACAACGAGTAAAGAGATACAGATCCTGAGGCCAAGTGTGTTTATCGTTACTTATTTGGTTACTGTATCGACAAGCAAATTGATAAAGTACTGGCTACAAGCCTGTTTTCGACATCGGTTATTTAGTTACTGGAACAACGAGTAAAGAGATATAGATACTGGCTTCACCCCGGTTTTTGTTAGTGGTTATTTGGTTACAGAAACAACGAGTAAAGAAATACAGATACTGGATCCAACTCGGTTTTTGTTACTGGTTATTTGTTACTGCAACAATGAAAGAAGAGATACATGTACGGAATTCAAACCTCTTTTTGTTACTGGTTGTTTGGTTATTGGAACAACGAGTAATGAGATACAGATCCTGGCGCCAAGTGTGTTTATCGTCACTTGTTTTTTGGTTACTGGATCAACGAGTAAAGAGATACAGGTATTGGCTCCAATCTGTTTTGGTCACTGGTTATTTGTTACTGGAACAACGAGTTAATAGATCTAATTACTGACTCTATCTCTTTAATGAAAACATACGTTAATGTTTGCTGTAAGGTGTCGTTTCATGAGAAATATACTTTGAAGTTTGGTGTATCGACTAATGCACGTACAAGTCAGTTGATTTTATTAGACCCTTTAGTGCCCAACCTAAACAGGTTTTAATGTAGTTGATATTTTTGACGTCTTTTAAAATTCAATACATTTGCAACTAAGATAACAAAGTAGCAGTGTAACGACTGGTGACTGTTATAACGAGCAGAACCCAGGCTTTAAGGAGTTACTGAGCACTTTGCTCAACCTTGAAATCACAAGGACATTTTTATGGCTTATGATAGAAGCCTGTTTGCTGTCAGCAATGGCCTGAATAAAACTGAAACAAAACACTACTAATGGTATGGGTGTGAGTAAATATTTGCTGCAGTAATATTCTATCCATTATCGGATCCATACATATAGGCAACCATTTGCCATAGACATAATGTCGTACTAAATAGGTCGGTTTTACCGTGAAAAAGGCAATGTAATTGCGACTATTTCATTTAGGTTGACTGATTATAAAGGTCTCGAGTGCTGCCATCTACTGTATCATTACTTTATTATAAATATTTCCCCGCTTGTCAAGCTGCTTAGCTACCCCTCGCAAGGGGGTGGAACGACAAATGTAACTGCTTGTATTGTTTGCTACGGTGGGTATAGCAGTGAGTTCCTTAGGGTATACTGGCTCCCAAATGAACTTTCCAGAAGGAGGATTATTGTTCTTTAATGTAGTCAAAATAAATCTTAATTAGTCAAAATAAATCTTAATTAGTCAAAATAAATCTTAATTACTCAAACTAAATCTTAATTAGTCAAAATAAATCTTAATTAGTGTTGTGGTTAGGTTTTACTTATTTCAAAAATACCAAATTGTTACATTTTCGTACCCGGAGAGCTTATGAATTTCCATGTTTATTCTTGTAAGTTTTCTCACGGAGCAAAGTCGAAATTTCGATCATAATATTTATTTATCCCAGCATGTCACAAACAACAGCATAGGGCGAGTCTCTGAGGTAATTATCTATCTAAGGAGATGCAAATAACGACATCAAAATATCAAAAAATATTTGAATATTTTAAAACAGCCTGGCTTTCAAGAAGTTATGACTTGTTGATCCACTCACCTCTCATGATGTGCAGTTGCCTAGCAACCTCCTCCCGGTACAACTCCTTGTCAGTCAGCCTCCAGAGTCTCGGTTCGTCTACCTTCTGAGGCCCCTCTTCGCAGTCATCAGCTGCTGCAACGTCTGTAACTAAGACAAACACTTCCTGAACAAACATGTAGAGGACAGTATATGGCAAAGTATATAAGTACAAGAGAAACAATGCTGGGTTGCATCGCATTAGCACATTAGCAAACTTGTTAAGGTTTATTACCTTAGCCTCGGATTACAAGGGTAGCCTCGAGCATAATAACGACACTAGGTCCCACTTAGCAGAAACAGCGCTAATACTCCACCTTACACCAGGCTGTATCTCATGTACAGTCTTGTACTATAACAATGACACCAGTCATTCTAGTACAACCTTCTTTCAACTTCCCGTGCAACATGTCGTCATGTATATCATCTCTTATATTACAACATCCTTTCTACTTCTAGTACATGTCGGTATGTATATCTTTTCTGCTATTACAACATTTTTTCTACTTCTAGTAGAACATGTCAGCATATATATCAACTCTGCTATTACAAATTTTCTTCTACTTCCGTGCAACATGTCAGCATGTATAGCATCTCTGGTACTACAACATTCTTTCTACTTCTAGTACAACATATCAGCATATTGGCTATATCAGCTCTGCTATCACAACGTCTTCTACTTCCGTGCAACATGGCAGCATGTATACCATCTTTGGTATTAAAAGATTCTTTCTACTTCCGTGCAACATGTCAGAATGTATACCATCTTTGGTATTAAAAGATTCTTTCTACTTCCGTGCAACATGTCAGCATGTATAGCATCTCTGGTATTACAACATTCTTTCTACTTCTAGTACATGTCACCATATTGGCTATAGCATCTGTGCAATTACAACATCCTTTCTACTTCCGTGCAACATGTGAGCATGTATAGCATCTCTGGTATTACAACAGCCTTTCTACTTCCGTGCAACATAACAGCATATATAGCATCTCTGCTATTACAACATCCTTTCTACTTCTAGTACAACATGTCAGGATGTATAGAATCTCTGCTATTACAACATCCTTTCTACTTCTAGTACAACATGTCAGCACGTATATCAGCTCTGCTATACAACATCCCCTCTACCTCCTGCGAAACGGTGTTAATTCTACTTGTGTATTTTCATAATGGTTGACAAAAAGTATAATTTAATTTGTTTAAAAATAATATTCCAACATTTGGACTTACCATGATTTGTGTCAGCTTCAACCGTCAAATCAGTCTGCATTATGGTCTTTTCCTTCTGCAACAAAAACATAAACGTATTCATTAAGTCATGCACGAGTTTGTACTTAAAAGGCAGCATCTAATTATCTCAGTATTGTACATAAATTCAGCTCTCATTGGATTCAGATGAGCATCGGATATGACGACCTAGTGTAAGACTAAACCTAGATAGGCTATGCCTAGGACCGTCCGTCTGCGCGACGTGTTTATTAACTTTGTGCAAGCTAACCCATTGTGTTGGAAGGCTGTAACGGCTGTAGACATTTTACTCAACAGCTGTAGATGAATTGCTTTAATGTCTATAGCTAGATTAGTTTAGAAACTGTAGTGGGATTGCTGTAAAAGCTGTAGTTCGATTGCTTTATTAGCTGTAATGGGATTGTCTAAACAGCTGTAACTAGAATACTATAGCAGCTACAGCTATATTATTAAACGGCTGTGACTGAATTCCAGTAAGAATTATAGCTGTAGCCGTATTGCTTTAACAGCTACCGCTGGATTGCTTTAACAGCTGTAACTAGATTACTCTAGAAACTTTAGCGGGATTAATTTAATAACTGTAACGGGGTAGCTTTAACAGTTGAAACTGTAGCTGAATTCTTTAGAAACTATAGCTATAACAGCTGTAGTGGGATTGCTTTAACAGCTGTAGCTGTAAGAGCTGTAGTGGTATTGCTTTAGCAGCTATAGCTATACCAGCAGCAGTGGTATTGCTCCAACAGCTATAACAGCTGTAGCGGGATTGCATTAACAGCTATAGCTATAACAGCATTAGTGGTATTGCTGTAATAGCTATAGGTATAACAGCAGTAGTGGAATTGCTTAAAATGCTATAGCTATAACAGCAGTAGTGGGATTACTCTAACAGCTATAGCTATAACAGCAGTAGTGGTATTGCTGAAACAGCCATAGCTATACCAGCAGTAGTGAGATTGCTTCAACAGCTATAGCCACACCAGCTGTAGCGGGATTGCTTTACCAGCTATAGCTATAACAGCAGTAGTGGGATTGCTTCAACAGTTATAGCTATAATAGCTGTAGTGGGATTGCTTTACAAGCTATAGCTATAACAGGAGTAGTGGGATTACTCTAACACCTATAGCTATAACAGTAGTAGTGGGATTGCTTTAACAGCTGTAGCTAATTTAAAAATGTCTGTCATAAATATTTTACTATCAACAGCTTTCCATACTGGGAATACAGCTTCCTTATACTATTTATACAATGTGGTGTATTCAGTTTTTAAAAATTTATGCAAATTTAATTTTCACTACGGTTTGAACAAAACTCAATAGATGGATTTTGAAAAAGGTCGGAAAATATAGCGCCTTCAACATGACTTCTATAGTGAATAATGTGCAAATAACACTTTGTAGGGGCAAACTAACTTTGTGTTAATTCAGTCACTCACGTAGCATTAAACTAAAACAGCTGACTTTTAAACTGTTCAAGGACGTCCTTCTCTCATTGTTTCCATATTATTAAATTCAACATATTTATAGTTAATCTTCTTATTTTCTTTGCATCTGCTATTTAATTTTCTAAACACTAATTGCAAAATATTCTGAATAGAAGCCCAGCAACGACTCAGCATATAATTAAATCTTGAAGCTTCCCCCCCCCCCCCGCGGCTTCAATTAAAACAATGTTCCCGTAATATTTTATGCATCTTCACTGGCTTGTATTTATTCTTTCTTCTTCTACTTTAATTGCTTTTTGCGAATTTACATCGCAAATGAGTTTCTGACAATAGCTTTCTTCAAATAACTAAGTTTAAAATATCCGTCCATCTCATTACTTCAAACAGGTAGGGTTTCAAATAAAGAAACATTATTTAAACTTAGGATGTAAAAATGAAGACTTATATCGATAATGAGAAAGAGTTAAATCGATAACTAACTGATGGTTCATATTGTTTAAACACACGACGTACAATATTTTCTCTACCGCGACCACTAAATGCAAAGATGTTTCTAATAAGGAGCATAGTTCGCCCTCGATAAAACAGATGTCGCGTTCCTCTTTACGGCGCTATCAGAATCCTTAATCCTCGAAAGCAGTTAGCACACATTGCCCCTGTAATCCTCAGGATTTGTCCAATAGGGATTAGGGGAAGGGGAATCACTTACACGACCCTTCCCGAACAGATTATTTAAGTCAAATTGTCGGGGTGAGTTGTTTACAAGTCGGATATATGTGTACACAGCGTCTTCACGAATTTTGTTTTGTTTGGGTATTTATTACCTGTAAAAGAATTCCTTTGAATGTGAAAAATTATTTCCCCATTTTTAGTACAACTTAAGGTTCTTTGGTTTGTGCCGTTGAGAAATAAGAATGAAGAAAAAGCTGTACTGTAGGGAACATGAGGAAATGGTTAAACGCCATCCTAGTCTTAATAGCAACACTATATTTATCCAGAAAATTATACATACACACACAGAGAAAGAGAGAGGGAGAGTGAGAGAGAGAGAAAGAGATGGACACACACACACACACACACACACACACAAAGCTAAGCCTAATAAAATCCTTTTATAAGAAGAATTAATTAGAAATTTTTGTAAATTTAATTTAATTAAACTGTTTCTGGTAAATAAAGTGTCACGATTTTCCTACTTCAAACCGACTATCTATGCTGGAATCTGTTGTGCGTTCTATTACAACAATGACAACGTGTAAAGCACGCAACAATTGCGTGCAGCTGAGCGTCAATCAATTCCACTCAGAAGGCTGTGGCTTCCGTGCCGATAACCATCCACTTGTTCCCTTCGGGTTTATTTAATAGTGCCGAGTTATTAATACTTTATTAGCCACCCGCAATGCAATGCAGTGCTGTGCAGGGCTACCAATTTTGCTGCCGTGATCAAGGGACCAAGTTCTTTGTAAGCACTTAGCAATACTGACACAGCAACGTGACAGCAAACAATTAGACGATGTGGATGGTTGGCAGCAGAAGCAAGAACCAAGCCGGATGGGAAGAACAGGTTCTTTGTGTGCCGGGTTATGCCGGAGAAACGAGAGGTAGTAAAAATAAGACAGCAATGTGACAGCAAACGATGAGACGATGTGGATGGTTGGCAGCAGAAGCAAGAACCAAGCCGGATGGGAAGAACAGGTCCTTTGTGTGCAGGGTTATGCCGGAGAAACGAGAGGTAGTAAGGGATGAGAGAGCAATGTGACCGCAAACAAAGAGACGATGTGGATGGTTGGCAGCAGAAGCAAAAACCAAGCCGGATGGGAAAAGCAGGTTCTTTGTGTGCAGGGTTATGCCGGAGAAACGAGAGGTAGTAAGGAATAAGAGAGCAATGTGACAGCAAACAAAGAGACGATGTGGATGGTTGGCAGCAGAAGAAAGAACCAAGCCGGATGGGAAGAACAGGTCTTTTGTGTGCAGGGTTATGCCGGAGAAACGAGAGGTAGTAAGGGATGAGATAGCAATGTGACCGCAAACAAAGAGACGATGTGGATGGTTGGCAGCAGAAGCAAGAACCAAGCCGGACGGGAAGAACAGATCCTTTGTGTGCAGGGTTATGCCGGAGAAACGAGAGGTAGTAAGGGATGAGAGAGCAATGTGACCGCAAACAAAGAGACGATGTGGATGGTTGGCAGCAGAAGCAAGAACCAAGCCGGATGGGAAGAACAGGTCCTTTGTGTGCAGGGTTATGCCAGAGAAAAAGAGGTAGTAAGATTTGAGAGAGCAATGTGACCGCAAACAAAGAGACGATGTGAATGGTTGCCAGCAGAAGCAAGAACCAAGCCGGATGGGAAGAACAGGTTTCTTTGAGTGCAGGGCTATGCCGGAGAAACAAGAGGTAGTAAGGGATGAGAGAGCAATGTGACCGCAAACAAAGAGACGATGGGAAAGGTTGGCAGCAGAGAAAGAGCAAAGCCGGATGGGAAGAACAGGTTTCTTTGTGTGCAGAGTTATCCACGTGAAACAACCTGCTCTTTGAGTGATATGGTTTTCGTTGTCCTTTCACGTTAAGCTTAGTAAAATCACGTGTGGCTGAACTTACTATAAGTGGCCAGCCTCCTAGACATAACGTCTCCAGTCGCGCTAAGCGATCATTATGAGACACTAAAGGTACGGTACGTCTTAGTAAGGTAAATATTTACTTATTAATTTACATTAATTTTATTTTGTGAATTGTTATTTCACTATGTACGAATATTAATTCATAATTGTAGAACTTGTCGTATGTCCAATCCAGCTGTGTTTTTTTTACTAACATTCACACATACACGCGCGCGCGCGCGCGCGCGAAGCCCAATAAATCCTGTCCCCGAAGACTGCTTTTGTTAACTGTAATCGGCGGGAGTGCTACGTGAAACCCACTGTATTTAGAGGATTTTTCCCGTCACTCGCGTTAAATAAGCAATGAGACTTGGGCTGAAACCCCCGTCCGATTCCCTCGGGACGGTTTGGTGTTTACAAGTTGCTTGAATGTATGAGTAACTTATGACGATCGATTGCTGGCGAACGGATTTCGAAAAACATTTAAATTGTTGATATGCTATGAAAAACGATATTCCCCCCACTGCAAAGTCTCTAAGCGTTTCATGCAGTCAACTTTATTATCAATTTTGAAACATAGATTTCTTTTAGGCTTCCGGTTTTTATAGTTTACTATAGTACAAATTTTATTGTAATATTTTTTTCAACAAAAGTTCACAGTTTACACTCCAAGTAATTACATTAGGCTAATAATAAGCTAAGGATACCTAACCTAACAATTTCACAATTGCACAACACACATGAACAGGTTTTATAAAGAATATATACAAAACAATTACAAAATTATAAATCCATATAAAACAACAAAAATAAACCAAATATAAAACTATAAGGGCAATATTAATGTACAAAAAAATTGTTTTAAAAAACTGAAAATAGAAATTGTTACAACGTTTGTTTTACATTTAATAACTTTTTAAATTTTAAGGTGATAATTCAGCTTTAGTATTTTCAAGCTTGTCGTGTGATGTTTCGTTTGTCGTATGTTTACGCAAAGGAAGTGGCATGTTGTAAGCTGGATAGTTGATCTACTTCCTATCGGCTACCTAGCAGTTATAGCCTAAGGAATATCAATAAGAAAGTTATATACTATAGCCTATGCTGGAATATCTCTAAGGAAGGGATATAGTATAGCTGACGGTGGAATATCTCTAAGGAAAGGATATAGTATAACTGACGGTGGAATATCTCTAAGGAAAGGATATAGTATAACTGACGGTGGAATATCTCTAAAGAAAGGATATAGTATAGGTGACGCTGGAATACCACTAACAAAGATGGCGGATTCGGCTACTCTAGTTGTATCAGGTGCTCTATCCAGAGAAGCCGCACAGCCCCAGGTTGTGTCACTGTCACCAGCGACAGCCAACCTCTGTGAGCTGCCTCCGTCTCACAAACGCATGCGGGTAAGTAGCTCTACCGCGTTTGAAGAAATCAGGATAGGTTGCCCATGTACCAGCTGATACGACTTCCCACGGAGAATCAGGATATAGGGAAAAGAAACAGTGCGGTAAGGATAAGGAGGGGTATCGCCTTAGAGCTAGTTGGAGAATGAACGAGTGGGAAGCTGTCTGTGCATCGACGCCCGGTAATACGAGTGGATCAGTGTGTAAACGTCAGAGGAACGATAAAACCGTCACTTGACACTGTAACATCCCCGACGTCACATCCGGAAAGTTGCCTTCCTCTTGCAAACGGAAACAACACAAATTGCAAAAGTTGAAGCCGGACGAGTGTATTGGAGTAGATCAGGCGTGTCGAGCGGTTCCCCAGGGCCCGATTCCGGCTCCCCAGTAGCCTCGCTATTCACTTAATGATGCTCCCCGCTCACGTACGCCGCCTTCTTCTTGCCTTGATTTATTTCCGAGCCAGATTGTTTTTATTCGTTGTATTATCGTTAGCTGAGCTTTACAGGTTCGATTTATTTAAGATGGATTTGTTGACAATACAGGGTGTTCCATAAGTAAATATTTTTTTATAATACTTTAGGGACTATATACATAACAAATTATGTAGAAATGTGTGTAGATATTATGTTTATTTATATATGTTATTCAATCCCGTTTATTAGATCACACTATCCTTATATATATATATATATATATATATATATATATATATATATATATATATATATATATATATATATATATATATATATATTAAATATGTATTTATATGTATTTTAATTTATTAATTATATATATATATATATAAATATATATCTTCTACATATTTTCAATCATTAATAAAATACATTTTTATTCAACCAATTAAGTTAAAATACATTTTTTTTAAACCTGTAGCGGATGACAATTGTTGTTTACACAATTTTTTCAAATATTTATTCATTCTTTAAATTTAAAAAAAAAGATGTGTCGGTCGGATTTGAACTGAATTACTACATGTTTGAAATGCACTTTGGCACTAAGCCAACTTACTCATAGTAAAAAATCTATCACTCAAAGAAGTATATGAAATTATAAGAGGAACGTTCTTTGTAATGGCGAACCATCGCTAGAGATGGATAGAATGAGAAATTATAGGTCACCGTCAGCTTTATAAATTAGAAACTAATAAAAAAAAAAGAAAGGGAATAAATAGTAACAAAACAAATAATAATCCAACACTCTATATACTGTGTAAAAAATACATGGAAAATTTCAACGAAATTCATTTTCTATTTTGCCACTGAATATTGTGATTCTGTCATATGTATATAAATATTTATATTAATTATCATTATAAAATAAAAAGTAGCTAAAATAAGTTTTCCTTTTGACTCACAGCATTGAATAATGCGCTGACCTAGTGTGAGACGCGTCTGCTGAAAAATATCAGTAAGTAGTGGTTTTATTGCCAAGTTAATACCAGGTTTTTCTTTGTTGACCTCAGTAGGAATTGACTTGTTCTTACATCTATTGTTCTGTATAACTAAGTGTATATGTTATGTATTATTACGCAGCTCTGCGTAGCTTCTACCTTCTCAGATTAGTATGAACGCAATTACATTTGTTGCTTTTCTGAACACATATCTTTGCGACATTCGTGTTGTAACTCATTATGTGTCCCACATTACATTTATAAGTGCACTTAAAATGAAGCAATACAATAAACATAAATAGTTCCTATATATTTCGTGTATACATTTTATCTTTCGGAAATATAAAGTCAATATATAATAATAAAGAATCGAATACGTCTGCAAAAAAGCCGTGTCCGTCGTATGAAGCCCGGTTGAAACTTTCGTATTAATTCCTCCTCAACGATACGTGAAGGCAACGGGAGGAGCGCAGGGCCTACATACAGAAAATATTTACTCAGTTTTCACCAATAAAGACATCCGGAAACAACAAAGTTTTACACTTGTGTATGTTATTAATGTTTACAAAATAAAAGATTGAGCCGATATATCGAATGTCACAAAAACTCAAAAAGCGTTACCCATTTAAAATCAGAATGTTGAACAATTCTATTCTCTTGAACACTGAAGGACAAAGAACATGCCTTTAAGATGTCTTGACTACTTCCTAACAGTCTGGTTTACAATCTGACTGTTGCATGTGGGAACCCACTTTGCATCCATCCCTGGTCTCTGTAACTTGTTCAAAGGCCAATACTCTAGACCCCCTCTGTACCCTGAGTCTGTGTTCTGGAGTCTGTATACAACCAAATTAAGCGCGGCTTCGTTTTCCTCGATGTCTGAATGCCCAGGACCATTTCATAAATGTGTTAAAGGTCGTGAGTTTTCCCCATGTTTCAATTGTATTGATGTTTCCCTCCATGTCCTTGTTATAGCTTTTTCCTTATTTCTCAATGGTTATGAAGTTTCCCTTTATGTCTTAATTGTTATGGCTTTTCCCAGAACACCAAATTTTTATGAAGTTTCCCACAACACAAAATGGTTATGAAGTTTACAGAGCTCCAAATGTTTATGAAGCCTGCCAGAATACTAAATGGTTATGAGGTTTCCCAGAACACGAAATGGTTATGACGTTGCCTAGATCAGCAATTGTTTATGACGTTTCCCAGAACATGAAATGGTAAACCCCAAATGTTTATGAAACATCCCAGAACACCAAATGGTTATAACGTTTCACAAATCTCAAAATGTTTATGGAGTTTTCCTGAACACTAATTGGTTATGAAGTTTCCCAGAACACCAAATGGTTGTAAATCCTTAAAGAACAAAAAACGTTTATGAAACCTCCCACGACATCAAATGGTTATGACCTTTCCCAGAATTTAGAATGCTTATGACGTTTTCCAGAACAGGAACTGGTAATGAAGTTTCCCAGAACACCAAATGGGTATGACGTTTCACAGAACACCAAAAATTTGTTATGAAGTTTCCCATAACGCAAAATGGTAATGACGTTTCACAGAATCTCAAATGGTTATGAAGTTTTCCAGAACATGAATAGATTATGAAGTTTACCAGAACACCAAATGGTTGTAAAGCCTTACAGAACCACAAATATTTATGAAGCCTCTCACGACATCAAATGGTTAGAATCTAGAGTGATTATGAAATTTTCCAGAACAGGAACTGGTTATGAAGTTTCCGAGAACACCAAATAGTTATGAAGCCTCCTAGAACATCAAATGGTTATGAAGTTTTCCAAAACAATAAATGGTTATGAAGTTTTCCAAAACAATAAATGGTTATGAAGTTTTTTATATCAGACATTTTTCCGATAAGGCTTCTCTTGTACAACCTTCTGTTTCATACCTTTGATGCTTTTATTGAGAATGTTTTATTTTATAAAACCGTCTGCGATTGTGTTTGTTTGATTGTACTTTTGTTTGATTTCTTATATCCAATTTTCCTAATGTACAAAGAACATAAATAGAAAAATATAATAATCTACCTCTAATCGATTGTTTCACTAAGCTTTCAAATCCATTACGGGTTTAGCTTTCCACGTTATCCATTATTGCCAAAGTTTCATCGATTTACTGCACACCCTGTGTATATTCAATTTCATGGTATGTAAGCATCTCGCTCGTATTGCAATACAAACAAATCCGTTTGTCGCGGATTAAGGCAACTTTCCCTGCCAATACGAATTGCACTGAGATTTATAGATGTTTTATTGTGAATAGTGTGCTGTCGACAAACAGCGAGCAATAAACGGTGGTTAAAACAGTCTCGTAGTAAGCATGGGAGGCCAATCAGCGAGGTGTATCTAGAGAGCAAATGCGTCCTTATCTTGCTGGCAATTCCGCTTCGACCTTATTTAACGTAAGAAGTCAAGGCGGGCTTATTTACTTCGGTTATAGAAGTCTGTTTGCCTTTATCGACGTTGCCATGGGAGCAGCTCGTAAACAAGATGAGAGAGAGAGAGAGAGAGAGAGAGAGAGAGAGAGAGAGAGAGAGAGAGAGAGAGAGAGAGAGAGAGAGAGAGAGAGAGACAGGAAAAACAGAAGCACGATTCGTTACTTTAATAATAACCAAATGGAAGGTTTGTTATGTTATTTTGCCAAAGGATCCGTCCAGTGATGCACGTAGAATGTGTAAAACATTTAAAGGAATTAAGTTCTGATTAATTAAAGCTATCTGTATCGATTTTAATAGACTGAATTTAGGTCTGTATCAATCTCCTATGAGCACAGTTTCTCTAATTTGGCTTTAAGAAATTATTCGCAAAATGCCGTCTTAAACGCCCCACAACGGACGAAGAATGTATTAAATTGAAGACTGTAACAGAAAAAAACCATTTTAGACATCTTTAGTCCACTCTCAGAGATTCATACAAACAGTGATATATTCTTCCCTGGACTGCAGTTACACCAAGAGATCTCCAAGGTTCACTTCAAGCTACAAGCATGTGTATGTCCCAGAACGGCGTGTGACCACTCTCAGAGATTCATACAAACCGTGATATATTCTTCCCTGGACTGCAGTCACACCAAGAGATCTCCAAAGTTCACTTCAAGCTACAAGCATGTGTATGTCCCAGAACGGCGTGTGACCACTCTCAGAGATTCATACAAACCGTGATATATTCTTCCCTGGACTGCAGTTACACCAAGAGATCTCCAAGGTTCACTTTAAGCTACAGGCATGTGTATGTCCCAGAACGGCGTGTGATCACTCTAAGAGATTCATACAAACAGTGATATATTCTTCCCTGGACTGCAGTTACACCAAGAGATCTCCAAGGTTCACTTTAAGCTACAAGCATATGTATGTCCCAGAACGGCGTGTGAGCACTCTCAGAGATTCATACAAACAGTGATATATTCTTCCCTGGACTGCAGTTACACCAAGAGATCTCCAAGGTTCACTTCAAGCTACAAGCATGTGTATGTCCCAGAACGGCGTGTGACCACTCTCAGAGATTCATACAAACAGTGATATATTCTTCCCTGGATTGCAGTTACACCAAGAGATCTCCAAGGTTCACTTCAAGCTACAAGCATGTGTATGTCCCAGAACGGCGTGTGACCACTCTCATAGATTCATACAAACAGTGATATATTCTTCCCTGGACTGCAGTTACACCAAGAGATCTCCAAGGTTCACTTCAAGCTACAAGCATGTGTATGTCCCAGAACAGCGTGTGACCACTCTCAGAGATTCATACAAACAGTGATATATTCTTCCCTGGACTGCAGTTACACCAAGAGATCTCCAAGGTTCACTTCAAGCTACAAGCATGTGTATGTCCCAGAACGGCGTGTGACCACTCTCAGAGATTCATACAAACAGTGATATATTCTTCCCTGGACTGCAGTTACACCAAGAGATCTCCAAGGTTCACTTCAAGCTACAAGCATGTGTATGTCCCAGAACGGTGTGTGACCACTCTCAGAGATTCACAATGATCGTGATTCCTTCTTCCATGTTCTTTAGCCACTCCAAGGGACCTCCAAGGTTGTTAGCCACAAGGTTAGGTAAGTCCCTGCAGTTTATTCCACTCTTAAAGATCCAAACAGTTCCTGATGTCATTGTCCATGGACTCAAACCATGTCCACTCCACGGAACCTCTCAAAGTCCATGTCAAGCCGCAAGCATGTTAAGACCGAGGACTTTCTCCTTCCACCCAGTCACATCTCTACAAAGGGCAAAGGTTTACCTTGTTCTTAGCCCTAAAATGTCTAGAAATGTGTACTTTAGCCTTTAAATGTTTAAAGAGCCTCTACTACAACCCTGCAACTCCAGGCATTGATTTAAGCACTCTTTGGCATGAAATACACTCATCTCAAAGTTTTTGCTTCAACAATCAAAAGACAAATATTGAGATAACAGTTATTATCTCAATACCTATTTCAAAATACTTTTTTTTTAATACTAAACAAAAAAAGAACAGTTTTTAATGTTTTTTTTTCAAGATATAAAGTCGTCAAATACTACATACAAGTGAAAAAAAAAATTATAACGGGAAAATATTTATATTTTAAGTAAAGTGTTTACAAAAATACTTCAAATGAAAAACCAAATTTGAAAAACAGATTTTTTCTTAGTATTAAATTGTTTCCTTATAATATAAGAATCTACAAAGGTTTAAGTTCTAATGAAGGTTTTAATGGTAAATTTATGATTACGTGGAATGAACCTCGGATCGAACATGAAGTATCTGTTGTCGACCCCAGTTCAGCAGCCATCTTGTATCTTTCCCTTATCAATTACCCTTCATACAGGATGAGCCTTTATTCTATTGTTACGTTTAGCGTGTTTACCCAGCTTTGTCCCGTCAGTTTTCAATTAAAACTCATTAAGTAATAATACAGTACAACCAGCGCACTCTGGTTTTGAATAGGCAAACTGAGTTATGATCCCCTCTCGTTTCGTCGCCAACGTTTGTTGGACTCTTGTGCAAAAATGTTTAATGATTTTAGGCCAGAATAAAATAATCCAAAATCAGGCCATAGAATGTTCTACAAAAAGGGTTAACATAAAATTGGAAAAATCAATGAAAGCTCAACAAATCGGATAGACGAAATGATTAAAAATAATTTTCACCTACTAAGGCTTAACTACTGAATCGGTGCTATTAAAACTTTGTTTCCTACTAAGGCCTTCTAAGCCTTTGCTACTAAGTAGGCAACAATAAGCTTATACTACTGAGTAGCCGTTACTAAGCCTCTGGTTATAAGGAGACTTTATTAAATCTCTGTTTCTGAGAAGCCACTACAAAGCCTTCGGTACTGAGTAGGCGCTTATTAATCTTTGCTACTGAGTAGGCATTACCAGGCTTCTGCTGGTGAGTAGGTACTACCAGGCCTCTGCTGCTGGGCAGGCACTACAATGCCTCTGGTACTGAGTAGACACTACCAGGCTTCTGCTACTAAGTAGGAATTGTCAATTCTTTGCTACTGAGTAAACACTACCAGGTCTCTACAACTGAGTAGGGACTACCATGCTTCTGCTACAAGTAGGCACCACTAGACCTCTATCCTCTATCACTGAGGAGACACTACCAGGTTTCTGCTACTGAGTAGGGTCTACCAGGCTTCTGCTACTGATTATGCACCACTAGGTCTCTGCTGCTGAGTAGGAATCGCCAGGTCTTTGATACTGAGGAGGCACTACCAGGCTTCTGCTTCTGAGTAGGCACTACAAGGCTTCAGGTACTGAGTAGGGACTACTAGACCTCTGATACTGAGGAGACACTATCAGGCTTCTGCTACCGAATAGGCATTACCAGGCCTTTGCTACTGAGCAGGCACTGCCAAGCTATTGCTACTGAGTACAGACTACCAAGCTTCTGCTACTCAGTAGGCATTATCAGGCTTCTGCTACTGAGCAAGCACTACCAGGATTCTGCTACTGAGTAGGCGCTAACTACCCTCTGCTTCTATAAAGTTGTTTGCACTTTTAATTTCATCTCTGCCTAATAACAGGCTTTAGTGTGTAATTAATACAGGTCTTTATACGCGTGTAATTAAGATATTAAACATTTGAAACACATTGAGAAATGTGTCGTTTAAATTTTTAATATTTCTTAAATAATACGTAGTTTTGTAAGTAATTTTAAACCTTCTTAATGCTTCTTTTAAAATTAATTTTCAAAGGAGTTTAGCCTACTAAGAAACGTAATAGTTTCGTTATAGTGAAGTAACATTGGTGAACAGAGATTGGACAGTTTTATATTGGTTGTAGTGACTCACTGCGCCGCAAGCATCTTGCGACAGGCGACTTGCCACCTAGGCTGATTCGCGTCGGCAAATAAAGTTGTCAATGACTACAACAATGCCACGCGAATGACTACAGAACAGTCACATGTTTTTTGTTATGACGTCATCAACGCCCTAGTTAAGTACATGAAGCTATTCTATTACATTATATAGAAAAAATAAGCCCTAACCGTAGCCTTGGGCACTCCATTACGTAAAGCCATCAATCAGATATGAATACAACGTTTGTGATGTGATATTAGGGGGTGGGGGGTGTAGTGGAGAATGTCAACATACCCCTTCCCACCCCCAGCCATGGTTCACTTGATCCACAATGTAATCATATTACTCACATAGAGGGCGCAATGATCGACTTCCCGCCGTCTGCTTATTCTAGCAGGTAATGAAACTAATCGAAATTAAATGTACTGGTTTGTTTATTTTGTATTTTTAACAATACTTTTTCAATCTCCCATTTACTGAAGTTAACATTTGTGACAGTTATAGTTAAGTTATTGACATATTTTAAAACGGCAACCCATTTCATCATTTGGTCATTATTTCACAAAAGGGTTATTACAATGCTATGGTTTATTTAAATAAATACGCTTTTATTATTCCACTTCATGGAAGGATAATTCTAGATATAAACAGGCTAAAAAGGAAAGGTAGCTTGTGCAACTTCAGCACACTAAAATTTAAATAAAAATTGGTTTAATTTAAAAAAACCCATGTTGCTTTCCGAACACAATAAATAGCAGACAATTCATCACCAAAGACAACAGTTTCCATACCCTTCGACGCCGAGCCCAAGAGATTCCATATCCTCCGTCACCGAGGACAACAGGTAGCAGACCCTTAGTCACCAGGGCACAAGAGATTGCAGACCCTTCATCACCGAGCACAAGAGATTCCATACCCATCATCTCCAAATACAAGAGATTGTAGATCATTCGTCTCCAAACACAAGGATTGTAGACCCTTCGTCACCAGGGCACAAGAGATTGTAGACCCTTCGTCACCAGGGCACAAGAGATTGCAGACTGTTCGTCACCGAGCACAAGATATTCCATACCCATTATCTCCAAATACAAGAGTTGTAGATCATTCGTCTCCAAACACAAGATATTGTAGACCCTTCGTGACCAGGGCACAAGAGATTGCAGACCCTTTGTCACCGAGCACAAGG
Source organism: Prosapia bicincta (assembly GCA_036971475.1). Lineage (NCBI taxonomy): Eukaryota > Metazoa > Arthropoda > Insecta > Hemiptera > Cercopidae > Prosapia > Prosapia bicincta. Next base: position 327,627,795 of record JBAIZL010000002.1, read on the forward strand.
GATTCCATATCCATCATCTCCAAATACAAGAGATTGTAGTTCATTCGTCTCCAAACACAAGAGATTGTAGACCCTAAGTCACCGAGCACAAAAGATTGCAGACTATTCGTCACCGAGCACAAGAGATTGCATATCCTTCGTCACCAAGAACAAGAGATTCATACCCATCGTGTCCTAACACAATACATTGTAGACCCTTCGTCACCGAGCACGAGATATTGTAGACCGTTCGCCTTCAAACACAAGAGATTTTAGACTCTTCGTCACCAAGCACAAAAGATTGCAGAGCCTTCGTCACCGAGCACGATTGATTCCATACCCTTCATCTTAAAACACAATAGATTGTAGACCCTTCGTCACCAAGCACAAGAGATTATACACCCTTCGTCAAGACTCCTCGTCACTAAGCACATAAGATTGCAGACCCGTCATTACCAAGCACAAGAGATTGAAACCCCTTCGTCACCAAGCACAAGAGTTTGGAGACCCTTCGTCACCAAGCACAAGAGATTGTAGACCCTTCGTCACCAAACACAAGAGATTGTAGACCCTTTGTCACCAAGTACAAGAGATTGTAGACTCTTCGTCACCAAGCTCAAGAGATTGTTGACAATTCATCACCAAGCACAAGAGTTTGAAAATCCTTCGTCACCAAGCACAAGAGTTTGTAGACCCTTCATCAACAAGCACAAGAGATTGTAGACTCTTCGTCACCAAGCACAATAGGTTTTAGAGGCCTTCTTCACCAAGCACAAGGGACTGTAGAATCTTCGTTACAAAGCCAAACGAATATAGACCCTATGCGGCCAAGCACAAGAGATTGTAGAATGTTTGTTGCCGAGCATAGATTGTAGACTCTTCGCCGAGCGCAACAGATACCAGACTCTTCGTTAACAAACACAAGATATTATAGATTCTTCATCACCAAGCACAAGAGATTATAGACCCTTCGTGACCAAGCATAAGAGATTGTAGACCCTTCGTTACCAAGCACAAGCGATTGTAGACGCCCCGTCACCAAGCACATGAGATTGCAGGCCCATCATCACCAAGCACAAGAGATTGTAGACTCTTCGTGACCAACCACATGAGATTGTAGACTCTTCGTCATCAAGCACAAGATATTGTAGACCCTTCGTCACCAAGCACAAGAGATTGTAGACCCTTCGTCACCAAGCACAAGAGATTGTTGACAATTCATCACCAAGCACAAGAGATTGTAGACTCTTCGTCACCAAGCTCAAGAAATTGTAGAACCTTCGTCACCAAGCACAAGCGATTGTAGACCCCTCGTCACCAAGCACATGAGATTGCAGGCCTTTCATCACCAAGCACAAAAGATTGTAGACTCTTCGTGACCAAGCACATGAGATTGTAGACCCTTCATCACCAAGCACAAGAGATTGTAGACTCTTCGTCACCAGCGCAAGACATTGTAGACCATTTATCTCAAAGCACAAGAGATTGTATACCCTTCATCACCAAGTGCGAGATATTGTAAACCCTTGGTAACCAAGGACAAAAGATTGTAGACCCTTTATCACCAAGCACAAGAGATTGTAGACCCTTTGTCACCAAGCACAAGAGATTGTAGACTCTTCGTCACCAAGCTCAAGAGATTGCAGACCCTTCGTCACCAAGCACAAGAGATTGTAGACCCTTCGTCTCCAAGCACAAGAGATTGTTGACAATTCATCACCTAACACAAGAGATTGAAACTCCTTCGTCACCAAGCACAAGAGTTTGTAGACCCTTCGTCACCAAGCACAAGAGATTGTAGACTCTTTGTCACCAAGCACAATAGGTTTTAGAGACCTTCTTCAGCAAGCACAAGAGATTGTAGACTCTTCGTCACCAAGCACAAGAGATTGTAGACCCTTCGTCACCAAGCACAAGGAACTGTAGAATCTTCGTTACAAAGCCAAACGATTATAGACCCTATGCGGCTAAGTACAAGAGATTGTAGAATGTTTGTTGCCGAGCATAGATTGTAGACTCTTCACCGAGCACAACAGATACCAGACTCTTCGTTAACAAACACAAGATATTATAGACTCTTCATCACCAAGCACAAGAGATTGTAGACCCTTCGTGACCAAGCATAAGAGATTGTAGACCCTTCGTCACCAAGCACAAGCGATTGTAGACTCCTCGTCACCAAGCACATGAGATTACAGGCCCTTCATCACCAAGCACAAGAGATTGTAGACTCTTCGTGACCAAGGACATGAGATTGTAAACTCTTCGTCATCAAGCACAAGATATTGTAGACCCTTCGTCACCAAGCGCAAGATATTGTAGACCTTTCGTCACCAAGCACAAGAGATTGTAAACCCTTCTTCACCAAGCACAAGAGATTGTGGACCCTTCGTTATCAAGCACAAGAGATCGTAGACACTTCGTCACCAAGCACAACAGATTCCATACCCTTCGTCACCAAGCACAAGAGATTGCAGACCCTTCATCTTTAAGCACAAGAGATTGAAACTCCTTCGTCACCAAGCACAAGAGTATGTAGACTCTTAGTCACCAAGCACAAGAGATTGTAGACCCTTCGTCACCAAGCGCAAGATATTGTAGACCCTTTGCCACCAAGCACAAGAGATTGTAGACAATTCGTCATCAAGCACAAGCGATTGTAGACTCTTAGTCACCAAGCACAAGAGATTGTAGACCCTTCGTCACCAAGCACAAGAGATTGAAACTCCTTCGTCACCAAGCACAAGAGATTATAGACTCCTCGTCACCAAGCACATGAGATTGCAGACCCTTCATCTTTAAGCACAAGAGATTGAAACTCCTTCGTCACCAAGCACAAGAGTATGTAGACTCTTAGTCACCAAGCACAAGAGATTGTAGACCCTTTGTCACCAAGCGCAAGATATTGTAGACCCTTTGCTACCAAGCACAAGAGATTGTAGACAATTCGTCATCAAGCACAAGAGATTGTAGACTCTTAGACACCAAGCACAAGAGATTGTAGACTCTCTGTCACCAAGCACACGAGTTTGTAGAATCTTCGTCACCAAGTACTACACACTACAGTTGCTGAATGTAACGTATCTACAGAGACGCTGTTTTATATTTTAAGTGACTGGTACTGCATCTCACATGTACTATTAATTCTTACTTTAGAAAAGGTCTAACTAAATATATTATAACTTGGAAGAATGAAATAAATCATGCGAGAATTCCTCCCCATGCATGTTGTGTCTTCAAGCCGTTCTGTTATACTTGGATGTAAAAACATTGTATGAGTATCAAAAGAGAAACACTCAGAACAGCTTCAGTATATACAATGGTAATACTAGCCGAAATATCAAATGTTCTGATCCCAGCTAGCGTCCTCGTTGCATAGGCTTCGTAACCGCCTCCTCCTCTCGTTGAATCTAGGAAAGTAACTAACCTTTAAGATAAATGCGGTGTACTGGATTGTTATACACTAGCAAGCATCTGAAGTACCACTCCTTGATTTCCTTGATTACATCTACGTCAATCCATCGCCGTAATTAGGCGTCGTTAATTAATCTCCCCCGCTCAGGGGTGAAATATTAAACATGACTAGGTGTTTTGTATACGCGAGAAATCAATGGCCTTCTCGATATTTAATTCATGACTCGGACTGACAGTTCACGCTCTACTGGCAGTGTTGATCGTTGTCTATACATAAAGTTGACACCATACAATACTTACAGGCAGTGCACACTTTGGCAACAATGGAGAATTAAAGTCTAAACACGGCTAACAATGCGTGTTGTGTTCTTCTGTGATCGTAATATCGAAGTACTTCCGTTTTACTTACACCGTATTTAATCAAATACTTCTATTACTTCACACTTTCTTATATAAGATTTGTTCAAATTTTCAGTCGTTAATAAAATAATTTTTGTTCATTCACTCAAGTTCAAACACATTTTTTTAAATTTGTAGTGGATGACTCTTGATGTTTATGCAGTTTTAAATATTAACTTATTAATTGAATTTGATGAATTAATTTTAGTTTTTATATAGGAGAAAACTATTCACAAAAATGGAACTTTACTTACTTTACTTTATCCAATGCCCGCCCTTGGCTGTTGAACCATTCGGCATCGAGCCTCCCAGTAACGACCGGTTCTGGACAGCTGGTCGTCCAGTTCAGGACAGGTTGAAATGCGGTCCCCATTCATGACACCATTGAGACAGAGCGGACACGTATCGGACTCCGCTAGGCCGAAACGGTAGAGGTGGGCCTGGAGATAGTCGTGTCCTGTCAGAAGTCGAAAGTCAGCAACGGCAGTTGCTCTATCGCTTGTGGGCACCAAAGGACCGCGACTGCTAAGTGATGCCCGCTGTTTCCCCCTGCTGGCTTCCTCGTGATCTTTTTTAATGGAGCGTTTAAGGACTGCATCAATAAGGTGTTTGGCAGAGGTGAGGCTGGTTTCTGCATATGGTTGTTGCATCTGCGTTCCATTTTTTGCAAGGTCGTCTGCTCTTTCGTTACCTGTGATGCAAACGTGGCTTGGGATCCACTAAAGGCTAATTGACCATTCATTTTGCAAAAGATGTGAGATTGCTTCTCGGCAGTGGAATATGTTCGAACAGTCTGTTGAAGAGTTGTCGGCTATTGCAATTATGGCGGCTTGGGAGTCTATAAAGAAAACAGCTCGTTGGTAGTTCGTTGCTGGGTGATGCGCAGCAAGAGCCTCTGCGGCCAGTCGCACTGCCGTTACTTCCCCATCAAAATTACTTGTGTTTGCCCCAACGCCCTGGCTGATTTCAAATAGCTTGGAGAAAGCTCCAGCCCCAGCTCCAGTAGGATTGAGTTTAGATCCATCAGTGTAGATGTGCAGCCAGTCTGGTTCAGGATATAAAGTGTGGATTGTCTCAAGGGCAGAAATCTTTAGTTCTTCTGGGAGTGCAAGATGCTTGGGGGTTTTAAAGTTTAGTAATGACAAACTTTTGAGAGGCATGGCAATAGTCGGCTTGTTGAAAGTTTTGAGCAAAATTCGATTCACAAAAATGGAAAAGTATGCAATATAGTTATTCCGTCCAATTTGGTTTAAAATAAGTGATAACATATGATTTCATAAAAAAGCTGATTTTATGTTATAGGTTATGTAGTAGAACAGCTGTTTTAACGCACAGGTTATATTCCTTTACTTAAATTAATTGTAATTAGCTGATAAAAAGTAACCGAAATGAAAAAAATGTCTTTATAGGCCTAAAAAAGAATTGACTTTAACAAGATATTGTTTATGTTTTGTTTTTACTGTATCGTCATTCTCATATAAATAAGCTGCTAAAAACTTAGACGTAAACAATAATAACGCTACATGTGCATTATAGACCGCTGAATAGATATACTAATCTGTTACTGAATTTCTATCGCACAAAAAGTTAATTACAGAAAACGATTAGGTTTGGTCTTTGCTATAAATTTTTAAAAAAAATGAACTATTAGTAATGAGTCACAACAAGTAATAAGTATTAAAGAAATTGAATGGTTATTCGTTATTATAAAATAAAAAGAAGAAACAGAAACAGAAGCGAGAAATAAAGGAGAAAAGAAAGTTACATCTGCGAACAACCAAGAAGTATGACTATAGGGGAAAATACAACGCTACCAAGGAATGGAGGAGCAAGTGGATATACGGAGGGAATAAAGGTTTGGTATTTTGATAGCACATGCGAATGTAAAGATCCACTTAAACAAAAAAGATTAATGAAAGCAAGATTCAGATAGTAAAATTATGATGGCGCAGAAGCAAACCGTGGCTGTTTTGAAGGAAAATGATTTGGATAAATAGTAATAACATCCGAGGTAACCAAAGTCAAAAGATTGTCATTGAATAGGGGTTTTGTTCAAGCAGGAAAAATAAAACCCCAGCTAACTGAGAATCAACCGGCCTGGGAGGCTGAAGTACTGTCTTAGTACCTCATAGCGTACCTTTAAATACACCCTTTACAGCTGGCTTTGAAAACGGAGCCTGCAGATAGGTCCTAAACACGAACGGCCGATATATCCAATTCTAAACAAGGTTACTTCAATGTTCTGTTGCATCGAAATTCTCTAGTCTATGGCTCAAAAACTGGTAGGCCTACTTTGTGGTCTCTCTTGCTTCGTCTACAGAGATTGACCGTTTTTGCCCTACATTAATTTCGAAATCTGTGTTTACCTGTTCATACTGTAATCTTTGAAACTTTTACTTTGTGTTATAAATTACTACATATCAGAATGGATATACATCTTTATACATAAAAATGTGATGTTGGTTTGTGTACTCCGCAAGAATCAGCGCACACGTTCTGCGTTGATTGAGCTCAAAGTTTGACACAACCCGCTTCAAGGATTGTTCTATGGGTTTGTTTTGCGTAAGTTACATTCCCGCGATAGTGAGGAAACAGCTTTCCTAACTGTCAACTGTGCCATCTGCCGCAAGCAAGGGGAACCTTCTCCATACTAGCTAACTACAACCACAGTCACGTGTGAAACATTTCCTGTTCCTAGTTAGATAGTTAATTAACAAAAACAAACGTATCCACATGCATGCCATTCAGAATATTATACAATCTGAATTAAATATTCACCTTAATAGAGCTACTTATATGTTATCATACCGTGATCGAGCGGTGCATTCCCCAAATCGTAAGTAGAGGTTACTTGGAAATGCCAGCATCCAATCGAGATACAACTGTTTCATTGCTGTAGATTTGCGCCGTGAAAAAGTTACAACGTCGCAGATCTCCAATCACATGTCCAATCAAGGATTCCCAAATTAACATAGGGATATATTTGCGCATAATGCAAACGATAAGTGCGTTATTGGGGGAACGTCTGCTCGGATGCACCAGGAGGAACTGGGAATACATTTATCAGACTGACTCTGGCAACGGTTCAATCTAAAGATGGCATAGCCTTAGCTCTGTATTTCCTTAGCCTCTGAAGTATTGCAAAATTAAACTCCTATGAAATGTATGCCTTGTTTTTTCCCTCATTTCTCATCTATGCAACCCAGAGTAACAGGGTACAGTCATGCAACCACAATGTGCCATAGCAAAGCGTGGCAGGGTACAGTCATGTAACCAAAATGTGCCATAGCAGAGCGTGACAGGGTACAACCATGTAACCACAATGTGTCATAGCAAAGCGTGACAAGGTACAGCCATGTAAACACAATGTGCCTCAGCTAAGCGTGACAGGGTACAACCATGTAACCACAATGTGCCATAGCAAAGCTTGATAGGGTATAGCAATGCAACCATATTGCGCCATAGTAAAGCGTGACAGGGTAATGCCATGCAACAACAATGTGTCATAGCAAATCGTGGCAGGGTACAGCCTTGCAACCACAATGTGCCACAGAAAGCGTGACAGGGTATAGCCATGCAACCATAATGTGATATAGTAAAGCGTGACAGGGTATAGTCATGCAACCACAATGTGTCATAGCAAATCGCAATAGGGTATAGCAATGCAACCATAATGCGCCATAGTAAAGCGTGACAGGGTATAACCATGCAATAACAATGTATCATAGCAAATCGTGGCAGGGTACAGCCTTGCAACCACAATGTGCCATAGCAAAGTGTGACAGGGTACAGTCATGCAACCACAATGTGCCATAGCAAAGCGTGACAGGGTACAGCCATGCAACCACAATGTGCCATACCTAAGCGTGACATGGTACAGCCATTAACCACAATGTGCCTTAGCTAAGCGTGTCAAGGGTATAACCATGCAATCACAATGTGCCGTAGTAAAGTGTGACAGGGTACAGCCATTAACCACAATGTGCCATAGCTAAGCGTGACAGGGTACAGCCATTAACCACAATGTGTCATAGCTTAGCGTGACAAGGTACAGCCATGCAACCCCAATGTACCATAGCTAAGCGTGACAGGGTACAGCCATTAACCACAATGTGCCATAGCTAAGCGTGACAAGGGTATAGTCATGCAATCACAATGTGCCGTAGTAAAGTGTGACAGGGTACAGCCATTAACCACAATGTGCCATAGCTAAGCGTGACAGGGTACAGCCATTAACCACAATGTGCCATAGCTTAGCGTGACAAGGTACAGCCATGCAACCCCTATGTACCATAGCTAAGCGTGACAGGGTACAGCCATTAACCACAATGTGCCATAGCTAAGCGTGACAAGGGTATAGTCATGCAACCACAATGTGCCGTAGTAAAGCGTGGCAGGGTACATGCATGCAACCACAATGTGCCACAGCAATTCGTGGCAGGGTACAGCCTTGCAACCACAATGTGCCATAGCAAAACGTGGTAGGGTACAGCTAGTTGTTAATTATATTTAAAGGGCAAGTTATATATTTTGTATCTTAAATAGATATAAAAGTAAAAACTACGTTTAGAGTAAAGTAATAATGTTTTAAATTTTGATATGCAGACAAATTTAAGACTTAATGACTTATACACTTTGCTTTTAAACCTTTAATTCAAACGAACACAAGTTTAACATCATTTTCTTTATTCTAAAGCCTTGCTTTCCTTCATGTAGCGACCAATTCCCTGTCGCAGACCTTTATTTACAGGTTATTGCAAAGCAAGGACGTATCAGCCACCTTTTTTGTTGTTTTGAAATCATCATTAACTTGACAAAACATATGTCCCCTCCCCTAGCGTGACGCCCTTTACAACACCCCCACCCCTATGATTAGGTGATGTTCCGCTCCAGAACTGTTGAATACGAAAACCCGTAGCAAGATTTTAATCAAAAGTGCCATTTTACTGCTTACCACCCCCATCTACATGGCTAACTCAAATGTTAAATATAACAATGTCTAAGCAGTGTACTTAAAGGTTAGATTAGTTTTTAAGTTTGATGTACGTATTGGATATTAAATGAAAATTCTAGCACTATAAAAATGCACTATTTTTACACAATTGGGGATGAATGCAAGTGGCAAATAGAGGGAGAGAGAGAGAGAGAGAGAGCGAAAGACAGGCAGAGAGACAAGGAGGAAGAGAGAGAGAGAAAGACAGGCAGAGAGATAAGGAGGAAGAGAGAGAGAGAGAGAGAGAGAAAGACATATCAAGAGAAATAAATAAAATAGAATGGAACGGCACAAAATTGTAATTAACAAGATAAGAATGAAAAAGATAAAATTTAAATTCATGTTTAGCTTTGTTTGTATTACCAAACACACACACACACACACACACAAACACACACACGAATTGGCTAACCCAGTTGCTGTGATAAAGAGTGATTAAATGTTTCCAGGTGTAGCGAGATTTAGCTTTGCTAGGATTAACAATGAGTTGGCTGTGTAAGGAGTTGTCGAGGCTAGTTTTGCTGGGATAATCAAGTGGGGAGCTGTACATGGGTATGGCGAGGCTAAGATATTCTGGGATAAACAACGAGTTGGCTGTGTAAGGAATTGGTGAGTCCAGCTCTGCTAGGATAAGCAAGGAGTTGATGTGTACGGGTGTGGCGAGGTTTAGCATATGGCGAGATGTATGTATGGAGAGAGTGAACTAATAGAAGAAATTTAATAAGATATTAAATTCGTTGAAAAACATTTCTACTACCGAAAAATTCGAAGATAATGACAAGTAATATTGTACCTCGTCTGTAAAAATGTTGGCAACGGCAGTGCTTAAGTTCGGAATAATTCATAACGAAATCTAAGTAGCTGAAACAGTCTCTCTGACGATAGTCCGTTTACATGCAATATAGGGTCTAAATACGTCGATATACGAGATCTAACACGGTAGGGTTTATGGAAGTATATAAGCTTTAAGCCAACTAAAACTATTTACCTAACTAAAGGTAGCAACGGAACTATCTGTCTCAGGTCCCTCCTGCTACTGCCTCCTTGATCATCTATCAGTAACGATTAGATTCCGAAGTAGGGCGACATTAGCGACGCCTTGGGACTAATTCTTTAACTAAAAGAATTAAACTTTTGTACACAGCTCTATTTAAAGCCGCCGGACCATGACCTCCAGGACGTTTAATATTCTGCAGACAAAGGTAGTTAACGTCTAAAGAGAAGATTTACTGTCTGAGAATTTTTAAAACTGAGATTCCCAAAGGATAAAGGAAGACGTGAAATCTCGACACATTTTGACATGCGAATGTAAAAGTAACAGTTTCACAGAAGCGTAATTCTCTACTGTAAATTTATCTGTGCTTGTTTGACACTTTCTGCTTCTAGATCGTCGCGAAAAACATTTTCAAAGAGCCAGGAATTAAATTGTAAGCATATAAATATTGTTTAGAACAGGTCGACTTTATCAGACTTAAACATTGAGATTGGCGATGTCTATCCTCTCCAGGGCGTTCGGAATAGCGCCCTCTATAAGATTTTTTCGTCTCACTGTTTAAGTTGTTGATTGTTTAAAACAATACAATTGTTGACAGTCTATTAAAACATTGTTAACAAGAATTGATTTCCCATGTAAATAATAAGAACCCTTCAACGCAAAATAGGTTTTCAGTAACTGGTTTTTATAGTCTTAGCCAACAAAACATTAAGAAGGGATATCCAAAATTATTTATGAATATTTTTTTAATCAGAAAGAACTGTGTGTGTGTGTGTGTGTGTGTGTGTGTGTGTGTGTGTGTGTGTGTGTGTGTGTGTGTGTGTGTGTGTGTGTGCGTGCGCGCGCGTTTGTCAACCAAATCAATGTGCGAGCTTTATCTACATTACCCTCGAGGGTTATTTAATATCAGAGTGTTTAAATATTTCACAAGCTCGGCGACGTGACGTAATTTGCGTGCTCTGATTTGTCACATCCTCAACACGCTAGGAATACGCACGACAAGGACACTCGCCAGGGCCGGATATTCAAAGCGCAAACATTAATAAAATGTAATAATAAAAGCTACTTTGTAAAAACCAAAACTATTCCCGTTACACTAGCTAGCTCTTAAATAGTTTTATAAGGTCGGATGTCATTTGCATCATATTATTTATCGCTTTGTAACTACACTTCCATTAAACTCGCTCATTTAAATATTTACGAAAATAATAATAATCAAATATTACTTTCCATTTATGAATTTTAAGAAGTTGTGCAGTGAACGCCAGCGGAACGGGAATACGATAACCTGCAACCAACTGTTGTTAGTTGAACATCGGTGTCGTGGACCTTGGTTAGTTGAATGTCACGTAGCCTGGTTAGTTAAACGTCTTGTACTTTGATTAGTTAAATGTCGCTCAACTCGGTTAGTTGAATGTCGTTCACCCTGATTAGTTGAATGTCGCCTACCCTGGTTAAGTGAATGTTGTGCACCTTAATTAGTTTGAATGTCACCTAACCTGTTTAGTTGAATGTCGTATACCTTGATTAGTTGAATGTTGCCTATCTTGTTTAGTTGAACGTCGAATACCTTGATTATTTGAATGTCGTTAACGTAGTTAGTTGAATGGTGTGCACCTTGATTAGTTGAATGTGAAATAACTTGGTTAGTTGAACGTCGGGCACCTTGATTAGTTTAATGTAGCCCAACCTAATTACTTGAATTGTGTGCACCTTGGTTAGTTTAATGTGGCCTAACTTGGTTAGTTGAACGTCGTACAACATGATTAGCTTGGTTGGCTTGGTTAGTTGAACGTCTTGCATCTCGGTTAGTTGAATGTCGCCTAACCTAGTTAGTTGAACGTCTTGCACCTTAATTATATTAATGTCGCGTAACTTGGTCATTTGCATACACTTTGGTTAGTTGACACCTTGGTCTTTTGAAGAAGCCCCTGTTCAACGACTTCACTGTTACTAATTACAAGATTCACGTAAGTGTGATGTTTCTGAGATTTCTAAATCATTGATGGCCCGGGAACAATATTTACGAGTAGTATTTTGATCTTTTGATTTAATTTGACTTTGGAAATTAAACGTCACCAAAATAAGTTCATTAATTGTTCTATATACTGTATTTACTAATTATGTTTTCGCACACAGATCAAGGTCAAAGAAAGTTCGAAGCGTAGATAGAGATAAACTTGTGGTGATACAGTGATAAAGACGCGACAATGTGCCACCTCTGTTCTTCGCGCCTCCCGCTTAGCAACAATCAATATACACAAACAAAGTGAATTAAAGCACTCGTTCAGGTCAGTGAAATAATCAAGTAATTTCCTATATTTGTTTATAGCGGCCGGCTGCTTGTTTGTGTACCCTAGCTTTCACATTGATTGTCCGCGTGAAGCCATAATAAGAGTAAATACTGGCAAAGTGGTTTTAAATAAATTGCCTTTACTTAAATACTCCTCAACCAGCTGTACTCGTCACCAACATTGTTCACACGTCTTAAACATAAAACCCACCGATTTTGTATTTGCCAGTTAATATATACTGTATATCTATATACACATATATTTTACAATATATATATATATATATATATATATATATATATATATATATATATATTTATTTATTTATTTATTTATATATTTAGTGGATATATATATATATATATATATATATATATATACATTTATATTTATATATTATTGTATAATTATATATTAATATATATAAATTAAAATTATAAATAATATATTATAAATTATTGTATATTTTTATTATATATTATATATATATATATTTATTTATTTATATTTAACAACTCACTGTTTAAGTTGTTGATTGTTTAACAATACAATTGTTGACAGTCTATTAAAACATTGTTGAAACAAGAATTGATTTCCCAAGTAAATAATAAGAACCCTTCAACTCAAAATAGGTTTTCAGTAACTGGTTTTTATAGTCTTAGCCAACAAAACATTAAGAAGGAATACATCCAAAATTATTTATGAATATATATTTTTTAATCAGAAAGAATTGTGTATGTGTGTGTGTGTGTGTGTGTGTGTGTGTGTGTGTGTGTGTGTGTGTGTGTGTGTGTGTGTGTGTGTTTGTGTTGAGACGATCAAAATGACCGTCCAAGTAAAGAAATTGATAATTTCCAAATTTTGAATAACAAATTCAAAAACTAAGTAATAAAGATTTAATTTTGTTTTTAAATAAACCGTATATAGTGAAGAAGCTAGTAAATTCTTGTATATTAATAAAACAAACAAAAAAATAAAATAAAAGAAAATTGTAATAACTAACTAAATTTGACAAACAGGAATGCAGTGAAAACAGTGCCGAAAAACAGCAGAAAAATGCTAATTTGAGAACTAGACCACCTACAACAATCACTGACATTTCAAAATGGCCAGCAAAATCCAACAATAACAATAGTGAAAACCAAATCCAAAAAACTTAAATAACAAAAAAGTTATGGCAATTTTAAAGAAATAGACATTTTTTAGTGTTCAAAAACCGATAACAGAATATTGCAGGTTTAATCGAATACGTTGTCCAACTCGCCAGTACAAGAAAAAAGCACGGAGATAGCGAGGAACCGAGCGCGGAGGGTGAACGTTACATCGCCGCAATAAAAACAGGAACACAAGAGCTTGTAAGGCAGTCTGTAAAAATTTTTAATACGAGGACCGTCGATCGTAATGCCGGTTCGCGCCTAGAACAACACCAAGGGCCAGATGGATCTGTACAACCACGTTTCTACCGTATAATTCGAACCATGAACGCGGGCTAAAGACTCAGCCTCCGGGACGTGAAGATCAGCAGAGAATGGAGATGGACTCACATCGATTTACCAGCGATGGATATTTCCAGTGCCCAAGGACCCGGACTCAAGACGAAAGGAACCTAGGATTGGACAGTGAAACTCTTGGCAAGTCATTTTTTCTTTTAAATAAATCTAACGTCAAATTTAGTAAGTTGAAATTATTAAATTCAAAATTTTCAGTAAAATAAAAATAAACAATGGCTTCACTCTAATTAGAAATTTTAAATAAATGTTAAATAAAATAATAATAATTTGTATGTTAAAAGGCATAAGGAATAAGATGAAATGAACAAGTCAGTGTAGCAATGAGGGACAGATTCATGCATGTCTATTGCTCAATAAATATGTTAACCGCTATACACTGGCTTGGGCATGAAAATAATAACGAAAGAATATTAAATCTAAATTCACAAAGTAGTTTCGGCCATAGATCAGTCATTTTTGAGAAAGGCAAAATTTATAGAATTTATGCAAATTTTAAAATTAATGAAATAAGAATTAACATTTACCAATTCACTTGTAAAATTGAAGGATGTGAAATTTTTGTTATGTTAAATTAGGAAAGCATTTTTTAAAAAAAAGTAAATATAATAAATTGATTATATAATATTGTGTAACTAAGTGTATCAAGTATAAGAAAAGTTTAACGAATTATTTGTGAACATAAAAAAGATAAAGTAATAGCAACAAGAGATTATATTGTATTTCAGTTGATGATAAATTTATTTTTTAGTTTGAAACAGCAATTAAATGTATTATAAAAACTTTTGGTATTTAAATTTATCCTGTGTTGAGCAAGAAATAAAACTTCTAGGTTTTTCCAACTAATAAATAATAATTATTAAATCAGATTACAAAATTAATTAAATTTCAGTAATTAATAAATCATATAAAAATCAGAGCCTACTGTTTCTTCATGAAAGTTCTCTCCTGAGGACAAATTTATTAAAATATATTGAACTATTCTGCAAATTAGTTGGTTTGTTATACTAAAGTCCAGAGACGTGGTCTACAGGCAGATCATGTTTAAAAAACACAGGAGCCTTTAAATAGGTAATTAAACATGATCATATTTTGCACGTCCCCTTGCTGTGTCTGCAGATTTTCGAACATGGTAAGAGTATCTGAAATTTTTGAGTGTTCATGATAATCTTGTTTCTTTCCAGCTGACAACATTACTGACAAGTATGACTAATATAAGACTCGACAAAACATTGTTAACCACTTTGGGGGGTCATACATACGGTAAGGAAGGAGTCAGCGGGTCGTGGCTTGTGCTCAGGCGCGGCACCGACATTTCAACACGAAAAATTAAAGAGCGAACGAAGCGCAGGGGGGACATTGCAGGGTGTGTGTGTGTGTGTGTGTGTGTGTGTGTGTGTGAGTGTGTGTGAGTGTGTGTGTATGTACATATTAACTTGGAAGAATTCTTTTCTTGTATTCATTGATCACTTACACTTAAATGTACTTAGGTAAGAATCTAATTTAATATTTGTACAAGTCGACTTTCGAGAGTATGAAAATGACAGCATGTAATTAATAGTTCTCGCAGGTCGACTCAGCGAAATATACCAAATAAGATTCTTGTTTAAGCACATTAAGTGTATGTGACACACACACACACACACACACACACACACACACACACACACACACACACACACACACACACACACACACACACACACACACACACACACACACACACACACACACACACACACACACACACACACATACACACACACACAGAGGGAGAGAGAGAGAGAGTTAATTGCATACACAAAAATTTGCTATGGGAACATATTTCAGAGGGAATCTTCATTTCTTTGTGCTTACCACTTTATGGTGCTGACTTTTGGCCTCTTAGGAAAAAAGAAGTCATGAGAAAATACAGAAAGGTTCGTTTGTTTTCAACACGAAATCGGGAAACGTTTTAATGTACTATAAACATGAACAAAAGTGTACACAAAACATAAAGTATTATATTAAAACTTATAGTTCGATTAAGGTACATTTATGCAATAGACGCTAGTTTCGTACTCCTCCTGGTCATCTTTAGGACGATTAGTCTCGATATAAATAGTTCTGTTCAAACAGAAATTTGTTAAACAAAAGAATAATACAAAAGTAATACATGAAATATTGAGATGAAAAACAGTATTAGGACAGCAGCGATTCACAAGGCCTACGTCAGGCAAGCTGACCTACCCTTACCAGTGCCAAAAGATGTTATGTTAAAGCTGCCATGTTATGCTTGTAACGGAAAGAAGCACTGACAGGAACGAAGAAAGCAGAAAGGAGTAGTGGCAGGAATAGCGAACAAAAAGAAGTACTTAGAGAAAAAGAACAAAGGCAGAAATGCTAATAGCAAAGAAGAGTAAAATATAGTAGATAAAACTAAAAGAAAGTAATCAAATTTTGAGATTATGCAAAAAGTAAACAAAAAAATGATAGGCATTAGATGAGGAAAAGCAGGATGATGCACTAATCAGTATAGAAAAAGAAGTACTGGCAGAATCGGAGAAAAAGAGAAAACTGTTAGCAGTCAAATACCAAAAATATGGCAGACAAAAATAAAATGATATTCATGAATTTATAAAAGAATGCAATCTACCCATCTCTACAAGGGGATGCAACAGATAGACACTCCTTTAGATCCCCTTTAGAGAATAGACTCACTTCAGGGTAATGATCCTGCATAAGTAGTTCCATAATATCCCCTCCGCCTATAGTTACCTACTTGTAATACCTTCTACATCCCATCCCATTGCTATCCTTCGTAACCTATATTAAACAAGCAGGCTTATACCCTGAAGTTATAAACAAAATCCTCTGCTATTCACGAAAAGTTACCGTAGGCTGAAACGAAACATGAAAAGAAGGTTAGGCGTCCTTCAAAGCGTTCCGTATAAGCTTACCAGTTTGGAAACTGTTACAAAATATGAACGGTTATCTAGTACAAGTGAAATACTCGGTGACGTCCCCCCTGGGTCAAATAATCGGAGAGTTCTATATACACCTGCAGAGGAGAGACAAGACGACCCCGTGACGCAGCTTGGAGCGTTTAAGGAACTGTTACAAAATATTAACGGTTATCTAGGTGAAATATTTGGTGACGTCTCCCTGGGTCAAATAATCAAAGAACTCTAGACAAAACCTGCAGAGGAGAGACAAGACCGCCCCGTGACGCAGCATTTGAGCGTTTCTTACAAGTATACCAGTTCAGAACTGTTACAAAATATGAATGGTTTATCTAGTATAAGTGAAATACTTAGTGACGTCACCCTGGGTCAAATAATCAGAGAGTTTTAGACAAACATCCAGAAGAAAGACAAGACCACCCCGTGGCACAGCTTTGGAGCGTTCGATACAAGCATATCAGTTCATGAACTGTTACAAAATATAAACGGTTATCTAGCGCAAGTTAAATACTCGGTTACGTTCCCCCTGAGTTAAATAATTAAAGAGCTCTAGATAAACCTGCAGAGGAGAGACAAGACCAGCCGGTGGCGCAGCTTTCTAGAGTTCAGTGCAAGCATACCAGTTCAGGAACTGTTACAAAATGTAAACGGCTATCTAGCGCAAGTGTAACACTTAGTGACGTCTCCCTGGGTAAAAAAAAATCGGAGAACTCTAGATAAACCTGCAGTGGAGAGACAAGACCAGCCGGTGGCGAATCTTTCGAGCGTTCCTTACAAGCATACCAGTTCAGGAACTGTTACAAAATATGAACCGTTATCTAGCACAAGTTAAATACTTGGTGAGGTTCCCATTGGGTCAAATAATCGGAGAGTTCTAGATAAACTTACTGAGGAGAAGGAAGTCTAGCTGGTGAGACGGCCTTTAGAGCCTTGAGTAAATACATACCAGTTCGGGAACTGTTATAAAATGTGAACGTTAATCTAGCGCAAGTGGAATACTTAGCGACGCCCTCGCCTGGTCCAAATCCCCGGAGAATTCTAGACAAAGGAAGGTCACGGCTTGACATTTGCTTTCCTTGTCGCGCTACCCGATACAATTAAACAGACAGACGCTACTCGTCAGCTCAGTAATTGAAATCTGTTTATATTGTTTCTCCGTTTCTACTTAACTTGCAGTGTTTTTAATTGTTATTCTAATTACTTCCTGCGTCATTAACATGCGCGCGCAGCCTTTAATACGTTACATATTGACATAAAATTCATCCATCCAAGTTGAAATACATTTTTTTTAAATTGTAGTTAATAACAATTGATGTTAATACAGTTTTTTTCAAACAACAATTCGTTAACTAAATTTAATTATTTAATTTTAGTTTAATATGGGAGAGAAACTTTTCACAAAGGAGCAAAGTATGCAATGTAGCTATTTCGTCCATTTTGGCTTAAAATAAATGATAACCAATTATTTCATATAATATCTGATTTTATGTTGTAGTTTATGTGGTAAATCAGATGTTTTAGGTAAATCAGACGTATAGGGTATGTTACTTTATTTATATTAATTATAATTATTTTAAAAAATGTAACTAAAATGAAATTTTTCTTTGTTGAACTAAGTAGGAATTGACTTTACAAATTTTTTGTTTGTATTACTTGTAAAATAAAAATAAAAAACCGATTAAGCTCTTATACAATTCCATTTCAATAATTTATTGTTGGAATGATATCCCACCCCTTTATTTACGTTTTGTCCTGGAACGCTACTTATGTTTCATACTTACAAAATTAAAACATTTTAATACTGTTTTACTGAAAAATATTTACACCTTTATTTGTAAAACCTGTCGTTAGGACTATAAAACACATTTTTACAGTTAGTTACATGTTACTGCTAACTTAATAAGCAGGTTGCCTAACTAACGATCTGCGGCCCAAGTAAACCCTTTCAAGGTGAAACTCAGCTAATATCAAGAAGAACAGGATTTGTACTGAAGCAAAGTTTTAGGTGTTTGATATAAAGTAAAACTTTTTCAATTTCTTCTATTCGTTCACTCTCTCCCTATATATATATATAACAACTAAGGTTATTCATTACACTTGGCAAACACTTCACTTTGTATTATCTTGGCAAAAAACCACTACTTAGTGATTTATTCAGCAGACGCGTTTCGCCCTAAGTCAGCGCATTTTTCTATCCTGTGAATTACTGACAAGACTATTGCTCAGGTGTGATGTGTTGGTGTGAGTCTGTGGTGTATTTCTGTTCTGTGGTGTAATATTGTTCATAGAGTAGTTGTTAATTATGAGCTCAAATATAGTGTTTTGGCAATCACTCCTTAAGTAGGTATTCACATGGAAAATTTGTTCTTTATATTACTTGTTTAGTTGTGCTGTAGAGCAGAGTAGCACAAGGCTGTATAAGGGATTCGTCCGCTCAGCGAAATAGGGTTAAGGACGCCTTTACCTTCTACGATGACGTATTCTAAGTGAAAGTAAGTAGAGTTAGTTACCTACCGGGTTCCAACAAGGTATCACATTGTCGTCAGTGCAGGTTTCGATGTCCACCACTTCCTCGTCATCGCTGTCCCTCTGGCGTGGTAGCGAGTACACAGGTCTGAATGCCGAAGGATAGACCTTCCCGTCTGCTGGAGGTAGGAGCAAAGGTGATGTGGGTGGCAGCCCCAACCACGGCAGTGCGGTGTATGGAGAAAACGGTTTGATCCCGTGGTGCCACACGTAGTCCATCACTAACGGTATTGGGGGGACGCGTGTAGGCGGCGGAGGTTGTAAAGGGAACGACGGTGGAGAGTCTGCTCTTCGCGAAGGTTTGACGTTGCTGTTGTTCTGAGCGGCATTGTGCAGGAGTCTTTTGCGAGTGCCGCCGTTAAACATCGCCTTCACATCCTCCCACGCGTGCACCACCTCCTGCGGAGGACTTCCGCTCAGCTTCATGTGCCTCCGCCAAGAGTTGAAGTTGGCCGCGTCCGGTTGGACGTACTTGGCGCTCGGTCCCGTCCTATGAGAGTGGAAGATAAACTTGTTCGGCGAGAAAAACAGCCCACACACCGTACACTTGATGCACTTCGCTCTGGAAGAGTTGTACCTCGACGGGAGAAAGGCTCCTCGACAGCCCCAGGCGCACTCGTGGTGCACGGAGAATGCAAAGTCGTCAGGTAACCGCGGAGGGCTGTTGTCTCCCAAGAAGGACTTGCACAGCCGTTCGGCTTCCCGCCGCGTTATCATCCCGCACCTACGGGAAGACACGGGCATCGCTCCCGCCCGTCGCAGGATCTCTAGCTGTACCGGAGTGCACTGCACGCACGTTATGCCTAGCGCTACGCGGCGGTTGTGGATCTCGTTGTAACTAAACTCCTTGAGCAGCGTGTTGCTGATCTGCGCAAGGCAGAGGCGTTCGCTGTTCTCGATGATCAGGGACACGATAGGGATACCGTACAGCAGCACCGTTCCAACCTGCAAACAAACAGTGCTTTAGTAAAACCCAAACCGCGTCACGCATTATAAACCTTTACATTAGAACTCTACACATTTTTGCAACAATTGTGAATTTTTATAATGAAGCAGCTTTACTCAAATTCAATCTTCGAGTAGAAAAACACGTAAAAACATATTACAAAAAAAAATTAAGTCAATTTCTACGTCAACAAAAATAAATTACTTAGTTACTTTCTATTAAAAAATTACAATTAATATGAATATGTATATACACATGGTAGAATCAAAGTATTAAGTGTCAAAATTTTTAAAAAATAATTATTAAAATTAAATGATTACATTGCAAAACTGTATTAACATCAATTATCATCCACTACAGGTTTTCTAAAATGCTTTTGAACTTGAGTGGATGAATAAAAAGTATTTTACTATCGTTTTAAATTTGAACTATATACATAAGGAGAGTAGGAACTAATAGTAAGAAATGGAAAAAACATTTAAAATAAAAATATTATGCCTACCTCCAAGTAAAGTAATAATATAATATTACACAGTAATATTACAAACAACAAAACCTACATTACCTAATAATAAATTGGTTTAATAAACCATACAATTATATAACAATATTTAAAAAGATTGATTTGTGGTTTTATAGGAATTAACTAGTGCTCCTCTTTAAACAGTTTACCAATGAGGAAATAAAATAAAATTATTTAAAGAAATTTACCTTGAATAAAATATATAAAAACCATTTTATATTCAACGTAATAAAATTAGTAAGACTTAATACGTAAATGAAAAATAATAAAAACACTAAAAAAAAATAATAGAGGTTTTCATAGAACAATATCGTGTTAATGTACAGCACGTTTTAAAGGTAAAAATACACACATGTTTGGATATACTATTCTAATCTCAAGTTAATGAGAGAACGTATTAGCAGAGCCATTCGCAATAAACAAACTGAACTGGGGAGATAAAATCAAAGGTCTGCTTGCTTTCACGCCGAGAAGTACGCGAACAATGTGTAATTATTTAAAGTTAGAAAATATATGACGCAGGCAATAATAACAGAGATGCTCTGTATGATTGAAATATCCATTCGACAAACTGGAAATGGAAGCGTTCGGTAGTGCATTAAGTTAGGTAGGAAACTGGGGGCAAGAGAATAGTAATGCCAAAACTAAAGAAACCATCTTACCTTCCAAAATTGATGTTAAACTATGAACCGCCCAGCGAGTAATTGTAAAATCTATTGAGAAAGGATTACTGTGTGTATAATGTAAACAGTTAATTGAGTATAAAGTATGAAAGTCGATATGTAAGGAACACTTCATTGGAAGAATATGGGAGAAGAAAGATAAAGGAAACAAGACAAAATGAAGAAGCTTGACTTTAGGATGTGAGATTAGCTGCGACCGCGATAACTTCTCTGCATTACCTGATTAGTTTTGTTGTTGTGTAGGTTGACAGCAGCCGCCATCTTGAGAGGCTCTTGCAGCGTCCGAGGCTTGGGAGAAGCCAGGGAAATGGCACTTGTAGTCATCGCCATCCTGTAACAAACCCAACAAACATGTGTAGAAGGTAGACAAATTATTACCAACAATTTCTCATAAGCTTATGTAGACGACGGAGTCTTCCGAAAACATTTCGAACTAATGAACAAATATTTAGAACGTATGAATGAAAATGCGGTTGGCAACCAACACAATGCTTAGAGGACTCGGTTCTCAACGCATCTTCATTTCTACCATACTTCATACGAGTGCTTAATGAACATGAATTGAAGCATTCAAAACTTTGTTTCTACTTCCAGGAGTGGACGTAAGCACATACAGCCTCTCTCTTTCTCTCTCTCTCTCTCTCTCTCTCTCTCTCTCTTTCTCTAACACACACACACACTAACTCACTCAAAACACACACACATGCAAAACACACACACATGCAAAATACACACACACACACACATCAAATACACACACACACACACACACACATATACACACACACATATACACACACACACACATATACACACACACATATACACACACACAAAACATATACACACACATACACAAAACACACACACACACACACACACACACACACACACACATACACACACACACACACATACATACACACAACACACACATACCTAAACATACACACACAGACCCACAGACACACAAAAACATATATACACACACACAACATACACACACACACACACACACACACACACACACACACACACACACACACACACACACACAGACACACAACACACACAACATACATACACAGACACAGACAAACACAGTTCAAGTGAATGTTATACTACGTACTGCAAACAAGATTGAGGCAGCAGTTAAAAACCCGGACAGGTGTGCTATTGGAACTAGTATAGCCTAACTACAAGAAATAAACTATTACAAGTTCTAGAAAAACACCATGGCCTCCAGTAGCGGTAATCATGAACGCGGGGGGGGGTGCAAGGTTAAATGGACCCAGTTGTTCAAGAGGTGGATGTGCAAACGCTTCTACGACGCTTTCTGTGGCAGTCCTCTACCTAACTTCTGAGAAACCGAATTCAGACAATTAAACCTCTAATTTTACTGCCATATAATTTCTTTGTTGAACTCCTAACCTCTCTTGTAAGTGTATTAAATTCTTTTCCAATAAATACCCATAAGCCTTTTCCAATTTTAATTGCTTGTGAGACTCACCCCTCGCCCCTAACAATGGACCGCATCAACCCTCTTAGCGATTACGTTGATAGGAAACCGTTGAACCCTTGTTGATAGGATCAAATCTGTTAGCCACATCGATATAAACTATTGTTGCAGGTTTTTTAATCAGTTACTTGGCTAAAAATTAGGCGGCAAGCGGATTCAGTTTGTTAGCCTTTTATTAATTTTTAAAATATGTGAAACCGTCTCGGTCTAGCCTCCTCATACATTCCGTCACAGGTTTTCTGTACTTCTAGTCTCTAGTACTACTAGTACAATCTACTACACCAGTAGTGTACTTCTAGTCTCTAGTACTACTAGTACAATCTACTACACCAGTAGTGTACTTCTAGTACTGTACTTCTAGATACTAGTACTATTAGTACAATCTACTACACTAGTAGTGTACTTCTAGTCTCTAGTACTACTAATATAATCTACTACACCAGTAGTGTACTTCTAGATACTAGTACTATTAGTACAATCTACTACACTAGTAGTGTACTTCTAGTCTCTAGTACTACTAGTACAATCTACTACCCCAGTAGTGTACTTCTAGTCTCTAGTACTACTAGTACAATCTACTACACTAGTAGTGTACTTCTAGTCACTAGTACTACTAGTACAATCTACTACACTAGTAGTGTAGTTCTAGTACAGTATTGTACTACTAGTACAGTCTACTACACTAGTAGTGTACTTCTAGTCTCTAGTACTACTAGTACAATCTACTTCACTAGTAGTGTACTTCTAATAGTAACATAGTTCAAGTCTCTAGTACAACTAGTACAATCTACTACACTAGTGTACTTCTAGTAGTAGTGTACTTCTAGTCACTATTGCTACTAGTACAACCTACTACACTAGTAGTGTACTTCTAGTACAGTAGTGAACTTCTATCCACTAGTACTGCCAGTATAAACTACTACACAAGTACTGTAGTTCTAGTACAGTATTGTACTACTAGTACAGTCTACTACACTAGTAGTGTACGTATAGTACATAGTAGTGTACGTCTAGTACAGTAGTGTACTTCTAGTCACTAGTAATACTAGTACAATCTACTACACTAGTAGTGTACTTCTAGTACAGTAGTGTACTTCTAGTCACTAGTAATACTAGTACAATATACTACACAAGTAGTGTACTTCAAGTACAGTAGTGTACGTCTAGTCACTAGTAATACTAGTACAATCTACTACACAAGTAGTGTAGTTCTAGTACAGTAGTGTACGTCTAGTTAAGTAGGGTACTTCTAGTCACTAGTAATACTAGTACAATCTACTACACAAGTAGTGTACTTCTAGTACAGTAGTTTACGTCTAGTACAGTAGTGTACTTCTAGTCACTAGTAATACTAGTACAATCTACTACACAAGTAGTGTAGTTCTAGTACAGTAGTGTAAGTCTGGTCACTAGTAATACTAGTACAATCTACTACACTAGTAGTGTACTTCTAGTACAGTAGTGTACGTCTAGTACAGTAGTGTACGTCTAGTACAGTAGTGTACTTCTAGTAACTAGTAATACTAGGACAATCTACTACACTAGTAGTGTACTTCTAGTACAGTAGTGTACTTCTAGTCACTAGTAATACTAGTACAATATACTACACAAGTAGTGTACTTCAAGTACAGTAGTGTACGTCTAGTCACTAGTAATACTAGTACAATCTACTACACAAGTAGTGTAGTTCTAGTACAGTAGTGTACGTCTAGTTAAGTAGGGTACTTCTAGTCACTAGTAATACTAGTACAATCTACTACACAAGTAGTGTACTTCTAGTACAGTAGTTTACGTCTAGTACAGTAGTGTACTTCTAGTCACTAGTAATACTAGTACAATCTACTACACAAGTAGTGTAGTTCTAGTACAGTAGTGTAAGTCTGGTCACTAGTAATACTAGTACAATCTACTACACTAGTAGTGTACTTCTAGTACAGTAGTGTACGTCTAGTACAGTAGTGTACGTCTAGTACAGTAGTGTACTTCTAGTAACTAGTAATACTAGGACAATCTACTACACTAGTAGTGTACTTCTAGTACAGTAGTGTACTTCTAGTACAGTAGTGTACTTCTAGTCACTAGTAATACTAGTACAATCTACTACACAAGTAGTGTAGTTCTAGTACAGTAGTGTAAGTCTGGTCACTAGTAATACTAGTACAATCTACTACACTAGTAGTGTACTTCTAGTACAGTAGTGTACGTCTAGTACAGTAGTGTACGTCTAGTACGGTAGTGTACTTCTAGTCACTAGTAATACTAGTACAATCTACTACACTAGTAGTGTACTTCTAGTACAGTAGTGTACGTCTAGTAAAGTAGTGTACTTCTAGTACAGTAGTGTACGTCTAGTACAGTAGTGTACATCTAGTACAATAGTGTACGTCTAGTACAGTTGTGTACGTCTAGTACAGTAGTGTACTTCTAGTAAAGTAGTGTACTTCTAGTACAGTAGTGTACGTCTAGTACAGTAGTGTACGTCTAGTACAATAGTGTACTTCTAGTACAGGAGTGTACGTCTAGTACCGTATTGTACGTCTAGTACAGTAGTGTACTTCTAGTAACTAGTAATACTGGTACAATCTACTACACTAGTAGTATACTTCTAGTACAGTAGTGTACGTCTAGTACAGTAGTGTACTTCTAGTCACTAGTAATACTAGTACAATCTACTACACTAGTAGTATACTTCTAGTACAGTAGTGTACGTCTAGTACAGAGGTGTACGTCTAGTACAGTAGTGTACGTCTAGTACAGTAGTGTACTTCTAGTACAGTAGTGTACTTCTAGTACAGTAGTGTACGTCTAGTACAGTAGTGTACTTCTAATACAGTAGTGTACGTCTAGTATAGTAGTGTACGTCTAGTACAGTAGTGTACTTCTAGTACAGTAGTGTACTTCTAGTACAGTAGTGTACGTCTAGTACAGTAGTGTACTTCTAGTAACTAGTAATACTAGTACAATCTACTACACTAGTAGTGTACTTCTAGTACAGTAGTGTACGTCTAGTACAGTAGTGTACGTCTAGTAACTAGTAATACTAGTACAATCTACTACACTAGTAGTGTACGTCTAGTACAGTAGTGTACTTCTAGTACAGTAGTGTACTTCTAGTACAGTAGTGTACGTCTAGTACAGTAGTGTACTTCTAGTAACTAGTAATACTAGTACAATCTACTACACTAGTAGTGTACTTCTAGTACAGTAGTGTACGTCTAGAACAGTAGTGTACGTCTAGTACAGTAGTGTACGTCTACTACAATAGTGTACGTCTAGTACAGTAGTGTACGTGTAGTACAGTAGTGTACGTCTAGTACAGTAGTGTACTTCTAGTACAGTAGTGTACGTCTAGTACAGTAGTGCACTTCTAGTCACTAGTAATACTAGGACAATCTACTAGACAACGAGTGTGCTCAGTAAACAAAACCATACCTTAATACAATAAAGAAAAGAAGTAAATGTAGAAAATAACAATTGGACCTAACAAATAATCGACACGTAAGGGTTATTACTATTTTTACCCTAGGGGAAAAACCAAACATGGGATTCATCACCTAAACACGTGAAAAGATTAACTTTAAAGATGAAAAATAATCTAAAAACTAAATAGCTACATTAACAACTTATACTCGCAAATGTAACCCAAGTAACACTAGATAACTTAAAGTAAAAAGTTAACAATGAAATTAAATGAAAGGTTAATGATAAAAGAATTTAGTTTACCTAATTTAAGCGTACACTAAAACTAAACAAAATAATTCATTTTAATATATAACTGTAGGAGGCATCGTAAGGCGATGACACGTTTAATAAGCCATGTGATAGTCCCTTAACACCACCTGTAAATTCTCTCGAAGATTGTAACGATGTTGAATCTCGCTCAGTTTATCACACTCAAGTAGAATATGCTTGACTGTGATGGTGCTTTCACAAAAGTGACATAGTGAGGGACCCTTGCGTTTAATAGAAATTATTAAAACACACTAAACTAAATTGAAATAAAATTATTATTTTGAAGGCTGTGATTAATATCATAAAGACAGTGAATAATTATAATAAAGGCAGTGAATTCGCAATAACAACAGTAGTTATTTATCTTTAACTTTTAAGTTTGACCTGGAATGTGTTGAATATATCAAAGGATGTATAAGATACGGTATCTGGTAAAACGAGTTTCGGGAGAAAATTTACTTGGTAATAGAAACTAAAGGTTTACGCAACAACCTTCCACTGAGCTCAGTTCAAGTAGGCTACAGAAGAAGAGGTGCACTCCCACCATAGACTCATTAACAAGGTATTTGTATGGTAATACCCCTCCTTATCCGATAGTATAAGGATATCCTATCCCCCAGGGTTCCTGCATGACTAACGCGAGGGTTTTCGTAGCAGCTTTTCCTTCTTGCCAGGGTTTTACATCTCATTCTTAGCTTGACCCTTACCGTGCTATTTCATTTCACTATTTCATGATTCTCCATTGAAAAAGGTTATTAGCTTGGTATATGGGCAATCTATCCTGAATCCTCAACACGTGTTAGGTTTAGTAACAGTATTCCTATGTTAGACGGAAGCGGTTTGCTAGAGGATGGCTGCTATGAGAGCTGGGCCGGTTCTGGAGGGTTAGACACGAAGGAAAAAGCAGATACTCCTCTTTAAATGCAGCCCTCTACCGAAAACTCCCAAATTTCGCAGTGTTGAGGTCTGTTACCTCAACTGTAAAATCTCAGGAGGCAACGAAACCTCTTCCTTCTCTGACTGTCTGACACGTCTGACTGTCTCCATGACAATCTAGTCTAAGTAAGAGAAAGAGAAAAAATGGGGGAAGATTCGTGCGCATCACTCCCAACAAATAGTTTATTCTTGCACAAGTCTATACTCAGTTTTGTTAATTTCTTTAAACCGTATTTATCATGAGTCTGTTTCACTTTTTTTTTATAAAAGCACTTTTTTTTATTTCTCTATTTTGTAAGAAAAAAAAATGTTTAACAGTTTCAAAAATCTATTGTAAAAACAGTGACTGCTTAATCTTTAAAATTATAATAGTTATAATATATATATATATATATATATATATATATATATATATATATATATATATATATATATATTCTTGATATTTAACGTTATCCATTGTTTTTCCGTTGCACTGACTTTATGAAGTTAATATATTACTATGTAAGTAATTTTATCCACCATTAAGTGCAATAATTTTACCTTGAGTGATGAGGCACCGTTCGGTCAATTGACCATTGTCGAATCCTTTGTTCGACAATGGTCAATTGACCGAAAGGTGCCTCATCAAGGTAAAATTATTGCACTTAATGGTGGATAAAATTACTTACATAGTAATATATTAACTTCATATATATATATATATAATTGTTATATTGGCTTGTATACGCTTCAACACTTAAAAACAATCTGCAGCGATTTAGGTGAAATTTGTACACCACATACAACCCACTTCAAAGATTGTTTCTATCTGTTTATTGCTACAGTAAGAAACCCGCCACCGCAAGAAACGTTTTTGTAATGGTCAGTAGTGTGTAAGTAACCGTGCCATCTGCCGCAAACAAGGGCAACTTTCATACTTAATCTTTTTACATAGAAGATATTATAAAGGTTTATGTACACTTACAAATTCAGCAGGGCTTTAGGTCAAATTCTTACACCACATACAACCCGCTTCAAAAATTGTTTTTATTTATTTTTCGCGTCAGCAACAACCCACGGCTGCCAGAAAGCAGCTCTGTATAAGAAACTTGTCATCTGCTGCTAGCAAGGGGAACACCCCTCCCATATTTAATCCGTATATATACAAATATTATGTAGGTTTGTGTACGCTTCAAAGACACAAAAGTTCTACAGGGATTTAGGTCACATTTTTACACGACACGCAACTCTCTTCAAAGATAGTTTCTATCTATTTTTCCCGTCGATAACAACCTGAGGTTTTGCGAAATCAAACTCCTATAAAAAGTATGCTCTGTTTTGTTCCTCATTTTTCTCCCATGCAACCACAATGGGCCACGGCAAAGCGTAGCAGGATATATCTATGCAACTATAATGTGCACATCAAAGCGTTGCAGGGTACATCCATGCAATCACAATGTGCAATAGCAAAGCGTAGCAGGGTATATTTATGCAACCACAATAGGCAAGGCAAAGCGTAGCAGTGTGCATCCATGCATCCACAATGTGCCACAGCAAAACGTGGCATGGTACATCCATGCAACCACAATGTGCAATAGCAAAGCGTAGCAGGGTACATCCATGCAACCACAATGTGCAATAGCAAAGAGTAGCAGGGTACATTTATGTAACCACAATAGGCACAGCAAAGCGTAGCACGGTACATCCATGCAACCACAATGTGTCACAGTAAAGTGTAGCAGGGTACATCCATGCAACCACAATGTGCCACAGCAAAGCGTTAGATTTGTTACCTTTATTACCACAACACCTTTATTATTGTTATCATTGGTAGATTGAAATGGGAGGCCTCAAGGAGAGAAACGAGCCACTAACTTGTACAAGGAATGACCCACATTCATTCCCTATCCAAACACCTTTATAATTGTTAGAATTAGTAGATTGAAATGGGAGGCTTCAAGGAGAGAAACGAGCCACTAACTTGTACAAGGAATGACCCACATTCATTCCCTCTCCAAACACCTTAATTATTGTTATCATTAGTAGATTGAAATGGGAGGCCTCAAGGAGATAAACGAGCCACTAACTTGTACAAGGAATGACCCACATTCATTCCCTCTCCAAACACCTTTATTATTGTTATCATTGGTAGATTGAAATGGGAGGCATCAAGGAGATAAACGAGCCACTAACTTGTACAAGGAATGACCCACATTCATTCCCTCTCCAAACACCTTTATTATTGTTATCATTGGTAGATTGAAATGGGAGGCATCAAGGAGATAAACGAGCCACTAACTTGTACAAGGAATGACCCACATTCATTCCCTCTCCAAACACCTTTATTATTGTTATCATTGCTAGATTGAAATGGGAGGCTTCAAGGAGATAAACGAGCCACTAACTTGTACAAGGAATGACCCACATTCATTCCCTCTCCAAACACCTTTAATATTGTTATCATTGGTAGATTGAAATGGGAGGCTTCAAAGAGATAAACGAGCCACTAACTTGTACAAGGAATGACCCACATTCATTCCCTCTCCAAACACCTTTATTATTCTTATCATTGGTAGATTGAAATGGGAGGCATCAAGGAGAGAAACGAGCCACTAACTTGTACAAGGAATGACCCACATTCATTCCCTCTCCAAACACCTTTATTATTGTTATCATTGGCAGATTGAAATGGGAGGCCTCAAGGAGATAAACGAGCCACTAACTTGTACAAGGAATGACCCACAATCATTCCCTATCCAAACACCTTTATAATTGTTAGAATTAGTAGATTGAAATGGAAGGCCTCAAGGAGATAAAGGAGCCACTAACTTGTACAAGGAATGACCCACAATCATTCCCTATCAAAACACCTTTATAATTGTTAGAATTAGTAGATTGAAATGGAAGGCCTCAAGGAGATAATCGAGCCACTAACTTGTACAAGGAATGACCCACAATCATTCCCTATCCAAACACCTTTATAATTGTTAGAATTAGTAGATTGAAATGGGAGGCCTCAAGGAGATAAACGCGCCACTAACTTGTACAAGGAATGACCCACATTCATTCCCTCTCCAAACACCTTTATTATTGTTATCATTGGTACATTGAAATGGGAGGCCTCAAGGAGATAAACGAGCCACTAACTTGTACAAGGAATGACCCACATTCATTCCCTCTCCAAACACCTTTAATATTGTTATCATTGGTAGATTGAAATGGGAGGCTTCAAGGAGATAAACGAGCCACTAACTTGTACAAGGAATGACCCACAATCATTCCCTATCCAAACACCTTTATAATTGTTAGAATTAGTAGATTGAAATGGAAGGCCTCAAGGAGATAAACGAGCCACTAACTTGTACAAGGAATGACCCACAATCATTCCCTATCCAAACACCTTTATAATTGTTAGAATTAGTAGATTGAAATGGAAGGCCTCAAGGAGATAAACGGGCCACTAACTTGTACAAGGAATGACCCACATTCATTCCCTCTCCAAACACCTTAATTATTGTTATCATTGGTAGATTGAAATGGGAGGCCTCAAGGAGATAAACGAGCCACTAACTTGTACAAGGAATGACCCACATTCATTCCCTCTCCAAACACCTTTATTATTGTTAGAATTAGTAGATTGAAATGGGAGGCCTCAAGGAGATAAACGCGCCACTAACTTGTACAAGGAATGACCCACATTCATTCCCTCTCCAAACACCTTTATTATTGTTAGAATTAGTAGATTGAAATGGGAGGCTTCAAGGAGATAAACGAGCCCTAACTTGTACAAGGAATGACCCACAATCATTCCCTATCCAAACACCTTTATAATTGTTAGAATTAGTAGATTGAAATGGAAGGCTTCAAGGAGTTGTTGAAGAAATGATATCTCAATTTTAAAACTAGGATTGATTTTAAAAGAATTTTACAGATTCGTCCGGAATGATGAAATCAAACAATTTGAGCCTCAGAAAGGTTTTACTTTGGCCTAAAGATCCGGCGAGTGTTTGATCGAAACAAGTAATATCATTAAAAAAATGAAGTTCAATCCTACTTAGGTAAACAAAGAAAAGTTTATTTTAGTTACTTTTTGATAAATAATTACAATTAATGTTAATAAAGTAACATAACCTATGCGTTAAAACAGCTGTTCTACTACACGAGTTATCACATAAAATCAGCTGCTTTTTAAAATCATATATTATCTCTTATTATAAGACAAATGGGACGAAATAGCTATATTGCATACCTTGCCCCTTTTGTGAAATGTTTTCTCCCATACAAAACTAAAATTAATTAATTCAATTTATTAATAAATTTCTATTTGAGAAACTGTAATAACATCAAGTATCATCTAAAAGTTAAAAAAAATGTATTTGCACTTGAATAGATGAATAAAAAGTATTTGATTAAGGTTTGAAAATTTGTAAAAGATATCTATAAGGAGAGTGTGAACTAGTAGAAAGAAATGAAAAATAAAAGGTGGTTTTATTTTTCAAACCAGAAGTAATGGCTTAGATTGATAATCGCTACTCATACATAACGGTAAAAATTGTAAAATAAATGTTAAGAGTATAAGCTAACGTAGTGGTCGCCTGACTACATAAAGTGCTACATCACAGATGAGTCGGGAGTCTATGACGCGCCGCGTCGGTGACGTAGCTGTGCCTAATGCACATAAATAAAAACATTCACGTTAATTCAAAATCAAGTTATTTAGTTTAAGTGGAGGGGGCTGGAATTCCCTCATTTTTAATTTTCCTACTCACAAAAGCGTGAAAGAGGGTAGTGTCAAATTGAATACAGAGACAATTCCCGTGTATCCCACGGGAACCCCAGGTCAACGTAAAAGATGTGTAATTATCAGACGGTGGCGGAGGGTTGTTTTAGTTGTGGGGATTGTTTTCAACTTGACACAAGTCCTATTATAAAATCTTTTTGTAAAAATACAGCAAAATAAAATGTTTTCATTGTAATTCTGTGATCACATTTTCTCCGAGCTATAAAGGAATAAATAAGTTACGAATGAGGCTAATGGCTGTACGAATGGTTGGAGGCTTTAGCAAAAATTATGAATGAGGCTGAAGATATTGTACGAATTATCGGGTGCTTTAGCACAAATTATGAATGATGCTGAAGATATTGTACGAATGGTCGGAGTGTTTAGCAAAAGTTATGAATGAGGCTGAAGATATTGTACGGATGGTCGAATGCCTTAGCAAAAATTATGAATGAGGCTGAAGATAATGTATGGATAGTCGGAGGCTTTAGCAAAAATTATGAATGAAGCTGAAGCAAATATTATGAATGAGACTGAAGATATTGTACGGATAGTCGGAGGTTTTAGCAAAAACTATGAATTAGGCCTAAAGATATTGTACAAATGGTCGAATGCTTTAGTTAAAAAATATGAATGAGGATGAAAATATTGTATTGATAGTCGGAGGCTTTAGCAAAATTTTAAGAATGAGGCTGAAGATATTGTATGGATGGCCGGAGGTTTTAGCATAAATAATGAATGAGGCTGAAGATTTTGTACGGATGGTCGAATGTCTTAGCAAAAGTTATGAATGAAACTGAAGATATTGTATGGATAGTCGGAGGCTTTAGCGAAAATTATGAATGAAGCTGAAGATATTGTACTAATGGTCGGAGGCTTTAGCAAAAATTATGAATGAGGCTGAAGATGATGTATGGATAGTCTGAGGCTTTAGCAAAAATTATGAATGAAGCTGAAGATATTGTACGAATGGTCGGAGTGTTTAGCAAAAGTTATGAATGAGGCTGAAGATATTGTACGGATGGTCGAATGCCTTAGCAAAAATTATGAATGAGGCTGAAGATAATGTATGGATAGTCGGAGGCTTTAGCAAAAATTATGAATGAAGCGGAAGATATTGTACTATTGGTCGGAGGCTTTAGCAAAAATTATGAATGAGGCTGAAAATATTGTACGAATGGTCGGAGGCTTTTGCAAAATTTATGAATGAGGCTGAAGATATTGTACGGATAGTCGGACTCTTTCGCCAAAGTTATGAATGAAGCTGAAGATATTGTACGAATGGTTGGAGGATTTAGCAAAATTTCTGAATGAGGCTGAAGATTTTGTACGAATGGTCAATTGTCTTGGCAAAAATTATGAATGAGACTGAAGAAATTATATGGATGATCTGAAAAGGATGTTCGAATGCTTTAGCAAAAATTATGAATGAAGCTGAAGAACTTGTACGAATGGTGGAAGGCTCTAGCAAAAATTATGAATGAAGCTGAAGAACTTGTACGAATTTTCGAAGGCTCTAGCAAAAATTATGAATGACGCTGAAGATAATGTATGAATAGTCGGAGGCTTTAGCAAAAATTATGAATGAGGCTGAAAATATTGTACGAATGGTCGGAGGCTTTTGCAAAAATTATGAATGAGGCTGAAGATATTGTATGGATCGTCGGAGGCTATAGCAAAAATTACGAATGAGGCTTAAAATGTTATACTTCTGGTAGGTGGCTCTAGCAAAAATTATGAAAGAGGCTGAAGTTGCTATACGAATGGTCGAAGGTTTTAGCAAAAATTATGAATGAGACTGAAAATATTGTATGGATAGTCGGAGGCTTTAGCAAAAATTATGAATGAGACTGAAGATATTGTACGGATGGTCGAATGCCTTAGCAAAAACTATGAATGAAGCTGAAGATATTGTATGGATAGTCGGGGGGCTTAAGCAAAAATTATGAATGAGACTGAAAATATTGTATGGATAGTCGGAGGCTTTAGCAAAAATTATGAATGAGACTGAAGATATTGTACGGAT
This sequence comes from Prosapia bicincta, assembly GCA_036971475.1. Taxonomy (NCBI): domain Eukaryota; kingdom Metazoa; phylum Arthropoda; class Insecta; order Hemiptera; family Cercopidae; genus Prosapia; species Prosapia bicincta. Next base: position 327,661,971 of record JBAIZL010000002.1, read on the forward strand.
GGTCGAATGCCTTAGCAAAAATTATGAATGAAGCTGAAGATATTGTATGGATAGTCGGGGGCTTTAGCAAAGTTATGAGTAAGGCTGAAGAGGTGTACGGATGGTCGGAAATTGTAACAATTTATGGTCCATTTATGACCGATTGTGCGATGTTGTTGTCCATTGTGGATGTTCAGAATAAGTTAGATTAAAATTCAATTTTCAGTTGGTCACTGAACGTAATAGTCTCTAGGTCATAGAACTGGGTGGCGTGCCGCCTTAGGGGTGTAAGTGCAAGTCAGTGGGCGCGAGACTAGTTAGAAAATAACATAAATTCTCATTTAGTTGAAATTTAAGTACACAATTAAATTAGCAGGCTTGGCAGCTAGAACGTTGCAAAACGAACTAGATTTTGACTTAAAATATGTATTAAATTATTTAATTACATAAAAAGTAGTGCAATAAAAACTCGATTGTTTAAAGCACGGTGTGAAGATTTTGGAAGTGATTACAAGACACTGTTGATTCATACAGAGGTGCGCTGGCTCTCGAAGGCAACACGTTGGCAAGATTATTTGGACTCCGAGACGAGGTTATTACTTTCTTGGAACATCAGAAGCAAAATGATCTAAGCGTGGATTTCTTAAAACCAAGTGTTCAAATAACGTTAGATTATTTTTAGAACTCTTCTACTCGTTGAACAGACTTAACTTCATATTGCAAAGAGGAGATCCAAACATAGTTACTCATCATGACGCTAATTCAGAAATTGCAACATTGGAGACGTAAATTATCAGAAAACCGCCGCAGTTATTCAAATTTCTTCAAAATAGTGACAATCTCAGAAGAAACACGCTTCAAGGAGATTTTTTGACGTATCTCATTAGAAAAGCCAAATATCAAACCATTTGAAGAACTTGGCTCAGGAAATACTTCCCCAACACTTGTCAAATCTTAATTCTAGATAAAACAATTAAACGTGTAGCCCTGAGTATCGCCGTAGCTCTTTGATTATTTTTTCAAGCACATACTTGGCGAAAAAGCATTTTCAGCACTTGTTGCAATACAAACAAAATATAAGAACAAATTTGATGTTGCTAATGACTTGCTTTGTGCCCTTACTAAAATACAACCTCAAATAGGTATCCTTGCAAAAAAATGCAAACTCACCTATGTAACAGATTTTTCTCTTCTCAGTTAAAATTTACCTTGTAAATTAAAACTTGAAATGTTATATCATATTTCTTGTAAAAGTATGTATAAATAAGTACATTGTTTTCAATATATGTATGTATGTATATATAATACTTTTTTTTATGTGCCCATACCATTTTTTATGCTGTAAAATGGAGGGGATGTGGTAGGCTTTTATTTCAAGAGGAGGTGGCTTGGTACCAAAACGTTTGAGAGCCCCGGCTCTAGATATAATCTATTTGGTCAAATGCTTTAAGGTATTTCGACGATACTTTATAAACTAAGATCACCAGATGTTAGTGTTACTGTAAAATATATTTTTCAAAGAAAACATCATATTACGAACTTCCAATGTCTTCTTACGAGAAATATTTAATTTTCCTTCATTTCCAATGTTTTTTTCAATTATTCAATTCACCATCATTTCAATTAAGCTTCTTATTTTCTTTGCGTCTACTATTTAATTTTCTAAACACTAATTGCAAAATATTCTGAATAGGAGCCCAGCAACGACTCAGCATATAATTAAATCTTGAAGCCCCCCTCCGCAGCTTCAATTAAAACAATAGTCCCGTAATATTTTATGCATCTTCACTGGCTTTTATTTATTCTTTCTTCTTCTACTACTTTAATTGCTTTTTGCGAATTTACATCGCAAATGAGTTTCTGACAATAGCTTTCTTCAAATAACTAAGTTTAAAATATCCGTCCATCTCGTTACTTCAAACAGGTAGGGTTTCAAATAAAGAAACATTATTTAAAGCATAAGGTTTAGTGGAATACATTTAAAAATATTTTTGTTTAAAGTTTTATAGATGCAAGCCAACGTTTAAATCCCTACATTAAAATAAATGCTATAATTCAAACACCCAATACCAAAATACATGAAATAACCAATAATCAAATTTAAATAACAAAAATTATGTAATAAATAACCAACTAATAAAGTTATTCAGTAATATTCTTCATAATATAATGATTTTCTTGAGCAACTGTGGCCTATGCTATAATATTTTAAATAATAAACCCAATAACCACAAATAAAGTTAATTTGTGGTTATTGGGTTTATTATTTAAAATATTATAATATTCTTCATAACTTATATTGCGGTAATGGTTGTTTTTTATTTGTGTTAATTGTATACATATATTTCAAGTCGAATGAATGCCTTCATAGATGTCAAAATCATTGTTGAATGAATGCCTACATAGATGTCAAATAATTGTCAAATCAATGTCTACATATATGTCAAGTCATATATTTTGAATGAATGCCTACATCAGATCAGACCATTGTTCAATGAATGTCTGCGTATCTGTCAAGTCATTGTTGAGTGAATGCCTACATAGATGTCACGTAATTGTTGAATGAATGTCTACATACATGCCAAGTCACTGTTGAATGAATGTCTACTTCGAGGTCAGGTCATTGTTCAATGGATGTCTGCTTATCTGTCAAGTCATTGTTGAATGAATGCCTACATATATGTCAAGTAATTATTGAATGAATGTCTACATATATGTCAAGTCACTGTTGAATGAATGCCTACATAGATGTCAAGTAATTGTTGAGTGAATGTCTTCATATATGTCAAGTCACTGTTAAATGAATGCCTACATAAATGTCAAGTAATTGTTGAGTGAATGTCTTCATATATGTCAAGTCACTGTTGAATGAATGCCTACATAAATGTCAAGTAATTGTTGAGTGAATGTCTTCATATATGTCAAGTCATTATTTAATGAATGCCTACTTCAAGGTCAGGTCATTGTTCAATGGATACCTGCGTTTCTGTTAAGTCATTGTGGAATGAATGCCTGCATAGAATAAAATACCATACCTACATGAAATTTAGAAAATTTTGCAAGTGTCAAATACTAGTTCTAAAACTTCCCAATACTTTCTGTGCCCTTAAAAGGCAAACATATTGGAGTGTTCCGTATTATCCAATATATTAGAGTTATAAAGGGGAATTGTCATGCTTACTCTGCAAGAATAGCGTGGTATATACTATCACAGGGGTATGAGGGAACAATCCCCATGTGCGTATAGAAAGCGTAGTTAGAGACAGGCAAACTAACATAACAGATCCACGGTCCGCGGTGCATTATCTCGGAAGAAGGAAAACCTGTGCATTTCTACCATACGTCGAGATACAGCTATCTACCTCGTGTCACTAAATGTTTGGTAACCGAAGAGTATGTTTAAAAGGGTTTGGCGTAAACATTCGATGACTCCTGTCGAGGATGTACTAAGCATAGCAAGTCAATGAACCACAGATCCACGGTCAGAGGAGCAATATCTCGAAAGAAGGAAAACCTGTACATTTCTACTATACGTTGAGATACAGCTGTCTACCTCGTTTCACGGTGGGCTTGGTAACCGAAGGGTATGTTTGACAGGTTTTGGCGGAACCATTCGATGGCTCCTGTGGAGGACGTATTAAGCATAAGAAGTCAATGAACCACAGATCTATAAGCAGTCAATAAACCTGATATACACGGTCAGGATCTGGCGGTACAACGAAACTCACTTCTTATACTCCAACCCAGGAGGTTCTCGTGTTCAATGTTCCGTCCCATACGAAGCCTACCATCCTCTATTTTAACAAACAGACCAATTAAAAGCATCAAATTAATTATACCGGGGTAACCATCACAATGATTGTTACAAGAAGAAAACATATCTCCCCTTCAGCACTTGTATTAAGTTAATTGCCGTAGAATCAGGGGAGGCGGATTTACCAGTGAACAATTCAATTTCAGGTAACATTAAGGGTTGGGGGATGAAGTTATTATGTTGTCGGCGGCTATGCTTAACTTCGCCTGCAAATAAATACAGATACGGGCTTCTGCATGTTAAAATGTTTTTTTGAAATGTGTTCAAAGTTAACAGAAGTTGTGTTGTTCCTGCAAGCAGAGGTTATACAAATAGTTGCTTCTGTTTTTCTGGCGACTAGTCCTTAATATTGTCTAAGCCCATTAAGGTAGGTTAACAGCTGTTCTTGTAGTCACTTAGAGGTTATTCATAGACTTGCTAGAACCAGGCGAGATTTAAAGTAAATTATAACAAGTAGGCTGGACATCGGAGGGAAAATCTCCGGCATTAAGTGATGGGAGGATAACGTAACAAAGTTCAAAGGAAAAAATTGGACTTGCTACAATCTGACGAGCTATATTATTATAACTTTTAACAACTAGGCTGGACATCGGATGGAAAATCTCCGGCATTAGGTGATGGGAGGATAACGTAACAAAGTTCAAAGCAAAAATTGGACTTGCTACAATCTGACGAGCTATATTATTATAACTTTTAACAACTAGGCTGGACATCGGATGGAAAATCTCCGGCATTAGGTGATGGGAGGATAATGTAACAAAGTTCGAAGCAAAAATTGGACTTGCTACAATCTGACGAGCTATATTATTATAATTTTTAACAACTAGGCTGGACATCGGATGGAAAATCTCCGGCATTAGGTGATGGGAGGATAACTTAACAAAGTTCAAAGCAAAAATTGGACTTGCTACAATCTGACGAGCTATATTATTATAACTTTTAATAACTAGGCTGGACATCGGATGGAAAATCTCCGGCATTAGGTGATGGGAGGATAACGTAACAAAGTTCAAAGCAAAAATTGGACTTGCTACAATCTGACGAGCTATATTATTATAACTTTTAACAACTAGGCTGGACATCGGATGGAAAATCTCCGGCATTAGGTGATGGGAGGATAACGTAACAAAGTTCAAAGCAAAAATTGGACTTGATACAATCTGACGAGCTATATTATTATAACTTTTAACAACTAGGCTGGACATCGGATGGAAAATCTCCGGCATTAGGTGATGGGAGGATAACGTAACAAAGTTCAAAGCAAAAATTGGACTTGCTACAATCTGACGAGCTATATTATTATAAATTTTAACAACTAGGCTGGACATCGAATGGAAAATCTCCGGCATTAGGTGATGGGAGGATAATGTAACAAAGTTCGAAGCAAAAATTGGACTTGCTACAATCTGACGAGCTATATTATTATAATTTTTAACAACTAGGCTGGACATCGGATGGAAAATCTCCGGCATTAGGTGATGGGAGGATAATGTAACAAAGTTCGAAGCAAAAATTGGACTTGCTACAATCTGACGAGCTATATTATTATAATTTTTAACAACTAGGCTGGACATCGGATGGAAAATCTCCGGCATTAGGTGATGGGAGGATAACGTAACAAAGTTCAAAGCAAAAATTGGACTTGCTACAATCTGACGAGCTATATTATTATAACTTTTAATAACTAGGCTGGACATCGGATGGAAAATCTCCGGCATTAGGTGATGGGAGGATAACGTAACAAAGTTCAAAGCAAAAATTGGACTTGCTACAATCTGACGAGCTATATTATTATAACTTTTAACAACTAGGCTGGACATCGGATGGAAAATCTCCGGCATTAGGTGATGGGAGGATAACGTAACAAAGTTCAAAGCAAAAATTGGACTTGATACAATCTGACGAGCTATATTATTATAACTTTTAACAACTAGGCTGGAAATCGGATGGAAAATCTCCGGCATTAGGTGATGGGAGGATAACGTAACAAGTTCAAAGCAAAAATTGGACTTGCTACAATCTGACGAGCTATATTATTATAACTTTTAACAACTAGGCTGGACATCGGATGGAAAATCTCCGGCATTAGGTGATGGGAGGATAACGTAACAAAGTTCAAAGCAAAAATTGGACTTGCTACAATCTGACGAGCAATATTATTATAACTTTTAACAACTAGGCTGGACATCGGATGAAAAATCTCAGGCATTAGGTGATGGGAGGATAACGTAACAAAGTTCAAAGCAAAAATTGGACTTGCTACAATGTGACGAGCTATATTATTATAACTTTTAACAACTAGGCTGGACATCGGATGGAAAATCTCCGGCATTAGGTGATGGGAGGATAACGTAACAAAGTTCAAAGCAAAAATTGGACTTGCTACAATCTGACGAGCTATATTATTATAACTTTTAACAACTAGGCTGGAAATCGGATGGAAAATCTCCGGCATTAGGTGATGGGAGGATAACGTAACAAAGTTCAAAGCAAAAATTGTACTTGCTACAATCTGACGAGCTATATTATTATAACTTTTAACAACTAGGCTGGACATCGGATGGAAAATCAAAGGCATTAGGTGATGGGAGGATAACGTAACAAAGTTCAAAGTAAAAATTGGACTTGCTACAATCTGACGAGCTATATTATTATAACTTTTAACAACTAGGCTGGACATCGGATGGAAAATCTCCGGCATTAGGTGATGGGAGGATAATGTAACAAAGTTCGAAGCAAAAATTGGACTTGCTACAATCTGACGAGCTATATTATTATAATTTTTAACAACTAGGCTGGACATCGGATGGAAAATCTCCGGCATTAGGTGATGGGAGGATAACGTAACAAAGTTCAAAGCAAAAATTGGACTTGCTACAATGTGACGAGCTATATTATTATAACTTTTAATAACTAGGCTGGACATCGGATGGAAAATCTCCGGCATTAGGTGATGGGAGGATAACGTAACAAAGTTCAAAGCAAAAATTGGACTTGCTACAATGTGACGAGCTATATTATTATAACTTTTAACAACTAGGCTGGAAATCGGATGGAAAATCTCCGGCATTAGGTGATGGGAGGATAACGTAACAAAGTTCAAAGCAAAAATTGTACTTGCTACAATCTGACGAGCTATATTATTATAACTTTTAACAACTAGGCTGGACATCGGATGGAAAATCAAAGGCATTAGGTGATGGGAGGATAACGTAACAAAGTTCAAAGTAAAAATTGGACTTGCTACAATCTGACGAGCTATATTATTATAACTTTTAACAACTAGGCTGGACATCGGATGGAAAATCTCCGGCATTAGGTGATGGGAGGATAATGTAACAAAGTTCGAAGCAAAAATTGGACTTGCTACAATCTGACGAGCTATATTATTATAATTTTTAACAACTAGGCTGGACATCGGATGGAAAATCTCCGGCATTAGGTGATGGGAGGATAACGTAACAAAGTTCAAAGCAAAAATTGGACTTGCTACAATGTGACGAGCTATATTATTATAACTTTTAATAACTAGGCTGGACATCGGATGGAAAATCTCCGGCATTAGGTGATGGGAGGATAACGTAACAAAGTTCAAAGCAAAAATTGGACTTGCTACAATGTGACGAGCTATATTATTATAACTTTTAACAACTAGGCTGGACATCGGATGGAAAATCTCCAGCATTAGGTGATGGGAGGATAACGTAACAAAGTTCAAAGCAAAAATTGGACTTGCTACAATCTGACGAGCTATATTATTATAACTTTTAACAACTAGGCTGGACATCGGATGGAAAATCTCCGGCATTAGGTGATGGGAGGATAATGTAACAAAGTTCGAAGCAAAAATTGGACTTGCTACAATCTGACGAGCTATATTATTATAATTTTTAACAACTAGGCTGGACATCAGATGGAAAATCTCCGGCATTAGGTGATGGGAGGATAACGTAACAAAGTTCAAAGCAAAAATTGGACTTGCTACAATGTGACGAGCTATATTATTATAACTTTTAACAACTAGGCTGGACATCGGATGGAAAATCTCCAGCATTAGGTGATGGGAGGATAACGTAACAAAGTTCAAAGCAAAAATTGGACTTGCTACAATCTGACGAGCTATATTATTATAACTTTTAACAACTAGGCTGGACATCGGATGGAAAATCTCCGGCATTAGGTGATGGGAGGATAATGTAACAAAGTTCGAAGCAAAAATTGGACTTGCTACAATCTGACGAGCTATATTATTATAATTTTTAACAACTAGGCTGGACATCAGATGGAAAATCTCCGGCATTAGGTGATGGGAGGATAACGTAACAAAGCTCAAAGCAAAAATTGGACTTGCTACAATCTGACGAGCAATATTATTATAACTTTTAATAACTAGGCTGAACATCGGATGGAAAATCTCCGGCATTAGGTGATGGGAAGATAACGTAACAAAGTTTAAAGCAAAAATTGGACTTGCTACAATCTGACGAGCTATATTATTATAACTTTTAATAACTAGGCTGGACATCGAATGGAAAATCTCCGGCATTAGGTGATGGGAGGATAACGTAACAACGTTTAAAGCAAAAATTGGACTTGATACAATCTGACGAGCTATATTATTATAACTTTTAACAACTAGGCTGGACATCGAATGGAAAATCTCCGGCATTAGGTGATGGGAGGATAACGTAACAAAGTTCAAAGCAAAAATTGGACTTGCTACAATCTGACGAGCAATATTATTATAACTTTTAACAACTAGGCTGGACATCGGATAAAAAATCTCAGGCATTAGGTGATGGGAGGATAACGTAACAAAGTTCAAAGCAAAAATTGGACTTGCTACAATGTGACGAGCTATATTATTATAACTTTTAACAACTAGGCTGGACATCGGATGGAAAATCTCCGGAATTAGGTGATGGGAGGATAACGTAACAAAGTTCAAAGCAAATATTGGACTTGCTACAATCTGACGAGCTATATTATTATAACTTTTAACAACTACGCTGGACATCGGATGGAAAATCTCCGGCATTAGGTGATGGGAGGATAACGTAACAAAGTTCAAAGCAAAAATTGGACTTGCTACAATCTGACGAGCTATATTATTATAACTTTTAATAACTAGGCTGGACATCGGATGGAAAATCTCCGGCATTAGGTGATGGGAGGATAACGTAACAAAGTTCAAAGCAAAAATTGGACTTGCTACAATCTGACGAGCTATATTATTATAACTTTTAACAACTAGGCTGGACATCGGATGGAAAATCTCCGGCATTAGGTGATGGGAGGATAACGTAACAAAGTTCAAAGCAAAAATTGGACTTGCTACAATCTGACGAGCTATATTATTATAACTTTTAACAACTAGGCTGGAAATCGGATGGAAAATCTCCGGCATTAGGTGATGGGAGGATAACGTAACAAAGTTCAAAGCAAAAATTGGACCTGCTACAATCTGACGAGCTATATTATTATAACGTTTACAACTAGGCTGGACATCGGATGGAAAATCTCCAGCATTAGGTGATGGGAGGATAACGTAACAAAGTTCAAAGCAAAAATTGGACTTGCTACAATGTGACGAGCTATATTATTATAACTTTTAACAACTAGGCTGGACATCGGATGGAAAATCTCCAGCATTAGGTGATGGGAGGATAACGTAACAAAGTTCAAAGCAAAAATTGGACTTGCTACAATCTGACGAGCTATATTATCATAACTTTTAACAACTACGGTGGACATCGGATGGAAAATCTCCGGCATTAGGTGATGGGAGGATAACGTAACAAAGTTCAAAGCAAAAATTGGACTTGCTACAATCTGACGAGCTATATTATTATAACTTTTAACAACTACGCTGTACATCGGATGGAAAATCTCCGGCATTAGGTGATGGGAGGATAACGTAACAAAGTTCAAAGCAAAAATTGGGCTTGCTACAATGTGACGAGCTATATTATTATAACTTTTAACAACTAGGCTGGACATCGGATGGAAAATCTCCAGCATTAGGTGATGGGAGGATAACGTAACAAAGTTCAAAGCAAAAATTGGACTTGCTACAATCTGACGAGCTATATTATTATAACTTTTAACAACTAGGCTGGACATCGGATGGAAAATCTCCGGCATTAGGTGATGGGAGGATAATGTAACAAAGTTCAAAGCAAAAATTGGACTTGCTACAATCTGACGAGCTATATTATTATAATTTTTAACAACTAGGCTGGACATCGGATGGAAAATCTCCGGCATTAGGTGATGGGAGGATAACGTAACAAAGTTCAAAGCAAAAATTGGACTTGCTACAATCTGACGAGCTATATTATTATAACTTTTAATAACTAGGCTGGACATCGGATGGAAAAACTCCGGCATTAGGTGAAGGGAGGATATCGTAACAAAGTTTAAAGCAAAAATTGGACTTGCTACAATCTGTCGACCTATATTATTATAACTTTTAACAACTAGGCTGGACATCGGATGGAAAATCTCCGGCATTAGGTGATGGGAGGATAACGTAACAAAGTTTAAAGCAAAAATTGGACTTGATACAATCTGACGAGCTATATTATTATAACTTTTAACAACTAGGCTGGACATCGGATGGAAAATCTCCGGCATTAGGTGATGGGAGGATAACGTAACAAAGTTCAAAGCAAAAATTGGACTTGCTACAATCTGACGAGCTATATTATTATAAATTTTAACAACTAGGCTGGACATCGGATGGAAAATCTCCGGCATTAGGTGATGGGAGGATAATGTAACAAAGTTCGAAGCAAAAATTGGACTTGCTACAATCTGACGAGCTATATTATTATAATTTTTAACAACTAGGCTGGACATCGGATGGAAAATCTCCGGCATTAGGTGATGGGAGGATAACGTAACAAAGTTCAAAGCAAAAATTGGACTTGCTACAATGTGACGAGCTATATTATTATAACTTTTAATAACTAGGCTGGACATCGGATGGAAAATCTCCGGCATTAGGTGATGGGAGGATAACGTAACAAAGTTCAAAGCAAAAATTGGACTTGCTACAATGTGACGAGCTATATTATTATAACTTTTAACAACTAGGCTGGAAATCGGATGGAAAATCTCCGGCATTAGGTGATGGGAGGATAACGTAACAAAGTTCAAAGCAAAAATTGTACTTGCTACAATCTGACGAGCTATATTATTATAACTTTTAACAACTAGGCTGGACATCGGATGGAAAATCAAAGGCATTAGGTGATGGGAGGATAACGTAACAAAGTTCAAAGTAAAAATTGGACTTGCTACAATCTGACGAGCTATATTATTATAACTTTTAACAACTAGGCTGGACATCGGATGGAAAATCTCCGGCATTAGGTGATGGGAGGATAATGTAACAAAGTTCGAAGCAAAAATTGGACTTGCTACAATCTGACGAGCTATATTATTATAACTTTTAACAACTAGGCTGGACATCGGATGGAAAATCTCCGGCATTAGGTGATGGGAGGATAATGTAACAAAGTTCGAAGCAAAAATTGGACTTGCTACAATCTGACGAGCTATATTATTATAATTTTTAACAACTAGGCTGGACATCGGATGGAAAATCTCCGGCATTAGGTGATGGGAGGATAACGTAACAAAGTTCAAAGCAAAAATTGGACTTGCTACAATGTGACGAGCTATATTATTATAACTTTTAATAACTAGGCTGGACATCGGATGGAAAATCTCCGGCATTAGGTGATGGGAGGATAACGTAACAAAGTTCAAAGCAAAAATTGGACTTGCTACAATGTGACGAGCTATATTATTATAACTTTTAACAACTAGGCTGGAAATCGGATGGAAAATCTCCGGCATTAGGTGATGGGAGGATAACGTAACAAAGTTCAAAGCAAAAATTGTACTTGCTACAATCTGACGAGCTATATTATTATAACTTTTAACAACTAGGCTGGACATCGGATGGAAAATCAAAGGCATTAGGTGATGGGAGGATAACGTAACAAAGTTCAAAGTAAAAATTGGACTTGCTACAATCTGACGAGCTATATTATTATAACTTTTAACAACTAGGCTGGACATCGGATGGAAAATCTCCGGCATTAGGTGATGGGAGGATAATGTAACAAAGTTCGAAGCAAAAATTGGACTTGCTACAATCTGACGAGCTATATTATTATAATTTTTAACAACTAGGCTGGACATCGGATGGAAAATCTCCGGCATTAGGTGATGGGAGGATAACGTAACAAAGTTCAAAGCAAAAATTGGACTTGCTACAATGTGACGAGCTATATTATTATAACTTTTAATAACTAGGCTGGACATCGGATGGAAAATCTCCGGCATTAGGTGATGGGAGGATAACGTAACAAAGTTCAAAGCAAAAATTGGACTTGCTACAATGTGACGAGCTATATTATTATAACTTTTAACAACTAGGCTGGACATCGGATGGAAAATCTCCAGCATTAGGTGATGGGAGGATAACGTAACAAAGTTCAAAGCAAAAATTGGACTTGCTACAATCTGACGAGCTATATTATTATAACTTTTAACAACTAGGCTGGACATCGGATGGAAAATCTCCGGCATTAGGTGATGGGAGGATAATGTAACAAAGTTCGAAGCAAAAATTGGACTTGCTACAATCTGACGAGCTATATTATTATAATTTTTAACAACTAGGCTGGACATCAGATGGAAAATCTCCGGCATTAGGTGATGGGAGGATAACGTAACAAAGTTCAAAGCAAAAATTGGACTTGCTACAATGTGACGAGCTATATTATTATAACTTTTAACAACTAGGCTGGACATCGGATGGAAAATCTCCAGCATTAGGTGATGGGAGGATAACGTAACAAAGTTCAAAGCAAAAATTGGACTTGCTACAATCTGACGAGCTATATTATTATAACTTTTAACAACTAGGCTGGACATCGGATGGAAAATCTCCGGCATTAGGTGATGGGAGGATAATGTAACAAAGTTCGAAGCAAAAATTGGACTTGCTACAATCTGACGAGCTATATTATTATAATTTTTAACAACTAGGCTGGACATCAGATGGAAAATCTCCGGCATTAGGTGATGGGAGGATAACGTAACAAAGCTCAAAGCAAAAATTGGACTTGCTACAATCTGACGAGCAATATTATTATAACTTTTAATAACTAGGCTGAACATCGGATGGAAAATCTCCGGCATTAGGTGATGGGAAGATAACGTAACAAAGTTTAAAGCAAAAATTGGACTTGCTACAATCTGACGAGCTATATTATTATAACTTTTAATAACTAGGCTGGACATCGAATGGAAAATCTCCGGCATTAGGTGATGGGAGGATAACGTAACAACGTTTAAAGCAAAAATTGGACTTGATACAATCTGACGAGCTATATTATTATAACTTTTAACAACTAGGCTGGACATCGAATGGAAAATCTCCGGCATTAGGTGATGGGAGGATAACGTAACAAAGTTCAAAGCAAAAATTGGACTTGCTACAATCTGACGAGCAATATTATTATAACTTTTAACAACTAGGCTGGACATCGGATAAAAAATCTCAGGCATTAGGTGATGGGAGGATAACGTAACAAAGTTCAAAGCAAAAATTGGACTTGCTACAATGTGACGAGCTATATTATTATAACTTTTAACAACTAGGCTGGACATCGGATGGAAAATCTCCGGAATTAGGTGATGGGAGGATAACGTAACAAAGTTCAAAGCAAATATTGGACTTGCTACAATCTGACGAGCTATATTATTATAACTTTTAACAACTACGCTGGACATCGGATGGAAAATCTCCGGCATTAGGTGATGGGAGGATAACGTAACAAAGTTCAAAGCAAAAATTGGACTTGCTACAATCTGACGAGCTATATTATTATAACTTTTAATAACTAGGCTGGACATCGGATGGAAAATCTCCGGCATTAGGTGATGGGAGGATAACGTAACAAAGTTCAAAGCAAAAATTGGACTTGCTACAATCTGACGAGCTATATTATTATAACTTTTAACAACTAGGCTGGACATCGGATGGAAAATCTCCGGCATTAGGTGATGGGAGGATAACGTAACAAAGTTCAAAGCAAAAATTGGACTTGCTACAATCTGACGAGCTATATTATTATAACTTTTAACAACTAGGCTGGAAATCGGATGGAAAATCTCCGGCATTAGGTGATGGGAGGATAACGTAACAAAGTTCAAAGCAAAAATTGGACCTGCTACAATCTGACGAGCTATATTATTATAACGTTTACAACTAGGCTGGACATCGGATGGAAAATCTCCAGCATTAGGTGATGGGAGGATAACGTAACAAAGTTCAAAGCAAAAATTGGACTTGCTACAATGTGACGAGCTATATTATTATAACTTTTAACAACTAGGCTGGACATCGGATGGAAAATCTCCAGCATTAGGTGATGGGAGGATAACGTAACAAAGTTCAAAGCAAAAATTGGACTTGCTACAATCTGACGAGCTATATTATCATAACTTTTAACAACTACGGTGGACATCGGATGGAAAATCTCCGGCATTAGGTGATGGGAGGATAACGTAACAAAGTTCAAAGCAAAAATTGGACTTGCTACAATCTGACGAGCTATATTATTATAACTTTTAACAACTACGCTGTACATCGGATGGAAAATCTCCGGCATTAGGTGATGGGAGGATAACGTAACAAAGTTCAAAGCAAAAATTGGGCTTGCTACAATGTGACGAGCTATATTATTATAACTTTTAACAACTAGGCTGGACATCGGATGGAAAATCTCCAGCATTAGGTGATGGGAGGATAACGTAACAAAGTTCAAAGCAAAAATTGGACTTGCTACAATCTGACGAGCTATATTATTATAACTTTTAACAACTAGGCTGGACATCGGATGGAAAATCTCCGGCATTAGGTGATGGGAGGATAATGTAACAAAGTTCAAAGCAAAAATTGGACTTGCTACAATCTGACGAGCTATATTATTATAATTTTTAACAACTAGGCTGGACATCGGATGGAAAATCTCCGGCATTAGGTGATGGGAGGATAACGTAACAAAGTTCAAAGCAAAAATTGGACTTGCTACAATCTGACGAGCTATATTATTATAACTTTTAATAACTAGGCTGGACATCGGATGGAAAATCTCCGGCATTAGGTGAAGGGAGGATATCGTAACAAAGTTTAAAGCAAAAATTGGACTTGCTACAATCTGTCGACCTATATTATTATAACTTTTAACAACTAGGCTGGACATCGGATGGAAAATCTCCGGCATTAGGTGATGGGAGGATAACGTAACAAAGTTTAAAGCAAAAATTGGACTTGATACAATCTGACGAGCTATATTATTATAACTTTTAACAACTAGGCTGGACATCGGATGGAAAATCTCCGGCATTAGGTGATGGGAGGATAACGTAACAAAGTTCAAAGCAAAAATTGGACTTGCTACAATCTGACGAGCTATATTATTATAAATTTTAACAACTAGGCTGGACATCGGATGGAAAATCTCCGGCATTAGGTGATGGGAGGATAATGTAACAAAGTTCGAAGCAAAAATTGGACTTGCTACAATCTGACGAGCTATATTATTATAATTTTTAACAACTAGGCTGGACATCGGATGGAAAATCTCCGGCATTAGGTGATGGGAGGATAACGTAACAAAGTTCAAAGCAAAAATTGGACTTGCTACAATGTGACGAGCTATATTATTATAACTTTTAATAACTAGGCTGGACATCGGATGGAAAATCTCCGGCATTAGGTGATGGGAGGATAACGTAACAAAGTTCAAAGCAAAAATTGGACTTGCTACAATGTGACGAGCTATATTATTATAACTTTTAACAACTAGGCTGGAAATCGGATGGAAAATCTCCGGCATTAGGTGATGGGAGGATAACGTAACAAAGTTCAAAGCAAAAATTGTACTTGCTACAATCTGACGAGCTATATTATTATAACTTTTAACAACTAGGCTGGACATCGGATGGAAAATCAAAGGCATTAGGTGATGGGAGGATAACGTAACAAAGTTCAAAGTAAAAATTGGACTTGCTACAATCTGACGAGCTATATTATTATAACTTTTAACAACTAGGCTGGACATCGGATGGAAAATCTCCGGCATTAGGTGATGGGAGGATAATGTAACAAAGTTCGAAGCAAAAATTGGACTTGCTACAATCTGACGAGCTATATTATTATAATTTTTAACAACTAGGCTGGACATCGGATGGAAAATCTCCGGCATTAGGTGATGGGAGGATAACGTAACAAAGTTCAAAGCAAAAATTGGACTTGCTACAATGTGACGAGCTATATTATTATAACTTTTAATAACTAGGCTGGACATCGGATGGAAAATCTCCGGCATTAGGTGATGGGAGGATAACGTAACAAAGTTCAAAGCAAAAATTGGACTTGCTACAATGTGACGAGCTATATTATTATAACTTTTAACAACTAGGCTGGACATCGGATGGAAAATCTCCAGCATTAGGTGATGGGAGGATAACGTAACAAAGTTCAAAGCAAAAATTGGACTTGCTACAATCTGACGAGCTATATTATTATAACTTTTAACAACTAGGCTGGACATCGGATGGAAAATCTCCGGCATTAGGTGATGGGAGGATAATGTAACAAAGTTCGAAGCAAAAATTGGACTTGCTACAATCTGACGAGCTATATTATTATAATTTTTAACAACTAGGCTGGACATCAGATGGAAAATCTCCGGCATTAGGTGATGGGAGGATAACGTAACAAAGTTCAAAGCAAAAATTGGACTTGCTACAATGTGACGAGCTATATTATTATAACTTTTAACAACTAGGCTGGACATCGGATGGAAAATCTCCAGCATTAGGTGATGGGAGGATAACGTAACAAAGTTCAAAGCAAAAATTGGACTTGCTACAATCTGACGAGCTATATTATTATAACTTTTAACAACTAGGCTGGACATCGGATGGAAAATCTCCGGCATTAGGTGATGGGAGGATAATGTAACAAAGTTCGAAGCAAAAATTGGACTTGCTACAATCTGACGAGCTATATTATTATAATTTTTAACAACTAGGCTGGACATCAGATGGAAAATCTCCGGCATTAGGTGATGGGAGGATAACGTAACAAAGCTCAAAGCAAAAATTGGACTTGCTACAATCTGACGAGCAATATTATTATAACTTTTAATAACTAGGCTGAACATCGGATGGAAAATCTCCGGCATTAGGTGATGGGAAGATAACGTAACAAAGTTTAAAGCAAAAATTGGACTTGCTACAATCTGACGAGCTATATTATTATAACTTTTAATAACTAGGCTGGACATCGAATGGAAAATCTCCGGCATTAGGTGATGGGAGGATAACGTAACAACGTTTAAAGCAAAAATTGGACTTGATACAATCTGACGAGCTATATTATTATAACTTTTAACAACTAGGCTGGACATCGAATGGAAAATCTCCGGCATTAGGTGATGGGAGGATAACGTAACAAAGTTCAAAGCAAAAATTGGACTTGCTACAATCTGACGAGCAATATTATTATAACTTTTAACAACTAGGCTGGACATCGGATAAAAAATCTCAGGCATTAGGTGATGGGAGGATAACGTAACAAAGTTCAAAGCAAAAATTGGACTTGCTACAATGTGACGAGCTATATTATTATAACTTTTAACAACTAGGCTGGACATCGGATGGAAAATCTCCGGAATTAGGTGATGGGAGGATAACGTAACAAAGTTCAAAGCAAATATTGGACTTGCTACAATCTGACGAGCTATATTATTATAACTTTTAACAACTACGCTGGACATCGGATGGAAAATCTCCGGCATTAGGTGATGGGAGGATAACGTAACAAAGTTCAAAGCAAAAATTGGACTTGCTACAATCTGACGAGCTATATTATTATAACTTTTAATAACTAGGCTGGACATCGGATGGAAAATCTCCGGCATTAGGTGATGGGAGGATAACGTAACAAAGTTCAAAGCAAAAATTGGACTTGCTACAATCTGACGAGCTATATTATTATAACTTTTAACAACTAGGCTGGACATCGGATGGAAAATCTCCGGCATTAGGTGATGGGAGGATAACGTAACAAAGTTCAAAGCAAAAATTGGACTTGCTACAATCTGACGAGCTATATTATTATAACTTTTAACAACTAGGCTGGAAATCGGATGGAAAATCTCCGGCATTAGGTGATGGGAGGATAACGTAACAAAGTTCAAAGCAAAAATTGGACCTGCTACAATCTGACGAGCTATATTATTATAACGTTTACAACTAGGCTGGACATCGGATGGAAAATCTCCAGCATTAGGTGATGGGAGGATAACGTAACAAAGTTCAAAGCAAAAATTGGACTTGCTACAATGTGACGAGCTATATTATTATAACTTTTAACAACTAGGCTGGACATCGGATGGAAAATCTCCAGCATTAGGTGATGGGAGGATAACGTAACAAAGTTTAAAGCAAAAATTGGACTTGCTACAATCTGACGAGCTATATTATCATAACTTTTAACAACTACGGTGGACATCGGATGGAAAATCTCCGGCATTAGGTGATGGGAGGATAACGTAACAAAGTTCAAAGCAAAAATTGGACTTGCTACAATCTGACGAGCTATATTATTATAACTTTTAACAACTACGCTGTACATCGGATGGAAAATCTCCGGCATTAGGTGATGGGAGGATAACGTAACAAAGTTCAAAGCAAAAATTGGGCTTGCTACAATGTGACGAGCTATATTATTATAACTTTTAACAACTAGGCTGGACATCGGATGGAAAATCTCCAGCATTAGGTGATGGGAGGATAACGTAACAAAGTTCAAAGCAAAAATTGGACTTGCTACAATCTGACGAGCTATATTATTATAACTTTTAACAACTAGGCTGGACATCGGATGGAAAATCTCCGGCATTAGGTGATGGGAGGATAATGTAACAAAGTTCAAAGCAAAAATTGGACTTGCTACAATCTGACGAGCTATATTATTATAATTTTTAACAACTAGGCTGGACATCGGATGGAAAATCTCCGGCATTAGGTGATGGGAGGATAACGTAACAAAGTTCAAAGCAAAAATTGGACTTGCTACAATCTGACGAGCTATATTATTATAACTTTTAATAACTAGGCTGGACATCGGATGGAAAATCTCCGGCATTAGGTGAAGGGAGGATATCGTAACAAAGTTTAAAGCAAAAATTGGACTTGCTACAATCTGTCGACCTATATTATTATAACTTTTAACAACTAGGCTGGACATCGGATGGAAAATCTCCGGCATTAGGTGATGGGAGGATAACGTAACAAAGTTTAAAGCAAAAATTGGACTTGCTACAATCTGACGAGCTATATTATTATAACTTTTAATAACTAGGCTGGACATCGGATGGAAAATCTCCGGCATTAGGTGATGGGAGGATAACGTAACAAAGTTTAAAGCAAAAATTGGACTTGCTACAATCTGACGAGCTATATTATTATAAATTTTAACAACTAGGCTGGACATCGAATGGAAAATCTCCGGCATTAGGTGATGGGAGGATAACGTAACAAAGTTCAAAGCAAAAATTGGACTTGCTACAATCTGACGAGCTATATTATTATAACTTTTAACAACTAGGCTGGAAATCGGATGGAAAATCTCCGGCGTTAGGTGATGGGAGGATAATGTAACAAAGTTCGAAGCAAAAATTGGACTTGCTACAATCTGACGAGCTATATTATTATAACTTTTAATAACTAGGCTGGACATCGGATGGAAAATCTCCGGCATTAGGTGATGGGAGGATAACGTAAAAAAGTTCAAAGCAAAAATTGGACTTGCTACAATCTGACGAGCAATATTATTATAACTTTGAACAACTAGGCTGGACATCGGATGGAAAATCTCCGGCATTAGGTGATGGGAGGATAACGTAACAAAGTGCAGAGCAAAATTTGGACTTGTTACAATCTAGTGAGCTTTAAAATAACTTTTAACAACTATCAGACATCAGATGGAAAATCTCAGGCACGGGCGATATTTTAACAAGGGTGGATAATGTAACAAGGGATGGAGAAAGAGTTAGACTTACTATATACCGACATCGGATGGAAATTCTCCGGCATTAGGTGAGGGGAGGATAACGTAACAAAGTGCAGAGCAAAAATTGGACTTGTTACAATCTAACGAACTTTAAAATAACTTTAAACAACTAGGCTGGACTTAGAATGGAAATTCTCCGGCATTAGGTGATGGGAGGAAAATGTAACAAAGTACAGTGCAAAAGTTGGACTAGGTACAATCTGGCTAGCTTTAAAATAACTTTTAACAACTATCAGACATCAGATGGAAAATCTCAGGCATGAGCGAGAATTTAACAAGGGTGGATAATGTAACAAGGGACGGAGAAAGAGTTAGACTTACTAGATACCGGCGAGCTTTAAAGTAACTTGCAGCAAATAGGGTGTGCATCGGATGGGAAATCTCAGGCAGTAGCAGATGGAAGAATATTGTAACGAGGGAAGTAACTTGCCGCAATTAGGATGACCATCGGATGGGAAATCTCAGATAGGGGAAGATGGAAGGATAATGTAACAAGGGACGGAGCAAGGTTTATACTTACTAGAACCCGGCGAGCTTTTAAGTAACTTGCAGCAAATAGGGTGTGCATCGGATGGGAAATCTCAGGCAGTAGCAGATGGAAGAATATTGTAACGAGGGAAGTAACTTTCGGCAATTAGGGTGGGCATCGGATGGAAATTCTTTAGACAGGGGATTCAGATGGAAAGATAATGTAATAAAGTATGAAGTACGAGTTAGACATGCTAGCACCAGCCGAGTTTTAAAGTGATTCGTAATCTGAAGGTTTGACATCTAGTCGAAAATCTTCGGAAGGATGAGATGGGAAGGTAATGAACCGACATAGGGAGCAAGATTGAAACTAGCTTGAAATTTTAGGGTTTCTTATAAGAGGCTTGACGTAAGACGTATAGTATACGGTGGGAGGAGAAGATAGGTACAAATATACGGAGTAAGATTTGGACCCGCTGCAACTATGTGAGTTTTAAGGTACCTTGTAAAAGGTAGGCTTGATATACGATTTATAATGTCCGGAAGGTGAAATAAGAGGATCACGTACAGACATACGAAACTAGAATTGGACTGGGTACAACTAGGTGAATTTTAAAGTACGTTGTAACAAGTAAGCTTGACCTAAGCCTATAATCTTCGGGAGGAGAAGGAGATGGGAGGATAAGGAACCGGTATACGGAGAGTAGGATTTGGACTTGTTACAACTAGGTGAGTGTTAGATTTCTTGTAACAAATAGGTTTGAGATAAGACTATATTCTTTTTGAGGATGAGACGATAGGAGAATAATATACAGACATAAGGAGTAAGATTTGAACTTGTTACAACTAGATGAGTTTTAAGGTTTCTTGTAACAAGTAAGCTTGACTTAAGGCTATACCCTTCGGGAGGAGGAGATGGGAGGATAACGTACAGACATACGAAACAAGAATTGGCCAGACTACAACTTGATAAGTTTAATGTACCTTGTAACAAGTAGGTATGACGTAACCTCTAATCTTTGGGAGGAGGAGATGGAAGGATAACGTAAAGACATACGAAAAAATATTGGATTGGCTAAAGTTGTAATGTACCTTGTAATATGTAGGCTTGTAATAAAACTATAATCTTCGGGAGGAGGAGATGGGAGGATAACGTACAGTCATACGGAACAAGAATTAGACCGGCTACAACTTGGTGAGTTGTAATGTACCTTTAACAAGTAGGCTTGATGTAAGACTATAATCTTCGGGAGGAGGAGATGAGAGCATAACGTACAGTCATACGAAACAAGAACTTGACCGGCTACAATTTTTGAGTTGTAAGGTACCTTATAATAAGTAGGCTTGACATAAGACTATAATCTTTGGGAGGGGAAGGTGGGAGGATAACGTACAGTCGTACGGAACAAGAATTTGACCGGCTACATCTCGGTGAGTTGTAATGTATTTGTAACAAGTAGGCTTGATGTAAGACTATAATCTTCGGGATGAGGAGATGGGAGGATAACGTACAGATATACGGAGTAATATTTCGATTAGCTACAACTAGATGGGTTTTAAGGTATGCAATAAGACATATACTCTTTGGAAGGAGGATGTGGAAGGATAACGAACACACAAGGATCAGGATTTGGGTCTGTCTACAGTAAGGCTAGCTTGGTTCCCCAATTAGGCTTGACGTCTGATGGAAAATTTGAGAGTTGATCAGATGGGAGGATGACTGAAACTTAGTAGAGAACCAATCAAAATACAATTCTTGGAGGTAATTTGTATAGCTAAATAAACGTAAAATAGTTTTCATTTGTGAACTCATAATCTAAATTACCAGTTTTTATATACAAGTATAGTTTTTTTTGAATTTTTATAGAATTTTTGGATGAGAATTGAGAGCTCCAGGCTACTCTTCTATTTATGGCTATCAAATATCTTCTCTGAGCTTTATTTGTTTCAGATCTCTAAATAATAAATATTTAATCTGTTACCATGAATGCACAAGAGACATGACACAATCGACAAATTACAATTCCATTTATACTTAAAAGCTAAGCAGTTATTGTTTAATATCACTTTATTACATTTAATTAATTAGGATAATTGCTTAGTATTAGCTTCATTAAGGTAATGGTAGATGCGTGATTGTAAGGCTTATCTGTAGGCCTCATCTCAAGTGACTTTGGTTTATTGATCATCTGTGGGCCCGCTAATTTTACATTCATGTGTGCCATTATATATACCACCAACTGGATGTACCTAGTGTATAAAATACATTACTTGATCGATAATTTTAATTCCTTTGAAACAGTTTTGAAATAATTAAATATTTATTGTACACAGTGACAATATAGATGCTTAAACGAAAGATGTAGGGAAGTGTTTAAAACTTGTAATATTTAAATAAATCAGCGTTTTTTTCGGATGCACAGATTTTGAAAAAATTGCAGTTACATTACGCTTATCTATCTCTCAAAAATTATACGTTTGTAAAGATTGCTATTTTATTGCCTAACACTACCACTTGCGACTAAAAAAATTCAACATGCAATTTTTTATCAAATTATAATAACATTTAAATATATAAAATAAACTATTGGTAATGTTAAGGATAAATTTTATAATAAAATGAATTTTTAATATTTAAAAATCACATTTTATCAACAAAACGTATAAACCTGTAGTTTACAGCAGCTTAGACAGTTTCAGTGATGCACTAATATTATTATTTGAACGGTGTCGATATCAGTTCTTCAGTTGTTAATGTTGAGCCACAAGAAGAGATGGCTAACGTACTTCTGTAGTATCAGCCTATTTGTTGCCACCTATTAATATTAGTTCTCCGGTTGTTAATGTTGAGCCACAAGAAGAGAGGACTAACATACTTCTGTAGTATTAGCCTATTTTTTGCACCCTATTAATATTAGCTCTGCAGATGTTAATGTTGAGCCACAAGAAGAGAGGACTAACGAACGTCTGTAGCATTAGCCTATTAGTTGCAGCCAATTAATATTAGGTCTCCAGTTGTTAATGTTGAGCCAGAAGAAGAGAGGACTAACATACTTCTGTTGTATTAGCCTATTTTTTGCACCCTATTAATATTAGCTCTCCAGTTGTTAATGTTGAGCCACAAGAAGAGAGGACTAACGAACGTCTGTAGTATTAGCCTATTAGTTGCAGCCTATTAATATTAGATCTCCAGTTGTTAATGTTGAGCCACAAGAAGAGAAGGCTAACGTATTTCTGTAGTATTAGCCTATTTTTTCCACACTTTTAATAGTAGCTCTTCAGTTGTTAATGTTGAGCCACAAGAAGAGAAGGCTAACGTACTTCTGTAGTATTAGCCTATTTTTTGCACCCTATTAATATTAGCTCTCCAGTTGTTAATGTTGAGCCACAAGAAGAGAGAACTAACGAACGTCTGTAGTATTAGCCTATTAGTTGCAGCCTATTAATATTAGTTCTCCGGTTGTTAATGTTGAGCCACAAGAAGAGATGGCTAACGTACTTCTGTAGTATCAGCCTATTTGTTGCCACCTATTAATATTAGTTCTCCGGTTGTTAATGTTGAGCCACAAGAAGAGAGGACTAACATACTTCTGTAGTATTAGCCTATTTTTTGCACCCTATTAATATTAGCTCTGCAGTTGTTAATGTTGAGCCACAAGAAGAGAGGACTAACGAACGTCTGTAGCATTAGCCTATTAGTTGCAGCCAATTAATATTAGGTCTCCAGTTGTTAATGTTGAGCCAGAAGAAGAGAGGACTAACATACTTCTGTTGTATTAGCCTATTTTTTGCACCCTATTAATATTAGCTCTCCAGTTGTTAATGTTGAGCCACAAGAAGAGAGGACTAACGAACGTCTGTAGTATTAGCCTATTAGTTGCAGCCTATTAATATTAGATCTCCAGTTGTTAATGTTGAGCCACAAGAAGAGAAGGCTAACGTATTTCTGTAGTATTAGCCTATTTTTTCCACACTTTTAATAGTAGCTCTTCAGTTGTTAATGTTGAGCCACAAGAAGAGAAGGCTAACGTACTTCTGTAGTATTAGCCTATTTTTTGCACCCTATTAATATTAGCTCTCCAGTTGTTAATGTTGAGCCACAAGAAGAGAGAACTAACAAACGTCTGTAGTATTAGCCTATTAGTTGCAGCCTATTAATATTAGTTCTCCGGTTGTTAATGTTGAGCCACAAGAAGAGAGGACTAACATACTTCTGTAGTATTAGCCTATTTCTTGCACCCTATTAATATTAGCTCTCCAGTTGTTAATGTTGAGCCGCAAGAAGAGAAGGCTGGCGTAATTGTATAGAATTAGCTTATTAGATGCACACTATTAATAATAACTCTTCAATTGTTGATGTTGAGTCGCAAGAAGAGAAGGCTGGCGTAATTGTATAGAATTAGCCTATTTGTTGTACCCAATTAATATTAATTCTTCGGTTCCTAATTTTGAGCCGCAAGAAGAGAAGGCTGCCGTAATTGTATAGAATTAGCCTATTAGTTGCACCCTATTAATATTGGTTCTTCAGTTGTTAATGTTGAGCCACAAGGAGAGAAGACTAACGTACTTCTGTAGTATCAGCCTATTAGTTGTAGCCTATAATTATTATTTGTTGTTGAGCTGTAAGAAGAGAAGGCTAACGAAATTGTATAGAATTAGCCTATTTGTTGCACCCAATTAATATTAATTCTTCAGTTCCTAATTTTGAGCCGCAAGAAGAGAAGGCTGGCTAATTGTGTAGAATTAGCCTATTAGATGTACCCTATTAATAATAACTCTTCAGTTGTTAATGTTGAGCCGCAAGAAGAGAAGGCTGGCTTAATTGTGTAGAATTAGCCTATTAGATGTACCCTATTAATATTAACTCTTCAGTTGTTAATGTTGAGCCGCAAGAAGAGTAGGCTGGCGTAATTATATAGAATTAGCCTATTAGTTGCAGCCTATTAATATTAATTCTTCAGTTGTTAAAGTTGAGCAACACGAAGGGAGTACTAACGTACTTCTCTATACTAGAAAGCTATAACACATTGAAACATTTTGTGTTTTTGTAGCGTGTAACGCCCTCTTTATCACGCTATGTTTACACAATCGGTCTGTACAACCAAAAACTTCTAGCAATGTAGACAAACGCCCAACAGCGCGCTCATTTATCTGTCCTATATGAAGGGCTGGGAACTATCTACATCCTCAATGCAAAATTTTGAAATCATTTGCCATTGTAGCGCCTAAAATGATTCACAAGTTGCGAAAATGATTGACATACATTTGATCCTAATTCAAACATATAACAAATTTATAGAGTGCTCAATTACTATTAAGTTATGGCGTTTACTTTGGATTTCTGGGTAGTTATTACAAGAATATCATTATACTTTTATAATATCTAATAGATATTAGCTGGAGTTCAAAAGCCATTAAAAGGTTTCCGAAAGGAGTATTGTGACCCCTTGGTCCTCTTCCCTCGGACGTTGTAAGGCTTACAATTATATTACAGGGAGCGAGTAAGGCAGAAGAGACATTTTATAAACCGGGTACTTGGTGACACATTTAACCAAAAAGACATACGAATCGAAGAAGAGTATTGCACCATAAACTGACTTTGATTGCGCGACTCAGCCACCACAGGACTTTACGTCTCGCACATTTTAAATAAGCTTTATACGTTATAGTAAGCACCATTAGAATTAAAATTAATTAATTAAACAATATTAAACTAATCCTAGCAATACCGAGCATTATTAGAAAATGACAGCTTGATTAAACAGTAGTTAGTTCTATTCTTCTATTACTTCACAATCTTCCTATGCATATCTTGTTCAAGTTTTCAATCGTTAACAAAATACTTTTTATTCATCAACTCAAGTTCAAATACATTTTTTTTTAACTAGCAGTGGATGATACTTTATGTTTGTACAGTTTTATCATATAATAATAAAATTAATTTTAGTTTTATATGGGAGAAAAACTCTTCATAAAAGGGGCAAGGTATGCAATATACTCGTAGTTACTTCGTCACATTTGCCTTAAAATAAGTGAACATGATTTTATAAAGCAACTGATTTTATATTAAAACCTATAGGTTATATGGTAGATCAGCTGTTTTCACGCTTAGGTTATGCTACTTTATTTATACTAATTGTAATTATTTAATAAAAAAAGTAACTAAAATTAAATTTTATTGTTGGGAGAAGTAGGTATTGACTTTGAAAATTTGTTGTTTAAATTACGTGTTTAATTGCGCTTTTTTAACGCGTAATTAAATTTATGTTACTTTATTTATATTAATTGTAATTTTTTAAGAAGAAGTAACTAATTTTTTTTTTTACCTAAATATGAATTTACTTAATTTTTTAAAAATATTTCTTGTATTTATATTAGATAAATCAAACCTCCTAGCTACAAATGCCACTTTTTATTTAAACCCTTAGCCTAAGTAGGCCTACATTCTTATTTCAACGCAATCATCATAATTACAAAAATTACTATTCAGTCATTTTTGTAATATTTTCCTCTGAAGATGATTGTTTCGCAATCGAAATGTACATAAGGACTTAAACAAAAACATATTTGTAGTTAGAAGGTTTTATTTAATAAATTTATTATTCAGAGAGAATAGTTAATAATTGGGCATTAATTGCAGTCATCATTTGCTATTAATTTGTTATAATTTCCAAACAGTTCTGTTTGACTTTACGCGACTGTCAGACAGTTCTATTTGACTTTACGTAACTATCAGGCAGTTCTATTTGGTAGTAAACTGTGTCGTAAAATTATGTCCTAGGAACAAGTTACGCACGACGGCAGCAGGACGCGCGTAGGTCTAGCTCACACGGCTACAACGTCCCAATTTAATACGACTTCTATAAGATTTATATATTTGTTGCTACGTCGTGGCGCTGGCCAATACAAGCGAAGACGTGACTGAAAATTTACTTAATGGGTTTATATAATGTTTAAAACTTTTACATTACTGGAAAGGGCCTATTTACAGCGAAGCTGCGTTAATAGAGACTTGAAAGGGTAAGAAAAGGAGAAATACGTAACGAAATGGATAAAAGTATAAGAGAGGTGATAGAGAGAAGGCAATATATCCAACTGAGGTTATTCAAATACAAGAATTATTTATTAATTTATATTCAAATCCTTTCGTTGATAAACAGTACCAACATCATCAGGAATGAATAATACAATAATGCAAGATACAACACATATGTTAAAATATAAATAGAATTGTTGCTAAATTTATACAAATTACGAAGTTTATTTTGTTGCTGTAACATTATAGACATTGAATGTAGTATCAAATTTAGAATGTATTTGTATTTGTTCTTTTATTAATTTGTTCTTTTATTAATTTGTTATTATTACTATATTTAAATATTTTGAATGCTTCATATACATTCATTCTTAATCCTTTATTAAATACTTTTATAAGCTTCATATTTTCCATATTTGGAAATTGGTGCTTATTATTAATACAATGATTTGCAAAATTTGATTTATGTATTTCTGGATTTTTGTAATCATTCAATTGTTCATTATATCTTTCTTTTAATTTTTTCTTGGTTTGAGCTATATAAGTTTTATTACAGCTTTCACATTCTACTTTATAAACACCACCTTTTTCATGAATATTATTTGGTTTATTATTATTATTCTTTATGTTTATTATTAGTTTTGTATGCAATTTTGATATTTGTATTTTAAAATAATTTAGTGATAATTTTTTTTCATTACTGTAAATAAAAATGAAGTACATATTGTATTATTATTATTTTTGTAAATTAAATTATTATGTTGTTTATTAAAAATATTATAATTAGGTTTGTCAACAGTTTTCCTTTTATAACCATTTTCAATTGCAATTTGATAAATTATGTTTTCTTGAAATATTGTTTGTGGTATATATATATATATATATATATATATATATATATATATATATATATATATATATATATTTGACTGAAAATAAATGTAGTTAATGAAAATATTCTTTATTATTGATAAAATTGAACGGATCTAAATAATATGAAATAGAAATGTGAAAGGGTTTTAATAGAAGTTTTATTTGTGTTTAAAATAAACCACATATGTTACACGTGTGACCAGACAGAAGAGAAAACCAGACAAGTTGCACCAGCGATATTAAAGGTTTCAATGTTAAAATTTATAAAGAGGAAATTTACACTTTATCTTTGAGATTTGAAAAAACCGAATTAAAGGCATACACACGTTTAACCTATATAGAATTGTATAATTTAAGACTTAATCTCAACTTAACTAAAGTTAAAAATTCTTCTATTTTACTTTTCACCAAAAAATGTTAAAAATCATCGTAATAATGAATCTAACAAGTAGTATAACTAAAAACTAGAATTTTAAATGAATATCTTCCAATACCTTGACAGCGAGCTTACAAATTGCAACCTAAACACACAACACAATCAAAGCCGCGCAATCAGGTCCAACTGTTTTGAAAACTGACGTCCATAGTACGCCGTCCAAAAACAGGGGCGGGTTTTGGCAGCGCCAATCGTCGCGCGCTCGCACGGCGCAAGCGCCCCATCCGGCCAATCCCCGACTCGGCGGTGGTTAATATCGGCATCGTTGCATCGCTATTATTTATTTCCTTGCTTCACAATTGTGTTGTTATTCAATTTGCCGTAGCGGGATTCAGAATTAATAAATCGCCAATGGAAATCTCCGGTTATTTCAGCATTACAATTTAGCTCTGTTTGTCCAATATTTTCTATATTGTTTCAGCCCTCCTGCCATGAAATATTTGTTCGTGAGGGGCGGTGGATGAATTTAATTTTGTTCTGATAAATATTTCGAAACAATTACAGAAAACAATTTGCCCATTTTAATCCACTCTGGGCCCGCGAGGGGTTGTTTAATTGTTTAAAGCAATTTCGAATTTATTCGTACATGGCTCGCAAGCAGGCCTACGGATCGGGTTTATCGTCACACCTGTTAGGCTGTGGGAACATCTATGCCCCAATTATTCGGGGATTTAGAAATGAAAATTATCTCCACTAAAATCTTGTATTTAATGTTTCATATTAATCACAAATGGTAGTACGCTATTTTTTAAATTCCTTCTATTAGTTCATACTCTCCTTATACACTCTCTTGTACAAATTTTCAATCGTTATTAAAATAATTTTTATTCATCCACTCAAGTTCAAATTTATATTTTCTTAAACTTGTAGTGCATTGCACTTGTTGTTAATACAGTTTTTTTTCAAATATTAATTGATTATTTAAATTTAATTAATTTTGTTTTATCTTTTCCCACTTTATATTGTGATTCTGTGATACATATTTATATTAATTGTAATTATTGAATAAGAAGTAACTAAAATAAAGTTTTTCTTTGTTGACCTCAGGAGAAATTGGCTTTAATTACAAACACACATACACACACACAGGCCAATACCTATATATACATATATATATATATATATATATATATATATATATATATATATATATATATTACTTGTTTTTATTTTATTACACTGTAATTGATTTATTTCGCAAGATTAAATAAAATTTTTGTTCCAGAATACATCATGTAGCCTATAAGCCTATTTATGTAGCACATTAAAAATAATTTTGTTATTTATTGATAATTTATTTTTCTGTTTTTTATTTAATTTCTTCTAATATTTCGCACTCAACTTAAAAATATCTTGTTATTTTCAATCGTTAGTAAAAGACTTTCCGTCCATCCATTCGAATTCAAATATATTTTTTAAAAAAACATGTAGTGGATGTCACTTGACGTAAATACAGTTCTTACAAGTATTAATTCATTAATTAAATTTAATAATGAAATAATTAAAAATATATATGGGAGAAAAACTTTTCACAAACGGGGCAAGGTATGCAATATAGTTACTCCTTCCCATTTGGCTTAAAATAAGTGGTAACAAATAATTTCATAAAACAGTTGTTTTTATGTTATAGGTTCAAGGTAGAACAGTTGTTTTAACGCCTAGGTTATGTTACTTTATTCATAATAATTGTAATTATTTAATAAAAGCTACTAAATATATTTTTAGGTCGGTATTGACTTAAATTGTTTTTGTTTATATTACTTGTTATTAATTTCTTCAAATTTTGTCTCCATTTTATTTGCATTATAACCCTCTTTACGAGAACCTTTGCTTTATAGGGAACTTTAATCCAAAATGACAACTCTCATCCTTATTATCCTAATGTTGTAAGGACGAC
>JBAIZL010000002.1:327697644-328267644 GCA_036971475.1 Prosapia bicincta
ATCACGTGGGGGGTGGTTATCAAATAATATATGAAATTGTCAAAAACTGAACGGTTAGATCGTCTGTAAGACGTGAAGGCTTATATACCGTGTTAAACCAATATATATATATATATATATATATATATATATATATATATATATATATATATACATATATATATATATATATATATATATATATATATATATATATATATATATATGATAGCCCACATAATGTGTTAAAATATTCGCATGCAAGCCTACATACATACTATGCTAGGCCAACATGCATTGATAGTTGTTTTACCAGTCCAAGCATGACTCTTACCTAAGGTCTGACTCCAGAGAGGATTTACCTAAGGTCTGATTCCAGAGAGGCCTTATCTGAGACCTGGCCTCAAGCATAACTTTACCTAAGACCCGACTCCGAGCTGGCTTTACCTATGGCCAGACTCCGGGGTTGCTTTATCCAAGGGCTGACCCTAAGGTAGCATTACCTAGGGCCTACCTCAAAGGTAGCTTTACCTAAGATT
The DNA here is from genome assembly GCA_036971475.1 of Prosapia bicincta. NCBI lineage: Eukaryota > Metazoa > Arthropoda > Insecta > Hemiptera > Cercopidae > Prosapia > Prosapia bicincta. The sequence continues at coordinate 327,698,163 of JBAIZL010000002.1, forward strand.
TGATGGAGGTATTTTTAGTATGCTGTAAGTGATACAACAGACCTAGACAATATGTGTAAAGCCCCAGATCATAAAGGCCTTGACGGTTTCTACATAGCAATTTTGGTAGGCGTTGGTAGCTCAGATCATAAAGGCTTTTGCCAGTGCCTTCACTAACCATAACCCATTTGTACTAGGTGTAAGTTTGTTGGTTGATTTGCGTAAGTTTTTCAACTTTGATTAGTTGAAACGTTAATAATTTGATCTGGCCATAGCCGCCGTAGCCTATTTGAACTTGGTGGAAATGTTGTTAGTTTGAACTTCGTGTATGTTGGTCGGCTAAACTTAGCATAATGTTGTTTAGTTGAAACGTTGGTCATTTTATCTAGCTCTGTTGTCAGGCTATGTATTTGATTCAGGGTTAGGTATCTATTGTCTAGCTATGTAGCCTATGGTCAGGCTAGGTATGTTGTCAGGCCTTGTAGGCTATGGTGAGGCTAGGTATCTGTTGTCAGGGTGTGGGTTACACTTAGGCTTACTCTTGCATTACCATAGATCCGTGTCTAGTACCTGACGGATAACCGGCTTAGCATAATATGTGGGTTTACATACATATTACCCTAGCCATGCATTGGATATTATGTGTTAACTTGTATTCACACCTCTCATCGGATACTATGTGATAACCCATAGTCAATCTATGTATCGGATACTATGCGATAACCCATAGTCAATCTATGTATCGGATACTATGTGTAAGCTCTAGTCAGGCTATGCATCAGATACTATGTGTTAACCATTAGCTAGGCTACGCATCGGATAATATGTGTTACCTTGTAGTCAAGCTATGCATCGGATATTATGTGTTAACCCTAGTCAGGTTATGCTTTGGAGACCTTGTGTTAACCATTAGTCAATCTTTGCCTCGGATACTATGTGTTAGCCCTAGTCAGGCTTTGCATCGGCTACTATGTGTTAACCATTAGCCTAGCTATGTATCAGATACTATGTGATAACCATTAGCCAAACTATGTAATGAATATTATGTGTTAGTTTGTAATCAACCTACTCAACGGATACTTTGTGATAACCCATAGTCAGGCTATGCTTTGGATGCTGTTTGTTAAACCATACTCAAGCTATGTATTGGATATTTTGTGTTACCTTGTAGTAAAGCTACACAACGGCTACTATGTGTTAACCATTAGCCTAACTATGCAATGGATACTATGTGTTAGTTTGTATCCACCTTCTCATCGGATACTATGTGATAACCATAGTCAGGCTATGCATTGGATGCTATTTGTTAAAACATACTCAAGCTATGCATAGGATATTTTGTGTTAACCACTAGTCAAGCTAACTATTAGTTAACCACTAGCCTAGCTATGAATCGGATAATATATGTTGGTCATTAGCCAGCCTATGCAATGGATGTGTTAACCACTAGTCAAGCTACACATCGGATAATATGTGATAACCCATAGTCAAGCTATGCATTGGATGCTATTTGTTAAAACATACTCAAGCTATGCATCGGATATTTTGTGTTAAACACTAGTCAAGCTAACTATTAGTTAACCACTAGCCTAGCTATGAATCGGATAATATATGTTGGTCGTTAGCCAGCCTATGCAATGGATGTGCTAACCATTAGTCAGGCTACACATCGGATACTATGTGATAATCCATAGTCAGGCTCACCATCGGATACGATGTGTTAACCATTAGCGAGGCTATGCACTGGATATTATGTGTTTGGGCATACTCAAGCTACTTATCGGATACTATATGTTAACCCATCGTCAGGCTATGCATCGGATACTATGTGTTAATGATTAGTCTAGCTATGTATCAGGTATTATGCGGGCAAGTTGTAGTCAGGCTACTGTGTGATAACCATTAGCTAAACTATGCATTGGATATAATGTGTTATAATTTGTAGGCCCTGGTCGGCTTAGCATAATATGTGTGCAGGCTTACACACATGTTTGTTTAACGCAGTATGTAGGCCTAACATAGTATATACGCCTATCTATGATAGCATGGATGTTGGCTTAGCGTAGTATTTATGTAGGTTTAAACACATATTTGTTTAACAGCGTATATATGGCTATTTAGAGTATATTGCATGCTGGCTTTACATAGTATATATACCTGAATGTTGGCTTAGCACTGTATGTATATAGGTTGCGTGACTTTTTTTAAATTATATTGTAGTATTTGTTGACCGTCATCTATGTGGGCGTGATAGGTTATGCATTGGTAGCTGCCTTTACACAGCTATGGTGGTATGCAACGGTAGCTATATCATATAGTACTTCCCGTATTATACGGTTGCCTGCCTGAGGTTCTACCTGATAGACGAGGTGTAAATGTGTGTCAGGCTCTGATCATATAGGCTTTGGCCAGTGGTTTACCGACATAGTAGGCACATTTAGGGATTCATGTAAGTCGGCTTAACATAGTATGTATGCAGGTTTACATGCATATTTGTTTAACACATTATGTGGACTATCACGTATGTAGGTTTAACGTGGTATATACGCCTATGTATGATAGCATGCATGTTGGCTTAGCATCGTTTTAGGATCGTTTTATAACATATATTTATTCACGTTTTGTGATAGGCCTCATTATTAGTGTTTCTCCATATATATCTTTATATCTAGATACATTTACAGCTATAGGATATATCCGTTGAGGCTATTTGATTATTTACACTGATTTCTGATTATATATGTATGCCTTGGTATGACGATATTACATAGTAAATTGATATAGTAATCAAAACATAAACACGCGCCTAGATTCACAACGACACAGCCGCGCGGATTTCAAGCTTGCTATAGTGGTCACCGGCCGTCGTTGCGGTTTTAAGATAATGTGTTATCTCTGCAAGTTTGCACATGTTAAGCACACGGTCACCGGTTATGTAGACCACGCGTATTCCCTCAAACGATAAGGCTATGTCGCGTTGTTTATTAATTTAGTAGCATAGACAAATTTCGAGTTTGGCAATCATAACCCTTTGCCCCGCATCAGCCATATCATTTAGGGGTAGAACACTCTAGTTAGGGTGGGCCTAATACCTGCATAGAGTCGCTCGAACGCGGATACGTCGTCAAATATATTAAATCTTTACGTGGGCTTGATAGGTTATGCATTGGTAGATGTACCCTATAGTACCTCCCATATTATACGGTTGCCTGCCTGAGGCTCTACCTGATAGAGGAGGTGAAAATAGCTCAGATCATAAGGGGTTTGGCCTGTGGTTTACAGACATAGTAGGCCCATGTATGTTGGCCTAGCATAGTATGTATGTAGGCTTGCATATATATATATATATTGGTTTAACACGGTATATAAGCCTTCACGTCTTACAGACGATCTAACCGTTCAGTTTTTGACAATTTCATATATTATTTGATAACCACCCCCCACTTGATGCCTGATTCCAGGGTTACTTTACCTATGGGCAGGCTTCGGGATGAGTTTTACCTGAGGCCTTGCTCCGTGTTAGCTTTACCTAAGGTCTGGTTCCTAGGTGACTTTACCTAAGGCCTGGTTCCAGGGTTACTTTACCTAGGGCGTGGTCTCGGATTGGCTTTACCTGAGGCCTGGCTCCTAGGCGGCTTTTTACCTAGGACCCCGATTAATTTTGGCAATCTGAAAACAACCCACAGGTGATCCCACCCCCACAGCCTACCATAATGGACTCTACACATATCCCGTACGGTCTTTTGATCCAAACGATCGATTTTTGGCAATTTCATATTTTATTTAAATACTACCCCTAGGTGAACCCGCCCCCGCATCGGTCCATAATGGACTCTAGACATATCCCGTACTGTCATTTGATCCAACCGATCGATTTTTGGCAATTTCATATTTTATTTAAAAACTACCCCTAGGTGAAACTACCCCCAACCGTAGCGATAATACACTCTAAACTCACCCTATCGGTCAAGGCACATTTTTTCAAAAACTACCCCCCACCCCGAATCTACCCCCGGGGAAGGTCCTGAACGTAGCTGAGGACACCCCCACACGTAGGTTAGGTTAGGTTGGATGCAATTTGGCTAGCTTAGGTTAGTGGGTTAGAATTTATTTTTTTCGAAAAACTACCCCCACCCATCTAAACGTGGTCGAACCCATCCCCCGAGGCTACGATCAAGGCCGGGTGTATCATCCAAAACTACCCCTATAGTCCTAGGTGACGTACAGGCCGAGTTAGGGGTAGTTGTGCTATAGTAGCCCCATATCTACTGTCGATACCTAACATTTTCGATTCCGATACTCAAATTTTTCTTTCGATTCTTAAGTCAATTCTCGATTCTTTTAAGTTATATAGGTCTTCATGATATTCTCTAATAATGAATTAAGTTAACATCTTGGTCATTCGGTGAAGCCTATTAGGAGTTCCTTATTAATGTAATAGGCTACACAAAACGTTCGTCCTTGATTTATGATTAGGAATTTATGAAAGCATGACAAACATATCGGATAAAAGTAATGTTTTATTTAAAATTACAAATATGAACTTCAGTTCACAATTACAATATAACTTAAGTAACAGGCATTTTGTTTGTATAACTGGAAAATTGAAACTATCTTTTCTTTGTGTTTTGTTGCGACATCTATTAAGTGGTGGTTAGGTTAGACGGAGGGATAGAGAGAGAGAGAGAGAGAGAGAGAGAGAGAGAGAGAGAGAGAGAGAGAGTGTGTGTGTGTCGATCACTCCCGAGTGCCAGTGAGACAGAAGTGCGATGACAAACGGACCAGAAATCCTTCCAATCGTCTTTGTTATAGCGTCTTAAATAATAACAATAATATTCTTGTCATCTCAAATAAGCATTTTCTTCAATCGTTTAATTCATTCAAAGCAACTAATACATAGATAAGACATATATGAAGATAATGAATTATATTTCCTATAAATTACCCCACATATTTTAAAACCGTATATTAATATATTTAAAAAAATAAGAATCGGAATCGACACTTTAAACAATGGAGAATCGAGGATCGACGATTCCTGGAATCGAGAATCGGAATTGACCCATCCCTTGTTGCATAAACACCAACTCCAGGATCCTGTGATTTACCTATAAGACGATACTGCAACAAAACTGACTCATTCGAAACCATCTAATATTACGGCTACAACCTGTTTAATAGTCAGTTCATCCTTGTACTTATATATTGTGTTTTAACCAGAACGATAATACTACAATCATTACAGCTTTACTAAACCGGTTCCTAACTAAAGCACCAAAACTATTACCCAGTCCTCGGACACTCATACATTACGCCAGATAAGAGTATTTTGTGTAAGAGAGAGAAAAGTAAGACAACTTGGAAGCATAGCCCTCTTCAGTGAAAGTGGGACTGTTACAAGATTAGCTTCGGATTTATAGAGGAAAACTGGATGGATCTGTCTAGATCAACTAGAAACCTGGGGAATGGCGCTTCACGTTTTCGCCTTGCAAACGATTTATATTGACAGAGAGTAAGGAAAGAAATAGCCTAGTGAGAATTGGGTAGTGGAAATAGCTTACCGTGATGACATTGGTTCTTCCAACGGAATACTAAAGAAAGGTTGTCATTTGGAAAACCTAAGGCCTGAAACTAAACTAAGGGCGGCTCCAGGATAGACTTTCGAGGGTGGCACAAAACATAGGCTGGTTTAGGGCGGAAAACTTTCAAATGTAAAGGCCTGGAAAAGAAATTTGAAGCTATTCTTGTACCTAAAAATCACAGGAAATTTGACATTTTTCATCAAAACATGCACTTTGCCTGAATTTACATAGATACTAAAATGATTATTTTGTACGTAACACAAAATATTGTTTGAATTTGATCGTTTCACCAAACTGCTCGGTCTGACGAAGTCGTAGTACACAGACTGTTAGTACAGCCGAGCCGGGACGTAACTAGTGCGGGACTTGTCACACGCCAGTGTTTATACTGGGTGGAATTACCAACGTTATCAGAGGAATTTTTACACCTAACATTACATAAATGTAAAAACAATATACATTGCTTTAAAGTAAAAGTCAAATGAAAAATATATGTTTATAAGTTGACTAGGATAAATTAAAACGTGTTCTGAATATGAAAAATATATTTCTAAAATAGAAATACTACCTAAATTCTCGGGGAAGGGTGCAACTCTCCCTACTGCCCCTCCCTTGGAGCTGTCCTTACACTAAACTAGGGATGGGCCGATTCCGATTCTCGATTCCAGAAGTCGTCGATTCTATTGGTATCGAAGAATCGTCGATACTCGATTCTCCATTGATTAAGGGGCCGATTCCGGTTCTTGTTTTTTTTTACTTTTAAAATACCTGTCCGATGTAATTTATAGGAAATATAATTAATTACCCACTATCTCTTATTCAAGTATTAGTTGCTTTGTATGAATTAAACGATTAGAGCAAATGCAGATTTGAGAGCATATTATTATTATTTATGACGCAACATCAAAGACCCTCGGAAGTATTTTTGGTCCTTTTGTTTGCCATCACTCTTCTCGCTCTGCTGTCTCACTCTCACTCGGGAGGGCTAGACACTCTCTCCCTCCGTCGCTGGCCACCAATACCCCAACACTACTTCATACATGTCGATGCAAAACACAAAGAAAAGATAGTTACAATATTCTTCAGTTATACAAACTGAAATGACTATTACTGAAGTTATATTGTAACTGTGAACTAAATTTCACATTTGTAATATTAAATAAATCATTACTTTTATCCGATATGTTTGTCGCCCTATTCATAAATCAAAGATGAACGTTTCGAGTGGCCTATTACATTAAAACAGAACTTTTAAAAGGCGTTACCATCTGACCAAGATGTTGAATAAAATCATTATTACAGAATATCATGTAAGCCTATATAACAAAAAAGAATTGAGAATCAACTTAAGAATCGAGAATCGAAAATTTTAGGTATCGGCCCATTCCTACACTAAACTAAATTGTGTTTCACTCAATCCTGCAAAAGTGAAAGATGTCAAAAAAAGCTTTTTGTAAAGTATTATGGAGCAATGAGATCAACTTTATTATCTTAAATTTTACGTTTCCAAGATCACTCACGATAAACATCAGAATCCTGATGAAGAAGAAGATAAAAATGACAAGTAAGGAAGATGAAGTCTCAGTTCTAGAGGGGAAATATGGATTGTAGGAATGAAACTCTTGTTATTATATAACTAAACATAAATACACAGTATCGTAATAACTGAATTAAACAAATTTGTTTTCAAAAGTTTAATCACTGAGTACAACTTTATGCACCATTGGTGCAACTAAACTGCCTAAATCTGGCCTCCCCTGCAACAAAACTACCTAGCACTTCTCTCCTCTACCTAAACTCCTAGCTCCAATATATATTGTAATTTTCTACTTATAAAAAGGTAATTTAGTTGAAATCACTGTATAAAATTTATTTTTATATTTCATTAATAAAATCAACAAAACCATTTCTTGGAATCTTATACTTAGAATTATAGACTTTTTGCTTCTCCTGAAAAATTTAAGAAAGTAGAGTGAGTTTTGGAATTGGCTGACTCAGTTATTATTCTTGAATTTTGTTCAAGTGATTACATTGTTAAAGTGATTAATCAATTGTTATGTTTTTCATTGCTAAAAACTCTTGGTTACTGTTAACTTGGTTTAAAGGAAATCTTTCTTCATATTATAATATTTTTGTTGTAAAACTTGGCACTTTAAAACAAATTTTACCCAAACAATAAAAAGAAATTTTATAAATTTGGTGGCGGTGGTCAACTAATCCATTCACTGCACTCCTGGTTACATGAAAGTTTGAAATTACGTTTGATCTTTAGGAAGACACTTTCTATTGGCCTGCGAATGACATCTAGTGGTCAAATGCTAAACTAACATTTGTGATTTTTACAGTAAAACGTACGCTATTGTCTTTCTTAAATTTAACTAGGTTCTAAAAAAATTAACTTTTAAATGATAACTTCTTCATCGTACTTAAATTAAATATAAACTTGAACTAACCAGGGTGTAAGTGCTTAATATAGTACGCCTACTTGTTTTTAGTATATAGCAATTGTTTTAATTTTTTATTTCTGATGGATTTTGATTCTTTTAGTCCTATTTAATATTAATATATGGTTTATCTATATCTACATGATTGGACTGGCAGTATATATTTGATTTCATTAACAAACGTTTTAATTAACTTATGTTTTTCAAAAACTAAACTTTTAATAAAACCAATTATATTTTTCTTTATTTCTTGTTGGTTTGTTTGGTAGATAATGAACTTAAGTGTTGGTTTGTTTGGTAGGTTATGAACTTGAATTTTTTTTGTTGCTAGATAATTATCTTGAGTAAATTTGTTTGGTAGGTAATGATGTTGAGTTGGTTTATTTGGTAGGTAATGAACTTGAATTGCTTTGTGTTGGTAGGTTATTATCTTGAGTAGGTTTATCTGGTAGGAAATGTTGAGTCTGTTTGTTTGGTAAGAATTGTTGAGTCGGTTTGTTTGGTAGGGAATGAACTTGAGTTGGTTTATTTGGTAGGTAATGAACTTGAATTTCTTTGTGTTGATAGATAATTATGTTGAGTAAGTTTGTTTGGTAGGTAATGATCTTGAGTTTGTTTGTTTGGTAGGTAAAGATGTTGAGTTGGTAGGTAATGAACTTGAGTTGATTTGTTTGGTAGATAATGAACTGGAGTTTGTTTGTTGGGTAGGTTATGAACTGGAGTTTGTTTGTTGGGTAGTTTATGAACTTGAGTTGGTTTGTTTGGTAGATAATGAACTGGAGTTGGTTTGTTTGGTAGATAATGAACTTGAGTGGGTTTGTTTGGTAGGTAATGAACTTGAGCGGGTATGTTTGGTAGATAATGATGCAGAGTTGGTTTGATTGGTATGTAATGCTTGAATTGCTTTGTGTTAGTAGGTAATTATCTTGAGTAGGTGTTTGATAGGTAATGAACTTAAGTTAGCTTGTCTGGTAGATAATGAACTCTTTGAGTTAGTTATCACTGGGAGGTTCAAATTATAATTTTAAATTACTTCCTTGTTCATGTTTTATCTTTTTATTTTTTAACTAACATTTACAGTTTGTGTTAATAGAACTGATTTATTATATATAAATATTATATAATATTGTAGGGAATGTTGCAATATGTACACTGCAAATAAACCCAACCTGATACACACTCATAATGCTATTACTATTATTTATTATAACCAAACTGCAAACTTTTCAAACGTTAATATTACTTTATTGTAGTCAATCTATTTTTTTATATACTCTAATTGTTGCATAGCTTGTTTGTTATAAAACTGTGTCTATTTTATATGTTGATTATTTCATCAATTTATACAACTACACGCTATTGAACAGCACATTAGTTATGTAACACAAATAATTATAATATTAATTTAAAAAATTGATTATAAGTTGATCGAACAAATCACTTAAAATAAACAGACCAATTTCAATTTGAAAATGTACCTATAAATTAGAACATAATTCCAAACTTTTTTCACCAAGTTACAGTATAAAATGATTACCAGTGCCTGCTGCAAATGTAAAATTAACTACAGAAAATCTGAAGGCAGTGGGAGTCTAATATTTACGTTAATGGGAAGTGGCTTCTCCTAAAAAAAAATTGACATCTTTATGCTCAAATGCATTGCTTTAGGCCTAAAAATTATAATATTTCTAGCATTTTAGTTTTTCCTATCACGTAAAATATTAGCATTTTTAACATACTAATGAATCATTTAATATCCTCATTAAAAATAACATAATCTTTAAAGAAAATCAATTGGTATTTTACACATTAAAAAGCCTCATTTTACAGTTAATGAAAACTGCAGTAATAATAATTGTTCATGTGCCACGAGAGAAAAAAACTTTGCATTTATTCAAGAAGAGTGATGTATCTCTCCTTCAACACAGTTTAATGAACCTGGTATCTCCCTCCTTTTCTTCTGGTTGACTTTATTCACTAAGCATTATTATCATGTTTGGTTTTATTATACTTTATTCTGGATTTCGCGGCACACCATTTGGAAGACACGGAAATAGAGGTTTCTGTGAAATCGAGATGTTTGTAAGAAGAGTTTTAGTGTACTACTCAGTTATAAATTTGCAGTTATGTAACAATTTGTTACTAAGTAGTTTATAAAAACCTTTCAAAAGTGTTCATATTTATAAATATATTTACTTCTTACGATTCTTGTTTTACATTGATGTGTAAACTTACCTGATTACATAGTGTTATTTTTGTGATGTAAATGGCCTTATGGGAAACAAGCCTAAGGTCAGGGACATAGCCAGAATGATGGTTGGGGGGGGGGGGGGCACGAGCCCAGGGTGGAGCCTACCTGGAGCGTGAACATTTTCATATCTAGAAATCATATTTTAAGCTATTTTGGCATTTAAAATTACACAACTGCTGGGTCGCCAAGAAGCAGTTTTGCTAAAAACCTGGTTCTCCTGAAACTCTATGGGAATAAGGTCAAGCATTCAATACAATACTGCTCTTCAGTTGAAGAGTGAAAGATCATAATTGAATTTCATGCATTTACATTAACGTGATGCTTACAAGTACTGGGTACTTTTTTTACCCAGTGAAGTAGTTTTAATTTCCCCCCTTTAATTTAAAATGATAAGCAAAGGAAAACATTGTTCGTATTAAAACTTGATGCAACTGTGGTGTAATTTTTAATTATAAAATAATATGACCTCTAAACCACAGCAATCATCTTCAGAGGAAATCACTACATGACTAACAGTTAGTCTTGCAATAATCTCCTCTGAAGATGATTGTTGTACATCAGTAGGTAAATAAAGTTTGTGGTTGAAGAGGTTTTATTTATTTATAATGAACATTACACCTCAGTTATAGGGGTGATCAAGGAAATCGTACCGAAGAATTCACCTTACAGAACATCTTAAATCCAATTGTTGAGAATGGCGATGTAGTTACTTCGCTGGGGTAACAGCCACACTATTACGAACCAAAACAATGATTTGTTCAGTTCGGCCAAAACGACGTCGTCCAAGATTTTCAAGGTCGACTGTTGAACCCGTCTCAAAAAACTTTTTTGTGAGTCAGTGCACTGTTGATTCATTTGATGCTTCATTACGTCCTAGAGTACCACAAAGTCGCCTGACAGTAGCCGGATAACTCTCTCCGCTATGATAAAACATTTTAACGATTGACACTCTTTGTGCACAAATAACATCTCCATGGTTATACGCAGAATGAAAGAACAAAAGAAATACCCGCTGTATCAACAATCAGAATGTCCCAAATAATAGAAACAAGGTCAAACATTGTTGCCAACCAATAAACAAACATTTACCAGCAATTTGAAAAGCGGCGCTTTTTTTAAAATACCTTTTACATTAAAGTGATGAGTATTAATTTAAAAGTATTGTTTAAGTACTTAAAGTCAAAGTGATAAAGAAATCAGTGTTGCAAAGTAATATATATAGAATTCAACACAGCAAGACAGGCTGCAGTCCAAGAATATGGTTCTAAAGGTAAGGAAAATACACGCCCACATACAATTCAATAAACTATGCCTAACTCACAACTTAACATCCACATATGCGAAAATAAACCAAAAAAAAACAACACTAAAGCAGCTACAATTACCAAACAAAAAGCAGAAATAATTGTTTATTCCACTTAAATCTCGTAAACACTATCGGACACGATATCACATTACAATTGGTAACAAACACTAATAATTGGGCAACCAATAAAATAATAAACATCAAAAATGACCACAATAAAAAGATTAATCAACTATTAGGTAAAACAAAAAACACAACATACTCTCAACCTACACTCAAATTCTACCTCCGTACAGTTAACCTCACTAATACCAAATTCACACAACACGAAATGAATTTAATAAACAAAGGCCTAAAATACAACATACATTATAAATCAAATAAATTAACAAACAGAAACAGCCATACAAAAAACCGTCACCAAAGACCAAGACTCACTTCGACATGACATAAAAAACCTAACCAAACCGAAAAACGTAACAAAAAAAAAACATGAACAATGAAATTAAAATCGCTGCAAAAATAAAACAAAAAGCCCAACTAAACAACACTACACTCACCACAGCAGACAAAGGCAACACCACAGTAATTATTAATACAAACAGCCTAAATGACAAAATCAATGATTGCATAATAAATAATAATATAGTACAACTACATACAGACCCAACAGAGAAATATCACAGAACCATCAAACAACTACTTAATACATTATCAACAAAAACAATAAATCCCACCTAAAACAAATCCACCCTAAAGCACCTACCCTCTTCCCACAACTCACAAACTCAATGTCCCCATACGAGCCATCATCAACTACCAAAATGCCACTGCACATAAATTAGCAAAATACATGGACAAAATAATCAGACAATCCATAAACTTAAACACAGAAACACACATAAAAAACAGAACAAACCTCATACATAAAATAAAAGACATAAGCATAACACACAATTCAATGCTACACTCACTCGACATAACAAATATGTACACCAACATACCCATACCCGAAACACTCAACATCCTAGTAACCCAATTAATACAGAACAACATACCTACAGCCCACGTTACCGAAACCATAAACACCCTCCAAACCATCACCAAACAAAACTATTTTACCCACAACTCAAACTTCTAATCACAACCAGATGGCCTACGCATAGGAAGTCCTATCAGTAGTGTCTTAAGCGAAATTTTTCTACAACACATAGAAAACACTAAGATACTTACAAACAATAAACACGCACACAAAATCATTTACCTGCACAGATATGTTGATGATATCATAACACTATACAGAGACAACTCCCGTCAATGCGAAAAACTCCTTATCTACACTAATAAAATACACCAAAAACCAACTTCAGAAATTGAAACCAACCGATCCATAAACTTCCTCGAACTAACCATAACAAAAAGCCACACACAAAAACACAGCTTCTACATTTACAGGAAACCCATAACAACAGACAGACTTAACCACAACACCTCAAACCTATCCAACACAAACACGCTGCCTTCAGATCCATGCTCTATACACTTAAAGAAGTCCCAATGACCACCGAAAACATAAACAAAGAACTAAACACAATTAAATATTTAGCATACACAAATGGATACAACACCACAATAATAGACAAACTATGGTACAAAATACAAAAAAACACCAAAATTAACACTACAGACAGGGATATATATATATATATATATATATATATATATATATATATATATATATATATATATATTTTAGGTTAGTTTTGGTTGGTAAAGATTATTTAGATTTTTTGGACTAGGAGACTGACAGACTTACCTTGGTAAGAGTCCACACTGTAGTCTTGAGATAGAAACACATAAAAGCACTTAAACAATGATATATTTCAACCACACAGTGGTCTTTATCAATCGAAGAGAAAACACAAAAAGAAATATGAGAGAATGAAATAAAATAAAATCTATCTCAAGACTACAGTGTGGACTCTTACCAAGGTAAGTCTGTCAGTCTCCTAGTCCAAAAAATCTATATATATATATATATATATATATATATATAAGTGAATACAAAAAACAGTGTTGCCAAGTTAAATGCATAAGAAATCTCTTGCATACTGAAATTCACAAACAAATTTCCTAGTGATCAATTTTGTATTTTTTAAGCACAAGAGAACTTTTATCACCTGGTAGAGATGGCGGCCCTTGTTTGCTTGGTAAAGATGGCAGATTTATGACTCATGTACACAATCAAACTCGTAAAGAGATAAACTCTATTGAAGTGAAGAAGGTAATAACCCAAAAGAAATGCATGGATAGGATTGCAGAAGGATGGATGGAACATGGCAGTTTAATTCCCTCAGCCAAGGTACATAACACAAACAATACAAAATACATGAATAGTAATCAGACATTTTATTCAGAAGTGGCAACGAGAAGATAAAATTTCAGAAACATTTTCAACATCTGATAATTATGCGTAACATTCAAAGACATATCTAGATAGTATCTACGTGTAGATGAATATAATACAACAGTACTTCTTCTTATTATATTTTAAAGTTACCATAAACACAATATTTTATTATTACAGAGGGACAACAGTTTCTGCTAATTACAAATTTAATAAATGTTTCAATTTAAACACAATAAATATTTATATTTTTTAAAGTTTTATGCTTACTAATTCTCATTTGCACTTAATAAAGAGTTCCATTTATACTGAGTTTTCAATGTAATTAAATTTATTACGTTTAAATAAAAAGAGGTTTACAAACCGAACAAGTTGATAAAATGGCTAGCAAAATTCTTAGGTTTCCGCAACTTGTAGTAATTGCCACAAACTTTATTAAACCAGAAGGTTGTCTTTTTACAATATTCTCATTAATGTCTTTCTGTTGAAAGCCAAACTCCATTTTAATCTTTGTTTACTAAAAAAACCAAAAACAAAAATATCTCTCATTGACATTGAAAATTCCCACACATTTCACACTAACTCGATACTAAGACTTAGAAATGTGAGACTTTTCATTACAAATTGTCCCTCTGTTAGCACATATTGAAATAAATAAATCTTTTGAAAATATCTGAAATACAAAAAAACAACAGTCTTATGTGCTAAAATAATTAACAATAATTTCATAAGGATTTTATAAACGATGTTTTTGAAATATTTACAGTTATATATGTTCTGTAGCTGTTTTTAATTAAAGAACAAATGTTAAAACTGCCTCTACTAATATTACTGTTATGCTTTTGTTTAGCAAATTTCATTGGATACTGTTACACCCTCAAGTGTTGTTATAATAATAAATAGATTTATTTGTAAACATCTGTTATTGCTTCTTTATTTGCAACAAATAAATTTGCTAGAATTTAAGTATAAATATATATGTTAAGACAGAAATAACACACTTCTTCATTTCAGACATACATATTTTCATTTATATATAAATTTACATTTTTCCCACACACAAATTATTCATTCCACATTCAATAAATAGAACTGGTTTTATATTTTTGTGTTGTCAGCAATCTAAACAAAAAAAATGTGCTGTTACGTTCAGCTAACCAAGCACTTGCTCACTCTCGCTTTCTAGTGTACTACCACTTCTGAAAACATGTTATATTTTCAGAATTTTCTATACATCAACAGCTTCTGCATCCCATATGTAAACATATATTACAAGATTGTTTGTTATTTTAAACCGAAGCTAATTTGTCATCGAATCGATCTAATATTGACCGTCACATGGACGTCATCTTATATAGTTCATCAAATTGTTGTTTTCCTATATATTACAGGAAGCTATGATCAGCGATGCATTTGAACTGAAACTGGGCGGACTGTAGTTTTATAATTGCCATGAGTGTTTTTTCAGTCCTTATCAAGTTTGTTGGAAAGTATTTATACTGAATCAACGCAGCCCTCCACCTCCCGTCTCGCCTACTGTGATCACTAATGGCCAAGTGCATGGTTAAATGGTTGCGAAGGTATTTTCTTTCTCCTCAAAAATTAGAGCCGCAGAGCACACAACAACTAAGAGTCATTATATTTTGGTAAAATTTATTTCTAAACATGTATTATATAACTGTAATCATTGCTAATCCATAAAAGATCAATTAAAATAAGTGCAGAGTTAAAACAGGAATGTACGGAAAATTTGTTGGCCTACTCTACGAAACCTAAGGTGTTTAAAGATATCCACTGTATTACCTACTGACATTGAAATCAAAGCTAGTCTTTAATAGCATTATTTCCTCAAACCTGCTACTTGATATCAAATAGTGTGATTTATTATAACTAGCTTATGGCACCTGGACATTTTTTATATTATAACCATGAATCGCAACATTAAAACCTATACTAAGATGAAAATAAACTTTGTAATTGATTATATATTGTTTTAAAACTTTTTTAAACTTCTATAATTAGATCTATCTTGTATACTTTTCATTTTATTAAACAAAAATTTGTTTCATACCTGTAAGAAAAATATTATTAAAATATGTATTAAATTTTTTAAAAATAATATTTAAATTAAATTTCATAAATTTTAACTTGAATATGCTAATATTTTTGCTCTTAATAATGTTACTTATACATATTTTTTTTCAATTAGTGAAATTAAATTTGCCTGCCCAGTTTAATCATTCTAAGCTAGTCTACTTTTACTAAATTATACAAAATTTAAATACTTTTTATGTCGGTTCAGCACTACAGTATTGCTTATGTTTAGAACACTTAAGGGTATAACATGGTTACTAGAAAAATAAAATTACATTCTGCAATATTATTATAAATCATTAAATTTCATACTTGCATACATAAGAAGAATATTCAAAAAATTATTGAATCATCAGCCATTTTGATAAAAGAAGGTCACAAATTAAATTAACGTAAATTTATAATTTGAACTTTACAAGGTATAAATAACCTTTTGCAATATTAAAAAAAGCACAGATTGCAGATTGCTTCTCACACATAAAAATATAAATACATTAGAGTTTAAAAGCAAATGTTTTGAGTTGTTCCACTACATCACTTTTTAATAATTCACTTTTTTATACAGAGCACATAATTAAATTTGATTAAATATCAGCAGATATTAAAGAAACATGATTTCTGTAACAGAACAGTATTCATCCTTAAAGTCTGATCTAGAGATAAAAGTTTTGCAATAAACTATAAACATTTTCTCTAAATATTCTGAATAATTTTTCAATGATGAGAATCTAAATAATTGAAAACACCATCCTATTAACCGTAATATTAAATAAACCAAGCGATTTTTCAAAAATTCACCCCAGATATTGATGACCACATATATATACTAAGTTTACTCCTTAATTTGTTTAACTTGTTTTACAGTTAATAAACAATTAACTCGCTGTAAATACTTTAGGCAAGAGTTTATAATTGTTTATTAATTACAATTACGCTACAATGCTATCTATTGTTTTTTGTTGTTTTACAGTAATCAAGAATTTCTGTTTTAGAAAGAATTCAAAAATTTCTTGCTCCTTTTAATGGGTTTCCTCTTTGATGTACAAATGCTGTTACAATTTCGTTGTTTAAAATAGAACTACTTACGTTCCTTATATAAAAACAAAATAATGTATAAAACTGTCAGTTTAATAAAAACAATTGAATAGAAATTTAGGAATTAATTGAAATCTTGATAGACAATATAATCAAAATACAGTACTATATAAACTAAAACAACAGGCTTCTTTCTAAAAGAATTAATGCACATGCATGTTTTTTTGCAAATTGACTTTTCCTCTCTAACAATAAAATATGCTTTTTTCTGCCATTAACAATGTGATTTGTCAATAAACTCTAAAGTATTCACTATGCTACTGAAGCAATCCAAGACAATTAAAACCTACAAAAAAAGGCCTGAGACAAGAAAATTCAATCTAATGTTGTTGTTTTTTTAATATACAATATAATAAAAATTGTTGACTTGCTACCGTATTATTATTACTGTACAATTTAAAAATAAATCGTAATGTACAACAAAAAAAATGCAATAACTGTTACCTGTCTTTTTAACGTACTGGATACTAAAACCTGCATTTATTTTTGTAATGTAATAATTAAATCCAGGTAAAATCTTTAACAAGTCCTGCTTCAAACACTTTCACCTACAGTGAAAGTAGTTTTTACTGTTTCATCCCTAATAATGCAACTGCACACACTTTCTAGATAAGTTCCTTGGTGTTAAGCAACCACCTCATCCCTTATTCTTTCTGATAGGTATAAATATACAATGCTGGTTTGCAAATACCAATAGCCAATATTTTTCCTTTAGTTAGATGATACCCTCTCTGGTTATAGAACTAAATATATTAAATATTTATATTGATAATTTTTTTAATATTTGAATTATTAAATATTGAATAATTATATAACGGCATGAAATTATTTTACAATATTAAAGGAATATTTTGAATAAGTCTTTATAGACAATAAGACATAGTATTCTGCCTTGGGAAATGGAGGATTTTGAAGCCAAGAACCCAGCGTCAGCTAATTAGTTATACATATTTAAAAGAAAATTCAGTTTAGTTAGAAAAACGTTTTTTTATAAAACTATGACTAAACACTGCTTCTAAGCAATTTATTTTGCAATATATCCATTGTAACCCATCTAGAAATCTGTCATCTAATATTCCTCATGATATGAAGCTTATAAACAAAAAAAGCGGCTTCTCAAAAATTATTTTCTGCCTAATATCTAGAAAGTAACTATTATAAAACTCATAGTTCTTAAAATAAGTAGATTAGTAAATGACGATTTTACTGTCTCAGGCCAATATGCAAATAAAAGCTCTATAGGTCTAACGCTTAGAAACATTTAAAATACTGCAGAATTAACACATTCAATGCGAGTGAACTGAAGTACTCATATCACGCCAAAAGGACATTTGCCTTAAGAGATAACAGCTTGATTGAATGTGTCAACAAAATTAAAGGTGCAACAATTGGAGACAAAAAGCATATTCTAATTTAAAAACAATCAAACAAAGAGTATTATATACATCAAAATTGTACATGCTATATACAAGATGCAAAAATAGATTGCAAATGAAGGGTAGAACTATTTTAAAGCACGACCCCAATCTATAACTACATATAATAGTAATATTATTGTCCAAACTTTTGACAAGTATATTAGTTTAAGAAAAACAAACATTCAATAATTTCATAAAAATATTATTTTATATACATAGAAAAAATTTAAATGTTTAACATTTAATAAGAGTATATAGTATAGTCAGGTTAGGGAACATACATGCAATATTTATAACATGCCATGAAAGGCTGAAGGGAAAAATCCTACCCAAATTTCATTGTATTCTATTTCTGGCCAAAACTAATGCTTATTATTATTGCAAAATAAAAAACTGATAAAAAATTGAAACTGATTATGAACTATATCAAAAATTGTAGTTAAAATGAACTGGAGTGAAAATCACGAAACTGTATAGATAAGTCATTAAATACAAATATATTTAATAAGCATTTACGTGGGGTTTATTTAATGTAACTTCGGAGTGTTTAGGTTAAACCTGATTGATTAAAAGGGACTAGAAACATCTATAGCTTTGACTGAATTTAACAAAAATGTTGAGAAAACATTTCTTAATAACCTCATAAATTAAAACCTTTAAAGTCAATACTTAAATATGTAAGATTATTAACACAATAGCTGAGGGGCATATATTTTTATTTGGGACTAACTTTTGGAGCATAGAGTTGTGGGAGAAAGTAGTTCACTTATTGCCATATATATATATATAACCAACCCACCAAACGCCAAGTATGACCCATTACTGCTACAGTCAACGTGTTCATCTTAGTGATCATAGAACATCATTCTTTCTTTGGTATTCTAGGATTTTTCCCTACAGACAAGAGATTAAGCAATGCATGTATTTTAATTATAACACACCAGAAACACTTAACTGTTCTTAATATATTCAGACAAACTTTATTAAAACATGCATTACAATATATTTTTACAGTTTAAAAAGATTTTAAAAAATCTAATTAATTCAAAATTATATAGTTTTAATAACACTATTCTTTCCTTTTATAAAATTGACTTGTTTTCATTTTCATTGACCCTTTTAAGGTAAATGTATAGTTAATAGTTTCAAATATATTATATTGCTAGAATTATTATGATGTGGAAGAAAATAGATATATAAGTGTGTGTGTGTGTGTGCATGTGTAGCATGTGTTTATATATATATATATATATATATGTGTGTGTGTGTGTGTGTGTGTGTGTGTGTGTGTGTGTGTATTGTGTTTTTGTATAATATTTTATACAGACCAACATATTTAACCTTGATAATAATTTGGTCTGTGCCTACACATAAAACCCTAAAATATATTCTAAATGCACTGCCGATCAGAGAGAAAATGAAAACAGATAGTATTATTACCAGGATAAATCTCCTATACATTGACCGCATGATAGTTCTATCTTTGTTATATATTTAATGCACACAGCGTTTCATATACAAGAATGTTTTATTTCAATTACTGTAGTCTGTAATATACCAATCTATTATTGTAGCGTATTGAAATAAAAATTATAACTGTTCATGATTGAAACAAGATGTCTACACTTGAACACACAATTCTTACTAGCTATACAGTGTATTATGTACCGGCAAGAGTTTTTCAAATTAACAAATATGATCTTAATGAAACAATTAAATAGAGAATTAAAAATAAATATCATCAAAAATAAATGACAGGATTAATGATCAATTATTAGAACAGATCAAGTCCAAACACATTACCTCTTTTGTGTATTAACTAACAACGTAACATTAGGTTGAAAGTTGCAAAGTTGGCAATGGCATTAGAATGTAAAAGCATTGTGCAGTTGGGAGTAGTAAATTTTGTTTCGGTGGCGATCAGATGTAATAATTTTCAATTATGCTAATAATAAAGATTGGCGAAATACTTCAAACTACTGTAATTAAAATAAAACACTTTTGATTATGAAATAATATGTTAAATATATATATATATATATATATATATATATATATATATATATATATATATATATATGATGTTTGTTATACATATGGAATGTAACAGAAATTTTAAATACAACTCAAATTTGTAATCAAAATTGGTAAACCTTCATCTTTTTTCCTCAACACAGAAGGAAATAGATCATACACATACAAAATATTTTTCAACGATTTTAAATGAAAACAATTCCGATATTATTAATATTAATAATATAGAAATAACTAGATAAAAACCAAAATATTGTATAATTAAAATGTTTAACTAATTTAAAGTTAGATAAAGTACGAAGCATTTGCAATTATTTTTACGGTAACAATTTTAATTATTTAATTGTTAAGCATATTTGACTTTAAACAACTTTTCAAAAGATGTTTTCCATTAAATAGTTACTTACCAATATACAGCTGTTTTGATTATATTAACTACACAGTGCCATCTTAATGGTTATATACAACTAGCATAAATAATTTCCATAATATATAAAGTAAAGTAAAAATAATCAAACCCTGTTAAATTAACAAAGTGACAAGATTCAAAATGGCTTCATACAGGATTCAGTTACTGTTTGAATATCATCTTATAGTTATATCAGCGACTAGTGTATCAAGATTGCATGTTTAAGGTAACGGGGTTACAACCTGGACGTATGTAACAGGGAAGTAACCGGTACGCCCGTTTATGCTTCCTTCGTACCAGTTTTCATCTATTTTGTTAATCAAAGTTATTGTATCTCCTTCCTAAAAATTAAAAAAAAATATTATTAAAGTACAAGTTAAGTACTATAAGAATAATTGATAAAAGCTGTTGATTAGACATTAAAGTATATATGTTTTTTATTTCATTAAAGATGTTTTGGATATTGCTTTATTTCCATCATTAGGCCTTGTTATACCAACTACTAAGTCCTTGTAAACTCAAGTAAACATTTTGATAGTCAGATGAGTTTCCATATGGTTACTCGAGTTTTTTCGAATATATTACAAGTTCATATGGATACAGTTGCTGCAATAATATAAAAACCTATGTGGATCTACAGTTATGTGTGAAAACATAACAAATTCTAATGATGAAAATTATTCAATTTACAAAATGTTGCCAATGAGATAAATATATATATATATATATATATATATATATATATATATATATATATATATATATATATATATATATATATATATCAACACCAACTTTTCATGCATATTAATTGTTTTATTATTGTTATTTATTAAGTTTATTATTTTGTTATTAGTTTTGTATGCAATTTTGATATTTGTATTTTTAAATAATTTGGTGATATTTTTTATTTTATGGTCTATAAATAAAAATGAAGTCCATATTGTATTATTATTACTATTGCAAATTAAATTAATATTTTGTTTATTAAAAATATTATAATTAAGTTTGTCAACAGTTTTCTTTTTACAACTGTTTTCTAATGCAATTTGATAAATTATGTTTTTTCTCTTATTTTATAAATTAGAATGCGAAAATTGTAATAAAGCTTATATAGGTCAAACCAAGAAAAAATTAAAAGAAAGATATAAAGAACATTTGAATGCTTATATTAATCCAGAAATATATAAATCAAATTTCGCAAATCATTGTATTAATAATAAGCACCAATTTCCAAATATTGAAAATATGAAACTTATAAAAGAAATTAATAAGGGATTAAGAATGAATATATATGAAGCATTCGAAATATACAAACACAATAATAATAACAAATTAATAAAAGAACAAATGAAGTTTAACAACTCCATTTACCATCCTTCTGACAGACTAGTAATATCTAGTTTCAAATAATCAATATACCAATCACATGTAGTACTATATCCTAAACTATAAATATGTGAATCTGTGACATTTGGATATTTATACACATCTGTAATTCACTTCAGTCTTTTCTTTTTTGATTGACAAAGATCATTTTTGATCGAATATTTCAATAGTGTGACAAGTTTTTATATGTGTCTATTTATTTATTTCCAAGAGATTGCAGTTTTGGACTATTGCCACTAGGTAAGTCTGTCAGTCTCCTATCTAGTCCAAGAATTCCTAAATAAGCTTCAAGCTCTACTAGAACTAACCTATATATATATATATATATATATATATATATATATATATATATATATATATATATATATATATATATATATATAATTTCCTGACCATTAGAAAATTGGACTTTTAATACACTAAAACCCCTCATATCCAGGTCAATTTGGCAACAGCCCGAACCAGATTTATTAATAGCGGGTATAAAGACCAGTTCAACTAATCATGAATGTCATTATTGTTTGAATTGATTTGTTTGCTTTAAGAGAGTTTATTTTCTGATATGTCCCCCACAAGACTAGACATTTCTGCAGGGATGTTTGTTGACTGTCAAAACTTAGAGTGTAAATAAAGAAAGATATTTATGACCCTTCCAAATTCTATCATCTAAACATAATTGATACAGACATTCAAACACAACATAACAGCAAGCATGAGGGACAGGATAACAACAACAACAAAATGGGGAGGAAAAAAATACAAGCTATTGATATAAACATTTCTTAGAAGCCTGACTCATTTCCTTTGCATGAGGTATTGATATAAATATTTCTTGAATGCCGGATTCATTTTCTTTATGGCGATAAATATTTCTCAGACGCAGAACTCATTCCTTTCAAATACATAAAAAAAAGGCTCAATTAGAAATGGGTTCGAATTATACGGAAGCTCGAAATATTGGGACTTGGATTTTTGAGACTTTACTGAACTTGATTCGTAAGTCAACTGCTTTTTACATTTACTTCATATTGTTGCAAGTGTTAACATGTTTACTGTAAGAATAATCAACAATTTTTTTACTTTAATAATGTAAGGTGCTTACTATTAAACAATTTTTAGATTTATGAGACTATTAGATACACGGCCATACCTTGAATCCTAGCTCACCAGGATTTTCTGGCTCAAAGTCATACAAAGCAGTACAACAAGGACCTCTGTTCATGGCAGGTGTCCGAGCAGGGGAGCTCTTGACAGGTGAAGAAATTGGTGACACTAAAAATTGTAAATGTTAGTAAACTATGTGAACATATTATGTACTTGAACACATTTCTCATGCAACAACACTCACATGCAGTTTTCACAAAATTATGCAATAAATAATACGTATTTTTCAATGCCTTCTATTAGTTTACACTCTCCCTGTATATATTTATATATCTTGTTCAAATTTTCAATCCTTTAAGTTCAAATTTTCATCCACTCAAGTTTAAAAACATTTTTTTAAAACTTGTAGTGGATGGTTCTTGATTTTGAAAAAGTTTTTTCAAATACTAATTCATTAATTAAATTAAATTAATTAATTTTAATAATTAATTTCACTTTCTATTTTACCACTATATTGTGATTTTGTCATGTGTATATACATGTTTACATTAACTGTAATTACATAATAAAAAGCAACTAAAATGTTTTAAAAAATGTTATCCAGGTAGGAATGACTTGAATTTTTTGTTTAAAATATTATGTTTTATGTATAATACAAAAAAAGTAAATATAAAAAAGTGTGAATAAATTTTTTCAAACCATGAAAGTTTAAGAGATACATTGAACTGATTTCACTTGTTAGTCATATTCTATAACTATTTATAAAAAAAACTACATGAATACAAAGGAAAACCGTTTGCTCTAAATACTGGTATCCTACATAATATATACAGTACTAATATTGGTAATACAATTGTCCTACTATAAAACCAATTTACAACACACACAATACAATAACAAGCACACAAGTAAATACAATTTTAGGAATAAAATATTATAAGTCAAAAACTAAAAAATATTTTATTTTAATGTTTGTTTTTATAAATAGTTTTTCCATCTCCAAACTAAAAGCACTTGGAGTTAAAAAATTTTCCCTTGTTGCAGTGATATGCCATAATCCTATTCCTGATGGGCCAACATAATTTTTACAATATATTTCACTATCTAGATATGATTAGTATTATGTACAGTAGAAACAAAACCAAAAAGAGTAGTGTCTAGAAACAGAGATTAAAAAGTATAAAAAGCAGTATAGTGAAATAGCTCAAAATAATATAAAATAATACACATTTGCATGAATTTGATGAGACATCTTGTAATCACAAAATATAATTTGGCATCTCTTACAAACAATATGAAGTATTAATTCACTGCGGTTTACGGTCTAGGTCAATTAGTCACAACAACTTATTTGTAGCTGGTATAAAGAATAGCCCAGCTAGTCATGAATGTCATCATTGTTTTCTTCAAGAGAGTCTATTTTCTGAAGCACAAGACTCATCTGTGCTTTCTAAAGGATATTTATAGATTCTAAAAAACTTACAGCATAAATAAAGAAAGATATTCATGGCCAATTGACCTTTTATAAGACATCTAAACATTATAGAACACTTCAGCAGTTTTTATGTCAATTGGAATTAGGAACTCAGTATAGGTTTTACTCGGTGTAGGTCAGTAGCTGATGTTTGTTGGTAATTCCATATAATTGATGTGTTCTTGTTTATATACAAAATGAGCAATAATAGTAGGAGCCTAGAATCTAAAACAAACTTCAAACCATGAGTAACTTTCAATTTATTTGTACTAATTATGAATAAACAACCAATTAACAAATAATACACTAACTAAAGTACAAAATAACCAATAAAAAATTGCAGCAGTACAAAAAATATAATATTTAGCTGAGTGAGAATACTGTTTCAGTGAAAAACATCTCAATTGAGAGGAATTAATTCGTACTCGCTAGTGTATGAAGTAAGATCAACAATGGGATAAAACTAATAAATTACAACACGGGTAGAAAAATTACAAAAGCAGCAAGACAAGTAGCAATTTTAAGCAAGAATGATTACAAAATATGCGTCGGAAACAGATAGAATTATGGTGATTTAAAAAAGCATTTACGTTCATGATTAGTAGAGAGAGGGAAAGAAACTGGGAATAAGGAGGTGATCTACCTTTCTACAAACCCAGTTGTTATTCAAAGTAAGTAATCATAAAATAGACGGTTTAGATCTGAGTCTATAAATGCATTATAAAAAACCATAGTCTGTTCCTAAATCTTTTCCATTGGATTTGTTGTCATAAAGTTCCAATATTTTTCAAGAATACATTTTGTAACTATGAACTGCTCAAACTTCAAACTTAAATCAAGTTTTAAAAAACTTACAAAGACAGAACATTTTTACTTTTTAACAATAATTTTAAAACAATAACCTTCATCATTATTAATTGATAAAATTATTCATTATCAGTGTCTAAGTTAACCACAAGGACATGTAGCAGAGCTGAACAGAGTCTTATTTCAATAATGTGGTCAAACTATATATAATTGTATGTTTTTAATTGCATATGTATTTAGCACGTAAAAATATTAAATTAAACCACATTATTGAAAACTGGCATAACTTAGCCGTCAAATGAATTTTGAGGATCGTCGTGAAATGATGGCATTTGGTTATTATAGTCGAAAATGCTGGCACAAATCAACTCTCAGATACATCATGATGATCACTCTGAGATGATGGTGATTGGCTCTTATAGTTGGAAATGTTTTGTCTCATTAAGTATTAACCACAAACTACTTAAGTTTTAAGTTTAACAGGTTGTAATTACATTTATATCATTCACTTAAGTTTCAATACATTTTTTAAACTTGTAATGGATGATAACTGATGTGAGTATAGTTTATTTCAAATATTAATTCATTAATTAAACTTAATGCTTTAGCTTAAGTTTTATATAGGAGAAAAACTATTCACAAAAAGGGCAAGCTATGCAATATAGTTATTTTGTCCCATTTGGCTTAAAATAAGTGATAACATATGACTTATAAAACAGCTGATTTTATGTTGTAGGTTATGTGGTAGATCAGCTGTTTTAACACATAGCTTATGTTACTTTGTTTTTATTAATTGTAATTATTTAATAAAAAGTAACTCAAATTTTTTCTACCTAAATAGGAATTTACTTAATTTTTTAAAATATTTCTTGTTTTTATATTAAATAAATAAAACCTCCAAAGCTCAAAAAAAGCTTTTTATTTAAACCCTTAGCCTAAGTACAATCATCATAATTACAAAAATGACTATTGAGTCATTTTTGTAATATTTTCCACAATCAAAATGTAAATAAGGGCTTAAACAAAAAAATATTTGTAGTTAGGAGGTTTTATTTATTAAATTTATCATTCAGAGAGAACAGTTAATAATTTGCCATTAATTGCAGCCATCATTTGCTATTAATTTGTTATAATTTGCAGACAGTTCTATTTGACTTTACGCGAATGACAGACAGTTCTATTTTACCGTAAAGTATCAGCTGTTTTAACGCATAGGTTATGTTACTTTATTGACATTAATTGTAATTATTTAATAAAAAATAACTAAAATAAAATTTTTCCTTGTTGACCTAAGTAAGAATTTACTTTTAACATTTTTATTGTTTATATTAATTGTTTTCCTATTCATGATATATTCTTGTTTACAACTTGTACAGTCTCAATAAACAGAGCTAACTTAATTTTTCTTATGAATAACAATGGGAAGTTTCAGAATGTTTAACATATGTGGTTTTGTAACATCCTTTCTATTATCCTCTTATCAACTTTTTATGTCATAAGTAGTTTTTCTGGGAATCCAATAAACCCTATGTCAATGTAACAAGACAGCCTTAGCTCTTAATACAAAACCCATATTTGTTCTTACATACCATGCATATGCTTTATGCCCAGAACAACACCAAGTTTCTTTACATCTATGTTTATATCACAATCTGATATTAAAAGTTTAAGCCCATATCAAATACTATCTACAAAACCTATATTCAATTACAAATATTTACGATAAATAAAGAAACATACAACATTTATTGTAAAAGTTATACTAACACTCATTAATACAAACAACTAAATATAATATATTTTCAAATAGTAGTAAAATAAAACTGATATCTTCAATGTCACATAATATTACATTTTAAAATGGCATGCACCACAAATATTAAATTCAATCAAATATTTGTCTATAAAATATTCACATTATATTTACTTGCATGCACAATTTAATAGTATACAATTCAATTTCAAAAGATTCTAGATGCCTTCACATTTCTCTTCACAAGAATTTTACAGTTTAAACTACATGCTTCAATCTAAATGCCATATCAACAGAAATTAAATACAAAATATTACTTTTATTTCAATCCAATACTGTTTCTTAAAAGTAAGCAAATGTTTGCAGTCACTCCATTGTAAGGACCTCATAATGTTCATTGTTTACATTTCCCATGGGTAGTATGATGAATGTTTTCTGTAATAGTTTCATTTAACATTTTTTCTTGTATCATATTCTCCTTTATTGCTGCATTGGACTTTTCTTGTCATCTTGCTCGTCTGGCCTATGCAAGGAATTTATTAACACAGCGTCCCTTTTTTACTTTTGGAGCTATAGGCATAGTTTTATTTTCCTCAATTTTATTTTTTTGCTCCACCATGTACCCCTTGGCCTTTTCACGGCAATTCTTTCTATATGTATTTTTTATTTCACCCAACCATTTGTTCTTTCTTTATAAATCAATCAAAGGGGCAGATCATATTTGTGCATAACATCTGAAAATGTTACTTTCTACTTTTTTAGAACTTTTTAATCGTTAACTTTAGCTTAGCTGCTCTCATAAAATACAGAATGCTGTTCTATTTATAGATAGTAACGATTTATACAAGAAGATATTATTATATAAGAAGCTTAATATGCTTAAAATCTTATTTAACTTTATTTAAAAAATATTAACAAAGACCAAACACTTGCAAAACCTTTGATATAGGAAGAAGCAAAAATCAGATAAAAACGTTAGAATGGGCCTAAAATGAGAAAACTGAATCAGATGTTTAAATATTTGGATGTTATGTCAGATTTGGATAAAAGTTTGGTGTTTTTAAGAAGGTTACATATTTAGAAAGACAAGTTTACAAACTGATTAATACATTTTAAAAAACTTAAACAGATTTGTTGATATTACAATAAAGTTTGTAATTAAGTCAACCACACAGAGTATAAGTACAATTACTGTATAAACAAATCCAATGCAATCATGCCATGCTAAAGTATGCTGACCCATGTTATATACAAACCATTAGTAGATCGTGGCGGATTGTTGCCACCCAACAACTCGAGTTGGTTAGGCTTAGCGTGTACAGGTGAACTCACGTTAGACGAGCCTAAAATATCAAGTCACACTCTAGCGAAGAAAAGTTTAAACACAAGATATCTACTAAGCACCCCAGATACCTAGCCTAACAAAGCATTACTTTTAGTGTTTGCTTCTATGAGAAGGGGTCAAAAAGTTTCTGAAATCGGTCGATGATTATTGATAAAATCAAGTACAGTACAGTTGTATTTCCCCGTGCATTTCTAAGCTTGATTCACCATTCGTATGACTGTTAAAAACACTTCTAGGATGTATTTATTGCACGTTGTCTTCAATGCTTTGTATTATTTTCTATCACCTCTTCTGTAACGGCAAAACATCATCCCTGATTTACTGTTTCACAATCAGGGAACTCCTACACATTAATCTGTGGTGAGGGATTGTCATGAAACATAAACAACTTTTCTTCTGTCCATATTTTTGGACCTGATTGTAGATTAGCTGTCGAAAGAACTGTGTGTAAAATTATTTGTCAATGTTTTGCTTTCCAGAAAAGTTCATAGTGAAATATTCTTACGTAATCGAGAAAACTTTCCATCACATTGTTCCAGCTTTTGACAAAGTGAAATTTTTCCCCGTGAGTAAATTTTTCATTTATATTGTATTGAGTGATGTCTTGTTAGTTAATTCTTTTCTGTATAATATTTATTCTGTAAAGCTATTTTAAAATCTGACAATAAATAGCTTTGGCAGAAACAATATACAGCTCTTCCACGGTAAATGAAATAGTTGTTAGCTCGGTCCCTTCCTTAGTAGTAATGCCAACATTACAACAAGAAACTTCTCTTCTAGCAATCACCTGGTCTGTAAGCAACCATTCCTGCAACTTTTTGACCCTCCTCTTATAATAAACCCTTTTACTATTAGAAAAAGGTTATTGTTTATTTTTAAATGAAAATTTACGACAACTAAAAAAAAATACAAAAGTTTACTTTATTCCTAAGAATAATAAACCACTTTAAATTTTAAAATATTACTATAATATAAATTTAAGAAATTTATATTTAAAAAAATATTTGTTGACGTTTACTTCATTTTTAATATTTTAATTTTTATGCCAACTCTTTAATTGTTTCAAATGTCTAAAAATCAGTTATTTTTCACAAGTTTTACTATTCAAACTGTTATTGTGACATATTCTGTTAAAACAATTTTCAATAATTGTTTAAAAAGCTAAACAATATTGCTTAGGCTTACAACAATTTATAATTTTCACAGTTAAAAAGCTATCTTGCATATCAATTTTTAAATATCTGAATTTATTACTAAGCAATGAAACCTATGTCAGGTAAAGCTTTGTTTCTGACCTTTTTTATAGTTCATCAACCCTATCTTCATAGGCACATCAAATTATTAAATATTTCCTGTAAATTAAAGAACTTACTTCATATTGCAAATAAATTTTGTTCAACTTTTCAAAAACAATTTCAAACAACGGCAAAAAATTAAATAGTCAACTATAAATCGAACCACACATTAGTTTTTAACAAAAACAAACACACTAGTTCTGAACACAATCAGACTAGTTTCGGCGATGATGTCGCCATCCTCAGTGCTTGACTACTACTGAGGAAGGCGATATCGTCGCCGAAACTAGTCTGATTGTGTTATGAACTAGTGTGTTTGTTTTTGTTAAAAACTAATGTGTTTTGAGATTTAGAGTTGGCTATTTTATTTTTTACCGCTGTGAATAGTTCTCACTAGCTAAGCTCTAATTAACTAAACATTTCAAACAAATTTAACGTAACTTTAAAAGGCTAAATATTAGTCTAAATTTAAAAAATTTCTAACCAGATTATAGTTAAAACATATAAATGAACAACTTGAAATTAACCCCTAATTTAATGCATTTCACAATAAATTTTTAAAAAGCTACAATCATGTATTGCCTTATCGGGCATCCTCCAGCCAAAGCTATATAAGGTAAATCTGTATTAGTTTATTGAGTAATTAAAGGTAGAAGAAGAAGAACATGTAGCACTATGACTTGCCAGTTACCTTCTACTCCCCAAACTCTTCTGTGGTCTAGACAAAAACTATATTGACAGCTATGATATTACAGTTGTGATAGAATTTAAAGTCAGTGAATTTAACAAAGTTTGTTTACATCTTGCCTGTAAATATATGTAATTTCTTACCTAATGAAAGACTTTCTTTAATTTTGTATGAGGCAGTGGGGTATATATACGAAAATTTGGGGGATGCCTTAATAATTGGGGAGTGAAGGGGTTTGATGAACTTCCCTCCAGGAAAATTTTCGATATTGATGTTTTAAAAACACTGGTTTTAGGTATATTTTTTTATTTTATTAGAATGATAGTTTAAATACCTAAAGTGAGTTATTTAGTGCAATTACAGAAATGAAATTCCGGAATAGGTGTGGGAAAATATAACTATAAAGTCTAAACTCTGGTTATAAAAATACTATATTTATAACCTCTACACTAAAAATGTAATACAAGGTATGGAAGCGCAGCTTATAGAAAATAATAAATTGTCGTGTATTGTCCATTATTTTTTCTTTTTGTTTGAATTTTTAGGGGGGATCGAGCCCCCTGAGCTTCTCCTATATATACACCCTTGGTATGTTTTAAGGAATGTGTCTAATTATCAACTTTAACAACCACAAAATTGTTTGATTCAGATTAACAATAGGACATATCTCGCAAAACTCTTGTCCTTATATAAAATTGAAGTAGAGTGTGCTTTAAGCAGAGTGTAAATGTATAAATATAATTTTGACTGAATAATACAAAGCTATCTCATATCTAGATAATGGAGGCTATTCAAAATAGAGCTAAGATAAGGCTGGATATAAGAAACAGTTATTTTTATGTATATTATACAGGGTTATAATAAAAGAATGGTGCGGTCTCAAACATGATTTAAAGAAAAACCAAATTACTTATAGTTAATTTTGTTTATTCATCTAATTTGTCGTTTCAAACAGTTTTTTTTTACATAATTAATAAATTTCAATATTTGCGCTCTTAGTCGCTCGATAAATGTCCAAATGATACTTAACTTCTCTCCAATCATTCTTTAACATTTCTTCTGTTATGGTTGTCATTGCTTCATTAATCCTGTTTTTAAGTAGTTCAGGACGCGAATTTTTTGTGAGTAAACAATGCTTTTGATGTACCCTCAAAAGGAAAAATCACAAGGTGTCAAGTCTGGATGCCTTGGAGGCCACAGCATAGGTCCTTGCCAACCTATACATCGATCTCCAAATTTGTCGTTCAAAGCATCTGTGACCAATGCACTGGAATGCTGGGGAGCACAATTGACGTGCGGGGGACCACCATCTTGTTCAAAATGAGGTTGATGAATGTTTTCGAGTTCATCTAGCTGACAAAAGCAATATTCCCTATAACCTTCTTACAAATTACTGAAACCGGATCATTCTTTTATGATAAAGCTGTACTTTAAAGTAAAATAAACTTAAATTTAAGATGCAATCATAGTATTTTAAAGTTAATGTATTTTTAAAATGATTGTAAAACATCTAAAATTGGGTTTAATTTCTATAAAACTGTTTCAATAAGTCTCTCCTATAAAATGGAGCAATATTTATAACTAAAAAATCCTCATCACTGGAGTTAGTTTTGAAAATGAGGCCAATAATTAAAAAAAAACAATCCCCATATAAAGTCATATTTAACTTTTTAAAAAAATAAATATTAATTTATAAATAGTACGGCAAAGACTAAAGGACATTAGTACAACAAAAGCTTTTTACTTTTTCCATTAAGTTCAATATTGTGATGATTGTTTATGAAAATAATAAAATGAGTAAAATAAAGAAAATATAACAAATAATAAAAGTTATATATGAATGACTGCATTGTAATACGCACAACCTATTCAATATTCAATGACAGATTAAATAGCAACAAATTACTGTTTCTTCTGTGAGTATAATTAGAGTACATCACTTTTCAACGGCGTAATCTTTGTTTTTTGTTATTTCAAAGTAAATTTTGAGCGATTTTCATAAAGGGCGGTTGCACATACATATTTGTAGAATAAATTTGGAATATATATAAACTGTATTTTTTGTTACAGATGGAGAGATTTAAAAACTGTAGAAAGTAGAGTAATTGTTCTGCTACAGAATTCTTTATATCGTTTTGTAGTTTAATTATGGCAGTGCATTTATTAATGTAACTGCTGATGATTTAACAATAAGGATGCCAAAATGGGAATTCATGAATTTTATAATATTCATATACACAAATAAATATGTATATACATACTACATTTATAAAACCATTACATTTAATGATAAACACTAGAGGTTAGATTTGTAATATCAGACCAAGATACTCTGAGTATTGTTTTAATAAAAATTGTTGTGATGTTAAACAAAATTGATTGGTGGTGAAATATGTGACAGAAAGTGGTTTTATAGATGAAACAAAAGCCTTAGGCAATCTATAGACGGAAAATACAGAAGGTAACTGGTTACTTTGCCATTAGATGGGTAATAGCGAGAGACGAAACAAAACAATAGAAAAATATGATCCAACAAATGTATCAAGGAATGCACATGGTTTTAAAGGAAATTATAAAACTATCACCGTATACTTAGTGAAGCTTTGACTTATTTGGTCAACACAGTTCAGGAACAAAGGTATGGATATTTTAAGAACTTTTTGAAGAAAAATCTTCGATTTATAATGAATTAAAAACCTAGAGCTTGTACACATAGGAAGCCCAGATTTTATAGATGTAGAGAGAGATTTCATACAGATAGGGGGAACAGATTACATACATACAGAGAACCCAGATTTTTTACATGCAGGAAGAACACAGATTTCATATAGCATTGTCTATCTCATGAGCTCAGATTTCATTTAATGTTGTACATGTACAGCACAGAGAGCCCAGATTTTGTACTCGCAGGAAGAACATATTTCGTACAAGTAGGAAGAACACAGATTTCATATGATGTTGCCCATTTAGGGAGCCCAGATTTCATAGTGAGTGTTGTATAGTTTAAGTATGGAAGAAACACATATCTTCATTTTAATTGTAAAATTATTAATATTAGCTCCGTGATGTGTATAAAATTAAACATTAAATATGTATATATGTGGTTGAATTTGAACATACATATTGGTACTTAATTAGTTTGATGTTTACTAGGCTTTTTGGTAGCCATTCCTCAATATTCGACATTTTAACTATCTGACTGACAGAAATTGTTTTAGACTAGACAAATTACTCTAATGTACTCCAAACTTATTAGGAACGAGGGTTAATGCACTTACTCTCTAACAAACATGTTTAGTTCATCAGGAAAATACCTACTACACAATAGATACTCTTACATTCTGTAAATTTCTATATCCACAACTGAGGAAAAGCTCTAATTATTTCAACAAAGAATTTATTCAGATATTCTATCACGCAAGGGATCTGTGAGTTGTATATAGCTAAAGTGAAACTTAAACATACAAACACAAAAGCAACAAAACAATGTAAAAAACAAAAAAAAGTGAAAGCAGTGAAAACAGTTAAATGAAAGGCAAAACAACCAAAAAGCAGTAATAAGTGCATGAATTTATGAAAGTAAAGGAGCATTGGTTATTAATTATAGCAATATATCTTTAATACAAGTGAATGCAATTATTACTTACCGTTTAATCAGTGAATTCAAGATGTAAAACAAGCAACTTTTTTGCAAATATTAACATTTTAAGCTATAGATATTAATCAACTATATCAAAATTTAATTTTTTTAAATGAAATTATATATATTATTGAGTAAAAATATTTCAAATGTGAGGAGGCAAAACATCAAGCCCATTACACTTCCCCAAAAACTTCCTTTGTTGCGTATAGCTGTTTCTCAAAAGAAGTTTTTGGTGAAGTATAGGGGTTTGATGGTTTGCTTGCTCACATTACTCATTTGAACATTAAATGTAAAAACTTTGTTTTTTATAGCACAACAGCATGATAAGGCCAAAGAAGTAGTTGACGAAACATTGCACAAATTAATTAACTTCTTTAACTGGATATACAACCAGTTTATCATTTATTTAATTCTTATTTCGTGTGCTCAAATAAACATGGATTGCAACTACTCCAATAGTTTAGAACATAAACAGAACATTTTAAAATACACAATACTATATTTTCCAATGCTCCAATACAACACAAACAACCACCACAAAATGCCATCTCCTATATAGAGGTTTTCAACACCTCTAGAATTTGTAGAATTTGCTGGACGTGTTGTCCATGGATCAAAAGGATCATCTCTATCTTGGCCGTACGTTATACTGCTCGTATGAAAAATACTCTGACCATTAATTCCATCAGATGAAGTTGTGGTCTCAATATTCAGATCAGCTAATGTTTTGGGAACAAAATCTACTTTGGGTCGAGTGGCAGCTTCATCCCTCCTGAAAAAATTAAAATTTTAGTTTCAGTTATTAATATGTAAGATATGATCATTAAACAATATGATTGTTGCGAAAATTCAGAAAGTCGAAGTATTTTAAAAAGTTATTTTATAACCCAATTTGTCTCCCAATTTCGTGCAGAATTTGCATATTATTTCTTACAAAAAATCTCTTTGTTACATTTGGACTAGTTTTTACAATGTATTTATTACTTTGGTTTCCGTCATATCTGGCTGTCTGTTCAAATGGAATTTTGCAATTAAGTTTAAACTAACTACAACTAAATACAATTAATATAAATATGTATATACATATGCCAAAATAACAATATTAAGTGGTAAAATAGAAAGCGAATTTCCTTGGAATTTTCAAATTTTTTTCTATGAATGGTGTTAGACTATTATTTTTCTTTCTTACTATTTACACATTTTCTTGTTTTTCGTCGCTTGTATTGCTTTGTAATTTCTTTTCACTTTCCTTTCCCATTGTCCACTTGTGAAGCTATATTCGATACTGTTAATCCAATTTGTTTGTTTATTTTATTCTTTTCATTCATTATTAATCCTAGAACAATATTTATGATATTGTGTGGCATCCATAGTAACAATTTAAGGTTGTGAAATGGAGGTTTTGACAACAAAGAAAAATTCAAGTACATCTTTGAAACATACATGACTAAATATGGAAAACTTGGCTCAGTGCCAGAACATTAGACTTAAAACATGAAGCTACTCAGTTTGAATCCGACTTTGACCCCTAATTTTTGAAATTTAATTATTGAATAAATATTTGAAAAATCTATATTAACGTCAATTGTCATTCACTAAAGGTTGAAAAAAATATATTTCAACTTGATTGGATAAACAAAACCATATTTTATTAACGATAGAAAATTTGTGCGAGACATATATCAGGAGAGTGTGAGCTAGAAGAAGGAATTGAAATAAAAGCCAACTTACTTTTCTTGCAGGTTTTCCACAACAGTCTTCATTATCTCAGTGCACTGCTGGTGGTATTCATACAGTGCTTCAGCAAATGTTACCAGCTGGGACACTTGCTCGACCTGTAATGAAATGATACATTGTAAAAGATTTTAATGGACCAAATAAAACATCAATAATGCAACACATCATATGCATTCTGTATTAACCCAATGTTCCGAAAGTTCAATATTCAACACAATTTTTTTTTCTGCACTGTACCCATGTTTGTGTGGTATATTTTGACAAATTTTTAAAGTTCTAAATGATGACATGAAAGACCATGAAATCTATTGCAACAAAACCCATACAGGGTTTTTTTGAGATGGGAATTATGCACTTACTATTAGGGATGGACGATATTTTCACTCACAGTGACTTGTCACTGATATTCATTTGTTGCTGGTGGTACCAGTGACAAAATATGGAAAATGCCAGTTCCAGTGACAATGGATAAATCGGAAGTTGTTTCTGTAGTGCTTGTGCAAAAAGTCATTGGATGAAAAGGCAGTCATGGTTGATTTGTTGCTATCACTGGATGAAATGGCTGTCATTGGTTGATTTGCCGCTGTCACTGGCTCCGCTCTGACCGTTTGGCAACCAGCGCTGATTATTGTGCACTGTCGTTGGCTGAAGGGGAGAGGGGATTGTCTCCTTTGTGATTGTCTCTGTTGTCACTGTCGCTACTGAAAAGTTACTGATTTTTACTACGGCTGTCATGGGTCGATTTGTCACTGCCACTGGTTCTACTCATTTTCGTCATGTGAGGGAGGTCGATTTGTGTAAGGTTTCATGATAGTGACAATGTTGTGTACAGTAGACGCTATTTTGAACTCAGTAGATTGTTCTTAATTTTGTAAGAGTTTATTTCTAAATAAAATGAGCCTTTCAAAAAATAAAAAGCAAGGTGTGGAATGATTTCACCACTGTGGTATGCCTACCAGTTATTGGCAGATTCAGAGCAGTCTCAGTATCCCTTGTCACAGCAAAAATCACTTATCCAAACCTGGTGCTGTCACTAAAATCACCGATCCGTTAAATTCACTGGATCGACCATCCCTACTTACTAGTAGAGATAGTATTGTTATAGCTAAAGTCAGAGATGTGGCTCCTGATGCTAGTTAACATCAGTCGGACTTGTTTCATTTACAGGCAAACCTTGACTCCTAAAGATATACTATTAAAATTTAGTATTCTGTTAGAACATGGTATTAAGATATTCCAACTTCATTAATCCATTGCGGTTTACAGACTAGGTCAGCTAGTCACAATATATTAGTAACGGATATAAATACTAGCACAGCTAGTCGTGAATGTACTCATCGTTAGATTATATTTTGCTTCAAAAGAGTTTATTTTCTGATATATCATGCACAAGACTAGACATTGTGCCTTCTAAGCGATATTTATCGACTAACAAAACTTACAACGTAAACAAAGAAAAATATTTATGGCCCATCGACCTTCTGTCAGACATCTAAACATAATAGAACGCTTCAGCAGTTTTCATGGCAACTGGAGTTAGAAGCTCAGTATAGGTTTTATTTGGTGTCTTTCAGTAGCTGATGTTTGTTTGTAGTTTTTTATAATTAGTGTATTCTTGTGTACTTATGAAATAAGCAATAATAGTGGGAGCTTAAAATCTAAAGCAAACTTCAAACCATAAGTTACTTTTGTTTTTACTAATCATGCAATAATCAATTAACAAATAATAAACTAACTAAGGTACAAAATTGTTCATCGATGTGAAGAATTACTTCGTACCTTCTAGTGTGTGCAGTGCACATGTAATTGGACTCGCAAGTCGACTTAATGTTTTGAAATAAACAGTTCTAGTACAGATTAAACTAGTTAAATTTAGCAAATTTCAAGTTGGTGCAGTATCATTTGAGTTTGTCTATTAGAAATTCAACATTAAACAAACAATGTTTTCAAGTGTAAATTTTTTGTATTTGTGACAACAAATTTATAAACCACTGAGAATTATAATTTTTAAATTGGATTTTATAAAAATTCTGCTAATGTTAAATGTTTGAAAACCTCTGAAAATTTATGGAAAAATATACCTTCTGCTCTAGGGATTAAAAATATAATAGTAACAAATATATATATATATATATATATATCTTAACCAAGAAATCTCACTTAAGTGACTAAATTTAAAATTTACTTCAGTACGATTTGATATCCAAATCTAGAAAACTTTATATAGGTTAGTTACTCTAGTAATACTATATTAGTAGTAGTACAGCTATTACATACTTACATCATTCTCAAGTAGATTAAACATGCCCATTTGTGCGAGGTGGAGCGACTCAGCAAACTTCTCCTCTGCTTGGCGAATCTCATCATCTGGAATATTAGAACCTGTGACAAATCAACCCCAAGAAAGCCCGCCCAACGAAAGGGAATATGTAATGAATTAAGCAAATGAAAGTAAAACAAAAATTACAAGAAGTCATTATTAAATAAAGAGTCAACATAAGACATAGATTACTAATAGTCCAAATGTAGAAAAAACAAGCCAATGATGGTGTTTTGCACTCATTCGATAAATACAGAAATATTTTTAAACAACCATCAAAATTCATTTTAAAAATTTTGTCACACTATAAGAACATAAATAAAATAAGATTTAATTATTCTGTAAAATTTTTTAGAAAACATTTATGTATTTTTAAATTTTAATATAAAATGGAAAATGATCAGGAACTAAGAACCTTGTTGAAGTAAATTAAAACTTATAATAATAACTCCTTGTAAAAATAAATTTTCAAAAATGCAAATTAAAGTATAAATATAGATGAATATCATGTATGAAAAAACAAATAACTAAACAAAAACAATATTTAAAAATAAACAAATAAATAAAACATAAATGACTTATAGGTAAAATTTATTTAGAATTCAAACTGAAATAAAAGCAAAACAGATAAACATGTTTCACAAATTATAAGACAAAATTGGTACAATTTCCTAATATTAGTTTATTATTAATCACAATGAAAAGTGGTTATTAAAACCATTGTTGTATAATGTAATTAATACAGTATATTTTGTACAATAACTACCCTTAAATTTAGATTGTTATTATAAATTTTGTCAAGTATTTTGTTATAATGATCTTGCACAGTGGTGTAAAGTATACCTGCTCTACCAAAAATTTAGAAATTTTCTATACATTAAACATTTTTTTTAAATTATGAAAGTCAATGTGTTAAATTTACAATATATTTGGTTGTTTTTTATATATCTGTACTTTTCTTGTGTATTAGTCTCCTGCCTTAAGCTGTAGGGAATATTTTAAAAGTAAGAATCCATAATTAAATTTAATAATGATTTGATTTTAGTTTTATATGGGAGAAAAACTTTTCAAAAAAGAGGGAAGGTATGGGGAGTTATAACATATGATTTCATAAAACAGCAGATTTTATGTTATAGGTTATGTGGTAGAACAGCTGTTTTAACGTACAGGTTATGTTAATTTGTTTATATTATTTGTAATTATTTAATAAAAAGTACCTAAACAAATTTGTTCTTGTTGGGAGAAGTAGGAATTGACTTTAAAAATTTGTATATATATTACTTGTTTATGATCAGAAAAAGTGCATTTTCTACACACACACACACACACACACACACACACACACACACACACACACACACACACACACACACACACACACACACAAAAACACACACACACACACACACACACATTTTTAAAAACAAGACCAATAAACAAATGAATATACTCATGTAGCACAACATGTATGAACAAGACAAGAAATAATTATATCTCTATTAACTTTTGTTACATATATGTTTGCTTTACAGATTTTTGATTCGGTAAATTATGATACTCACATACTCCTTATACCTGGGGACACTAACTTTAAGGCAAAAAAAAACATGGTAAATATACCTCACTAAATGTGTGGTAAAATATTGTTGATAATTTTTATGAATATAGGCAACAATATGAAAAAGCACATATTACATTTAAATTACTAAAGACACGAGACAATTTGTAACACCTTTGAATAATTTGTGAAAAATATCTGTTCAAATGTTTTATATGTACATAGATAAGATTTTAGCAAGAATAACATCTAAATTAGTACTTTTTGGGTAGTGTATATACAAAGCCTAGGCAGTGTGCTTTACTAACAGTTACCAGCAGGTAAGCATTACAAGCTTCTTTCTAGAATTCTTACAAGTGGAATACACTTCAAAAAGTAAAGTGAAAACTTTTGTTAAAATTATTATTTATTCATCAATAGATCAATAAAATAGATAAAATATTATTGTATGAAAAAAATATTTAAACCACAGCCCTAAAACATATTGTTACAACAATCACTACAAAGCATGCATTATGTGAAATAACTGTGTATAAACTAAAAAGCACTGACTATATCATTTTCAAAAGTGCTTGTTTCCTTTAACCAACTTCCAAATTCAACTTTTATGTCCAAACAATGTTATTAACAACAGTTCAATTTCCAACAACATAAATGCTTCATAAGATAATATTGTGCAACATGTAAGACATATAGTATGTTATGAATCGATTTGAGACATATTTAAAATTTTACAGTTAATGTATTTTAGGAAACTTGTATTTTTAGGTGTATCTTTAAAATATTAAATTTTAATTTCACAATTTAAATTATTATTTTTAAATGAAAAATTTATTTTGAAATAAAAATAATTTTGTAGATAAACTATATTTTTGGTTTATTTAATATAGTGCCAAAGAGCAGTTTTGAGTTCAGTAAGATAAAATAATATTTAAAAAAGTAGTTATAATTTATACATCAATTATTGCAAAGAAAAATTGTAGGTTTTTTTAATACAATGTTAACGAACTTGTAACAATGTCATATGGTGATTTTATCAATACGAAAAGTTCCTCGAAAATTCACAACAAAAATTATTTGCAAAAATATTTTTAAAGATTTAGAGATCTAAAAATGTGTAGACATGATTCTAAGTGTTTTTCACAAAGTAACAGGTGCTTACTTCCGCTTATGCCGTGATGTACAAAAATATAAGAAAACTTACCTGACGGAAGTAGGAACACATCTATTGTTAATGAAAGCCCTAAGACAATACAATGAAAACAATTCTAACACAAGTCAACGTCTTTCTTCAGTAATAATTTGGTAGAAAGGTTGTATCAGCTACGATAGGTTAGGTGAGTCTAGGTTAGGTAGGGTTATATTAAACTTAAATATACGCTATCTCCAAACTAATACTGAACAAAGAAGCAATGTGTTAGAAAGTTTAAGGCACTGCATTGTGTCGCAAATAATTTTACTAGGTGAAACGCACGTAACAAAAAATATTGTGATCATATAATGCTTACAGTGAACGTTTAAATTTCAAAAGAAAACCGTAAATCACAATTTTTATTAAAAAAAAACAATTTTGGGATTATACTGATAATAAATAGAGCCTCTTTCTAACTAAACATTGGGAACCTTCGAAAATCTTACAAAAATATGTGCTATTACTGTTACGGTAATTAGGAGCATAAATTTCAGTTTGCTTTTGTTGTTGGTATGAAAGATGTGTTAATGTGTCTCAAATAATTTTACATTTAACCGTAAGAAATATAACCATTAGATTTCAGTAAAATATAGTTCAAAATTTAATTTAAAAGAAGCTTAAATAAATATTTAGTTTTGGAAAATTGTAATGAGAAAGCAAAGATAATTTCAACATGGCAGCCATTTAACTAAATAAGTTTTTGTCACCTATTTCTAACTTCAACTTACTTAGTACAATTTTTATACGTTTATTTTATTGAAGGAGAAGAGCCTACAATAAATTTTCAATTAATGTTGTAAAACTATAACTAGAAAAACTTTATTGACTTTTTTCAAAGTATTGAAATTACAAAATCATTTAAATAATTTTAGTTATTAAATTAAAATCACCTTTTTCTACAAAATCAAATTAAATAAATACATTGAAAATAGTGGCTAGATTGATTTAATGACTCAAAAAGGCATTACATCATTAAAATTACAGTATTGGATTAGGTTTTTTTAATAGAATAGTTGAAACTGGTTTTACGAACTTTTTTTAAAATAGAAAATGAATTATAAATATGTAGGTGTTAGGGAGAATGTTCAATAAAAATTACATGTTACCAGTAATTTTAGATGTTTAAAATATGTTAATCACAATTACACCTATACGGTCATTTTAATTATATGTTTAGAATTTGTTTTATTCTTAAACTATGGGAGAAATGTTTTATTTCTGTTTTAAATTATGATTTTCAAGTAAAATAGATGGTAATACATGAAAGACCATTTGGAGCACTCTGATTTTTTTTCTATTCTTGTAAAATACATTATAAATACAAAACAATTGATGCTTTAAGTTAGTAAACATAAATAGTGCTTAAAATTATACTCAAGTAATATTTTAAACAAAATTTAGTAAATTGCTACTGAAGTTTACAAAGAAAAATTTTGTTTCAGTTACTCTAGAGAACTATTTATGATATTGTGTGGTAACCATGGCAACAGTTTGAAGTTGTGCAATGGAGGTTTTGACAACTATCAGATCGGAGGAAAAAATTCTTATACATCTTTCAAATATATACATCTCATCAAATATATCCCTAGATAGTGGAAAGTTGGCCCAGTGCCAAGGCTAGACATCTCAGTTCAAATCCGGCTAGACCCAACAGATTGTATAATGTAATTATTGAATAAATATTTGAAGGAACTGTATTACAATCAATTGTCATCCACCTATAGGTTAAAAAAATGTATTTCAACATAATTTGGATGAATAAAAACATATTTTATTAACGATTGAAAATTTGTAAGATATATATCAGGAGAATTTGAGTTAATAAAGGAAATTAAAAAAATTGTAACATTACCTAAACTTACCAAACACACAAAATTGTACATACTCGAAGTTTATTAATAAAACAGAGCTTTATATTTTACATCATAACTATAAATTACAATGTAAATACAAAGTATCCAGTTGCGATTGAATTGGCTTCAAAAAATTTACAAACTCTAACATTTCAATCTGTAGTAAATAAAAATTATGTAAATGATAAAATGTTGTTAGTTTTCAGACAGATATATTCTTAAATGTATAAGTAATAACTTTCAAAGTAACATACAGTTAACAAGTTGTAGACTAGCTACATGCCACTGGCTGTAACAATGCCACCGTTGGATTTTATATTTATCTCACAGTGTGAACATAACATTGTAATCTACTTATTTTTATTTTTGTTGGTGAGCTACCCTGCCATCATTTACGATTTATAAACAAAATTTTGCCCCCCCCCCAAAAAAAAAGAAACTGCGTGGATGTCCATAGAATGTAATGACACTCACTGTATGCTTCCACAATGCTTCCACATATACCATACACTGTTAGTATAAATATTTTAAAAGCTTAGCTTTTTTTTATATAATGTAGGCCCATACAACATGAATAACTATTTGTATTTCAAAAATAAAACTACAATAATCTTTGTATAGATGTTTTTTTTTTAATTTTTCATATTGGTAATTACCAAAATTGGGACTTTTTTATACAAAAAAATTATTTACATGAAAAAGTGTTTAAAAGAATATGTCTTTAAAAAATCATAATTTCTGAAGCAACACAATATAAAGTATAAATATAATGGTAACAAAATTATTAAAGAATTTTAAATAGCTCGCTTATTGGGGCTTGTTGGCTGTATATTGAATGAATTAATTCTAGTTCTATATGGAAGGAAAACGTTTCAAAAAAGAGGAAAGGTATGCAATATAGTTACTTCATCTCATTTTGGTTAAAATAAGTGATAACATATGATCTCATAAAACAGCTGATT
Organism: Prosapia bicincta; assembly: GCA_036971475.1. Classification (NCBI taxonomy): domain Eukaryota; kingdom Metazoa; phylum Arthropoda; class Insecta; order Hemiptera; family Cercopidae; genus Prosapia; species Prosapia bicincta. The sequence continues at coordinate 327,742,302 of JBAIZL010000002.1, forward strand.
TTATGTTACAGGTTATGTGGTAGAACCGCTGTTTAAATGGATAGATCATCTTCCTTTATTTCCATTATAGTAATTATTTAATAAAAGGTAACTAAAATAAAATTTTTCTTTGTTGACATAGTGGGAACTAACTTATTTTTTTTACTTTTTTATTGAGAAACTTTGAACTTATATAGAATTACACTTAAATAAATTGTGTTTGAAAAAATTAACCATTTGGTATTGCAGTTCAATGTTTTTGACTAAGTTTATATTATTTTACAACCTAATTATTATAACTGGAAGGTTTTGTAGGAATATGTAAAATAGCTATATTTGATTGTAATGTAAAATATTTCTCTAATCTCTGTAAAGAAACTAGTTTATACAATTTTTGCATTAAAATTTAGGTTATGTTTCAATTTATTTGAATTTTAAACACTATTTATGTTTACTAATGCTTAAATAATTTTTTGAGTTACATATATGAAATTTTAAAATAACTGGAGAACTCTATTACTCAAGTATTACTAAATATTTGTTTAAATAATATTTTATTATCACTTTTAACACGATTTTTTAAACAATACAAATGAGAAACAACCTACAACTGTAACCCCCAACCATTTTAGTAAGGTTTAAACATAGTTGAAGCAAAAGGAAAGTATACACATTAACTTTAGTACTGCACTTGCATGTGTTAAATATAAGAAACAAGAAATATGAGTAATATAACCACAAATTTTATATATTAAAAGAAACAAACTTAAAAATGATTAATTAGTGAAAAGAAATGAATATTTTTTTGTTGTACTTACGTATCTTGCCAATTTCAGAGCTGTGAGAAACTATTGCAGAGAAATAAAAAAGAGAAAAAAGAATAAATTTTAAAACGTTAAATTTCTTCGAAGTGTAATTTTTTAAGCAAACAATTTTTTCTGAAGTAAATAAGTGGCATGCTAATTTTCACGCAATTTTTTTAAAACAATTTGTTTTATTTTCATCATAATATATTCAATGGAATTGATTCATTCCCTAACATTTATATATTTGAAGCTAAACCTTAAACATACATAGCTTTTTTAAAAATTTTATAACTCAACTCCCTGAATAATATTTTACTAAATTACTAAGTTTTTACTATATATTATTATTTTAAAAATCAATATGAGAAAAATAGTTCCGTCTACAGTAAACTCCCGATTTTCTCCACAGTAAAGATAACGGCCAGAGTGAGTTCTTCTATAGGGTATATTTTGGACTTTAGACACTATGTGTAACATAACCTGGATGCCTATGAAAATTAAATGGTGACAAAAAAGTTTCTGTTTTTCCTTATAAATTCATCAATTATGTCTTGAAAAGTACAATTTTTAATTTGTTTAAAGCTTAAATGAATAGTTATCTTAACTTTTACAGCAGCAGCAACATTAAAAATTAAAAATGCATTGTGTAAACCTTAGAAATGTTAATGATTTCCCAAATGACTTATCGGTATTTTCTTGAATTTGCGAAACAATAAAAATATAATCTCTTCACTTGGGACACCTTGAATTGAGACCAAGTTGTTTATTAAATGTTAATATGAAGCTCTTATAAGGGAATAATCTATACTACTATAAAAAAATCTAATGGTGTCTGTGTGTGTTTGTGTTACTCAATCACGTAAAAACTACTGGACCCATTGAGCTGAAATTTTACATGGACATTCTTAGGGTCCTTGGTTAACAAATAGGCCTATTTTTATTTAGAAATTCTATCAGGCCACCACCCCACTGGCTTTGGAAACTCCCTTAACAGTCAATTATCTATACTTGGCTTAATCAGCTGATAGTAAATGTGTTTGTAAACACCTGTAAGTCACTTTTAAACACAATTAAACAGGTGGTAGTAAATGTTTGTTGTTATTCATCTTTCAATGTTAAGTTATACTTTACAAAATTTAATGTCATGTTACAAACAGAAGCTTTTCCTTCTCTTTGTTTTTCAAGACAATAATCGGTAAGTTTACATTTTCATATATCTATTGAGATTTAATTTCTGTAAATTAAATTATTTTCACATACTTAAAACATATATGCTGGAATCAATAACAGTAAAATGCTATTTCGGAATGCAATGAGTGCAATACAAATATCGTCAACCCGTACAAAGGACGGGTTCTCTGTTAATACTTTATAATAACAATGTAAAGGAAAATTGACTGTTGTAGATATAAAGGAAATAGAGTAATCTAGATATCTAGATTCCAAGATAACGTGTCATACTTGTAACATATTGAACATGGTCCGGCACACTTTATAGGGCTAATAAAATTCTTCGTTTAATTTACTGTTAGTATAAAATTCATGTTTGTTAGAACAATTCAAAATACTAATTCAAATAGGTTTGAAACAAATCCACTTATAATTTAATACTATCAGCCAGTTTCAGGGGAGTATTTGGTAAATTAATTACAAATATTTATTACTTCAATTGAAAACATTTATCCAAATTTGTTAACTAAAATTATTATTAAAAATTTATAAAATACACAGATCTTTTTCTTTGTACCCATTGATACTAACTATGCTGAAAGAAAGCAGTTACTTGTTCATTTAAACATTCATCATAAATTTTAAAACTACTTTTTTCAAATTTAACAGATCAACGCAGAAAAAATTAAGATATTTTTAGTACACATTAAACTTTTTTGGGCCTAATCGTTCAAATCGTTACAAATATCATTTAAACTTTGGTATGCCTACTGTGTTATGTTTTTAACATTTAAATGTCTGGTGAAACCTATGGATACAGACCCCTGCGTTATCATAAAAAAGTTAAAATAATGGAATGGAAACTACCATAAAAGAAGTCTGTAGAAAAAACAATTTACTTTCTTGGCCAGAGTTAAACAATTAAAATGTAGCTTTTTCCTAAAGATATGTTGTTGAATTTTTGAAGTGAAAACTTCTATAGCGAGGCTTACAAAAACTTATAGGATGGACATAAACAAACAATTTTGCGACAGAATAATTTCCGTCAGGTTTCGCTATGAGTCACCTCAGAGTGAATTAAATGATAACATATGATTTCACGCAACAGCTGATTTTATGTTATATGGTCAAACCACTGTTTTAACATGTAGGTTATATAATATTATTTATTAAACATTGTTAAAGAAGAAGGTTATTATTAAATAGTTAAAATTTTGATAAATCTCAACAAAAATAATTCAATATAATGATAATAATAAGTTATGTTTTTTTCAATCCAATTTCTGAAATGAAAACATTCTTAGGCGCGTCTGATACTTTATAAGAACTGATTTCAATTCAATTTGTTAACAAATTTGTATCCAGTAAATATATAATACATGTTTTTTGTTACTTACATTATTTTATTATTAAATACAGTAAATATTAGTAATTGTTAAATACATTCTTTAAATAAAGATATAAAGATTTAATGAAAATGTACAAATTCATATTTTTGACAATTTTTGTTGAAAATTTTTAAAAACTATTATCGGTTTAATTATTATTACTCTGTCTATTATTATTGCTCTTATTTATTCTTTGTAGTTCAAATTTTGGTGTTAAATGTAAAAATTCTGTATTATTATTTATTACAAAATTAATGTTTATAATCTTAGATTTTCATAACATTCATTGAAAATTTTCAAAACTATTAGCTCTAAATTTTTATTGTAGTTTAAATTTTAAAGTTAAATGTTACAGAAATCTGTATTATTGTTTCTCATATTATAACAAATGTTTAGGTAATTTCTCATTGCGCAAAATTTAATGTTTTCCTCAATTCAAAATTTCTGTAGACGTGGCTATAAGTTTTTACTTCTGTTGGCCTCCCCCCGAGTGCCACAACCTAATATTGTTCTTATATAATGTATTCTACACTATAAGAGTTAAACGCTAAACAGAAACGATTTTATAAAGTAGGCCTACTACATGATAAAGAAGATACTGACTTCTACTCTCATAATTTATATATTCATACAAAATAAATATACTCATATTTTACATTTAAATTTGTTATTCATATTTACTACAGTGAAAATATTAGAAAGAAACCCAATACCACAAAAATAACCAATAATACAAGTTACTTAAGATTAAACCCTAATTATTAATAGTTCTTGTTTATTCATTATTATTATAGTGTACTTTTTGATTTAGCCTATTTGGTTCAAGATGGCCAATAGTTGTTTGTTGGTCGAGAGCGGAGAGGGGACGGAGCTTACCTCACACCTATATATAACAACCGCAGAGAACGGTTGGCAACCCTCCAATTTGTAACTCTTGTTTGCTATATTGTTATTTTGTAATAAGATGATGATATGGTGATCGAAATGTACATTAGGGTGTATTCTTAAGTTACTTGTATTATTTGTTAATTTTGTGGTATTTGTGTTCTTTCCAATATTTTCATTGTAATATATTGTACCACTGTGCTCTTGATATTGTATATTCATATTTACATTGTTATTATATTTATAATTAAATAAGTTTTCAACATCTTCTTTTCAACACATTGGAAAAAGTTCTTTAAAACGTTGCCAGTTTTGTTTATACTTTACTAGCATTTTTAAAATTATTTTAGTGTCTTTAAGTAATCATACTGGATTAGTCAAAAAAATAAATCCTTCCTAGCATGTAAACCTGTTTTCAGTTTCTTCTCCATTCTTATCTTCAATTTTCGATTAAGGACCTTTATTCCCTTATTCTTTTTATGGTTTTTCCATATAGAAATTTTCAAAACCTTAATCATTAGTATCACAGTCATGCAAATTTTTTTATAATCCACATACATTTCCTTCATTTAGAAACTTTTTTCTCGATATTTGTGCAATAAAGTCCTCATCAAAATTAGCCGTTATTGAAACAGAGACACTGTAGATGTTGCAATTAATCGCTTTGGTTGTTGTTAAACATGGCTTCCTCGTCTAAATTAAAATAAAACCTCCATTAATTACATTCTATACTCTGAAATAAATGCAACAGTTGTTGAATCAGCGCTTCAAGGTAATCTGATTATAAATATAATCGTTTATTTCTCAACCAGCAGCAGATACAAATAAGTTACTGATTTACTTTTCTTCTATGTTTAATATGTATACATACATAACTGTATTATTTTGTAACATAGGGAAACAGCGTTTCTTATAGAATGATTAGGTATATGAAACCAAAATGCTGGCTCAATACTTTTGTGTCATTGTCAAGCACTGTAATTATTCTCCAGCTGAAGCAATCTGTTTTCAGATATTCGGGAGTTTACTGTATTTGTTTTTACAAAACTTAGTTAAATTATTAAAAATATTATAAACAATTACTTTATATTTAAAAATAGCAAACTGTGGCACATTTTTCAAAAAAACAAATTGTAATTTTTAAAATTCAGTTAAAATTATCAAATGGCTGCCATTATAAATTTTTTATTTACCTCATGGTATCACCGTTTTTCAACATGTTTTGGGATCAAGTTACTATTATTCAAGCATGTCCTCGCAATTTGTAACATTAGCATTTAAATATTGGACTCTATGTGCAGTGTGCACCAAAATAAACAGTACTGAAACAAGTGAATCAACTGTAGTTGACTTCTCGATCAAGCAGACGAGTTTTCTTGGATTTGAACGTCATGACAGTGTTGTACAGAGGCCACAGCATAGTGTAGGTGTGTAACCATTTGGTCTGCTATTCAGAGAGAGACAAATTTTATAGAATGCCTCTTTAGGGGCGCTGAAGGGTTTTCATAGGTATAGGATATTTCTTCAAAAGATATTTGTAGGAACTAAAAAAATTAAGCTACAATGTATATGCGATAGAGAAAATGTATTTCCAATAGAGAGTAGGTGTGAACAAAAGTTCTGAATTTTTTGTTTCCTCAAGCAAACTTATTTTTTATTGAAAAACTAAAACAAATATCCCTTACCTATAAATTCTTGAGCCTTGAGCAGTTTTTTAAAAAATTTATTTGAGATATAACCAAATTCATTGTTTGTTAGAGTCTATTACATCCACTGATTAGATCCGCATCAGAATCCAATGAAAGAAAAATTAATCCATTGCGATATTTTTGTTTCATTCAAAACAGTGAAATAAGTTACAAAATAAAAAAAAAATTGTTTATTTGCACCTTGTTCTTTTAATAGTTGCTTCTGATACAAGTGCATAAAAATATTCTGCCCTTGAGCGAAGCGACACGCAATGAATGCAATCATAAGAGCTGCTAAGAACACCTTACAAAGGTGTAGTGAATGATATTTTTAACAGCGATAGGCGGAAAAGCAATTTTAAAAATACAAGGTATGAGCAGAATACAAGTTTACATATTTCAATTATAACTATTCTTTGAGCTTAGCTTGTGAGGTTATGTTAAAACAAATAAAAGACATACACAAGACTCACAAATTAATCATTTATTTACTCATACGCGTTTCAATGACAAAGTCATCATCATCAGTGAGTGTTGCTACTACAAACCGTAACTTACAACTGTTGTAGGTTAGAGTTTGTAGTAGCAACACTCACTGATGATGATGGCTTTGTCATTGGAACGTGTGTGAGTAAATAAATGATTAATTTGTGAGTCTTGTGTATGTCTTTTATTTGCTATATCAATTACTTTACCCTTACAAGGGCACTGAAAGAAATCTTGCCTGATTAAATGCTAAAGCCTAAACCCGCCGTTGGATATAATGATAGTAACAAGATCTCGAACATGCTGAAAAAAAGATCAAGATTTGTTTAAAGTAAGGATAATTTTTTTTAAAAGATTCAAAACGTATTCATAAATCTGGAACCTTAAATTTCATTCTCAGAAAATTTTAACTAGTGAATATTTAAATTACATTTAAAGTAAGTTTGTAATTCTTGATAAAAAAATGTATTACGTAGACTCTTGTTTTCTTTAACACAAATATTTTAAAATTTATATTAATGTTTTGAAAGTAAGTACAACAAAAGCTACAAGAGCTTTTGTTTAACCTAAGTATTTTTATTCTGAAAAATAAATATACGTAATCTACTGGGAAATTATATAAACGTTTTATTAAAAAAATAATTTGCTACTTGCTTCATACAAAATTAATTAATACTATGCATGTTTTTAAATCTTAGTTTCTAAAGAAACATAAATACAAATTTTATCTGAAATAAATAGATTAAATATTAAATTTTACTATAAACTAAAATATTTTAAAAAGCAAAAATATCAGAAATATATCAATACGGTAGCAACATTATTGCTTTCTCAGGGTGCTTAACTAAGTTTACAAGTTATGTCTAGCTTTAGCTTCTTAGAAAGCCTAAGATATTAGTAATTGCCTAGGACAACAAATGCAGTATTACAGACCACGAGGACAACAAAAGGGGTTGTTTTAAGAAACATACCAACAAATGTTCGTACAGGACTGTTGTAGGGGCTTGAAACTCCCTTCGCCGGGACTATAATAGAAAACAACCCTTAGCAATAACACATTACTTCTTCTTATTCTATTTTTTAACTTATATATAACTATAATGTAAATGTGTAGTTATTAAATATTGTTCTGACAATATAAAGTATTGGTTCTATGGTTTTTTATTAGGGTTTAGTTGGATATTTTCCATCATTTGTAATTTTCACAACTCCGTTGTTCCCAACTTTAATCTATTTTGCTATTGTTAAATATGAATATCACTTTCTTCTTATATTTGTGTCCTTTTTCATAGAACACAAATACAAACACTTGTTATATACCCAGTTAAACACAACACGAATTAAATTCTATAACTTGTTTCTTTGAAAGAATCTTTCATAAAAACAAAAAAAATATTCTACGAAAGTTTCAAGACCCATTATACTAAACATTTAAATATTACACATGAATTAAATAAGTAAATAACACTGTTGAATTTCACATTTTTATTAGATACTATTTTTTTTAATTTTTGCTTGAATAATTTTAAAATATAAACATTTTTCTAGGATTTTCCAATTCTTTTTTTAATACTACTGGCCTGCTATCTGTCAGAGTAGCAGACAATCCATAATACTACTGGCCTACTATTTGCCAGAGTAGCAGACAATCCATAACATTACTGGCCTGCTATTTATCAGAGTAGCAGACAATCCATAATACTACTAGCTTGCTATTTGCCAGAGCAGCAGACAATCCATAATACTACTGGCTGCTATTTGTTAGAGAAGCACACAATCCATAATACTACTGGTCTGCTATTGCCAAAGTAGCAGACAATCCGCAATACTACTGGCCTGCTATTGCCAGAGTAGCAGACAATATACAATACTACTGGCCTGCTATTGCCAGAGTATAAGACAATCCACAATACTACTGGCCACTATTGCCAGAGTAGCAAACAATCCGTAAGACTACTGGCTTGCTATTTGTCAGAGTAGCAGACAATCCATAATACTACTGGCTTGCCATTTATCAGAGTAGCAGACAATCCACAATACTACTGGCCTGCTATTAGCAGAGTAGCAGACAATCCATAATACTACTGGCCTGCTATTTGCCATAGGAACAGACAATCTGTAATACTACTGGGCTGCTATTGTCAGAGTAGCACACAATTCACAATACTACTGGCCTGCTATTGCCAGAGTAGCAGACAATCCACAACCCTACTGGCCTGCTATTGGCAGAGTAGCAGACAATCCGTAATACTACTGGCCTGCTATTGTCACAGTAGCAGACAATCCCCAATATTACTGGCCTCCTATTACCAGAGTAGCAGACAATCCATAATAATACTGGCCTGCTATTTGTCAGAGTATAAGACAATCCATAATTTTGCTGCAAAAGTTTAAATAAACTCAACTGAAATTTATATTTGACGGTTTGGTTTAGTCTCCAGAGAATGTCTAAATATTGTTAACTAATCTTAAATGTTTCAACGAAAAAACCAAAAATGTGAAAAAATTGTTCTTTGGTGTTGTTTTATGGTAAAAAATATATGATTGTTTTTATACATAAGTTTATAAGGTTCATCAAAAAATAAAGTAAATCAAATATAATCTGAATTTTACAAATGATGGAAATATCCAATGGTTAAAGAACTACAACTGAAATCTTATGAGCTATCACAAATTTAGAGTAAATAAAATTAAAATTGTGAACTAAATATGAACCAAGGTCATTTAGCAGCACAAACTTACTGAAACGGTACAAACTAATTGAATATTCAGCTGTATTAAACTGAAAAGGATAGACTGCAGTTCCATTAAACTGAAAAGGTCAAACAAGATAAAAAAGTTTAAACAAGGATTTTTTTTCAAAAAAAAAAGAAGAAAGTTATGTTTAAAAGGATGTAATTTTTTATTCTATTTTATATTCAATAATTGTCTAATTTAAATGTAAATTAAACAAAAATACAATATATTTGAAAACCTTAATGGCTATATTCAGACAAATAAGAATAAAGTAAATCATCTACCTAATAAGATATTTAAAAGCAGACATATAAATCACAGAATTTAGGGCTTTATTTTCTTAAACCTTATGATTTAAAAAATACAGATAATAGAAATTGTTTATTTAAAACTACAGAAAAAAATGCAACCAACTTCTATGGGGTTTTCAGGAGGGTAGTGGATATCGTTCATTGTTTCAGTACTAAATGACATTCAGCTATTTATTGCAAGAAAATATTGTCTTCCTAAATGGAGATCCGATTTTTCTATATTTCCTTTACATCAAACTGAAGTACCGCTGTAGATATTTAAAAATGAAGAAGTTTAACAATTATGTTGCCTGTTCAAAGAATAAAACCTTAATCATGACAGCAAAGACAATTATTGCCCTCAAACAGAACATGATGGTTTAGAAAAAGTAAAACTTGTATAAAACAGAACATAATGGATTTTACTTTTATACATTGACCAGTCAAAGATTTAATAACACTGAGTAACAAAGATTTTTGTTGGCACATGAGAGAAATAACCCATAATCTTAATAGAACTGTTTTCACTGAGTTAAACATGTATAGTTTATGTCCATCACATATAGTTTTTCTGTAATGTTCAATTTGGTTGTAAATAAAATTCTTACATTTACAAAATATATATATATATATATATATATATATATATATATATATATATATATATATATATATATATTAAATATGGTGATATGTTTTCTTGTAATATAGTTAATAAATTAAAAATATTTCAAAAACAAGAATACTTTTAATGAATATATTTATTCAAAGCTTTTCGCCGATAGTATCAGCATCTTCAGGAAAATAATTATCTAATAATATCGAAAAAAATTTTATTAGATAATTATTTTCCTGAAGGTGCTGATATTATTTTATCGGCGAAAAGCTTTGAATATTCATTAAAAGTATTCTTGTTTTTGAAATATTTTTAATTTATTATATAAATTAAGTAGAACAAGGTAAGTCTGTCAGTCTCCTAGTCCAAAAATCTAAATAATCTTTACCAACCTAAAAATATATATATATATATATATATATATATATATATATATATATATATATATATATATATATATATATATATATATATAAAGAACAAAAGTCAAAATACAAATACAAGAATTATATTTGAATTTACAATTCAAAGCTTTTCGTTGGCTAACAGTGCCAACATCATCAGGAATATTAAACAATTAAAATTAACATATGTGCAAATTAGATCAAATAAATAGTTATGCCATATCAATTACAATGTTGTTAAAATTTTTTTATTTTGTTATTTTGCTGCCCTAACATTACAAACACTGAATATATTATCGAATTTAGATTTTACTTGTATTTGTTCATTTATCAACTCATTATTAGTATTATATTTATGTATTTCTAGAGCTTCATAAATATTCATTCTCAGGCCTTTGTTAATTTCTTTTATAAGTATCATATTATCTATATTAGGAAATAAGTGATTATTATTAATACAATGACTAGCAAAATTTGATTTATAAATTTCTGGCTTTTTATATGCATTAAAATGTTCTTTATATCTATCTTTAAGTTTTTTCTTAGTTTGTCCTATATAAACTTTATTACAATAATCACATTCTAATTTATATACACCGTTTTTTTCATGCATATTAATAATATTATTATTATTCATTATATTTATTAATTTATTATTAGTATTATAAGCGAATTTTATGTTGCTACCTTTAAACAATTTTGTGATATTTTTTACTTCATTACCAAAAAATGTAAATGAAGTCCATATGACATTTTCATCATTATTTTTGTAAATTAGATTATTATTTTGTTTCTTTAAAATATTATAATTAAGTTTATCAACAGTTTTCTTTTTATAACCATTCTCAATTGCAATTTGATAGATAATGTTTTTCTCTCTTATCTTGTTTTCATTATTCATAGGTATTTTATGTAATCTATATAATAAATTGTATAATGCAGCCATTTTTTGATTATACGGATGGTTAGAATTATTAGGTATAATTTGGTTAGTTTGTGTCGGTTTACGATATATGTTAAATTCAAATTCATTAATATGTCTTATAATTGTTATATCTAGAAAGTTGATCTTATTATTTTCCTCCATTTCATAAGTAAAATTAATATTTTTATTTATCATATTTATTTTATCTAAAATAGTTATTAAGTTTATACCATTATTATTAGATACATACAATCCATCATCTACATATCTAAACCAATAACCGTTTTTATCAAATGTCTGTATAATTTTATTTATTTTATCATCTATATATTGTAAAAATATTTCAGATATTATATTCGATAAGGGAGAACCCATGGCAAGACCATCTTCCTGTTTGTAAATTTTATTATTATATGTAAAATAATTTTGATTTAATATTATTTTTAATGTATTTATAATTTCTAATATTAATTTTCTATCTTTTTCATTTTGCTCTAATCTAGATTTTATAATATTGAGAGTCTCTTTTATAGGAATATTTGTGTACATATTTTTTATATCTAATGATATTAATTTGGTTTTATTATCAATATTAATTATTTTTAATTTATCAATAAGGTTAATAGAATTACTTATGGTATGATTATTATTTAGTTTCATTTTATCTTTAAGAATAGATGTTATGATTTTAGATATTTTATAAGAAGGGGCATTCATAAAATTTACTAATGGTCTAATTGGTTTCTCAATTTTGTGTAATTTAATAAGTCCATTCATTATTGGTATTTTTGGATTATCGTTCATATAATTACTAATATTATATTTATTAAATAATTTATAAGAAGATTTTATTAAATTTTTTATTTCATTTTGATATTTCTTTGTAGGATCCTTATATATTTCACTAAATTGATTTTCATTTATGTATTTTTCTGTTTTATTTATGTGTTCGTCCTTATCAATAATTACAACAGCGTTACTTTTATCAGCTTTTACTGTAATTAGATTGTTATTTTGTAGTTTATTTTTTAAATCTTTAACTCCTAAATATGTTTGTCTATGGGTTACAACGCTGTTGTAATTATTGATAAGGACGAACACATAAATAAAACAGAAAAATACATAAATGAAAATCAATTTAGTGAAATATATAAGGATCCTACAAAGAAATATCAAAATGAAATAAAAAATTTAATAAAATCTTCTTATAAATTATTTAATAAATATAATATTAGTAATTATATGAACGATAATCCAAAAATACCAATAATGAATGGACTTATTAAATTACACAAAATTGAGAAACCAATTAGACCATTAGTAAATTTTATGAATGCCCCTTCTTATAAAATATCTAAAATCATAACATCTTTTCTTAAAGATAAAATGAAACTAAATAATAATCATACCATAAGTAATTCTATTAACCTTATTGATAAATTAAAAATAATTAATATTGATAATAAAACCAAATTAATATCATTAGATATAAAAAATATGTACACAAATATTCCTATAAAAGAGACTCTCAATATTATAAAATCTAGATTAGAGCAAAATGAAAAAGATAGAAAATTAATATTAGAAATTATAAATACATTAAAAATAATATTAAATCAAAATTATTTTACATATAATAATAAAATTTACAAACAGGAAGATGGTCTTGCCATGGGTTCTCCCTTATCGAATATAATATCTGAAATATTTTTACAATATATAGATGATAAAATAAATAAAATTATACAGACATTTGATAAAAACGGTTATTGGTTTAGATATGTAGATGATGGATTGTATGTATCTAATAATAATGGTATAAACTTAATAACTATTTTAGATAAAATAAATATGATAAATAAAAATATTAATTTTACTTATGAAATGGAGGAAAATAATAAGATCAACTTTCTAGATATAACAATTATAAGACATATTAATGAATTTGAATTTAACATATATCGTAAACCGACACAAACTAACCAAATTATACCTAATAATTCTAACCATCCGTATAATCAAAAAATGGCTGCATTATACAATTTATTATATAGATTACATAAAATACCTATGAATAATGAAAACAAGATAAGAGAGAAAAACATTATCTATCAAATTGCAATTGAGAATGGTTATAAAAAGAAAACTGTTGATAAACTTAATTATAATATTTTAAAGAAACAAAATAATAATCTAATTTACAAAAATAATGATGAAAATGTCATATGGACTTCATTTACATTTTTTGGTAATGAAGTAAAAAATATCACAAAATTGTTTAAAGGTAGCAACATAAAATTCGCTTATAATACTAATAATAAATTAATAAATATAATGAATAATAATAATATTATTAATATGCATGAAAAAAACGGTGTATATAAATTAGAATGTGATTATTGTAATAAAGTTTATATAGGACAAACTAAGAAAAAACTTAAAGATAGATATAAAGAACATTTTAATGCATATAAAAAGCCAGAAATTTATAAATCAAATTTTGCTAGTCATTGTATTAATAATAATCACTTATTTCCTAATATAGATAATATGATACTTATAAAAGAAATTAACAAAGGCCTGAGAATGAATATTTATGAAGCTCTAGAAATACATAAATATAATACTAATAATGAGTTGATAAATGAACAAATACAAGTAAAATCTAAATTCGATAATATATTCAGTGTTTGTAATGTTAGGGCAGCAAAATAACAAAATAAAAAAATTTTAACAACATTGTAATTGATATGGCATAACTATTTATTTGATCTAATTTGCACATATGTTAATTTTAATTGTTTAATATTCCTGATGATGTTGGCACTGTTAGCCAACGAAAAGCTTTGAATTGTAAATTCAAATATAATTCTTGTATTTGTATTTTGACTTTTGTTCTTTATTAATACACAAGAAAACATATTGCGATATTTATATATATATATATATATATATATATATATATATATATATATATATATATATATTTAGTTGCACTTGATTTAACACAAAAGTAACAGCTTTTTTAATTACCTTCTGTATTTGACCCCTGGAATGGCCTTTTTCAGTGACCAGCAGTAGTCACTACATACTGATTCAATTTCCCCCAATACCTTATTTAAATATCGAAAATATCTTTATGTAAATGTTTCCCTCGCTAACAAATAACCGCCCCAAGATTGTCAGGAAAGAATTCCAAGTAGAATCCAAAAAGTGCATTTTAACACGTTAAGTGTGACGGGTTGATGAACCCCCGTGATTCCACGTGCTCTACTGGCACCAGCAGCGATGGGCGTTGATGTATACGTCGCTCTCTCTCTCAATTCATTGGTTCAGTGTGAGGTTAGTTGTTGCCAGAAAACGTTGAATCGCTTGCCGGTTATTGTGTTAGTCTTTGCGAATATTTTGATACGTTTTGTTTTTTTTCCACCATTGCTATCGGACAGGGGACTGTGTTATTGTATTAGTGTTACTTGAAGTGTGTTATAGAGTGTTTATACAACGAATATGGATAACGAGGATGAATTATTAGAGAACAACGTCTACTGTAACAACATTTGTCTAAGTAAACATTCTCCAATAATAATTCATCTTCATTATCTATATTCACTGTACAAAAATTAATAAACACTACTATAATACACTTCAAGTAACACTAATACGACAACACAGACCCTAATCTGACAGAAATGATGTAATAAATAAAGAAATGCACCGAAATGTTCACAAAGACTGGCACAATAACCGACAAGTGGCACAAAATTTTCCTTTAATAGCTAACCTCACACTGAACCAATGAATTGAGAAGGGGAGAAGGTAGGTGAACACCTACCGCCACGGGCACCAGTAGACCATGGGCGTTCCTCCACGCCCGCCACACTCAACGTGTTAAACATTTACGACCCATAATGATGTATGATCCTAACATTTTGCCTACAATTTCATGATAATTTGTGATTTCTTAAAAAATGTTCAACCATCACTTTTTATGGATTCTATAATGCATTAGCTAGTTTTTGAAAATTCTGTCACAAAAGTTCTAAAATGGGGCATTTCCTTTAGAATTTTCCTTCTGTAATTTTACCAATTTTTTAACAAGGGATAAATTTACCAATTCTTCTTATAAATAGAAAAACCAGTTTTATCCATTGCATTCACATAGTTTTTCAGAATCTGAGTTTAATATGAATTGAAGGCACCAGAGTTCGCCAGTTCACTGTTCACAACATTTTTTTTTAAGTGTTAGTGACTGATGTGTTGGCCATTCTTTCTTTCTCTTGTCTCTGCTGTCCTACTCACAAAAAAACAATAAAATTTTGTGTATCTAGCTGCAAACCGGGTTACAAATGTAACTACATTTAAATAGCAGCAAAATCAAGAAACTCATTTCAACCCTGACAAGAAAACAGCCACCACTCTCATCTGACTAAGAGGAAAATATCGTAAAAACAAATTTCTGCAGATGGGACTAAAAAGTATCAAACCTGTGGAAAGTGTATCGACAACGAACTTACACCTCATGTTTCCAACTGCCCTGTAGTTGCTGCAGGCCTTCGCCACTTGATCTACCCTACACAGGAAGATTTATACTCTGATAACGTCATAGACATTGCAAAGACAATTTAAGCACACTATAAAATTTGATTCTATAGAGGATACGACACCAACCAACCAACCACTCCAACAATACTTTTCAAACAGATTCCTTCAACAGAATTTTAATAATTCCTTGAAATCAGTTGCATAGCAAAAAGTTTAAAGAAAGATGATTACCACTGTACAAATCACACCCTTTAAACTAGTTTTTGAAAAATAAAAGAATAATTTAGTTTAAGCGGTTGACATTTCTGACCACTAACTTCTCCGCATAGGCACCCAGCTTCAAGAATAGCCGAAAGCCCGATGTCCGCAGTAGACAATCCTTGCCAGCCCCCAGTGCTTCTTGTTCATGAGAATATCTTGCCGTGTTGTCTATTCGTCCCTCAAAAATTCCTTTAATGGTATGGGATACGTGCAGTCGAACAAAATGTGCTTTATGCTTTCATCTTCACTTACACAAAGTGCACAGATTGGAGAATTCAAAAGGTTATATCTAAAAAAATATTTCTCCGTCACTGGATGACCAGATCATGCTCGAACTGTAATTGGACATGAGAAACTTTCCTGAATTTGTCCTCATTCAACGGTTCAGGCTGAAATTGAAAAAGGTAACCTGAGGTTTCTTCTCTCCAAAATCAAGTCTGAGATTTCTGACCAAAAATGTCTTCTATCATCATCACAGTAAATTAAACTGTTTTCATAATTAAAAAAGCTAAGACAAAATACGTGTTTTGTCATTTAACAAGAAGCCAAACATGTTTCAAGACAATTACAAAAGAAACACGCTTTAGTATTTTTTTTCAAGAAAACCCCTTTTAAACATGAGCAAAAGAATTCAGCTTCTTTGATAGTATTAAATCCAGGACTAGGTTGTCCAATTCACCTTGATTTATAAGGTGATACTTACTGAAATTACTGTCGGGTCTATTCAACCATGCACTTGACCTCTAACAGAATAGGCGAGAAGGGAGGTAGAGGGCTGCATCGAGTCAGTATAAATACTTTCCTACAAGCATGATTAAAACTGTCAAAACACTAACTTCCATGAAATGGTCAATATTAGATAAATTCCATGATAAATTAACTTTGGTATGAAATAACAAAAAGTCTTGAAATATGTGACGACATATCGGATGCAGAAGCTCTTGATGTATGAATACTTCTGAATATGTAACCTCTTTTCAGAAGTGGTAGTACACGAGGAATTTCGTGTGATCTCTCAAGGCCAAGTGCACGGTTAAATAGGCCCAACAGTACAATCTAAAAATTTAGATAGTCTAGGTACTTATTGAAAGTATTTGCCTTGTTCATTTTCTATTTACGTCAATTGTATGATCTGGTATTGGTGAATCTGTGTTGTGACGTACAGGTCTCAAAGTGAATGGAAAGTTTGTGTATTTCATTGTGTACTTGGATTTTACACAAAAATAAATCAGTTATCCAATGTGCCTCAGTTACAATGTTTAACTTTTAAATCAAACCCCTACTTTCTAACCAAAATATTTCATAACATTTCATAACTAGTGATGTCGAAACAATGCTGGTTATTAACCCTTTGATTAGCATTCACGTACCAGTACGTGAGATCGTGCAACGGCCAGTGGGAGCATTCCCATATATGTATGTTCTACCATTTCTTTCAGAATAGCATAGCTGTACGTTTACGATTTGATTTCCTGTGTAACATGCTGTATTCTAGGTTATATATTTGCAACTATCTGGGCAATAAATACTACACAGAGTCACAATTTTTTTGTGTCCAAAGTCTATGGGTTTCCCATGTATTTACAGATCGTTTTGAAGTTTGTGTGGTATTTGACAATGAATAGGCAATTGAACAATGGAGTTCTTTTGTCTCCAAAGTTAACGGTAATTTTCAAGAGTTTACAGATCATTTCGAAGTTTGTGTGGTATTTGAAAATGAATAGGCGATTGAACAATGGAGTTCTTTTGTCTCCAAAGTTAATGGTATTTTTCAAGAGTTTACAGATCATTTCGAAGTTTGTGTGGTATTTGACAATGAATAGGCGATTGAACAATGGAGTTCTTTTGTCTCCAAAGTTAATGGTATTTTTCAAGAGTTTACAGATCGTTTCGAAGTTTATGTGGTATTTGACAATGAATAGGCGATTGAACTATGGAGTTCTTTTGTCTCCAAAGTTAATGGTATTTTTCAAGAGTTTACAGATCATTTCGAAGTTTGTGTGGTATTTGACAATGAATAGGCGATTGAACTATGGAGTTCTTTTGTCTCCAAAGTTATTGGTATTTTTCAAGAGTTTACAGATCGTTTCGAAGTTTGTGTGGTATTTGACAATGAATAGGCGATTGAACAATGGAGTTCTTTTGTCTCCAAAGTTAATTGTATTTTTCAAGAGTTTACAGATCGTTTCGAAGTTTGTGTGGTATTTGACAATGAATAGGCGATTGAACTATGGAGTTCTTTTGTCTCCAAAGTTAATGGTATTTTTCAAGAGTTTACAGATCATTTCAAAGTTTGTGTGGTATTTGACAATGAATAGGCGAATGAACAATGGAGTTCTTTTGTCTCCATAGTTAATGGTATTTTTCAAGAGTTTACAGATCATTTCGAAGTTTGTGTGGTATTTGACAATGAATAGGCGATTGAACTATGGAGTTCTTTTGTCTCCAAAGTTAATGGTATTTTTCAAGAGTTTACAGATCATTTCGAAGTTTGTGTGGTATTTGACAATGAATAGGCGATTGAACAATGGAGTTCTTTTGTCTCCAAAGTTAATGGTATTTTTCAAGAGTTTACAGATCATTTCGAAGTTTGTGTGGTATTTGGCAATGAATAGGCGATTGAACAATGGAGTTCTTTTGTCTCCAAAGTTAATGGTATTTTTCAAGAGTTTACAGATCATTTCGAAGTTTGTGTGGTATTTGACAATGAATAGGCGATTGAACAATGGAGTTCTTTTGTCTCCATAGTTAATGGTATTTTTCAAGAGTTTACAGATCATTTCGAAGTTTGTGTGGTATTTGAAAATGAATGGGCGATTGAACTATGGAGTTCTTTTGTATCCAAAGTTAATGGTATTTTTCAAGAGTTTACAGATCATTTCGAAGTTTGTGTGGTATTTGACAATAAATAGGCGATTGAACAATGGAGTTCTTTTGTCTCCAAAGTTATTGGTATTTTTCAAGAGTTTACAAATCGTTTCGAAGTTAGTGTGGTATTTGACAATGAATAGGCGATTGAACAATGGAGTTCTTTTGTCTCCAAAGTTAATGGTATTTTTCAAGAGTTTACAGATCATTTCGAAGTTTGTGTGGTATTTGACAATGAATAGGCGATTGAACTATGGAGTTCTTTTGTCTCCAAAGTTAATGGTATTTTTCAAGAGTTTACAGATCATTTCGAAGTTTGTGTGGTATTTGACAATGAATAGGCGAATGAACAATGGAGTTCTTTTGTCTCCATAGTTAATGGTATTTTTCAAGAGTTTACAGATCATTTCGAAGTTTGTGTGGTATTTGACAATGAATAGGCGATTGAACTATGGAGTTCTTTTGTCTCCAAAGTTAATGGTATTTTTCAAGAGTTTACAGATCATTTCGAAGTTTGTGTGGTATTTGACAATGAATAGGCGATTGAACAATGGAGTTCTTTTGTCTCCAAAGTTAATGGTATTTTTCAAGAGTTTACAGATCATTTCGAAGTTTGTGTGGTATTTGACAATGAATAGGCGATTGAACAATGGAGTTCTTTTGTCTCCAAAGTTAATGGTATTTTTCAAGAGTTTACAGATCATTTAGAAGTTGGTGTGGTATTTGACAATGAATAGGCGATTGAACTATGG
The DNA here is from genome assembly GCA_036971475.1 of Prosapia bicincta. Taxonomy (NCBI): domain Eukaryota; kingdom Metazoa; phylum Arthropoda; class Insecta; order Hemiptera; family Cercopidae; genus Prosapia; species Prosapia bicincta. Next base: position 327,762,098 of record JBAIZL010000002.1, read on the forward strand.
AGTTCTTTTGTCTCCAAAGTTAACGGTAATTTTCAAGAGTTTACAGATCATTTCGAAGTTTGTGTGGTATTTGACAATGAATAGGCGATTGAACAATGGAGTTCTTTTGTCTCCAAAGTTAATGGTATTTTTCAAGAGTTTACAGATCATTTCGAAGTTTGTGTGGTATTTGACAATGAATAGGCGATTGAACAATGGCGTTCTTTTGTCTCCAAAGTTAATGGTATTTTTCAAGAGTTTACAGATCGTTTCGAAGTTTGTGTTGTATTTTACAATGAATAGGTATTTTACGAAGAAAAAAGAGATTAAAAGATAATTTTTAGCAAAAAAAAATGTTAGTAAACATAAGGTAAAGTTTGGTCAACATGAGAAAATAAGTAGATAGAAAAAATATTAACAAATATTATTATAATTTTAAAAAATTAGAAAAAAATTAAGAAAAAGATTAGAAAAAAGTAATAATCTTTCAAAAATATGCCCTGGGGCCATATCAAGGCAGGTACATGTTGTTAATCAAAGGGTTAAATGCCAAATCCCACATATATATAAAAAGTTATCTGAATGATTTATGCTATTGTTTGGTACATGTACTCAATATTTAATTTTAACATATTACTAAACAATAGTACCACAAGAAAAGAGTGGCACTTGTAATGGATGGCTAACTGAATGTCCCGTGTCGCAGCATGTTTAACTAATAAGCCATCCTACAACATGTTTGACTTTTGAGTGGTCCTGGAGAATCCACTTATTGTGAATATACAAAACTATTCTATAGAGATTGTATTGGAATTAATATAAAACAATAACCCTTGCTACAAATATTTAAACAACCTTGATGTACATTTCGCTGACACAGCATTATCAGAAGATTACAAATCTCACGTTACCTTCTGATGCTGTTGGCGAAATATAAAAGTTTGTTTAAATATTTGCAGCCAAGGTTATTATTGTTTATTAATTATAATTATTGTGCTCTGCATAGATTTTTGTATTATATTGGAATAATAACTTCTTTAAATACTAGGATTCTAATGTCTCGATTCTAAATTCATAACAAGAGTGATGATATGAGAGACGATAATATAGAAATATTTATTTAACTTCAACGTTTCGACCACACCAACAATTTTTGTGGTCCTTTTCAAGGGTCAGTTGACTTTTACTCTTGGTTTTGTAATTATATTTGTAAAACTTAGTATTCAGTATTGAGAAGGATCCCGAAAATTGTTGGTGTGGTCGAAGTTTAATGAATCTTATAATATTATCATTTCTCATTTCCTCAGAGTAATGTTATGAATATTAACTTCTTCCCTTGAAAACAAATTTGTCTATACATTTATTACAATTATAATACATGGTTTGAAATTTCAATAACTAAAAACAGGAGTGTGTAAAACTATTTGTGATGGCCAAATTCTAATTACATATTTAAAATCAGCATAGACAGTTATAAGTAAAAGATAATAAACCAACAAGTGTTTGTAAATGTGTAATTTTAATAACAAAACCTTCTTTTCTTTCTGTAATGATTCACACACAGTAGGTTACAACATAATAAGCAACTTCTATACAAGAATTCCATCCTGAAGAGTTCAGAAAATATAAAATAATGTACTATGATTATTGTAAGCTGGTTTGAAGACACTGGCACTACAGATAAACTTAAATGACATATGTGTGGTGTCACTTTGCATGAGCTTAAGCAAGCACACTATACTTTAAAAAATCATAAAGTATTTTTGGGACTGAAAAAAACAACTCGTAGTAGGACATAAAACAACTACAAATTTCAAAACATATTTAAATAAGACATAAAAAAGGCATCCCAAGTTATAGATGGCAACACTTATCTAATTGTAGAACGTTAGGCTATTCAACTGTTAAAAATATTTGGTTCTAGTAGTTTTGAATTTTTCACCTTAAAACAAGATTTCACACTAAGTGATTTCTGTTAACAGCTTCTGAAAAAATGGCCTTACAGAAGAAATTTAGGAATGTCAACAAATGAAAGATAATAGCTCTTACCACTACCTTTCTTAGGGAACCAATAAGTAGGAGATAATGTAGTCAGTCGCCTCTCTCTTCCTAAGGGAGATCAACAAACAGGAAACAAAGTCAGTCATTCCTTATTAATGTAGTGGGTCACTATTCCCTTTTGATAGGGTGTTAAAAAAACAAAGACAAACATACTGATTCACCAACCTCCAAGAAGGACTAACAGATAGACAACACAGTGAACATTTTGTTTTAAGGGGGAGGGGCAAATAACAAAGAGACGATTAAGTTACTACTCTATTCCTAAAGAAGGTCAACAAAACCTATATAACAATGTCAATTACCATTTCCTTTCTAAGGGGGAGGGGACAGAGAGATAATAATAAGTCAATATGTTCTTTGTAAGCCTTCAAAGAATGTTTAATGTTTTTAAATTGCAAAAGGTATCTGAAAAAACTTATTTCCCTTTTACAACATTTCCGTTGGTATGAATATCATACACAACTCTAAAACAGAAACTAATTACAAGAATTATTTTCTTATTTTCTTTACAAAATTCAGTATGTAGCCTTCTGATGAAGCAATTGTGTTACATCAAGGTTATTTAAATATTTGCGGGAAGAGTTATTGTTTTTTAGTGTTTACAAAATTTGTTGTAGTCTTTAAATCCCTTTACTTTAGGAACTAAACTTCTAGGTAGTTCTGGCAACTTGCAAAACAAATGTACCAAATTGCGTCAACAATGCAAAGCTTTTGACCAAACACTTGAGCCAGATGACCATGATAATTCTGGTTATGTTCTTTTATTATCTTATGTTATTAGTAAATCACTAAAATCAAATATTATTTTATATTCCAAAAAAAATTATATGAGACAATTTTATTTTTAAATCATCAATTTTAAAATGGATCCAAAACAGAGGTTAAATTCTAAAATGACAAAATAATGACCAAAACAGACAGATCAGAAACTTTTTTAATACAGAAACAAACACAGACTATACATGGGTATGTTCTTAAACTACTGCTTGTTCAAATTATGCAATAAACATTCTCAATATGTCCAAACAAGCCTAGGTCAGTTATAAAGACTAACCTTTCAGCAGATTTCGGTCAAAATTAAACAATGAAGTGAGATAAAATTTCAAGTCAAAGGGCTGAATTTACAGAACAAACTAAAGAAGGTTGCAGAAATCTTTAAAATATTACTTAGTAATCATATTTCTGAAGCATGATTGTTTCTAGCATGAAAAATATTTGAAAAAGTCACCATTATCCAAAGTCTATTAAAGGAAGCTGAAAACCAAACAAAACATATTTAGAAACTCAAGGAAAAGCTGCCATCGTATTGAAAATTTAGCCATTTAAATTTTCATTTGGCGTTGGATGTTTAAAAGGTGTAAAACAAACTTCTTGGGAGTTGAAAAGGATTTCATTCACTCCCAAGAGTTAAAAAAAAAAATATTGTAAAAAACCGGTGTTCATATTGATATTTTAAAAATAACCAATATTTAAAAACATTTACAAAATTAAATAATCAATAATAAAATTATATGTAAAGGAAAAAACAGTTGAAAATCTGTGAAATCTGATTTGAAAATAAAAATTAATTACTGGTTCTTAAAATAAACAAAACAAGAAAAGAATTTACCTTTGGCCTGCCTTCTTCTCTTACAGTCATAATCTAATCTTCGACCTTGTAGTTTCTTCCGATGATGCTGAAACAAAAGTGTTTTAGGAATGTTATGATTTTATTATAATAACTTATACATAATCAAAACAAGATATTTTAAAGGCTAAGTTTCTTAGTGCTTGCATTGGGGTAAATTTACTATCAAATATTTATATTATTAATATTTTCATATGCACACACGCACGCACCCACACACACACACACACACACACACACACACACACACACACACACACATATGCTACAGAATGAGAATAAATGGATATTACTTTTTCTAATTTAATACTTTTCCTTTTCCTTGTTTAATACTTTTTTTTAATGACTTGTTTTTATATTTTACTTGAAACATATCACACAAAAGATGTCTAACTGGAAACAAAAACTCATTAACATTTCAGTCCATCATTAAGAATCCTTCTGTACAAATTATTCTCACAGTGTTATATTCCTTGCATTGGAGATATTCAGACTGCCAAAGAGTCAGAGGACATAAACCCAACTTATTTTAACCATATATGATGTCTTTCATAGAAAAAAATAGATTTAAAATACAATAATTTCAATACATGTCAAAAAAGGATCGAAAAACCATTATTCAAATTATTTTGAACAAGTATTATAAACAAAAAACTCATAAAGTCAATTCCTACTTGGACCAACAAAGAAAAATTTTATTCGGATTACTTTTTATTAAATAATTACAATTATATAAATAAAGTAACATAACCTATGACTTAAAACTGCTGTTCTAGCACATAACCTATAACATAAAATCATATATTAGGCACCATCCCTAAATTATGTAATGTCTTAAGAGAGAGGGGGTTACATTTTTGTTACACATCGTTACTGAAGGAGGAGTGAATATAAAGTAATGTTACGTAACTTGAAATTGAACCATTTTAACTTTGAACCGTAACTCTGAGTTCAGTATCGCCACAGTACACAGTACAACGATCAGGCTGCCTGTACAGACATGTACCACAGTTTCTATGTATCAGCTATAGTGCAAATTGTTACTTATTAGTTACAGGTTTTACAAAATAATATTTTTTTAATTTGATAGCAACATCTTTTTCAGGCCAAACCAGTGATCTCAGAAGTACAACAAAATTTGGTCACACTCGGTCAGGACTCGTCATGAGTGGTACAAAATTTGTATTGCGCTGTACTTCAATGGACTTCTGAGTTCCTTCGACCGAACATGAAATGAAACTAAATTGATAGTAAATTTTTGAAATTTGTAGTATTTGTAACAAAGTGCGGAGTTTGGTCTGTTTTCAAATTAGGTTTATTATGTATAGTTATCTTTTTGTGAAGCTCGCAGCACCAATGTTGTCTACCACTGCATATATGACTACTCCGTGAAAAAGTGAATAGACTATAGATAATGTTATAAATGGGTTGATCACTTTGGGTTTATATTCATTCGTCACATTTTAATAAAACAATATTTAAAATTTATGTTTAAATTAATGTTGCATTAACTTTATACATAACCATAAGTTTATTTTGATTTTATAATTTATGTTTGTTTTCCAGCACAAGTGAGGTCACATATTAATATTTTTTTTTTTGTATTCCTGTGTTACTTATTTTAAAAAATTCTTTTTATCTTTCATTATATTATTACCATAATATTTATTGGCACATTTGATGTACTTCTTTACTGGGCTACAAATTCGGCAGTCAAAACAATTAACTCAGTAAAAAAGGAGGAAAAGACTAAATTATGTAATTATGGGGGGGGGGGGTACTACCGTTACTGGTTTGTTACAGAGAGAGGAGATGGGGGTGAAAAATAATCCATTTTAGCTTTAAGTAATTTATGGATAACCCCTTATCACTTATGTTAAGCCAAATGTAAGGAAATAACTAGATTGCATACCTTGCCCCTTTTGTTAAAAGTTTTTCACCTATATAAAACTATAATTAATTCATTGTTAAATTTATTGAAATAATATTTGAAAAAAAACTGCATTAACATGAAGTGTCATCCACATCAAATTTTAATAAAATGTATTTTAACTTGAGTGGATGAGTAAAATATATTTTATTAGATTGAAAATTTTAACTATATATATATATATATATACATATATATATATATATATACATATATATATATATATATATATATATATATATATATATATATATATACACACACACACACATAGGAAGAGTGCGAACTAATAGAAGGAATTGAAAATAAAACTTCTCTAGTTCTTAGATTAGGAATCACTTACCATTACTTCTTTAAGATCTTTAGTCTGCAGGTGATGTAAAGGTTCAAGGAAACTCTGCTTGGTAGCATCATCCAAGGAGTATTTCACATCTGCCATTTGTCTCAGACCTTCCCCAAACTCCAGCATTGCTTGTCCTAAAACAACACAAAAATATTCAAGTCTTCAGAAAAATATTTATTGATATATAAACAATATATAATTCTCAATAACTAAAAAATCTGCTTTTATAAGTCATAAAGATAACTTAATTTAAAATAAATAAATTCCATCTTCATGTGCGCGGCTAGTTTTTAATAAAAAAAGTGCTCAGTTGCGATCTGAGTTTACAATGGGACAAAACTCCCTAAACAGTCGTCCTCAACAATTATAAAAGTAAGTGCTACTATAGGAAAGTGTAACATATTTACAAGTGTTAATTTAAGGATTAAAAACAGAAATGAAAAATTCATTTGCAGGTTTCCTTCAATATGTTTGTATGTTGTTAATGTTTTTATATTGAAGATGGATAAAGAATAAAATATCTGATATAATGTGCCATTAACAAAATAATCCTAATATTTTTGCCCAGTCTATCCAAGAGCAACTGAAAGAGAGGTTATACATTAAATTATGATTACATATATTTATTTTGATTAAACTCTAGACTCCTTTTATTTTCAAGCATTAAACTGCTGCAGTATTGACAAAATTTATGACACGCCTCTTTTAGTCAACTCAAAAAAAAACATATATACATGATACTTGTAGACATACAAGTATAAGTGATAAGTGTATACAAGAAATTAGTGTTGCTATAATACAACATGTGTGTGTGTGTGTGTGTGTTTGTGTGTTTGTGTGTGTGTGTGTGTTTGTGTGTTTGTGTGTGTGTGTGTGTGTGTGTGTATTTCATATCATTTGGTTGTGTATTTTATTGGTTATTTTTGTTTTGTTTGTGTAGAATTTGTATGTTTAATGTTATGATTGTGTAGTTGTGGTTTGTCCATATGAGAAGTTCAGCAAAGTTCGTGTTTTTGTTTCTGAATACAACATTTCAAACTACACCCAACACACACTTTCAACACCCAATTACATTAAAACTCACATACACTTTTAGCACATTATAACATCCAGGGCTTCGGGTAGTTGAAGTTTGGTAATTTGGAGTTTTACTGTAATAGACATAATATGGTTTAGAACTGACCTGCGTAGGGCAGGTAGTAGACACGAGTTACCCCAAGAATTTTACCTTGTTAACTAAAAAAACCAATTAACTGAGTTAAAGATAAAACTGGATTAACTGGATGTGTACAATTACAAATTGTTATTTTTTCATGATATTTTTAACTGAAACATTGAATTTGAGTCACACCGCAGCGCCCCTGACAATGATCTGTGGCACCTAAGATGGTTGCAATTTGGGTACCACTGTATCACATAATTCAAAACTTAGAGGTCATAACACATAATTCCAATAGTAGTTCAACTTTTACAAGGTTTTCTGCAACAATAAAATAACTAATTATTGCCTGAAATTAATTTTCTTCAAATAGTTTGTTTTTAATAACTATTAAATAATTGACTATAACAATTAGACACTTGTTAGATTGCTAATGTATGTAAGCATTTCTGAGGTTTTGAGAGCTACAGAATAATGCGAGCTTAAACTATTTGAAAAACTTAGGCAGTTGAAATACTTAATTTCATGACTGCCTGTCGCCCGTTACATTTTCCAACATGAAACATATACATACTTCAAAAGTTTAACTTCAATTATTGTGACCATCCAGGTCTCAATATACCATAACAAATTAGTTTCAGAAAAGGGATAAAAACTTATACAACTTACCAAATACACTATCATCTCCGAGCTTCTTGCCATATGTCACCAAACAATCACCCAAAATTCCTTCTGGCTGAGGATAAGTTGAAGCTTTTGCCTGGCCACTAAGTTTTGAGATCCCTTTAACAGCAGCCATCTTGGCTCTTGCTGTTGGGTTTGGTTGTAAAAACTCTTTTGTTTTCAATTGTAGTTCATCAACAAGTTCATATGTAACATCAGTTTTCTGAAATAAATCAAACAGAAAATTGAATAGAATACAGAATTCTTATTCCATTTCAGACAATAAAATTTCAATAAATCCATAACTAGAGTCTTATTCTCAATGCTCTTGTATGATATAAAATATTTTACATTATGTATATATCAACAATGACAATCATGAGAGAAACAGAGAAATACATTTATAAAAGTATTGTTCGGAGTGTTACACTCTACGGTTCCGAGGTATGGGAGGTTACCAAAGCTAATAATAACAAATGAATGACAATGGAAATGGACTATTTACAATGAGGCTGTGGTAAATCAAGACTTGAAAGGGTCAGAAATGAACAAATTTTTAACAAAATGAAAAAAGATAAAAATATAAGGGAGAAGATAGAAAGAAGGTAATTTTAAAAAACAATAATATGTAATTCTTGAATTTTGTAGTCCATTACGTTCGGTGAATTTTATTAATCACTTAAACAATAGTTTAGACTATCCTAACTTTAAATTTTGTAGATTTTTTAAAACTTACTTAGACAGATCGTTTTTGATCACTATGTGCCGATCTTCATCAGTGTCTTCTGCTTGGAGATGTGGGATCAAGCCGTGACGGTTTTAAAAGTAGGTTTTCAATAGTATCAAAGAGTATGTGTGATTTATATTGTGTTTGTTTGTATAATATGTTTGTACTTTGTGTTTTTGTGTGTCTGTAAATTTCATATTGTTCTAGTGTGTTGAGATGTGGTCCTTTTTTGTTGATGTGTAGGATTTCTAGGTTATGGTAAATGTCTGTGTATTTGTGTCCTGTTTCTTTTATGTGATTGTAAAATGTTGAATTGGTGTTCTGTTTGTGTTCCTCGACTCTTTATTTAAAGATGCGACCTGTTTGTCCTTGTAAATTTTCACAGTAAACACACATTTTTTGTTCATAAATATTTCAGTCCTAAGTCATGTCCTACAATTCGCCAATTTTTAAAATAACTTTCTCGAAAAAATCCACTGGTCTACATATGACGCTTGGATGTTTATTTTGTTTTTTAAATCACTGGGTAAGGTAGAGGGCCGCTGCCTCCGGGTAAGGGCGTCCATGAAAGCATGCCTTGTTTCAACAATAAAGTATTACAAAATTGGAGACTGATTATAGAGAAAATAACCAGAAGCAATAACATTCATTTCTAATGATGATGAACCCTTTGTTGATCAAGTTGAAGATTTTGTTCCACAGATATCAAGTATTGGGATATATTGTACTTTCCTATTGGGATAGAATACAAATCTGTTCCTGATGTACTACAAATAGTGAAAACATAATAGAGGCAGGGAGCTACAACTATATTTTTATAGTCATATTTAGAAATCAGTTGTGATAGATTCATGTCTTTACAACTTCGACAATTTTGTTAATGGAAATATTCAATCCATCACTTTTGAAATATGGCTTCTCTAAATCTGCTGTTATAAGATGTAGATCTTAACCAAAATATTGATAGATTTAATGTCTATTATTAATTTATAAACATATAAATGCTATGCAACTATTCTTTGAGCTTAGCTTGTGAGGTTTTTTTAAAACAAATAAAAGACATACACAAGACTCACAAATTAATCATTTATTTACTCATACACATTCCAAAGACAAAGTCATTATTTCTTTTAATATAAATGGTTGTTTTAAAAACAGAGAAAAATAAGTCTTTCAGTCAAATATTTATTAAAAGATTTTCTCGTGAAATCTTTTAATATCTTTTAAAATCTTTAAAATGCAGAATTGTTATTTTCAAACTAAAAACAACAAGAGTATTGCTAGTCTCTCTGAATTTGGTTTCTAATTACTTTTACTTGCCAACAATAGTCAGGTGTTATTATGACATCTCTTTAACATATGCAACTAATTAATTACAAAGATAATTTCTATCTACATCAACAAAGTTCTAATGGTGATTCATCTCTTAGCAGTTGAATATGAATATAAATTCAAAACATGCACTGATGGTTTAACTAATCATGACTTTCTGTTTCCAGAAAAATGAATGTTTGTGTGTTATTCACTGAAATTGTGTTGGCTTTGCAAAAACCAATATGTAATATTGTAGTTTTTGTACAGTGTCTGCTGCAAAACACAATTCTTTACTTTAAAACAAACACAGACAAGTGTTGAAAATACCATTCCAATAAATACTCTACTCAGAACCTCAAACAAGAATTAAGCATAAGGTCCTAATTCTATGAAGACAAAGCATGTCCATTCACTTTTAGAATATTGTTAATGTAGAGTGCAGAGGTAAGCATCTGAAACAGGGGTTCCCAAACATTTTGGTACCACGCACCCTCGTCTTGAAATTAAAACCTCTCACGCATCCTCCACTTTACACTATAAATAAATTGTATGGAGATATGAAAAAGACACAAATATTATATATTTGTGATTATTTCTTAGTTGTTTTTTTTATTATTATACAAGGCAACATATTTTATATTTATGAAATTTTATATATAAATTTTGTTTAAATTCATATATATATATATATATATATATATATATATATATGAAGTTAATATATTACTATGTAAGCAATTTTATCCACCATTAAGTGCAATAATTTTACCTTGAGTGATGAGGTACCTTTCGGTCAATTGACCATTGTCGAATCACTCAAATAAATAAAATTGCTTACATAGTAATATATTAACTTCATAAAGTCAGTGCAACGGAAAAACAATGGATAACGTTAAATATCAAGAATATATATATATATATATATATATATATATATATATATATATATATATATATATATACACACACATATTGAAAACAATTTATTTATATATACAGTAATACCCTTTACTTACGCGATAAGTGGGACCAAGCTATAGCCGTGTTAAGTCGAATTCGCGTTAAGACGGGGTATACTTTTACATACAATCACATAGGAATCATGTTTAATTGGTACCAAAGACTAAATAAATTAATAATTTAGAAGAAAATGTGTATGTATTCAATTCTTAAATACATAATACAACAAAAAATTATATATTATACTTACATATTGCAAAGAAGTAAGTAAAAAGAGGTTATTTTGAAGAATTCATAAAATCTAATAGATTCATTTGACGAATTGAAGATTTTTCTTCTCCTACAGAATTTTCTCGTAACTCGCTAATTTATTTTGTTTTGTGCCAGAAATACGTTCATCGTTAGGGTCTAAGTTTTCCAAAATTTGTAAGACTTACTCAATTAAACTAAGGCGTTATGTCAAGTTTCTAATTGTCATTTCATCTTCTACGTCAATTGGGTCTAAAGAATAGCTTCTACATACCTAATTGAGGTTGTATTTTAGTAAGGGCACAACCCAAGTCATTAGCAAAAATCAAGTTTGTTCCTATATTTTGTTTTTATTGAAAAAAATGCTGAAAATATTATTTCGCACAAGTAGGTGCTTGAAAAGGGCAAGTATAATTGAAGAGCTGACTGTGATACACTTTTAAGCGTTTCATCCAAAATAAAGATTTGTCCATTGTGGCACTGTTGCGGTACTATTATTCTTTTCAAGCTGTCATGCTGATTTAAATTCAAGTTTACAAAATTTGCACAACCTTTAATTATATTTCATTTATAAATGGATACATTTCATTTAAACTTTCCAAACATCATGGTCAATAAAATTACCTATGTAAAAAAAATTCTAAGGTGTAAATTCAAACTTAAATTTTTATGAATTCTGTACTTGAATTCTAGCTAAATGAGATTTCATCTTACTATTTTCCAACTGGTCTTATGCCTCCCTGACTAGCTTTCACGCCCCCCAGTTTGAGAACCTATGATCTAGAAAGCATCCTAACTAAAATCAGAAACAGATTCAGCCAGGGAGCTCATTTAAGTAAAAAGCTGAATGAGTGACCACCATCTTTAAATGTGACATATTTTATGAAACCATTACCAAGATTATTTCATATAAGATGTTACTATTCCAACTGTAACTTAGTACTGCTACGTTAATGATAATGGAACTTGAAATTTTGTTACTTAAAATACAAATTCACTGCAAACCTCTTCTGTATGTGTTTTAGTATAAAACAGATGTAAGTAGCACAGCCAAACTTAATAATACTTCAGTCCCAAAGAACACAGTTAATTCATTGGAATGGATCCATATTTATATCCTGATTCTCAACAGCATTTTTTATCATATGAATGAATTCATTCAGTATTTTAAATTCACAGATGGGTCAATTACATTACACACACACAGTGTTATTTTACACACTAGTCCTTACACAATTATATAAAATATCAGAGACCTTTAACTTTACAAAATCGCTAGATCATATTTTTGTTTAAGATATTGTTCATCTTTTTGTTGATAACAAGATTTTGATAATATTGATATTGAAGATATTGTTCATCTTATTGTTGATAATAAGATTTTGATAATATTGATATTGAAGATATTGTTCATCTTATTGTTGATAATAAGATTTTGATAATATTGATATTGAAGATATTGTTCATCTTATTGTTGATAATAAGATTTTGATAATATTGATATTGAAGATATTGTTCATCTTATTGTTGATAATAAGATTTTGATAATATTGATATTGAAGATATTGTTCATATTGCTTCATATTTCTGTTTTTACAGTAGAACACAGTTTTTCTACACTGTGGAGACGGAAAACGTGGATGAGTTCGAGGCTGGGAATAGGTATTAAAATAAACATTAATATAAAATATCAAGAGGACTGGTACAATATATTATAATGGAAATGTTGGAAATAATCCCAATACCACAAAAATAACAAGTTACTTAAGATTATACCCTTATGTAAATTTTGATGACGATGTCATCATCATCAGAGGGTCTTATTACAAAATTACAATCTAGCAAAGAAGAAGTTACACACTAGAGTGACCTTCATTGTAATAAACTCTGTAACACACTGATTAGGCAAATCAAAACAAAAGAAGAAACATGTTCTTTGAACATTTTAATTTTCATCAAGAAGAATAAATACAGTTGCTTTATTTCTTATTCAAGAGTAAAATAATAACTTTTGAGTACTGTCTTTCCTAGCAATACAGTATTTATTTAACATGTTCCAAATGACTTCAAAACTTAAATAGTGCTGTTTGCCCAAATCTTGAGTTTGTCTTTATATACTATTAGCCACACCACCACTTGCAGACCTCACTTCCTATTCCTAAATGCCTACTCTTGACTCAACGCTTTTAGCTAATTTAATAATTTTAAACTTTTAAAATAACATCCAACTTTGTATTTATCTGTTTGTTTACTACATTTTCCTTTCTTTTAAAATTTGTAGTTTTCTTTTGTTTTAAAATGTAATAAACAAACAAATAAATATACAGTCGGACGTTATTTTTAAAAGTTTAAAATTATTGATTAGCTAGATGCGTGGAGTCAAGAGTAGGCATTTACCAATAGGAAGCGAAGTCTGCAAATGGTGCTGTGACTAACAGTATATAAAAACGAACTCAAGATTTGGGCAAACAGTACTATTTAAGTTTAGAAAATGGGATCCTTTTGAAATGCGTCAACAAAAGAAAAATATTGTAATGTTAGAAGGGGCAGAAAAATGTACTCAAATATCTATATTAAGAATTTTAATAACTTTTACTTACTCTTTCCATATCTACAAAGTCCACATCCAGCTTAGTACCTTCGGCCCCTCCCATCTTCTCAGTCATATACTGCAACAGGATACATTTTGGTTAGAAATACCAGAAAAATATTTCATTACATGAGCAATAACTTGAATTATATTATGTCATTATAATGTTTTAGGTATTTTAGGAACTAATAAACTTAGAATTTCCTCTACTCATCATCATCAAATGAGAAGAGAGTTAAAACTCACAGACACAAAATCTAGCAAACAGAAAAATATATCTGGTCTATGTGAAAAATAAGTACACTAAAATGTTAAACACACAGAAGGTTAGACCAAACCACCATTAATTTATAATTCATGATACAATCACACAGATTTGGTAATAGAAATGAAATACTGCTGTTTTGCGAGTCAAGTATAATATTTTATTCTATTACGACGATGTTTCAATAATTAGGCCGTCATTGTAACAAAAAATTGCAAGCATGATGATGATAATGATCAAGTTATCAAGACATCGCTGTAGCAGAATATAATATTATACTCGACTTGCAAAACACCCATCCTTTACTTCTGTCACCATTACTTTCTCGTGTAAAAAAAAAATTACCTTCCATAGTTTCTATGTGTGCATTTTCACTCAGTTTACCAAAAGTCCCACTCTGTATGGGTTCTTAAAGTAAGTAAGATATTTTAATAACTCAATACTGACTTGTAAGTCAATATTACTCGTGGCAACAGAAGCTATCATTCATGATGTTTCATGTTTTTTACCTTATAAGAAAATCATATATAAGTATAGCTATCTGTAATGAACAGAAATATTAATATAAGTAGATATCACTTGATCGATGTTGAACATCGTTATTTCGTTATTTCATATTACGGCTTCGGGTGAGGTCTGCATACATTCGGTACCATAATACTAACAATTCTGGCAGAAGGGCTTCACAAATAATTGGGAATTTTAATAGGGATGGTCGATATTTTGTCATGGTGACTTGTCACTGATATTCGTTTATCGCTGGTGGTACCAGTGACAAAATATGCAAAATGCTAGTTCCAGTGGCAATGGATCGATCGGAAGTTGTCTCTGTTGTGATTGGGCAAAAAGTCGCAGTCACTAGATGAAACGGCTGTCACTGGTTGATTTGTCACTGTCACTGACTCTGCTCCCGCTGCTCAGCTCACAGCAAAACTTATCGTACAGTGCCGTTGACTGAAGGAGAGAGGGGGATAGTCTCTGTTGTGATTGGACAAAATGTCGCTGTCGTGACTGAAAAGTTACTAATATTTCACCACGGCTGTCATTGGTTGATTTTTCGCTGTCACTAGTTCTACTTAATTACGTAATTTGTGGGTGGTTGATTTGTGTCAGGTTTTAAGATAGTGAAAGTGTTGTGTTCAGTAGACACTATCTCAGTAGTTTGTTCTTAACTTCGTAGGAAATTACTTTAAAATAAAATGAGTCTTCAGAAAAAAACCACGTGTACAATCATTTCACCAGTGTGGTATGCCTGCCTGTTACTGGAGCATACAGAGCATTCTCTGTATCCCTTGTCACTGGTACTAAAGTCACCGGTAAAAGTCACTGATCCAAACCTGATGTCACTAAAATCACTGATCCGTTAGAGTCAATGGAGCGACCATCCCTATATTTTACACGGTTATTAACAAATTTGGTACAATTCCAATGACAGGTTGCACTTGTTGTGAGTGTTGTCTGTTTAAGGGTATTAAAAAATATTTTAAAAATTTTCAAGTCAATTCCTACTTAATAAAACAACAATAACCCTTGATGCAAATATCTAAACAACCTTGATGTACATTTCGCATCTCAGAAGGTTACAAACGCACTGGGATCTAAAAACTAAAAACCTAATGACTACTCACAATGGATATCACTCTCACTCCTTCGCAATATGTTTCTACCCATCTGATGATGCTAACTGTGTTAGCAAAATGTACTGTAATTTGTAGCAAAGGTAACTGTTGTTCAATTATTATGATTGCGCTACTATGCTCTGTATAGACTTTTTAATTTCTACTTAGGTCAATGAAGAAGACAAATTTAATTTTAGTTACTATTTATTAAATGATACAATTAATATAAATATGTACGTACATGTGACAGAACCACAATATTAAGTGGCAAAATAGGAAGCAAATTTAATTATTAAAATTAATTAATTAATATTTGGGAAAACTGTATTAACATCCTTGTACTGTTAGTGTGTCATCCACTAAAAGTTTAATGTAATTGGACTTGAGTGGGTGAATAAGAAGTATTTTATTAGAGTGAAAATTTGAAAAAGATATATATAATGGGGAAATGCGAACTAATAGTACGAATTGAAAACGTGGAAGAAAATTACCAGGTTCGATATTTTAGTTTGCACACTTTGAAATAATAAAACAGAGTGAAGACACACAACTGGCATTAGGACACAAAGTACAACTAATCTCTGAAGTTGACTTAATTGGATTTGGATACTAGGGTTGCTTGTCTAATTCCATACATTTCAGGGTGAAAAATTGAGCCAGACAAGATAAAACGCAATAACTTGATATTGACAGCTATACAATTGAATATTTTGTCATGGAATTTTAAAAAAACAAATAATTGAATCTTTTCTTATATTCTTTTAATTACATAATTGCAAGTATTAATATAATCCTTAAGGAAAACGTATGGACAGCAAAGAAGCAAAATTTGTCCGTATTATTCAATAAGAATCAACTTACAACCCTATTCCAGTATCGAGGATCCTGGTTTTCAATTTTAACCAAACCTAGAACTTTGTCAAGACTGCTTTCCTTCAAGTAACTTTTGGGAACAGCTTCATCTCCCTCAGAACAAACTTTCCTTAAGGCAGTTTGATCGGAAGGTCAGGGGGGAAATTTTAAACATTTTTCTCTAGAAATCATATTTTATGCTATTTTGGCACTTAAAATTACACAATTGTTGGGTCATCGGGAAGCTGTTTTGATAAAACATACTAGGCTATAAAACAAATTTTGTAAAAATGAGCTATTTTAGTAATCTAATCACCAACAATCAATAACTTTTACCCAAAGAAAAGAATAATGAATTATAAATAAAGATGTAATTACAGTATTTATTTGTTTATAGTGTTCTTCCTACAATCCTAAATACAAATTTAACAAATCTATGAAATTATTAATTGTGCGTTGGTTTAGGGAAATGAAATATAGACTAAAAATAATTGAAGTTTCTTCATCATCTTGAATTCACTGATTAAACTAATTTTACACTACTTAACTAAGTGAATACGTAATTGCTTACTTGCTGACGCGTTTCAAAACGATCGTTCCTTTTTCGAAACTAACCTTCTACTAGCGGCTTCTGGCTCTTTACCGACATACACACTAATTTAAATATTCTACACACATTAAAACAGAGTAAAAAACTAACAACCTTAGAAAAATATGAAATCTACAAACACTACGCAACATACAGGAAAAATATACTTAATGACCACACACACTTTGAAGCCAATAGTCTTTTCAAAAACATCACACAAGACGCCGACACTCACCCAATGTCATAAATCCAACCCTGTCATACCGTTTGTAAAGAGCCAGAAGCCGCTAGTAGAAGGTTAGCTTCGAAAAAGGAACGATCGTTTTGAAACGCGTCAGCAAGTAAGCAATTACGTATTCACTTAGTTAAATAGTGTAAAATTAGTAAAAATAATTGCTTTGTGCAGGCACGCCCCCCTCGTTACGTCCCGGGGCCAAGCGTCGGCTTTTCTCTTTTTATATGCGCCAAAATAAACAGTAATGAAACTGAATCAGCTGTAGTAGAATGAGCGATATACGGTCATTCATGGGCGTTTTAAAGGAGACCTCAGGAGGTTTTGTTGTGCCAAAAACTTGCCTTTTCGTTCACAATGGTTCCAGCAAGACGGCGCAACCAGCAATAATGCCTTACACAACATTGCTTTCCTTCAAGAAACTTTTGGCAACCACCTCATCTCCCTTACAACAAACTTTCCTTACCCAGCCCCCACCAACTGATTCCTACGTTTGGGGAATGAAGGAGAAATTTTTACGTGATAACCCACCAACCACCATCGTCCGACTACAGGGAAAATAACCGTGTGTATAACGAGCATGAAACAACCCCTCTTCACCAAAATTATGAAAAAAATCTTCAATAACGGTGCGAGTGTAGCCTCAAATTGTACAGAGGTCATATAGGACATGTTTCTACCCCAGTCTAACCTATTTAGCTCCTTTTTACTTGTATATGTTTGTAGAACTATGTAAATAAAATAAAATCTAATAAATTACACTTTTGGTAATACTTGGCAAAAGTGTTATTTATAAGAAAAACCTCAAGATGTACAGTACAACACAAAAAGTGTAAGTTGAAGTCTTACTGTTTCAGTACTATTTTGGCACATAATGTACTTTATAGGAACAGTAGAAAATAGCGTTCTTATATGAAAGGAGTATTTATCAGTCACGTTAACCTTCTCGCCCTATGGCGGATAAATTGACATACTCAAAATATACAAAGCGTACGAACGTAGGTTGTAAACAAAGCCTTGTACGCCTACGGAAGGTTGACCTAATTTTCCCTCCTCCCTCAGCCCTTTCAACAAACAAGTAATCAATACACAACCATATTATCCATTCAGAACACATTTCAACTGATTCAATTTGTTTACGTTTTAACAACGATTACAATACAAAATTGAAGGGGAAATGAATTTAACGTAAATAATAATTGAATAAACCATTATAACTATCAAATTGGAGGATGTCTCAGCCTATTGCAGGCCGTCATCAGAGGCGAAGTGGTATCTCTACCTGTCCGTGCATTTGTTCATAACGTACATTGCATATAAGTTAAATGATAGTAGAACTAGATTTTAACTAAACGATATTAAACCTTTTTATGATTTTCTATTATTTACGAGAGCCATTCAAGAATTAAAGAGACAAATCGAAGCAGAACAAAAACTGCATAATTTTGTTATATTATTTCAAGTAATCTCCGCCAATATTAATATACTCTTGTTCCAACTATGGACTAGTTATTCAATCCCTTCTATTAGTTCACACTCTCCCTATATATATTTATATAGCTTGTACAAATTTTCAATCGTTAAAAAATACTTTTTATTCATCCAATCAAGATCAAATATTTTTTTTAACTTGTAGTGGATGACACTTGATGTTAATACAAGTTTTACAAATAATAATTCATTAATTAAATTTAATTAATTACTTTTAGATTTATACGGAAAGAAAAACTTTTTACAAAAGGGACAATCTATGCAATATAGTTATTTCGTCCCATTTACCTTAAAATAAGTGATAACATATGATTTCATAAAACAGCTGATTTTATGTTATAGGTTATGTGGTAGAACAGCTGTTTTAACGCATAGGTTATGTTATTTTATTTATATTATTGTAATTATTTAGTAAAAGGTAACTAAAATAAAATTTTTCTTTGTTGATTTAAGTCGGAATTGACATTGAAATTTTGTTGGTTTATATTACTTGTTTTATACCAGATTCAAACGAGGCTTTGTCTAGCTGTTTGAACCACTTTACCACAAATTCCTTGACCCCTCGTTGTCGCTGAACTTTTCCCACGCAGTGTGTCTTTGATTGGACCGGATAAATGGAAATCAGAGTGAGCCACATTTGGATGATGTAATACCTCCCAAAAGATCTTTTCAATGGTTTCTTGGATCAGGTGGGCGGTGTGAGGGCGTGCATTGTCGTATAGCAAATCACGTTTTTCTTAGAGATCCGCGACGTGTCTGAGTAACCACAAAATACGCCCCCTCGGGCATACCAAGAGGCGGTAACACGACATTGCTAGTAGTCACTGCGGTTAGACCGTCTTAAAACTCTTCCACCTCCTTATAAACTTTCCCAATTTTCACCATTCTGTACAATTATTTAAGAAAAGATTTTTGCCAGTCTTTCACCTTCAGGAAGAAAAAAACTTCAAAAACGTATCACAGTACGTCGTTTAGTTAATGAGGCGCTTTAAGTGGAAATGTCATTCTAATACTTAGTTCAATGGCAGAAACAAACAAATTATAATATGATAATTGCTTCAGCTGGTCCCAGTGATACCAACATAAAGTTCATAAACTTAAAATTTACCAAACGCCTAATGTAAACTGTTAAATTACTACGTCAATTCGTGTGTAATTATATATCCAATCATTAGTTAACTACGTGTTACACATTCTAAGGTAAATCTCCAGATATTATAAATATTGAAATTGAAAATAAAATTCCCCTCACGCCTTGCATGGTTAAGTTTTTCGAATATACTTTTCACTCTTTTTTCACACAGTTACTCCTTGTCACTGATGTTGCCATTGTCTCATCACAGTTCATGTATTTTCCTTGCTTTTGTTCTGGCATCACTTACCTGCCGCCACTTTTACTGACGACGACACAACATCAGCGATTCTTCGACGACAGACATTGTTAACAGATGTTGAGGGGGAGAGAAAGGCCCGTGAAGGATACGCTCTGTTCTGTTCTCCCGACTCTGGATCTCCTGCTCCGTACAATGATAATGGTCTAATTAGTATGAAGGTTAGTTGATGAACAAAGTTTATAGATGCTTTTTAACCGATTAAAAACAAGTTAAAATAAATATCGACTGAATATAGAACTTATTAGTAAATTTGATTTAAAATTACCTTCATTTCGATAAATATTTCATAAAAATATGGTAGCTTAATTAAATTGTGAGCTTTGTATGATAATTCAGTTTTTTAGATATAATTATTCTAAAGTAAAACTTTGAGCAACGCTTTGACACCCAAAGCAAACATTTATGATCGGTGTGAGTGCTGACTGACTGAGAATCGAGATAGAGCCAATACTATTCAAGTTAGAAAATTTGACTTTATGAGATGAACAAAAAAGGGGGAATGGACTGTGAGCCAGCTGTGGTTTATGACCCATGTCAAGAAGCAGAGGTCGGACAATGGGCTAGCCGCAGGACATTGTAAGGGTTGCAGTGGATGTGGAGACGGTTACTTCCTGGACGCGCTGGCGTCGGCTAACGGAGGCTCTCCGAGGTGAGCACTGCCTTCATTCTTAGACCCGGTCGGTACGTCTGTGTTTGTGGTCGAAAGTTTGTATAAAAGTTACATCGTGCGGGAAGGGGAGCAAGATGAACGAAGAACGAAAACGTTTCAATATAATACAATAATGTACAATATTACGAGCATGTATTTCTGATTAATTTGCCAACATATTTCTTTTCACATAAATTTCAATGCGATTATAAACGCACCGTCTCGTATTGCGCGTAAAATTAACTTATACCGAATTCAAGTGTTTGTCTTCTTCCATGAAACTGTTAGTACACTTTCTTTTAACCAGGTATATTATAACCGGGAAACGGACAGTAAGCCAGCGGCAGTTTATTGGCCCCTGTCAAGAAGCAGGGACCGGACAATAAGGCAGCCGCAGGTACATTATGGGAGGGGGGGTTGCAGTGGATGTGGGGGAGGGATTGCGAGAGAAGAAAAGAAAGATAACTTCCGTGCAAGTGTGGTTGTAAACGACCCATGACTAAACCATCTTAAAATACTATTGTCTTGCAGGACCGGATGAATTAACTGATGTAACGCTAATAGCTTACATTATTTTAGTCACCTTACGCGTATTTTGACTTTTCAATAATAAATAACACTGTGAAAGTTTTCATGAATTTTAAAAATAGTTATTTTAGTTACAAACAAAATTTAAGGAAAGAACTCTTTAGCCTTAATTTAGATACTTTAATTTTTACTACTTTACTATACTTTGCATATAAATTAATGTTAAAACTCATCCATGTTTAATTAAATAACAGTAAAGCTGAAGTTAGCCATGAGCGTTAAATAACACTACAAAAAAGCGCATATACTTAAAATAATCATCTCAATGTAAAACCCGGCGCAAACATTTTTTTTTCATAAAGTCCCCTAAGAACCTTTTTAAAAGTAAATACTTTGTGTGCCAGATGTTAAAATAGTAGTCACGTTGTAATTTTAGTAAATAAGCTGTGAGTTTTTGTTTGGGTATTGGTATAGTGTATTTGGATTTAGTATTTCATAGTTTATTTTACATTATTTTTATTCCTTGAGGTTTACCATAGACAATGGCTATTGGTTTATGCCCAGTGGATAGAGTAAATGCGGTTTTAGTTTGCTAACATTTCTAGGAGGTTCTATTGCTCTTTCACTGCAGATGCCTGTGATATGAGGTGTAACATAGACAAGAAAGAATTGTGTTTGTTTATAAAAAGTAAGTGTCAAATGTGCATAGCAAAAACTCTATGAGAGAATTTTTGATGACTGTTGGAACAGCGATCAGGTTTTAAAGAGATGATGGTCTATTAAAGAGCATGATCAAAACTAATTTCATTACATTACCTAAAAAATTGATAAATTTATTATATTTCTTAAAATTAAACTTTTACTTTCTGCAAAGTTTCTTTCCCGTTTATAGCAGTCTAACCCTTTTATTTGTATTTTTATCATTAATTAAAAATTTTCTCTACATACATAGTTGTTACTGATGTTAATAATGTTAAATGTTTGTCTTTTTCCGTGATTGTAAATATTTGTTCCATATTAGGCGTATATTTTGACGTCGTTCTAGTTTTAGTACCTTTTGTTTAAATTTCAAAAGCAATTAATTATTCTGTTTACAACGTTGTAATTTTGTTTGTATGATTTTGCACATAGTATATATAAAATTTTGTTCCAATTCCTTGCTTGTTTGTTTTTAAATATTTTAGAAGTGGTAAAAACAAGAGTCAGTTAAATACATTATTATATTAATATGAAAGGCTTTATTTTTACTTCCTGGTAACTCATAATGAAAATAGATCCTATACTACACAATTTATTTGTACATAGACTACTATGTTTATGCAAATGTATAGTTTATAGCAATAATGACCAAGTTCAATCAATTACAACTTGTTTTCTAAAATCTTATTAAAATGTTTGCATGGTAATTTTTTTATTACAGCTTCAACTCTACAAAGAAATTTATTTTGTTAAAAGTCATACAACATACAACATTTTTCCTCTAGTTAAAATTTAAGTTATTAATTGTTTGTTTAATTAATGTGTAATTTTGCGTATACTCGTAAGAGAGTCTGATAATATCAAAATTAAAAATTGTATTTATTTTCGACGTTTTAACAATAAAATTTTCTTAATTCTTAAAAACAATAGGTTTTCTTTGTAGTTATTTAGCGTTTTAATACGCATCTCTACTCTATTTCTCCCTTGTAGAATTTAAAAATAATGGATTTGATTTTTTATGCTATCAGTATAATTGATGAGTCTTTTAATCGACAATTATGATAGACTTGGTTCGGGTCAAGATTACGTTCTGACATAGTTTTATGAAAATAATTAAATTAGGCCTACACTATTTAGACAAGGAATAAAATGAGGCGAAATAGTATGAAAGACCGACGCGTCGCACGAGTTAGAAGGGTCAGTTGGATTTCCAAGAACGTCTTCAACTCTAGGTCTGCCCATTGAAGTGGAAAGTCTCCTCCGTTTCTTTATCTCGCTCCTGTTTTCTCCGAGAGTGAGGAAGACAGAGAGGGCTGGCTGGCTATAACGCCGAAGATCGAAAAACTATCTGTTTACCGTCATCAAGGGGTGACTGGCTCACTGTCCTACAAACCCCAAAGGCCTACTATGATGAGATTTTTGGAAAATTTAAACTATTACGCTTAAAAACACATCTGCCATGGATTAATTGTAGGTATAGCATCGAGCATGCGGTCAGCTGATTCAGCCCTAAGTGAGGCGCAATGGGGAACGAAAATGACTGAGATGGGCCATGAAAAGACGTGAAAACCTACGCTAAACAGGATCCGTTTGGGAAAAGAAACAACTACCATGACACTGACTCACAAAGGACGTCACTTTGTACATTAAGGCGTAGTCCTACAAAAACCAATCTACAACCGTATAAATAAATCACTACCAACAAGGTAGTTATGTCATTAGGTCCGAGTGGTTTTACGAACAAGAACTTAAACTAGACACAAAGACTACAATAGCGCATCACATAATCACTAGAATCGTGCGCTCGGGGACAAGGTCGGCCGTGTTAAGTGGAATGATTAGATATCGCCAGTCGGATTTGCTACTTACAGCTTGAAGTGGAGTCTAAACCATGGCCTGTATCAGATATAATATGTTAAATGTAGAGGAACGATCAGATTTCGCCAGTCGGATTTTCTACTTACAGCTTGAAGTGGCGTCTAAACCATGGTCTGTATCAGATATACTATGTTAAGTGTAGAGGAACGATCGATACCGCCAGTCGGATTTGCTACTTAAAGCTTGAAGTGGCGTCTAAACCATGGCCAGTATCAGGTATACTATGTTACATGCAGAGGAACGATCAGATACCGCCAGTCGGATTTGCTACTTACAGCTTGAAGTGGCGTCTAAACCATGGCCTGTATCAGATATACTACGTTACATGCAGAGGAACGATCAGATACTGCCAGTCGGATTTGCTACTTACAGCTTGAAGTGGCGTCTAAACCATGGTCTGTATCAGATATACTATGTTAAATGTAGAGGAACGATCGATACCGCCAGTCGGATTTGCTACTTAAAGCTTGAAGTGGCGTCTAAACCATGGCCAGTATCAGGTATACTATGTTAAATGTAGAGGAACGATCAGATACCGCCAGTCGGATTTGCTACTTACAGCTTGAAGTGGCGTCTAAACCATGGCCTGTATCAGATATACTATGTTACATGCAGAGGAACGATCAGATACCGCCAGTCGGATTTGCTACTTACAGCTTGAAGTGGCGTCTAAACCATGGTCTGTATCAGATATACTATGTTAAATGTAGAGGAACGATCGATACCGCCAGTCGGATTTGCTACTTAAAGCTTGAAGTGGCGTCTAAACCATGGCCAGTATCAGGTATACTATGTTAAATGTAGAGGAACGATCAGATACCGCCAGTCGGATTTGCTACTTACTCACAGCATTAATGAAATTCCCGTAGTTCTAAGTTCTAAAGTCAAAGTTACCTAGTTGAAACAATCATTTTGAATCAGTTCCGAGCGCACGTGCTCTTACGAACCGCGGTCACACATTCTATTTCTATTCACTGTATATGTATTGTTACCACTGATATTTTACGTAGGTTAAAACACTTCGTTCTCAATTATTCTTGTAAACATATGTTTGCAGTAACCAACATGCAACGACAAAACTTGCAACATTATACATAATATCTGAAATATATGCATAGCACACAAAATGTTGTTTCTAGTCTTTTGGTTATGTAATCACATGATGTCAAGATTAAATACTGTGTATTGGCGCGCTTGTGCGTGTGTGTGTGTGTGTGTGTGTGTGTGTGTGTGTGTGTGTGTGTGTGTGTGTGTGTGTGTGTGTGTGTGTTGTGTGTGTGTGTGTGTGTGTGTGTGTGTGTGTGTGTGTGTGTGTGTGTGTGTGTGTGTGTGTGTGTGTGTGTGTGTGTGTGTGTGTGTGTGTGAGAGAGAGAGAGAGAGAGAGAGAGAGAGAGAGAGAGAGAGAGAGAGTCTTGTTAAGAGATCTGTTAGAGCAAATATAACACTTCGTCTGAAACAATAACAGACCTTGTTATCGTTTTATGTAAATTCACTAAAACCTGCTGTGTAAACGCTGAAAGCATCGTAAAATGTGTGGGTAGTGAAGCGTTGGGGTGGGGAGGGGGTGGGGTAGAACGTTTTATCCTTTGTCGCCACCAAATGTGATTTTATAAATAGAAACCTGTTAAATTTGCTACTGCGGATCTTCTGTCACTTTGTTTTACACTGCCACTAAATAAAACCCGCTTCTGACTTACATAATAATGTGTATTCCAACACAAGTCCTGACAGTGTGTGGGTGAAGGATGTACATGCACTGATAACAAACCACTGTAGGAGTAAGTAGCCGTCTGGGTATCATACTTCCTGACCACCCGTTTCTCCAACTGTAACTGTCAAATTGAAACTATCATTCAAAACTAACCTGACAAAACCAGCAACAGGAAAGATTTCCCTGTGCGGCGATGGCGTCTCGACTCTTCTGGTATCTCTCATTGCTTCTGTGAGCTGTTCCCTGTTGTCTAACCGTTGCCAGAATGAATATATGGATATGGACCTCGAAAAAATAAGAATGAATCCCGCCCAGTTTAAATATTCAGTTGGGGTAAGCCCTGTGAAACGTTGACGACTTGCAACTGTGGCGCAATTTTGTATTATAAATAAATAAGAACTAGTTATGATGAAGCAGTAAATCGAGACTTGAAAGAGTAAGGAATTTGTAAAAAAATGGATAAAAATATAAGGAAAGGAATATTAAGTCCCAGGAACGAGTTACGCACGACGGCAGCAGGACGCGCGTAGGTCTAGCTCACACGGCTACAACGTCCCAATTTAATACGATTTCTATAAGATTTATATATTTGTTGCTACGTCTGGGCATTGGCCAATACAAGAGAAGACGTGACTGAAAATTTACTTAATAGGTTTATATAATGTTTAAAACTTTTACATTACTGGAAAGGGTCTATTTACAGCGAAGCTGCGTTAATAGAGACTTGAAAGGGTAAGAAAAGGAGAAATACGTAACGAAATGGATAAAAGTATAAGAGAGATAGAAAGAAGGCAATTAGCATGGTTTGGCATGTAAAGATGATGGCAGATGACGGATCGCTCCGATAGGTACTAGAGGGGATTCCTCCTGAGGAAAGAAAGAGAGGACGGCCACGAGAAGTTGGCGTAATGACACTGACAAAGCAATGACTGCAAGAAACCTAGAAGAAGCATTGACGTAGGCCTATGACAGTGGAAATTGGGGACGGAGAGCCAGCAATAGCTGTAATATATTCGTTATAAAAAATAATAATAAATAATTAAGATCTTTTATCCATAGAAACGTTTCAATCCTCAAGTACATTTCGACTGCGAAGAAATCACGTTCAGACCAGATTATTACAAGAATAGCTCTTAAAAATTACAAGGTTATTCTTGTAATTATTTCCTCTGAAGATGATTCTTTAGCAATCGAAATGTCCATGAGGATTTAAAAACGTTTTGGTGGTTGAGAGGTTTTTTTATTTAAAATTAAGAACATCCAATGAGACATGTTTGAAATCAATATACAAAACCTCCAAAACCTTGAGCAAGTGGGCTGAAGCTTGAGTCCACTTTCAATAGTAACTTATAAATTTCCAAATTACAACAACAAAAATAATTATTATTTACTTAATTTTTTTAAATTAAAAGCTGATTTTCAACACGTCTAAATGACGTAAACGTACGTTAGCCATTCCCAGGCTTGGATAAAGTATGATGGAAGCCAGTGTATTTGAAGTATATATATTTCAAATATATATATTGGACAAGCCATAGCTGTCCAACTTACAAAGATGGGGGGGGGGGCGAACATCAATATTTGGACCAAACAGCGGGTCACACCAATGTGAAATCCGACAATTCATTCTATTTTCCGGGGGTGGGGCTGAAATTAAAATTACTGCTCCGGGGGAAACTGTTTTAAAAATATATGCAAAATGGTGAGTTTTGCGGCAGTTATATGGCTTCAACTGACTGATATACTAATCCAACTGATTTGTAGAACTTTACTAAATAACTGTTTCTTTTTAAGATTGAAAAACTATTGACGGGCCGCACAGAATAGACCGGTGTAGCACCGGTTGGACAGCCCTAATATAAGACAAAGGGCAGATTATAGTCTACAGAGCGCGAATTTCACTGGGACTGTTTTACAGGACACCATCTGACTCTTCCGTTAACATTTTAAATACAAAGCAATCATAACACTTCTTATTCAGTGCCTCTACTAATTCACACTCTCCCTACATATATCTTGTTCAAATTTTCAATCGTTAATCAAATACTTTTTATTCATCAAGTTCAAATACATTTTGTTAAACCAGTAGTGGATAAAACTAGATGTTAATACAGTTTTTTTTCAAATACTAAATAAGTTTAATATTTATTAACTGAATTTAATTAATTACTTTTAGTTTTATATGGGAGGAAAACGTTTCACAAAAGGGGCAAGATATGCAATGTAGTTATTCCGTCCCATTTGGCTTAAAATAAATGATAATATATGATTTCATACGAGGTGTGATCAAAAAATACGGTGAATGAATTTTTATAGTGGCAACTGCAGACGCTACATCCGTACGATGTGATTCGCCTTGTAACTTGATCTGTTGAGACAGCCAGCAACAAGTTTCAACACGCTGGAGCTTGTCAGTTGACTGCCGGAGCCGCTAGAGTGAGGCCGTGTTTATGGATTTCGAACAACGCATTAATATTAAGTTTTGTTTTAAAAAATGCCAAAGAACCTCAGGAGATGTTAAAATCACTGTATGGCGATAATGTGGTAACTCGGAAGACTATGTACAAGTAGTATAACCTCGGATAAAGACGTGCGGCACGTCCATTAACCTCAAACACAGACGACAATGGGCAAATGAAAGGAACAATTGTTCGTTCAAAAACGCTTTTTTATACGTGTTCAAAAAGAACACTTTTTATACGCACCAGTAAGTGAGATATGGGTAAATGATATATATGTTATTAACCCGGCTCAGCTCTCGGAAGCCCTGGATTTTAATAACCACGCCTCTTTGTAAAGAACTTGAAGTCCTGTCGTCAGTTCACTGCTCACAAATATGTAAATGGGTGACGCAAGGAAGCTGTCTGCGTTTAAACAAGTCAGATTTATGGGAACATATTTGCAGCGTAACGTAGCAATTACGAAAGAGTGGAGATGAAATCCATGTTGGAGGTACTGTAGGACAAATCCCCTCCCTTCTCCCACTAGCACTTGAACAAACGTTTAGGCCTTGGTATTAGCCTGATAGGTTAGAAGCAGGAATAAGGAAAATTGTAGACTAGAGTGGAACAACCTGAAACAGAAATCACATTGAAGTGGAGATGATAGTCCTATTCTAGCGCATGAAGCCCTACGACCCCACGCATACTTCTTAGTTTAAACCAGACCAAGATCCACGTGGAACCTACAACGTGAGGTTCATTCAGCCAACTGCAAGCTTGAAACTTTAATACCAAAGCCTTACTTTGTTCCCTCATAGCATAACCTCCAGCATTCACTCTATCTAACGTCGCACACCATCAAACGCCAATTACATTGTATAACACTGGCTGGGTGTGCACTAAGACCATTCCGAGCATAGAACCTCAATACCAAAGCCTTATCTTGTTCCCTCATTGCATAACCCCAGCATACACTCTATCTAACGTTGCACACAATATAAAGCCAATGACAATGTGTAACACTTACTGGGTGTGCACTAAGACCATTCTGAGCATGGAACCTCAATACCAAAGCCTTATCTTGTTCCCTCATTGTATAACCCCCAGCATTCACTCTATCTAACGTCGCACACCCTATAAAGCCAATGACATTGTATAACACTGGCTGGGTGTGCACTAAGAACATTCCGAGCATAGAACCTCAATACCAAAGCCTTATCTTGTTCCCTCATTGCATAACTCCCAGCATACACTCTATCTAACGTCGCACACAATATAAAGCCAATGACAATGTGTAACACTTACTGGGTGTGCACTAAGACCATTAAGAGCTTGGAACATCAGTACAAAAGCCTTACTTGTTCCCTTATTGCCTACTTCTCAGCATTCACTATATCTAACATCGCACACCCTACAAAGCCAATGACATTATTAAACACTAGCTGAGTGTGCTCTATTACCATAGCGAGCATGGAACCTCAGTACCACTTCCTTATCTTATTCCATCATTGTTACCCCCAAATTCACTCTATCTAACGTCGCACACCCTATAAAGCCAATGACATTGTATAACACTGGCTGGGTGTGCACTAAGACCATTCTGAGCATGGAACCTCAATGCCAAAGCCTTATCTTGTTCACTCATTTCATTCCCCCCAGTATTTACTCTATCTAACGTCGCACACCCTAAAACGCCAATGACAATGTATAACACTGGCTGGGTGTGCACTAAGACCATTACGAGTTTGGAACCTCAGTACCAAAGCCCTATTTTGTTCTCTCAGTGCATACTCCCCAACATTAACTCTATCTAACATCGCACACCCTATAAAGCCAATGTCATTATTAAACACTAGCTGAGAGTGCTCTATTACCATAGCGAGCATGGAACCTCAGTTCCATTTCCTTATCTTATTCCATCATTGCATACCCCCCAAATTCACTGTATCTAACGTCGCAAACTCTATAAAGCCAATGGCATTGTAGAACACTGGCTGGGTGTGCACTAAGACCATAACGAGACTGAAATCTCAATACCAATGCCTTATGTTGTTTCCTTATGGCATACCTCCCAGCATTCACTTTATTTAACGTTACACACTCTATAAAGCCAATGACATTGTATAACACTGGCTGGGTGTGCACTAAGACCATAGCGAGCATGGAACCTCAGTACCAAAGCCCTATTTTGTTCCCTCATTGCATACTCCCCAACATTTACTCTATCAAACGTCACACACCCTATAAAGCCAATGACATTGTATAGCACTGGCTGGGTATGCACTAAAACTACTACTAAAACTACTGAGCTTGAAACCTCAGTACCAAAGCCATATCTTGTTACCCCAATGTATACCTCCCAGCATTCACTCTATCTAACGTCGCCCACCCTAGAAAGAAAATGACATTGTATAACATTGGTTGGGTGTCCACTAAGACAATAGCTTGGAACCTCAGTACCAAAGTCTTTTCTTGTTCTTCATTGCTTACCCCTCAACATTCACTCTATTTAATGTTACACACCCTATAAAACCAAGGACATTGTATAACACTCGCTGGGTGTGCACTAACACCATTACTAGCTTGGAACCTCAGTACCAAAGTCTTTTCTTGTTCCTCATTGCTTACCCCTCAACATTCACTCTATTTAATGTTACACACCCTATAAAACAAAGGACATTGTATAACACTCGCTGGGTGTGCACTAACACCATTACTAGCTTGGAACCTCAGTACCAAAGTCTTTTCTTGTTCCTCATTGCTTACCCCTCAACATTCACTCTATTTAATGTTACACACCCTATAAAACAAAGGACATTGTATAACACTCGCTGGGTGTGCACTAATACCATTACTAGCTTGGAACCTCAGTACCAAAGTCTTTTCTTGTTCCTCATTGCTTACCCCTCAACATTCACTCTATTTAATGTTACACACCCTATAAAACCAAGGACATTGTATAACACTCGCTGGGTGTGCACTAATACCATTACTAGCTTGGAACCTCAGTACCAAAGTCTTTTCTTGTTCCTCATTGCTTACCCCTCAACATTCACTCTATTTAATGTTACACACCCTATAAAACCAAGGACATTGTATAACACTCGCTGGGTGTGCACTAATACCATTACTAGCTTGGAACCTCAGTACCAAAGTCTTTTCTTGTTCCTCATTGCTTACCCCTCAACATTCACTCTATTTAATGTTACACACCCTATAAAACCAAGGACATTGTATAACACTCGCTGGGTGTGCACTAATACCATTACTAGCTTGGAACCTCAGTACCAAAGTCTTTTCTTGTTCCTCATTGCTTACCCCTCAACATTCACTCTATTTAATGTTACACACCCTATAAAACAAAGGACATTGTATAACACTCGCTGGGTGTGCACTAACACCATTACTAGCTTGGAACCTCAGTACCAAAGTCTTTTCTTGTTCCTCATTGCTTACCCCTCAACATTCACTCTATTTAATGTTACACACCCTATAAAACAAAGGACATTGTATAACACTCGCTGGGTGTGCACTAACACCATTACTAGCTTGGAACCTCAGTACCGAATCCTTATCTTGTTCCCTCATTGCAAACCCCCCTGCATTCACTCTACCGAACATCTCACGCCCTATAATGAGAATGACACTGTAAAACACTGGCTGATTGTGGACTAAACCATTACGAGTTAGTACCAAAGCCTTATGTTGTTTCCTTATGGCATACATCCCAGCATTCACTTTATCTAACGTGCACAATCTATAAAGCTAATGACATTGTAAAACACTGGCTGGGTGAGTACTAAGAACATTACGAGCTTGGAACCTCAGTACCGAATCCTTATCATGTTCCCTCATTGCAAACCCCCCTGCATTCACTCTACCGAACATCTCACGCCCTATAATGAGAATGACACTGTAAAACACTGGCTGATTGTGGACTAAACCATTACGAGTTAGTACCAAAGCCTTATGTTGTTTCCTTATGGCATACATCCCAGCATTCACTTTATCTAACGTGCACAATCTATAAAGCTAATGACATTGTAAAACACTGGCTGGGTGAGTACTAAGAACATTACGAGCTGAACCACAGTACAAAAGGTTTGTATTGTTCCCTCATTGCATACCCTACCCCCAGCATTCACTCTATTTAATGTTACACACCCTATAAAACCAAGGACATTGTATAACACTGGCTGGGTGTGCACTAACACCATTACTAGCTTGGAACCTCAGTACCAAAGTCTTTTCTTGTTCCTCATTGCTTACCCCTCAACATTCACTCTATTTAATGTTACACACCCTATAAAGCCAAGGACATTGTATAACACTCGCTGGGTGTGCACTAACACCATTACTAGCTTGGAACCTCAGTACCGAATCCTTATCATGTTCCCTCATTGCAAACCCCCCTGCATTCACTCTACCGAACATCTCACGCCCTATAATGAGAATGACACTGTAAAACACTGGCTGATTGTGGACTAAACCATTACGAGTTAGTACCAAAGCCTTATGTTGTTTCCTTATGGCATACATCCCAGCATTCACTTTATCTAACGTGCACAATCTATAAAGCTAATGACATTGTAAAACACTGGCTGGGTGAGTACTAAGAACATTACGAGCTTGGAACCTCAGTACCAAAGTCTTTTCTTGTTCCTCATTGCTTACCCCTCAACATTCACTCTATTTAATGTTACACACCCTATAAAGCCAAGGACATTGTATAACACTCGCTGGGTGTGCACTAACACCATTACTAGCTTGGAACCTCAGTACCGAATCCTTATCATGTTCCCTCATTGCAAACCCCCCTGCATTCACTCTACCGAACATCTCACGCCCTATAATGAGAATGACACTGTAAAACACTGGCTGATTGTGGACTAAACCATTACGAGTTAGTACCAAAGCCTTATGTTGTTTCCTTATGGCATACATCCCAGCATTCACTTTATCTAACGTGCACAATCTATAAAGCTAATGACATTGTAAAACACTGGCTGGGTGAGTACTAAGAACATTACGAGCTGAACCACAGTACAAAAGGTTTGTATTGTTCCCTCATTGCATACCCCACCCCCAGCATTCACTCTATTTAACGTTACACACCCTATAAAACCAAGGACATTGTATAACACTGGCTGGGTGTGCACTAACACCATTACTAGCTTGGAACCTCAGTACCAAAGTCTTTTCTTGTTCCTCATTGCTTACCCCTCAACATTCACTCTATTTAATGTTACACACCCTATAAAACCAAGGACATTGTATAACACTGGCTGGGTGTGCACTAACACCATTACTAGCTTGGAACCTCAGTACCAAAGTCTTTTCTTGTTCCTCATTGCTTACCCCTCAACATTCACTCTATTTAATGTTACACACCCTATAAAGCCAAGGACATTGTATAACACTAGCTGGGTGTGCACTAACACCATTACTAGCTTGGAACCTCAGTACCAAAGCCATATCTTGTTACCATAATATATACCTCCCAGCATTCACTCTATCTAACGTCGCACACCCTAGAAAGAAAATGACATTGTATAACATTGGTTGGGTGTCCACTAAGACAATAACTTGGAACCTCAGTACCAAAGCCTTTTCTTGTTCCCTCATTGCATTCTCCTCAGCATTCACTCTATCTAACGTCGCACACCCTAGAAAGAAAATGACATTGTAAAACACTGGTTGTTTGTCCACTAAGACCATAACGAGACTGAAATCTCAATACCAATGCCTTATGTTGTTTCCTTATGGCATACCTCCCAGCATTCACTTTATGTAACGTCACACACTCTGTAAAGCCAATGACACAGTAAAACACTGACTGGGTGTACACTAAGACCATTACGAGCCTGAAATTTCAATACCAATGCCTTATGTTGTTTCCTTATGGCATACCTCCCAGCATTCACTTTATGTAACGTCACACACTCTATAAAGCCAATGACACAGTAAAACACTGACTGGGTGTACACTAAGACCATTACGAGCCTGAAATTTCAATACCAATGCCTTATGTTGTTTCCTTATGGCATACCTCCCAGCATTCACTTTATGTAACGTCACACACTCTATAAAGCCAATGACATGGTAAAACACTGGCTGGGTGTACACTAAGACCATTACGAGCCTGAAATTTCAATACCAATGCCTTATGTTGTTTCCTTATGGCATACCTCCCAGCATTCACTTTATGTAACGTCACACACTCTATAAAGCCAATGACATGGTAAAACACTGGCTGGGTGTACACTAAGACCTTTACGAGCCTGAAATTTCAATACCAATGCCTTATGTTGTTTCCTTATGGCATACCTCCCAGCATTCACTTTATGTAACGTCACACACTCTATAAAGCCAATGGCATGGTAAAACACTGGCTGGGTGTACACTAAGACCATTACGAGCCTGAAATTTCAATACCAATGCCTTATGTTGTTTCCTTATGGCATACCTCCCAGCATTCACTTTATGTAACGTCACACACTCTATAAAGCCAATGACATGGTAAAACACTGGCTGGGTGTACACTAAGACCATTACGAGCCTGAAATTTCAATACCAATGCCTTATGTTGTTTCCTTATGGCATACCTCCCAGCATTCACTTTATGTAACGTCACACACTCTATAAAGCCAATGACATGGTAAAACACTGGCTGGGTGTACACTAAGACCGTTACGAGCCTGAAATTTCAATACCAATGCCTTATGTTGTTTCCTTATGGCATACCTCCCAGCATTCACTTTATGTAACGTCACACACTCTATAAAGCCAATGACACAGTAAAACACTGACTGGGTGTACACTAAGACCATTACGAGCCTGAAATTTCAATACCAATGCCTTATGTTGTTTCCTTATGGCATACCTCCCAGCATTCACTTTATGTAACGTCACACACTCTATAAAGCCAATGACATGGTAAAAGACTGGCATGGTTTGCACTAAGTCCATTACGAGCTTGTTAACTCAGTGCCAAAACCTTACCTTGTTCACTCATTGCATACACCCAACATTTACACTATCTGACGTCACACACCCTATAAAGCCAATGGCATTGTAGAACACTGGTTGGATGTGCACTAAGACCATTACGAGTGTGAAACCACTGTACCAATGCCTTATCTTGTTCCCTCATTGTATAACCCCCAGCATTCACTCTATCTAACGTCGCACACCCTATAAAGCTAATGACATTGTATAACACTGGCTGGGTGTGCACTAAGTCCATTGCGAAATTGGATCCTCAGTACCAAAGCCCTATCTTGTTCCCTTATTGCATACTCACCAACATTCACTCTATCTAACGTCGCACACTCTATAAAGCTAATGACATTGTATAACACTTACTGGCAGTACACTAGACAAATACAAGCTTGAAACCTCAGTACCAAAGGCCTTATCTTGTTCTCTCATTACATACCCCCCAGCATTTACTCTATCTAACGTCGCACACCCTATAAAGCCAATAACATTGTATAACACTTACTGGGTGTGCACTAGACAAATACAATCTTGAAACCTCAGTACCAAAGGCCTTATCTTGTTCTCTCATTACTTACCCTCCAGCATTTACTCTATCTAACGTCGCAGACCCTATAAAGCCAATAACATTGTATAACACTTACTGGGTGTGCACTAGACAAATACAAGCTTGAAACCTCAGTACCAAAGGCCTTATCTTGTTCTCTCATTACTTACCCTCCAGCATTTACTCTATCTAACGTCGCACACCCTATAAAGCCAATAACATTGTATAACACTTACTGGGTGTGCACTAGACAAATACAATCTTGAAACCTCAGTACCAAAGGCCTTATCTTGTTCTCTCATTACTTACCCTCCAGCATTTACTCTATCTAACGTCGCACACCCTATAAAGCCAATAACATTGTATAACACTTACTGGGTGTGCACTAGACAAATACAATCTTGAAACCTCAGTACCAAAGGCCTTATCTTGTTCTCTCATTACATACCCCCCAGCATTTACTCTATCTAACGTCGCACACCCTATAAAGCCAATAACGTTGTATAACACTTACTGGGTGAGTACTAAGACCATTAAGAGCTTGGAACCTCAGTACAAAAGACTTGTATTGTTCCCTCATTGCATACCCCCCCAGCATTTACTCTCTTTAACGTTACACACCCATAAAGCCCATGACATTGTATAACACTGGCTGGGTATGCATTAAATCATTACGAGCTTGGAAACTCAGTACCAAAGCATGATATTGTTCTCCTATGGCATACCCCTCAGCATTCACTCTATCTAACGTCAATCACGCTACAAAGCCAATGACATTGTATAACACTGGCTGGGTGTGCTCTAGGACCATTACGAGCTTGAATCCTCAGTGCCAAAGCCTTACTTGTTACCTTATGGATTACTTCTCAGCATTAACTCTATCTAACATCGCACACCCTATAAAGCCAATGACATTATTAAACACTAGCTGAGTGTGCTCTAAGACCATAGCGAGCATGGAAATTCAGTACCACTTCCTTATCTTGTTCCCTCATTGCATACCCCCCAAATTCACTCTATCTAACTTCGCACACCCTATCATGCCAATGACATTATATAACACTGGCTGGGTGTGCACTATGACCATTACGAGCTTGGAACCTCAATACCAAAGCCTTATCTTGTTCCCTCATACCATAACCCCCCCCCCCCAGCATTCACTCTATCTAACGTAACAGACCTTATAAAGCCAATGTCATTGTAAAACACTGGCTGGGTGTGCAATAGGACCATTACGAGCTTGGAACCTCAGTACCAAAGTCATATCTTGTTACCCCAATGTATACCTCCCAGCATTCACTCTATCTAACGTCACACACCCTTTAAAAGTCAATGACATTGTATAACAGTGGCTGGGTGAGCACTAAGACTATTACGAGCTTGGATACTCAGTACGAAAGCCTTATCATGTTCCTTCATTGCATACCCCTTAGCATTCACTCTATCTATTGTCGCACACCTTATAAAGCCAGTGACGTTGTAAAAAACTAGCTGGGTGTGCATTAAGACCACTACGAGTTTGGATCCTCAGTATCAAAGCCTTATCATGTTCCTTCATTGCATACCCCTCAGCTTTCACTCTTTCTAACGTCGCACACCCTATAAAGCCAATGGCAATGTATAATACTGACTGGGTGTGCACTAAGAGCATTACGAGCTTGGAACCTCAGTACCAAACCCCAATCTTGTTCCCTCATTGCATACCCCCCAAAATTTACTCTATCTATCGTCGCACACCCCATAACGCCAATGACAATGTATAACACTGGCTGGGTGTGCACTAAGACCATTGCGAGATTGGAACGTCAGTACCAAACCCTTATCATGTTCCCCCATTGCATTCTCCTCGGCATTCACTCTGTCTAACGTCGCACACCCTAT
The DNA here is from genome assembly GCA_036971475.1 of Prosapia bicincta. Classification (NCBI taxonomy): domain Eukaryota; kingdom Metazoa; phylum Arthropoda; class Insecta; order Hemiptera; family Cercopidae; genus Prosapia; species Prosapia bicincta. The sequence goes on from JBAIZL010000002.1 coordinate 327,799,475, forward strand.
AAAGCCAATGACACTGTATAACATTGGCTGGGTGTGCACTAAGTCCAAAATAAAACGATATGACCAGGCATGTAGGAGACGCCGGCGTAGATCAATACACTCGGAGTAGGGTGGGGGTTAGGGAGGGCACATGAATGGGCCGCTCTGAGTAGGAACGCTCTACCTTAGCTACCCCCGAAACAGGGATGTAATAAGCTGGCGATCTTCCTCAACTCGGAACATTACAAAGTTGTTTTTGTTACAGCTGTTACACTGGAAATTAGGGACAGCTGTTTTTCAGATTGTTTGTCGCTACGGAAAAATGAAACTCAAACATCCACAACTATAACAATTAAAACTAAAACTAGTAATATAATCAACAACTTTTTAAAGTCAAATTTTATTTTAGTTACTATTTATTAAATAACTACAACTATTAATATAAGTAAAGGAGCATAAGCTTTGCGATAAAACAGCTGATCTACCACATAACTTAACTCATAACATCAGATGTGTTGTGAAATCATATGTTATCTCTTATTTTAAGCCAAATAACTATATTGGATACCTTGTCCCAATTCTGAATAGTTTTTCTCTCGTATAAAACAAAAATGAACTTATTAAATTCAATTAAGGAATTAATATTTGAAAAAACATCAAATGTCATCCACTACAAGTTTAAAAATATGTATTTGAATTTGAGTAGATGAATAAATTTTTTTTTTAACGATTGAAAATTTGTATAAGATAGGGAAAATTTATATATATATATATATTAAAGCAACATAGGTTATTCAAATACAAGAATATTTATTAATTTATATTCAAAGCTTTTCGTTGGTAAACAGTACCAACATCAACAGGAATGAAAATTACAATAATGTAAGCTATAGGCCTAAAATAGGTTTTATAAAATAGGTTTTAGGCCTATAGCTTACATTATTGTAATTTTCATTCCTGATGATGTTGGTACTGTTTGCCAACGAAAAGCTTTGAATATAAATATTCTTGTATTTGAATAACCTATGTTGTTTTAAATTATTAAACAAGGAATCGTATTTTATATTTATATATATATATATATATATATATATATATATATATATATATATATATATATAATATGTTTTCTTGTATAATAATAAAAAAATATTAATAATAATACAATATGGACTTCGTTTTTATTTATAGGCAATGAAATGAAAAATTTCACCAAATTATTTTCAAATACAAATATCAAAATTGCATACAAAACTAATAATAAAATAATTAACATAATGAATAATAAAACAAATAATATGCATGAAAAGGTGGTGTTTATAAATTCGAATGCGAAAGCTGAAATAAAACAAGAAAAAATTAAAAGAAAGATATAAAAAAACATTTGAATGCTTATAAAAATCCAGAAATACGTAAATCAAATTTTGCAAATCATTGTATTAATAGTAAGCACCAATTTCCAAATATTGAAAATATGATACTTATAAAAGATATTAATAAAGTATTCAGAATGAATATATATGAAGTATTCGAAATATATAAATACAGTAATAATAATAAATTGATGAAAGAACATATACAAATACATTCTAAATTTGATATTATATACAATGTCTATAATGTTACGGCAACAAAATAAACTTGGCAATTTGTATAAATTTAACAAGAATTCTATTTCTAATTTTACATATATTTTACATATATTTATTGAATAATCTGATATAACCTGATATATATATATATATATATATATATATATATATATATATATATATATATATATATATATATATATCAGGGTGAGTGTGAACTAATAGAAGGAATTGAAACATAAGTCAAAGAAAATGAATCAGTTTTCGTTCATGAATAATTTCTACAGGATTATTTTTTTTCACGGACCCATATATTTTGTCCGTAGCAATAATTATGGGGTTACGTGGTAAAACAGCTGTTTTAACCATATTTTATGTTACTTTATTTATATTGTAGTTATTTAATACAAAGTAACTAAAATAAAATTTGTCCCTACTGAACCTAAATAGAAATTAGCTATAAAAATTTTTTGTTAATATGAGTCATGATATCCATATCACACAGAGCTCACTCATCAGGAGTCAGTAGGGGTTGCTGATGTGGGCGAGACATGGAAAAGTTTGGAAACCGCTGGTTTATCAAACACAAGGTCACCGCAATGGTAGCCGACTCCGGGGCTTTATAGTACTGACGTCACTGGAATCGAATAAAGTCATTTAGGTGCGTTTAGTCAGTGTAAATATTAAGGGATATTTTGAAATCTAAAATTAAATCTGGATAAAACATCAGTTACAAGATAAAATCGTTTACAGCATAGTTGGAGAAAAATCAAGTCGCCAAAGCTCTGTGTACTTAGCAAGTGACTATAAAACTAATAAAGAAAATGGGCTGCAGAGAGAGTTCCCGCGGGACATTGCTAAGCGCTCGTTCCTTGCCTACAGGGACGACACAGTGGAAACCTTCTCAACGCAGTTTTGCACTTTTCATTAACGGCAAATTTATATTTCAAAATGGTTTTCCTCCATAAATCCGTTTTTAATTACATGAGTTGGTCTTAATAAAATTATCTGGATCCTCTTTCCGGCGAGTAAGGTAGACTTGCATTGCGAGTGTGTCTGTGTTAATATTTTCTAAACATATTCACGTTTACAAGATCGGCCGAGATCTTGTACACTAGAACAAGAGTTTCTTCTCGTGTTTCCCCTTAACCTTTCCTTAAGTTGAAGGCCCTAATGTTAAAGGAAACATGAGCAGGCCGTCCACAGGCAGGGTGGAACTACAACGAATATTGGGCGAGATTATTTAAATCATACATACATTATGTGTATGAATCACTAAATACACACACACACACACACACACACACACACACACACACACACACACACACACACACACACACACACACACACACACACACACACACACACACACACACACACACACACACACACACACACACACACACACACACACACACACACACACACACACACACACACACACACACACACACACACACACACACACACACACACACACACACACACACACACACACACACACACACACACACACACACACACACACACACACACACACACACACACACACACACACACACACACACACACACACACACACACACACACACACACACACACACACACACACACACACACACACACACACACACACACACACACACACACACACACACACACACACACACACACACACACACACACACACACACACACACACACACACACACACACACACACACACACACACACACACACACACACACACACACACACACACACACACACACACACACACACACACACACACACACACACACACACACACACACACACACACACACACACACACACACACACACACACACACACACACACACACACACACACACACACACACACACACACACACACACACACACACACACACACACACACACACACACACACACACACACACACACACACACACACACACACACACACACACACACACACACACACACACACACACACACACACACACACACACACACACACACACACACACACACACACACACACACACACACACACACACACACACACACACACACACACACACACACACACACACACACACACACACACACACACACACACACACACACACACACACACACACACACACACACACACACACACACACACACACACACACACACACACACACACACACACACACACACACACACACACACACACACACACACACACACACACACACACACACACACACACACACACACACACACACACACACACACACACACACACACACACACACACACACACACACACACACACACACACACACACACACACACACACACACACACACACACACACACACACACACACACACACACACACACACACACACACACACACACACACACACACACACACACACACACACACACACACACACACACACACACACACACACACACACACACACACACACACACACACACACACACACACACACACACACACACACACACACACACACACACACACACACACACACACACACACACACACACACACACACACACACACACACACACACACACACACACACACACACACACACACACACACACACACACACACACACACACACACACACACACACACACACACACACACACACACACACACACACACACACACACACACACACACACACACACACACACACACACACACACACACACACACACACACACACACACACACACACACACACACACACACACACACACACACACACACACACACACACACACACACACACACACACACACACACACACACACACACACACACACACACACACACACACACACACACACACACACACACACACACACACACACACACACACACACACACACACACACACACACACACACACACACACACACACACACACACACACACACACACACACACACACACACACACACACACACACACACACACACACACACACACACACACACACACACACACACACACACACACACACACACACACACACACACACACACACACACACACACACACACACACACACACACACACACACACACACACACACACACACACACACACACACACACACACACACACACACACACACACACACACACACACACACACACACACACACACACACACACACACACACACACACACACACACACACACACACACACACACACACACACACACACACACACACACACACACACACACACACACACACACACACACACACACACACACACACACACACACACACACACACACACACACACACACACACACACACACACACACACACACACACACACACACACACACACACACACACACACACACACACACACACACACACACACACACACACACACACACACACACACACACACACACACACACACACACACACACACACACACACACACACACACACACACACACACACACACACACACACACACACACACACACACACACACACACACACACACACACACACACACACACACACACACACACACACACACACACACACACACACACACACACACACACACACACACACACACACACACACACACACACACACACACACACACACACACACACACACACACACACACACACACACACACACACACACACACACACACACACACACACACACACACACACACACACACACACACACACACACACACACACACACACACACACACACACACACACACACACACACACACACACACACACACACACACACACACACACACACACACACACACACACACACACACACACACACACACACACACACACACACACACACACACACACACACACACACACACACACACACACACACACACACACACACACACACACACACACACACACACACACACACACACACACACACACACACACACACACACACACACACACACACACACACACACACACACACACACACACACACACACACACACACACACACACACACACACACACACACACACACACACACACACACACACACACACACACACACACACACACACACACACACACACACACACACACACACACACACACACACACACACACACACACACACACACACACACACACACACACACACACACACACACACACACACACACACACACACACACACACACACACACACACACACACACACACACACACACACACACACACACACACACACACACACACACACACACACACACACACACACACACACACACACACACACACACACACACACACACACACACACACACACACACACACACACACACACACACACACACACACACACACACACACACACACACACACACACACACACACACACACACACACACACACACACACACACACACACACACACACACACACACACACACACACACACACACACACACACACACACACACACACACACACACACACACACACACACACACACACACACACACACACACACACACACACACACACACACACACACACACACACACACACACACACACACACACACACACACACACACACACACACACACACACACACACACACACACACACACACACACACACACACACACACACACACACACACACACACACACACACACACACACACACACACACACACACACACACACACACACACACACACACACACACACACACACACACACACACACACACACACACACACACACACACACACACACACACACACACACACACACACACACACACACACACACACACACACACACACACACACACACACACACACACACACACACACACACACACACACACACACACACACACACACACACACACACACACACACACACACACACACACACACACACACACACACACACACACACACACACACACACACACACACACACACACACACACACACACACACACACACACACACACACACACACACACACACACACACACACACACACACACACACACACACACACACACACACACACACACACACACACACACACACACACACACACACACACACACACACACACACACACACACACACACACACACACACACACACACACACACACACACACACACACACACACACACACACACACACACACACACACACACACACACACACACACACACACACACACACACACACACACACACACACACACACACACACACACACACACACACACACACACACACACACACACACACACACACACACACACACACACACACACACACACACACACACACACACACACACACACACACACACACACACACACACACACACACACACACACACACACACACACACACACACACACACACACACACACACACACACACACACACACACACACACACACACACACACACACACACACACACACACACACACACACACACACACACACACACACACACACACACACACACACACACACACACACACACACACACACACACACACACACACACACACACACACACACACACACACACACACACACACACACACACACACACACACACACACACACACACACACACACACACACACACACACACACACACACACACACACACACACACACACACACACACACACACACACACACACACACACACACACACACACACACACACACACACACACACACACACACACACACACACACACACACACACACACACACACACACACACACACACACACACACACACACACACACACACACACACACACACACACACACACACACACACACACACACACACACACACACACACACACACACACACACACACACACACACACACACACACACACACACACACACACACACACACACACACACACACACACACACACACACACACACACACACACACACACACACACACACACACACACACACACACACACACACACACACACACACACACACACACACACACACACACACACACACACACACACACACACACACACACACACACACACACACACACACACACACACACACACACACACACACACACACACACACACACACACACACACACACACACACACACACACACACACACACACACACACACACACACACACACACACACACACACACACACACACACACACACACACACACACACACACACACACACACACACACACACACACACACACACACACACACACACACACACACACACACACACACACACACACACACACACACAAACACACACACTCACATACGTAATTAATTTTCGTTTTATATAAGAGAGAAACTCTTCACAAAAGGGATAAGGTATACAATAACTTTATTTCGTCCCATTTGGCTTAAAGTAAGTACTATAAGGTATACAATAACTTTATTTCGTCCCATTTGGCTTAAAGTAAGTACTAACATATAATTTCATGCGTACACCTACAAACACATACACACATGATTTTTATTTTATTTTTTTTTGTTAATTCCTCTTTTGTATTAGTCAATCGTTTTTCTTGTAATCATGTGTCACCTCTTAATGGTTGGAGTTTAAAACGTAATAAGAGAACATAATGCGACTCTGTATGAATAAACCCATAGGAGAAGCATTGGATTTGGTAAATGCGAGTCCGTATGAATAAACCCAAAAAGGAAGCAGTGGATTTGGTAAATGTGACTCTGTATGAATAAACCCATAGGAGAAGCAGTGGATTTGGTAAATGCGACTCTGTATGAATAAACCCATAGGAGAAACAGTGGATTTGGTAAATGCGACTCTGTATGAATAAACCCATAGGAGAAGCATTGGATTTGGTAAATGCGACTCTGTATGAATAAACCCATAGGAGAAGCATTGGATTTGGTAAATGCGAGTCCGTATGTATGAATAAACCCATAGGAGAAACAGTGGATTTGGTAAATGCGATTCCGTATGAATAAACCCAAAAAGGAAGCAGTGGATTTGGTAAATGTGACTCTGTATGAATAAACCCATAGGAGAAGCAGTGGATTTGGTAAATGCGAGTCCGTATGAATAAACCCAAAAAGGAAGCAGTGGATTTGGTAAATGTGACTCTGTATGAATAAACCGGTAGGAGAAGCAGTCGATTTGGTAAATGCGAGTCCGTATGAATAAACCCAAAAAGGAAGCAGTGGATTTGGTAAATGTGACTCTGTATGAATAAACCCATAGGAGAAGCAGTCGATTTGGTAAATGCGAGTCCGTATGAATAAACCCAAAAAGGAAGCAGTGGATTTGGTAAATGTGACTCTGTATGAATAAACCCATAGGAGAAGTAGTGGATTTGGTAAATGCGACTCTGTATGAATAAACCCATAGGAGAAACAGTGGATTTGGTAAATGCGATTCCGTATGAATAAACCCAAAAAGGAAGCAGTGGATTTGGTAAATGTGACTCTGTATGAATAAACCCATAGGAGAAGCAGTGGATTTGGTAAATGCGAGTCCGTATGAATAAACCCAAAAAGGAAGCAGTGGATTTGGTAAATGTGACTCTGTATGAATAAACCGGTAGTAGAAGCAGTCGATTTGGTAAATGCGAGTCCGTATGAATAAACCCAAAAAGGAAGCAGTGGATTTGGTAAATGTGACTCTGTATGAATAAACCCATAGGAGAAGCAGTCGATTTGGTAAATGCGAGTCCGTATGAATAAACACAAAAAGGAAGCAGTGGATTTGGTAAATGTGACTCTGTATGAATAAACCCATAGGAGAAGCAGTCGATTTGGTAAATGCGACTCTGTATGAATAAACCCATAGGATGAAACAATGGATTTGGTAAATGCGATTCCGTATGAATAAACCCATAGGCGAAGCAGTGGATTTGGTAATAGCGACTCTGTATGATTAAAGCCGTAGGAGAAGCAGTCGATTTGGTAAATGCGAGTCCGTATGAATAAACCCATAGGAGAAACAGTGGATTTGGTAAATGCGACTCTGTATGAATAAACCCATAGGAGAAACAGTGGATTTGGTAAATGCGATTCCGTATGAATAAACCCATAGGAGAAGCAGTCGATTTGGTAAATGCGACTCTGTATGAATAAACCCATAGGAGAAACAGTGGATTTGGTAAATGCGAGTCCGTATGAATAAACCCATAGGAGAAGCAGTGGATTTGGTAAATGCGAGTCCGTATGAATAAACCCATAGGAGAAGCAGTCGATTAGGTAAATGCGAGTCCGTATGAATGAACCCATAGGAGAAGCAGTGGATTTGGTAAATGCGAGTCCGTATGAATAAACCCATAGGAGAAGCAGTGGATTTGGTAAATGCGACTCTGTATGCATAAACCCATAAAAGAAGCAGTAGATTTGGTAAATGCGACTCTGTATGAATAAACCCATAGGAGAAGCAGTGGATTTGGTAAATGCTACTCTGTGTGCATAAACCCATAAAGGAAGCAGTAGATTTGGTAAATGCGAATCCGTATGAATAAACCCATAGGAGAAGCAGTGGATTTGGTAAATGCGACTCTGTATGAATAAACCCGTAGGAGAAGCAGTGGATTTGTTAAATGCGAGTTTCTGTGCTTCTGTATCACAGTTTTGCAATTCTTTCTATTTCTTCCCACTCTCCATACATAATTATATACAGTAGAGTCTCGATAATTCGAGATAGATGGGACCAAGACCCCCTCGGATTACAAGGAAGTACGTTCCTGTGAGTTAGTAAAAATAGGAGAACCTTATATAAACATTTCTTGGAAACCCGACTCATTTCCTTTGCCTACCGTATTGATATAAACATTTCTTGGAAACCCGACTCATTTCCTTTGCCTACCGTATTGATATAAACATTTCTTGGAAACCCGGCTCATTTCCTTTGCCTATCGTATTGATATAAACATTTCTTGGAAACCCGACTCATTTCCTTTGCCTACCGTATTGATATAAACATTTCTTGGAAACCCGACTCGTTTCCTTTGCCTACCGTATTGATATAAATATTTCTTGGAAACCCGACTCGTTTCCTTTGCCTACCGTATTGATATAAACATTTCTTGGAAACCCGGTTCATTTCCTTTGCCTACCGTATTGATATAAACATTTCTTGGAAACCCGGTTCATTTCCTGTGCCTACCGTATTGATATAAACATTTCTTGGAAACCCGACTCATTTCCTTTGCCTACCGTATTGATATAAACATTTCTTGGAAACCCGACTCATTTCCTTTGCCTACCGTATTGATATAAATATTTCTTGTCACTTTATTTATATTAATTGTAAACATTTAATACAATATAACTCAGGTAAAATATTTTTTTTCCTCAGTAATATTTGACTTTAAAAAAGTTTTGTTTATATTACTTGTTATATTGGAGAAATGGCCCCTAATATTGACATCAAATCATGTATATATACCTGGCATGAAATATGTCTAGCAAAATTTGGAAAAATAATTATTATTTCTCGGCACAAGAACTTCAGAAAACACTGGGCAAAGGTGGACCATAAATCCATTTTTAAATGCGCCTACATACGAGGCTAATTTTGAAACCAGCTTATGTGTTGGAATTATGAGCAGATGGAATGTTACACTTGGAATTCCAGTCTGTCACTCTGGATACCTTTTGGTTGCACACAAAAACAGAGTATCCACTATTAATCACAAAAATCATGAAGTGTTTAATTCCATTTTGCACTTCCCAATTAATGATGCTAACGTCGATGGCAAAAAGAAAAGACAAACAAAGGAATCGCCTAAAGTTACTAAATGAACTACTTCGCGTATCAAGAACGGATCCGCGATAAGAAAATTCTCTTGTTAACAACAGACGCAACCATCACTTTGACGATTAACGATTGTAACCTTTAATTAACCACTTCTTTACTTACGCAACTGCATAATAAGGAATTTTGAGTATTCTAAGGTATTCTGGTTCCAGAGTTGCTGCGACTGACGACGCTTTGTAAAGGCTTTGCGGGGGTCGAGAAGCACAGGGTGAAACTGCCGTCCAGAGAACGATAACGCGAGGACAAACTGAGATCTCCATTAAAAGGGAGTTGTTCTTTCTTAAGTTACGGCGGAAGAGATGGCATGTTAGGCCGTGTAACTCACGAAACATATAAATAGCAAAGAGTGACTTGTTTTAGGCATAATATTGCAGAATAGGGATTTAGGAGGTTCAGGTACAAAGTCGACAAGCTTTTTGTACTTGAGGGCCTCATGCTCAATCTAGCACGGGTGTAAGGGCCGCAAATGTAGAATAACCATGAATTTTATTATATTTTCTAATTTTAGATTGGTAATGTAACTGATTTTAATACAGTACAGAAGGTGACTTTACCTAACGGCTAACAATGGATTTTAAAAGTAATATTTATAAAATAGGCTACTTAATTCCTGATAACAAATTTGACAATTTTCTAACTCAACTCAGAAAAATTCCTTTATTATTGTTCTGAGATGCTGAAATCATGAAAAAAACACGTAGATTAAAAAATTAATAAATTTTGACTAAAATAAAACAATTTTTTCCAGGCGAAAAACCTATCAAGGTTATCATCGCCTAACTAAAGTTAAAATTTAAAATAAATGTTACATAAAAAAACTAATCAAAATAAAACAAAATAAAATAAAATAAATGTTTAAAACTAATTGTAACTATCTAAAACTAAAGAGCCTAAAATTTTACAAAATTTAAATATTATTAAATAGATTAAGGTATCGTAAGAAAGGGATAGCCGTGACATCGTCCCTTCAAACCACCTTTAAACTACCTCGAAGATTGTAACGAATATACAAATTGGTCAACTCATCACAATCAAGCAGAATGTGTTTGATTGTGATGGTACTTTTACAAAATGGACAAAGTGGTGGATCGTCATGTCTTATCAACTATCCATGCGTTAACAAAGAATGGCCGATGCGAAGTCGAGTTACCACCACTTCCTCCCTACGATTCGAACGAACAGATGTCCTCCATGGTCGGACGGTATTTTTGATGTCCCTCAGCTTGTTTCTATTTACATTTTGCCATTCTTCATTCCAAACAGAGAATAGTGTAGTTTTAACTTTGCATACAAGCCATCACACTTTGTGTCGATACCTGTAGCTAATTTTGCACCTTCATCTGCTTTAGTGTTTCCGAATATTCCACAGTGACCAGGCACCCAGAGAAATGACACCTCGACACCTCGTAATTGGAGCCTGTGTATAGAGCACAAGATGTCTCCAACTAAAGGGTTCTTAGTGTACATTTCCTGAACAGCCTGGAGAGCACTTTTGGAATCACAACACACAAGATATTTAGATTTTGCAGACGGAATAGATCTTAAGGCTTGGAAAATTGCATAAAGTTCTGCAGTAAAAACGCTACAGCTGAGGGCAATCCGTAAGTGAAGGTTTGTCCTTCCATATAAAATGCACAACCTATCCCATTGTCCAGTTTTGAACCGTCTGTGAATATAGTCACAGTATGTTGGTGAGTTAGTTGTATCTGCAAAAACTCCTGACGATAAATAACGTCAGGAGTATTGTGTTTTAGGTACATGGACAATGAGAAGTCACATTTTGGCTTTTGTATTATCCATGGAGGGATGTAGCATGATGTTCGTTCGAATATAGGTGGTTGTTCTAAATTTAGATTGCTAAAAATGCGCAACGTTCTTATTTCGAAGGGAGCAGTTGAACGTTGACGCACATTGTAACGATCCTCGAGGTAGTTATCAAAAACTGCTTTGAATGCCGGATGTTTAGGTTTACTTCGAAGACCAGTGTAATATGAAATTTGTAGCATTTGACGTCGCATTGAGAGAGATGGTTCTCTAGCTTCAACTAGAAGGCTGGAGATTGGGCTTGGTCTAAAAGCACCAGTAGAAAGTCTAAGGCCAGCGTGATGTATTCAGGGTGTCTAGTAAAATAGCTTGAAGAAATTCCCTGAGTTTTCCCTGACTTTTCATCTTTTAGATGTCTATAGAAAGCCCAGTTTACATTGGGCCCATCCATTGATATCTGAAGGATCTTGGATAAATCCAGACTTTGAAGAACGAATTGAGTAACTCTTTTGCTTTTGTGTCTGTAAGGAACACAGAACCAAAATATCGAGCTTTCACTTCATCCGTCTCTGCATCCCAATACCTAACACTCAAATCCATTTGGGCTCTTTGTGATATTTTGTTTAAACTTTCATCAAAGCCAATTACATAGTTAGAATTTGAATTTAATGATGTCAGTAACAGATCTTTAAAATAATTTGATAAACCGAATACAACACTATAGGAAATTTTATCTTTCCGCAATCTCATGTTCTGTGCAATGGTGCTATCAGGGAACATCCTTGGAAAGAGGCACACACTACCTTCTGCATTGCGTAAAGAAGTGTTGCATTACTAAATTCACGCACCATATAATCTCTGCTTCGGTCACTTCATCTTTTAGTTTATATTTATCCTAAGGAAGGAGGGAAGGTAGTGACGACATCTGCATAACGCGATTGCCCGCTACGGCAATGAAAACCGGAACCTTCCATGTTTAAATGAACAGTGTAAAAATAATCACCGTCAAATAAAACACGTACTATCACGAGTCTAGACAAATTGCTGGCTACAAATGTTTACACAGCGTTCTGTGTGGTCAGAAACAGACTGAGTTATCTGTTATCCCCACCTGTCCATATGATAACAGAACCACTGCGCACCCCAAGGCCACGGTCCAGGGTAAAACTTCCCAGCTGTACCAACTCGACACGTTTAATATTTATTGACATAAATCCTGAAGTCATAGCAACGAGCTTATCAAATAAATAATGGGCATCTAAATAAAGAAGTGTTATTTCCTGACTGCCCTGCCCCTAAACCGCTGGCTTACAATACCAAATATTCGAGAGCAATGGCCACTAGTTTTGTTTCTAATCAAAATAAATATTTTCCCGATTTTTTAAAATTTTCCCTGACTTTTCCCTGAATTTTCCAGAATCTTAAAATTCCCTGACTTTTCCAGGTTTTCCCGGTTTTCCCTGTCACTAGACACCCTGGTATTGAATCCAGGAGTTTCAGAACCGTAGGTCGAGCAGATGAATAGGCTATACAGCCGTAATCAATGCGCGATCTTACAACGGCGCGATAGAAACGGAGCATACAGGTTCTGTCTGCTCCCCAATTTGTACCACTTTGAACTCTTGACATATCCAATATCTTGCTGCACCGGGTCCACAAATCACGCACATGCGGATTCCATGAAAGTCTTTTATCCAATAAAAGACCCAAAAATCTTACATTATCCGCGGTCTGAAGCCGCGTACCATCAAGATAAAGAATAGGTTCCTGGTGTTGCCTGCGACGACTAAATGCTATACACTTGGTCTTCGAAGCCGAAAACTTAAAGCCCGTAGATTTGGTCCATTCTTGCAATTTGTTAATGACTAATTGTAAGGATCTTTCCGCTGTTGCCATACTTCTAGCAGCCACATATATACAAAAATCGTCTACAAACAGGGAACAGTGGACCGGTGACTGTACGTTTGAAGTGACGCTGTTAATGGCAACAACAAACAGCGTCACACTCAAAACGCCACCCTGTGGTATTCTCTAGTTCGCAACGATCAGAATATATGCCTCTTAGACGTACACGGAAAGTCTTGTTATTCAAATAATTTTGTATAAAATTAAGAATGTTACCTTGTATACCCCATGATTTCAATACGTTCAAAATTCCTCTTCTCCATGCCATGTCATATGCCTTCTCAAGCTCAAAGAAAACAGCTACCAGTGTTTGTCGTAAGATGAAGGCATTCTGTATAGCTGACTCCAACAAAAACAATTGATCAACTGATAAACGTCCTTGTCTGGAACCACACTGAAAGTTAGAAAGAAGTTTGTTTGTTTCTAGATACCAGACAAGACGACGGTTGACCATCTTCTCCAGTAGTTTGCATAAGCAGCTGGTCAGAGAAATGGGTCTGTAACTACTGGGATTAGTTTTGTCCTTTCCTTGTTTTAGAAGAGGAATTATTGTCGCTTCTAACCATGCATCGGGAAAACCGTGCTCCTCGAATATACGGTTGTATATCGAAGGAGAACTAGTTTTGCCGACAGTGGTAGATTTTTAATCATGGAGTATACAATATCGTCCGGGCCTGGAGCTGAATCCTTCGTTGACGAGAGAGCTGACTCTAGTTCGTCGATAGAGAAATGGATATTCAAACAAGAATCTCCAGACAATCCAAATGTGAAAGGTAAGGCTTCCTATTTACGTTTGTACACCTGGAAAGCGTCCTTGTATGCAGAAGATGAAGAATGTTTTGAGAACGATAATGCTAGCACATTGGCAGTTTCCTCACAGTCCGTGGTCAAAACACCATCCGAATGCCTTAATGAAATTAATGGCATCGGAACGAAAATGCCACAGACTGATCGTAATTTCTTCCATACTGTGGATGGAGCTGTAGTTCTTGTAATTGTGCCAATGTACTGCGACCATGATTCTCGTTTACTTTGCCTAAATATTATCCGTGCTTTCGCACGGAAGATTTTATATTTTTCCAGGTGTTCACTCATTGGATGTCTCATGAACTGGTTCAGAGCTTTTCTCCGTTGACGAAGGATCACAGTGCACTCATCATTCCACCACGAAACAGGTGGTCGTCGTGGTTTGGATGAGGTTTTCGGAATTGCCTTTCCGGCGGCATTCAAAACGGTTTTTGTAAATGAATTGACAATGTCATCAATGGGAGCCAAGTAATCCACGTCCAGTGATTCTAGATCTTGTGAAAATTGTTCCCAGTTGGCCTTTTTCAGGATCCAACGGGGATGTCGAACACAACAGGGTGAGGAGTCACACAAAGAGATCTCAATAGGAATGTGATCGCTACTGTAAAGATCAGGCAATGCTGACAATTTTAGTCTTGTAGCCAAAGCAGGACTGCATAATGCTGTCCATCCACCTGTTGACGCTGCTAAATGTGTCGGAGAACCGTCATTTAGCAGGTATAAATCCAGTTCCGATCGGATGCTTTCGATCAGATTACCTCGCGGGTTGCATTCTGGTGAACCCCATGAAAAATGGTGGGCATGAAATCGCCCACTAATAAAAACGGAGTCGGTAACTGATTTATAAGGTCTACAAGATCTCTCTGTTGCAGGTTATCACTTGGTGGAAGGTAAACACAACAGAGAGTGAGTTTGTACGGAACAGTTGTTTGAATTGCCACTGCTTGTAAGGGAGTTATTAAGCTCACAGGAACGGCGTCGACACAGTTACGGGCTAGAATAGCTACGCCACCTCTAGCTCTATTTTCTGTAGCGAAGTCCGATCTGTAAACTGAATACTCCCTTAGATAGAAATTGTGCGATTCATGGAGATGTGTCTCTTGAATGCAGATGTACATAGGGACACATCTCTTACAATTATTTTGAGATCCTCAATGTGACTTCTAACACCGTTAATGTTCCACTGAATCACGGTTTGTTTAGGTGTGGACATTGTATTTTAGGGAAATGGATTCACCTGGCTCTCACTGCCGCCATTGGCAATTTGCTGCCCTGGAATGTTGGACGTTCCAGGCAGAGAGTCATCAGATTCCATCACCACTATTGTAGTGGTGGAATCTGAGGATTTTTTTGACTCAGAAGGAGAGTTAGAAATGGTCCTCTTTTGAGTCGCTTGTAATTTTGCACCCACTTTCACAGCTGCAGCTTTGTTGTTATTTTTATTATTATTACTCATAGTTGGAGTAGGTTTCGCACTAGTCTCTAATAGTGTCTTGCTTCTTCTAACTTTCCCAAAGGTAACTGGCAATGGAGATTTCTTAGCACATTCAACATTATTCTTTGAGTTGGAATCAGAATTTTTCGTCACCAATGCTAATTACTGACTAACTTGCTCAGTGAGAATTTCAATTTTCTTGTTTAGCTTAACGCAGTTGGAACACGACTTTTCAGTGGTGGTAGCTGAGGCATAAGATTTCGTTTCAAGTCTAGGTTGAGTTGACTTGAACTTCTTTTTCGCTTCGTGGAAAGATGTTTTATCCTTTGCCATTATGCTGAGGATCGCTTTCTCTTCCTTGAACTTTGGGCAGTTAAAGGAACGAGCAGGGTGATTACCAGCACAGTTTGGGCATTTCGGAGCACTTGTGCAAACCTTCTCAGTATGGCCTTCAGGTGCACACTGTCCGCATACCTCTGGCTTGGAGCAAGAAGAGCTGACGTGTCCAAAACGTTGGCCTCTTTACATTAAACTAGTTGGACATTTGTTGATTTTCCATAAATTGTTATTTAAGCTAACCATCGTGTCAGGCGTTACGGGCGAGACTATGAGAAGGGGTACACCCATGGATCACTTTCGATCATTTAAAATCCCCGGAACTCTGGGGCCATAGTTTCCTCCTTAGCTCGACTGGATGGGCATCAGTCGAGAACTCGTAATACGAGCCTGTGCACCGCGGACACTCCCTGAAGTGGCTAGCGGACCAGCAACCGCGCATACGTCTTCGGCAGAGCAAGCTCACATCAGCGTCTCAGACCAGAGTTTGTCAAGCTCTGGACTTTTCAGCACTCCCAACGCGCAACGGTTCTGACCAGTCAAATTCCTTAAGTGAAGATGTTAGTTTATGTGTGTGTGTGTGTGTGTTTGTGAGTGGTGTAGTGTTAGGCTAGGGTACCGCGAGGTACGCCAAATCCCTCGTAGCGGCTAGTCCGCACCCACTTGCGGGGACTAAAACAATTGACGTAGGGGTGAAAATGCCTGCATAAAAAATCGCAGACACTACATTTAACTAATATCACACTTGTAATTTATTATTAAGCGACTAATGTTGGGTCTAATGTAATGGTTCAGGTTATTGGGCAAGCTATTTGTATTCTAAGCCGTAAGCGAAGATAATACTTCAAAAAACCAAAAGTAGAGACGACCGCACAAAATCATTCCGCGAGCCGTGGGTTGCCGGCCCCGTCGATGGGCTATACAGTAGCTAACCTCTTGAGGGAATAGTAATTAGGCTGTGACACCAATGAGGACAATCAGCATAATACCGCAGAGTAGGGAGTTGGGAGGTTCAGGTACACAGTAGACTATATAGTAGCAACCCCTTGAGAGAATAGTAATGAGGCTGTGTAACCAAAGAGGACGGTCAGCATAATACCGCAGAGTAGGGAGTTGGGAGGTTCAGGTACACAGTAGACTATATAGTAGCTACCATCGTGAGGGAATAGTAATGAGGCTGTGTAACCAAAAAGGACGATCAGCATAATACCGCAGAGTAGGGAGTTGAAGGTTCAGGTTCAGAGTAAGCTATACTGTACCTTCCCTCTTGAGAGAATAGTAATGAGGCTGTGTCACCAATGAGGACAATCAGCATAATACCGCAGAGTACAGAATTAGGAGGTTCAGGTACACAGTAGGCTATAGTGTAGCTTCCCTCTTAAAGGAATAGTCATGAGCCTGTGTCACCAATGAGGACAATCAGCATAATACCGCAGAGTAGAGATTTGGGAGGTCCAGGTACACAGTAGGCTATAGTGTAGCTTCCCTCTTGAGAGAATAGTAATGAGGCTGTGTCACCAATGAGGACAATCAGCATAATACCGCAGAGTAGAGATTTGGGAGGTTCAGGTACACAGTAGGCTATAGTGTAGCTTCCCTCTTGAGGGAATAGTAATGAGGCTGTGTCACCAATGAGGACAATCAGCATAATACCGCAGAGTAGAGATTTGGGAGGTTCAGGTACACAGTAGGCTATAGTGTAGCTTCCCTCTTGAGGGAATGGTAATGAGGCTCCGTCACCAAAGAGGACGATCAGCATAATACCGCAGAGTAGGGAGTTGGGAGGTTCAGATACACAGTAGACTATATAGTAGCTACCATCGTGAGGGAATAGTAATGAGGCTGTGTAACCAAAAAGGACGATCAGCATAATACAGCGGAGTAGGGAGTTGGGAGGATCAGGTACAGAGTGGGCTATACAGTAGCTACCCTCTTCAGGAAATAGTAATAAGGCTGTGAAACCAAAGAGGACGATCAGCATTATACCGCAGAGTAGGGAGCTGGGAGGTTCAGGTACACAGTAAGCTATACAGTAGTAGGTACATAGTAGGCTATACAGTAGCTTCCCTCTTGAGGGAATAGTAATGACGCTCTATGAGGACTCACCAATGAGGACAATCTTCTAACAGTCGTTGAATAGGTTGACGAGCCTTTTAAACGTTTTGTTACTAGCTATTTTTTTTTTTAATAAATATCAGAAAAAGGTAAATTATAAAGTTGTTAATACTTAATATTTCCTACCTGGTTACATTTATTTATTTGTTTCTTTAATCCAGCGAACGCCATCTTAGACACACAATTTCCTTCCCTTTGGAAACCTGGAGAAACCAAAAAAAAGTAAATAATTATTTTGTTGTAATGTAATTTTTACATGATTAATAATATTGACTAAAGACAACTTTAAATGTACTTATAGTGATACGGTTCATATACATATTACCTTAAAATGCATACGTAATAACTGATCTTATATTAGAAAACTTCACTAATTGTATCTCGTAAGCAACCGGTATAACCTCAAATAACACGAGTAACCCACCACAGTCGCCTACCTCAATAAGGGATAAACACAAGGCAGTCGTTCAATTTTATCTCTCTGCACTCCTCTTGCATTGTTTTGCGCTAGAGAACCACGTGTGGAAGACAAGAAAGTCTTTGGATCATTTTATCTCCCTCGTCTTGTGTTCTATAGATTGATTTATTTCACCAATGAACATCATTTAGCCTACCTTTCAAAAGTGTGGAATACGTAACATCCATCGACACATTAGATCTCCCTCAACTTGTCTTCCCTGGCTTCAGATTTACTTGTCCCACTGTACTATATCAACGCCTACCTACTCCATGTGCCACACACGAGTTGGAAGAATTTTACATCCTTTCCCAAGGCTAATTGATGTTTTTCCTAGCTTCACTTTGCTTGACCTCAGTGTAAATATTCTCGCCTTCATGTCCTATGTGTGTAATTCGTCTTTGACGCATTTTATCTCACTTCACCTGTCTACCCTGGCTTCACGTTTATCTTCTCCACTGTATTTAATTTTATTATTATTATTTTTCCTGGCGAAAAACCAATTTTGGTTATCCTTACCAATCAACGGAAGTGACTAACGCAAAATATTTTAATTAAACCAATAAATATCAAATAAGCAAAATATAAAGCCTAACAAATCAATATCATTCAAAACCAAGAAACTATATACAGAATAACTTATAAAACTTAACAATAATAATATAACAATAAAGATGTAACAATAATTATAGAACTAAAAATAATAATAAAAAATAAATAACAACTAAGAACAATATAACAGTAAACAATTACAACAATAATTAAAACATTACTATAAGTAACAATTCAACAATAAATAAATATTAATAGCACTGTAACAAAAGCATAAAATATATACAATTTAAATAAATAAATACTATACACAAAACACACACACACAAAGAAATATATGTATAAATATAAAAACATATTATTTTTTAAATATTAAATTTTAAAAAATATGTTCGTGGTGCAAGAAAGCAATCACTCGGCCAATTGCCGAGCTATCGTCGCCCAACACCACTTTAAACTACCTTCCACATTAAAAAGGGCACGAATTTTGGTTAAACCAACACAATCCACCAAAATATGTTTTATAGTGAAGATATCACCGCAGTAATTGACACATTGGTGGATCTTCACGACGCATCAAATATCCATGAGTTGCAAAAGAGAGGCCAACGCAAAGGTGTGTAACCACCACTTCCTCCCTACTGTTTGAACGAATAGAAGAACTCCATGGACAGACTTTACTTTCCCTCAGCTTAGTAGCGAGCAATAATCTAAACATTCTAGCTTACCTTCTTCATGTATAAAAGAAGAGACCGTCTTCGATACATCGTATCTCGCCATGTCTGTTCTCTTTCACACTTACAGTAACACACGTTAGATTGATATAATTTTGGTTCCTCTATCAAAACCTTGCTACATTAGATCTGGTCTGCTACTCAGAGCATTTTCCAAATTTATTTCATTTAGGTCTGGTTAGTTATTTTTAAAAATCACTAAGAACCTTCCCGCGATAGAGAGTACTGACTCTTCTTAGCCATTACCGCTGTAGACCCTTCACAGGAATTTTACGTCTCCTTCTACACTATCACCACTCCATTTCTTGCTAAGCTCAGGCATTAGCAGCATAAATTAGGCCTTCTTTCTCAGTAAAAATTCCAGTAAAACCTCTCATATTCGGACTAATGTGGCGACAGCCCGATCCGGATATGAGAGGGGTTATGTACTGATGTGCATTTGTATTAAGTAACAGTGTTGTGATTAACAGTAATTTCACAGTAGGTCATAGTGTGATTGCTATTTTTAAATAACTGTGATTTTAACCGTGATTGTGATGTTTAACTGTGATTATCAGTTGCTATTAAGTATTGAGGTTCGGAAATGATATGAGAGTTTACCATGTCAGTATAATTGTTTTATATTTATTAATAGTTGTATGTGTGTGTACCAACGCACACACACGTCTAAAATTCAATAATAATGATAGGTAAAACAAAAAACCCTTGTACATAAGGGAGTTAACATTACTGCAAGATTCGCTTTTCTTTTTTTCACTCTAGACTTTTCACTTTAGGCCAAGGACTGTATTTATTAATACTGCGTAATATACACTAAAAATAACGTCTAAAAATAATCGACTTAAATGAAACTAACTATGTACTGTGTTTATAAATGAATAACGAACTACTGCAAACAAAATTGTTTCAGAACTTTCATTAACGATCACAATCACACTAACAACACCTCGAGTTCCCGTCACAAGTCACAGTCACAGTGAGAATCACAATCACAGTTTAGATAGACAAGAACCTGCTACTTCATCTCGCTACGTAACAGGTCGAACTGTGATTTTCGAATAACAGTGACTAAATCACAGGTTTGCAAATCACTGTTAAGTAATGACAACGTTTTCAATAGGAGGTAGATGTATGATTGTTTTAAGCAAATGAAACATGCCTGAATGTACAGTTCCTTAATACTCCATATGTACATAATCATTTTTTGCAAAAAAGATGTAATGGTGGTTTGTTTGTTTCGTTCAACAGGTTTCTTTGATGAAATATTCCTCCCCCCTTCGAAAGAGTAGACGATCGGCTGCTGTTGCTTCGTCTTTAACTGACTTTATTTTCATGTTACGTCCGGATATAAGAGGGCAAGATTACTGTATCTGGAAGCACTAACGTTGGTAGCCGGTAGAGAAGCTATATATGTCAGAAACCCCAGAACCAAAAAAAAAAGAAATGCCCCTTATTTGAGCCTCCGAAACAGTTACGGCCACGCTACAATATAGTATATCTAAAACACAACTGTTCCCGCCAGACAAAGCATTATAATGTTTGCATTTGAAATACGAAAGAGACATATGACGCGACGACGGACAACATTATTACAGTACTATATTCCATACATGTAATTAATTTATTTTTAAACTATTATTTATAACACGCTAAAATGTTGCTCATGAGTATTATAACTTACCTTGCCATCCACGTTGGGCGACAATTGTTATATAACGAACCTTCACTTAATGCTTCTCTACAGGATAATTTTTACTCTTAGGAATTTAAATTAATAATCCAGCTACTTGCTTTTATAATTAGATTTATTTTATCCTGAGATCAATATTGCATTTACAGGTAGTTCATATAATTCTTTTACTAACTCTAATATTTGCCGATAGGCATCATGACTCTTATTTTACTATTGATTTTTTTTAATAATTCTAAATTTACTTTCTTTAGCTATCTAAGGGCGTGTATAAGTTACTGCACTTGGTTTGATAAATTTTATATTTCAATTAACTATGACTTTTTAATGAATTTATAAAAGTTTAAAAGATTCTTAATGTTTGTTGCTTTAAAGAGTTGGCTTTAAGTTAAAATAAATGTATTGTTTATTACTTGCGTGGTTCCTTGTTTTACTTCACTTGACACAAATTCACTTAATAATACTTTCCTATCAATTTCACTTTTCTTAATTTCTCGAAATGCTTCTATTCCTTAACTGACTTTATTAATCACTCAATTACTTTAATCTCACTTGTTACCTTTAATCTACCTCTTTATACTTCACTTTCTATTTAATAATCTCCCTGGCTACCCTTTAATCTCCCTTACTTTAAATTTCCACGTTACTTGTTTGAATTTGATATTTTTTTTTTTACTAAAAACTCAACATTACTTCTACCACTTGACCCTTTCGAGTACTGAAAATTGACTGACGTTCCTGAACATCCTCTTGGATCGTATCCGTTTGTGATTCATCCCCTCTTCAAATTTGATTGGCTCCCTTATGGCGCTCAAACTCTGGCTACCCTATGAAATTTTGACGCTTCCCGCACTTTTCTTTTTTGGCTTCGTGGGAATTTGTTGAACTTTCCCACAAGTGCATGTGTTTTTCTGTATTCTCAGGAATTCCTAGTCATAAATCTCCCTGGTCCGTGGATGGCTAGGAAAAGCTTCTCTCCCATGAACTAGGCACGTCTTGGTTTACTTACAATGAACCCCTTTCGAATTATTTTTATTTATAATATGCAGGTGTGTGCAGTAACTTATTACGGCCGATAGATGTGTCAATAGACTAGCCCTAGCTAGGGATACTTCACAAGTTCAAATAATTTTACCAACAGCCTTCTTAACTAAATGAATTTCGTTATAGCATAGAGAAACGTAATTCTATTTTACAGGAAAAGACATAAGCGAGCACAATATTTCTGCACTAGAAGTATTTGTGATAGTATTCAAATGGAATTTATTGATCTGCAGTGCAAGATTTAGTTAAAGTGAAAATGTGTAGGATGTTTTATTAATTGATTTCTACAAAATATCCAAGATCTTAAAGATAATAAAGACAATTGTTTCATGATATTAATCCTGATGTGATATCTGCATTGCAACATTATAAAGATAATATATAACATCGTTTTTATGTTTTAATCCTGATATACTATCAACAATGCAAGATCTTAAAGATAATAAAGACAATTGTTTTATGATTTTAATCCTGATGTACTATCTGCATTGCAACGTTATAAAGGTAATATGTACACCCGTATTTATGATTTTAATCCTGATGTAATATCAACAATGCTAGATTTTAAAGGTAATAAAGACAGTTATTTCATAATTTTAATTCTGATGTACTATCTGCATTGCAACATTATAAAAGTAATATATAAAATCGTATTTATGTTTTTAATCCTGATGTACTATCTGCATTGCAACGTTATAAAGGTAATATATACACCCGTTTTTATGATTTTAATCCTGATGTACTGTCTGCATTGCAACATTATAAAGGTAGTATATAAAATCGTTTTTATGTTTTTATTCCTGAAGTACTATCATCAATTCAAAATCTTAAAGATAATAAAGCCAATTGTTTTATGATTTTAATCCTGATGTACTATCTGCATTACAACATTATCAAAGGTAATATATAAAATAGTTTTTTATGATTTCAATCCTGATGTACTATTAACAATGCATGGTCTTAAAGATAATAAAGACAATTGTTCCATTTTTTTTAAATCTTGATGTACTATCTGCATTGCAACATTATAAAAGTAATATATAAAATCGTTTTTATGTTTTTAATCCTGATGTACTATCTGCATTGCAACGTTATAAAGGTAATATATACACCCGTTTTTATGATTTTAATCCTGATGTACTGTCTGCATTGCAACATTATAAAGGTAGTATATAAAATCGTTTTTATGTTTTTATTCCTGAAGTACTATCATCAATTCAAAATCTTAAAGATAATAAAGCCAATTGTTTTATGATTTTAATCCTGATGTACTATCTGCACTACAACATTATCAAAGGTAATATATGAATCGTATTTATGATTTTAATCCTGTTATACTATCTGCATTACAACATTATCAAAGGTAATATATAAAATAGTTTTTTATGATTTCAATCCTGATGTACTATTAACAATGCATGGTCTTAAAGATAATAAAGACAATTGTTCCATTTTTTTAAAATCTTGATGTACTATCTGCATTGCAACATTATAGAAGTAATATATAAAATCGTTTTTATGTTTTTAATCCTGATGTACTATCTGCATTGCAACGTTATAAAGGTAATATATACACCCGTTGTTATGATTTTAATCCTGATGTACTATCTGCATTCCAACATTATAAAGGTAGTATATAAAATCGTTTTTATGTTTTTATTCCTGAAGTACTATCATCAATGCAAGATCTTAAAGATAATAAAGACAATTGTTTTATAATTTTAATCCTGATGCACTATCTGCACTACAACATTATCAAAGGTAATATATGAATGGTATTTATGATTTTAATCCTGATGTAATATCAACAGTGCGAGATTTTAAAGGTAATAAAGACAGTTATTTCATAATTTTAATTATTATGTACTATCTGCATTGCAACATTATAAAAGTAATATATAAAATCGTTTTTATGTTTTTAATCCTGATGTACTATCTGCATTGCAACGTTATAAAGGTAATATATACACCCGTTTTTATGTTTTTAATCCTGATGTACTGTCTGCATTGCAACATTATAAAGGTAGTATATAAAATCGTTTTTATGTTTTTATTCCTGAAGTACTATCATCAATGCAAGATCTTAAAGATAATAAAGACAATTGTTTTATAATTTTAATCCTGATGCACTATCTGCACTACAACATTATCAAAGGTAATATATGAATCGTATTTATGATTTTAATCCTGATGTAATATCAACAATGCGAGATTTTAAAGGTAATAAAGACAGTTATTTCATAATTTTAATTCTGATGTACTATCTGCATTCCAACATTATAAAGGTAGTATATAAAATCGTTTTTATGTTTTTATTCCTGAAGTACTATCATCAATTCAAAATCTTAAAGATAATAAAGCCAATTGTTTTATGATTTTAATCCTGATGTACTATCTGCATTACAACATTATCAAAGGTAATATATAAAATCGTTTTTTATCATTTCAATCCTGATGTACTATTAACAATGCATGGTCTTAAAGATAATAAAGACAATTGTTTCATTTTTTTAAATCTTGATGTACTATCTGCATTGCAACATTATAAAAGTAATATATAAAAACGTTTTTATGTTTTTAATCCTGATGTACTATCTGCATTGCAACGTTATAAAGGTAATATATACAACCGTTGTTATGATTTTAATCCTGATGTACTATCTGCATTGCAACATTATAACGGTAGTATATAAAATCGTTTTTTATGTTTTTATTCCTGAAGTACTATCATCAATGCAAGATCTTAAAGATAATAAAGACAATTGTTTTATGATTTTAATCCTGATGCACTATCTGCACTACAAAATTATCAAAGGTAATATATGAATCGTATTTATGATTTTAATCCTGATGTAATATCAACAATGCTAGATTTTAAAGGTAATAAAGACAGTTATTTCATAATTTTAATTCTGATGTACTATCTGCATTGCAACATTATAAAAGTAATATATAAAATCGTATTTATGTTTTTAATCCTGATGTACTATCTGCATTGCAACGTTATAAAGGTAATATATACACCCGTTTTTATGATTTTAATCCTGATGTACTGTCTGCATTGCAACATTATAAAGGTAGTATATAAAATCGTTTTTATGTTTTTATTCCTGAAGTACTATCATGAATTCAAAATCTTAAAGATAATAAAGCCAATTGTTTTATGATTTTAATCCTGATGTACTATCTGCATTACAACATTATCAAAGGTAATATATAAAATAGTTTTTTATGATTTCAATCCTGATGTACTATTAACAATGCATGGTCTTAAAGATAATAAAGACAATTGTTCCATTTTTTTTAAATCTTGATGTACTATCTGCATTGCAACATTATAAAAGTAATATATAAAATCGTTTTAATTTTTTTAATCCTGATGTACTATCTGCATTGCAACGTTATAAAGATAATATATACACCCGTTGTTATGATTTTAATCCTGATGTACTATCTGCATTCCAACATTATAAAGGTAGTATATAAAATCGTTTTTATGTTTTTATTCCTGAAGTACTATCATCAATTCAAAATCTTAAAGATAATAAAGCCAATTGTTTTATGATTTTAATCCTGATGTACTATCTGCATTACAACATTATCAAACGTAATATATAAAATCGTTTTTTATGATTTCAATCCTGATGTACTATTAACAATGCATGGTCTTAAAGATAATAAAGACAATTGTTCCATTTTTTTTAAATCTTGATGTACTGTCTGCATTGCAACATTATAAAAGTAATATATAAAATCGTTTTTATGTTTTTAATCCCGATGTACTATCTGCATTGCAACATTATAAAGGTAGTATATAAAATCGTTTTTATGATTTTATTCCTGAAGTACTATCATCAATGCAAGATCTTAAAGACAATAAAGACAATTGTTTTATGATTTTAATCCTGATGTACTATCAGCATTACAACATTATCAAAGGTAATATATAAACTCGTTTTTATGATTTTAATCCTGTTATACTATCTGCATTACAACATTATCAAAGGTAATATATAAAATCGTTTTTATGATTTCAATCCTGATGTACTATTAACAATGCATGATCTTAAAGATAATAAAGACAATTGTTTCATTTTTTTAAATCTTGATGTACTATCTGCATTGCAACGTTATAAAGGTAATATATACACCCGTATTTATGATTTTAATCCTGATGTACTGTCTGCATTGAAACATTATAAAGGTAGTATATAAAATCGTTTTTATGTTGTTTTTCCTGAAGTACTATCATCAATTCAAAATCTTAAAGATAATAAAGCCAATTGTTTTATGATTTTAATCCTGATGTACTATCTGCATTACAACATTATCAAAGGTAATATATAAAATCGATTTTATGATTTCAATACTGATGTACTATTAACAATGCATGGTCTTAAAGATAATAAAGACAATTGTTTCATTTTTTTAAATCTTGATGTACTATCTGCATTGCAACATTATAAAAGTAATATATAAAATCGTTTTTATGTTTTTAATCCTGATGTACTATCTGCATTGCAACGTTATAAAGGTAATATATACACCCGTTTTTATGATTTTAATCCTGATGTACTGTCTGCATTGCAACATTATAAAGGTAGTATATAAAATCGTTTTTATGTTTTTATTCCTGAAGTACTATCATCAATTCAAAATCTTAAAGATAATAAAGCCAATTGTTTTATGATTTTAATCCTGATGTACTATCTGCACTACAACATTATCAAAGGTAATATATGAATCGTATTTATGATTTTAATCCTGTTATACTATCTGCATTACAACATTATCAAAGGTAATATATAAAATAGTTTTTTATGATTTCAATCCTGATGTACTATTAACAATGCATGGTCTTAAAGATAATAAAGACAATTGTTCCATTTTTTTAAAATCTTGATGTACTATCTGCATTGCAACATTATAGAAGTAATATATAAAATCGTTTTTATGTTTTTAATCCTGATGTACTATCTGCATTGCAACGTTATAAAGGTAATATATACACCCGTTGTTATGATTTTAATCCTGATGTACTATCTGCATTCCAACATTATAAAGGTAGTATATAAAATCGTTTTTATGTTTTTATTCCTGAAGTACTATCATCAATGCAAGATCTTAAAGATAATAAAGACAATTGTTTTATAATTTTAATCCTGATGCACTATCTGCACTACAACATTATCAAAGGTAATATATGAATGGTATTTATGATTTTAATCCTGATGTAATATCAACAGTGCGAGATTTTAAAGGTAATAAAGACAGTTATTTCATAATTTTAATTATTATGTACTATCTGCATTGCAACATTATAAAAGTAATATATAAAATCGTTTTTATGTTTTTAATCCTGATGTACTATCTGCATTGCAACGTTATAAAGGTAATATATACACCCGTTTTTATGTTTTTAATCCTGATGTACTGTCTGCATTGCAACATTATAAAGGTAGTATATAAAATCGTTTTTATGTTTTTATTCCTGAAGTACTATCATCAATGCAAGATCTTAAAGATAATAAAGACAATTGTTTTATAATTTTAATCCTGATGCACTATCTGCACTACAACATTATCAAAGGTAATATATGAATCGTATTTATGATTTTAATCCTGATGTAATATCAACAATGCGAGATTTTAAAGGTAATAAAGACAGTTATTTCATAATTTTAATTCTGATGTACTATCTGCATTCCAACATTATAAAGGTAGTATATAAAATCGTTTTTATGTTTTTATTCCTGAAGTACTATCATCAATTCAAAATCTTAAAGATAATAAAGCCAATTGTTTTATGATTTTAATCCTGATGTACTATCTGCATTACAACATTATCAAACGTAATATATAAAATCGTTTTTTATGATTTCAATCCTGATGTACTATTAACAATGCATGGTCTTAAAGATAATAAAGACAATTGTTCCATTTTTTTTAAATCTTGATGTACTGTCTGCATTGCAACATTATAAAAGTAATATATAAAATCGTTTTTATGTTTTTAATCCCGATGTACTATCTGCATTGCAACATTATAAAGGTAGTATATAAAATCGTTTTTATGATTTTATTCCTGAAGTACTATCATCAATGCAAGATCTTAAAGACAATAAAGACAATTGTTTTATGATTTTAATCCTGATGTACTATCAGCATTACAACATTATCAAAGGTAATATATAAACTCGTTTTTATGATTTTAATCCTGTTATACTATCTGCATTACAACATTATCAAAGGTAATATATAAAATCGTTTTTATGATTTCAATCCTGATGTACTATTAACAATGCATGATCTTAAAGATAATAAAGACAATTGTTTCATTTTTTTAAATCTTGATGTACTATCTGCATTGCAACGTTATAAAGGTAATATATACACCCGTATTTATGATTTTAATAGTGATGTACTGTCTGCATTGAAACATTATAAAGGTAGTATATAAAATCGTTTTTATGTTGTTTTTCCTGAAGTACTATCATCAATTCAAAATCTTAAAGATAATAAAGCCAATTGTTTTATGATTTTAATCCTGATGTACTATCTGCATTACAACATTATCAAAGGTAATATATAAAATCGATTTTATGATTTCAATACTGATGTACTATTAACAATGCATGGTCTTAAAGATAATAAAGACAATTGTTTCATTTTTTTAAATCTTGATGTACTATCTGCATTGCAACATTATAAAAGTAATATATAAAATCGTTTTTATGTTTTTAATCCTGATGTACTATCTGCATTGCAACGTTATAAAGGTAATATATACACCCGTTGTTATGATTTTAATCCTGATGTACTATCTGCATTGCAACATTATAAAGGTAGTATATAAAATCGTTTTTATGTTTTTATTCCTGAAGTACTATCATCAATGCAAGATCTTAAAGATAATAAAGACAATTGTTTTATGATTTTAATCCTGATGCACTATCTGCACTACAACATTATCAAAGGTAATATATGAATCGTATTTATGATTTTAATCCTGATGTAATATCAACAATGCGAGATTTTAAAGGTAATAAAGACAGTTATTTCATAATTTTAATTCTGATGTACTATCTGCATTGCAACATTATAAAAGTAATATATAAAATCGTTTTTATGTTTTTAATCCTGATGTACTATCTGCATTGCAACGTTATAAAGGTAATATATACACCCGTTTTTATGATTTTAATCCTGATGTACTGTCTGCATTGCAACATTATAAAGGTAGTATATAAAATCGTTTTTATGTTTTTATTCCTGAAGTACTATCATCAATTCAAAATCTTAAAGATAATAAAGCCAATTGTTTTATGATTTTAATCCTGATGTACTATCTGCACTACAACATTATCAAAGGTAATATATGAATCGTATTTATGATTTTAATCCTGTTATACTATCTGCATTACAACATTATCAAAGGTAATATATAAAATAGTTTTTTATGATTTCAATCCTGATGTACTATTAACAATGCATGGTCTTAAAGATAATAAAGAGAATTGTTCCATTTTTTTAAAATCTTGATGTACTATCTGCATTGCAACATTATAGAAGTAATATATAAAATCGTTTTTATGTTTTTAATCCTGATGTACTATCTGCATTGCAACGTTATAAAGGTAATATATACACCCGTTGTTATGATTTTAATCCTGATGTACTATCTGCATTCCAACATTATAAACGTAGTATATAAAATCGTTTTTATGTTTTTATTCCTGAAGTACTATCATCAATGCAAGATCTTAAAGATAATAAAGACAATTGTTTTATGATTTTAATCCTAATGTACTATCTGCACTACAACATTATCAAAGGTAATATATGAATGGTATTTATGATTTTAATCCTGATGTAATATCAACAGTGCGAGATTTTAAAGGTAATAAAGACAGTTATTTCATAATTTTAATTATTATGTACTATCTGCATTGCAACATTATAAAAGTAATATATAAAATCGTTTTTATGTTTTTAATCCTGATGTACTATCTGCATTGCAACGTTATAAAGGTAATATATACACCCGTTTTTATGTTTTTAATCCTGATGTACTGTCTGCATTGCAACATTATAAAGGTAGTATATAAAATCGTTTTTATGTTTTTATTCCTGAAGTACTATCATCAATGCAAGATCTTAAAGATAATAAAGACAATTGTTTTATAATTTTAATCCTGATGCACTATCTGCACTACAACATTATCAAAGGTAATATATGAATCGTATTTATGATTTTAATCCTGATGTAATATCAACAATGCGAGATTTTAAAGGTAATAAAGACAGTTATTTCATAATTTTAATTCTGATGTACTATCTGCATTGCAACATTATAAAAGTAATATATAAAATCGTTTTTATGTTTTTAATCCTGATGTACTATCTGCATTGCAACGTTATAAAGGTAATATATACACCCGTTTTTATGATTTTAATCCTGATGTACTGTCTGCATTGCAACATTATAAAGGTAGTATATAAAATCGTTTTTATGTTTTTATTCCTGAAGTACTATCATGAATTCAAAATCTTAAAGATAATAAAGCCAATTGTTTTATGATTTTAATCCTGATGTACTATCTGCATTACAACATTATCAAAGGTAATATATAAAATCGTTTTTTATGATTTCAATCCTGATGTACTATTAACATTGCATAGTCTTAAAGATAATAAAGACAATTGTTCCATTTTTTTTAAATCTTGATGTACTATCTGCATTGCAACATTATAAAAGTAATATATAAAATCGTTTTTATGTTTTTAATCCTGATGTACTATCTGCATTGCAACGTTATAAAGGTAATATATACACCCGTTGTTATGATTTTAATCCTGATGTACTATCTGCATTGCAACATTATAAAGGTAGTATATAAAATCGTTTTTATGTTTTTATTCCTGAAGTACTATCATCAATGCAAGATCTTAATGATAATAAAGACAATTGTTTTATGATTTTAATCCTGATGTACTATCAGCATTACAACATTATCAAAGGTAATATATAAACTCGTTTTTATGATTTTAATCCTGTTATACTATCTGCACTGCAACATTATAAAAGTAATATATAAAATCGTTTTAATGTTTTTAATCCTGATGTACTATCTGCATTGCAACGTTATAAAGGTAATATATACACCCGTTTTTATGATTTTAATCCTGATGTACTGTCTGCATTGCAACATTATAAAGGTAGTATATAAAATCGTTTTAATGTTTTTATTCCTGAAGTACTATCATGAATTCAAAATCTTAAAGATAATAAAGCCAATTGTTTTATGATTTTAATCCTGATGTACTATCTGCATTACAAGATTATCAAATTTAATATATAAAATCGTTTTTATGATTTTAATCCTGTTATACTATCTGCATTACAACATTATCAAAGGTAATATATATAATCGTTTTTATGGTTTCAATCCCGATGTACTATTAACAATGCATGATCTTAAAGATAATAAAGACAATTGTTTCATTTTTTTAAATCTTGATGTACTATCTGCATTACAACATTATCAAAGGTAATATATAAAATCGTTTTTATGATTTTAATCCTGATGTACTATCTGCATTGCAACATTATAAAGGTAATATATAAAATCGTTTTTATGTTTTTATTCCTGAAATACTATCATCAATGCAAGATCTTAAAGATAATAAAGACAATTGTTTTATGATTTTAATCCTGATGTACTATCTGCATTGCAACGTTATAAAGGTAATATATACACCCGTATTTATGATTTTAATCCTGATGTACTGTCTGCATTGAAACATTATAAAGGTAGTATATAAAATCGTTTTTATGTTGTTTTTCCTGAAGTACTATCATCAATTCAAAATCTTAAAGATAATAAAGCCAATTGTTTTATGATTTTAATCCTGATGTACTATCTGCATTACAACATTATCAAAGGTAATATATAAAATCGATTTTATGATTTCAATACTGATGTACTATTAACAATGCATGGTCTTAAAGATAATAAAGACAATTGTTTCATTTTTTTAAATCTTGATGTACTATCTGCATTGCAACATTATAAAAGTAATATATAAAATCGTTTTTATGTTTTTAATCCTGATGTACTATCTGCATTGCAACGTTATAAAGGTAATATATACACCCGTTGTTATGATTTTAATCCTGATGTACTATCTGCATTGCAACATTATAAAGGTAGTATATAAAATCGTTTTTATGTTTTTATTCCTGAAGTACTATCATCAATGCAAGATCTTAAAGATAATAAAGACAATTGTTTTATGATTTTAATCCTGATGCACTATCTGCACTACAACATTATCAAAGGTAATATATGAATCGTATTTATGATTTTAATCCTGATGTAATATCAACAATGCGAGATTTTAAAGGTAATAAAGACAGTTATTTCATAATTTTAATTCTGATGTACTATCTGCATTGCAACATTATAAAAGTAATATATAAAATCGTTTTTATGTTTTTAATCCTGATGTACTATCTGCATTGCAACGTTATAAAGGTAATATATACACCCGTTTTTATGATTTTAATCCTGATGTACTGTCTGCATTGCAACATTATAAAGGTAGTATATAAAATCGTTTTTATGTTTTTATTCCTGAAGTACTATCATCAATTCAAAATCTTAAAGATAATAAAGCCAATTGTTTTATGATTTTAATCCTGATGTACTATCTGCACTACAACATTATCAAAGGTAATATATGAATCGTATTTATGATTTTAATCCTGTTATACTATCTGCATTACAACATTATCAAAGGTAATATATAAAATAGTTTTTTATGATTTCAATCCTGATGTACTATTAACAATGCATGGTCTTAAAGATAATAAAGACAATTGTTCCATTTTTTTAAAATCTTGATGTACTATCTGCATTGCAACATTATAGAAGTAATATATAAAATCGTTTTTATGTTTTTAATCCTGATGTACTATCTGCATTGCAACGTTATAAAGGTAATATATACACCCGTTGTTATGATTTTAATCCTGATGTACTATCTGCATTCCAACATTATAAAGGTAGTATATAAAATCGTTTTTATGTTTTTATTCCTGAAGTACTATCATCAATGCAAGATCTTAAAGATAATAAAGACAATTGTTTTATGATTTTAATCCTAATGTACTATCTGCACTACAACATTATCAAAGGTAATATATGAATGGTATTTATGATTTTAATCCTGATGTAATATCAACAGTGCGAGATTTTAAAGGTAATAAAGACAGTTATTTCATAATTTTAATTATTATGTACTATCTGCATTGCAACATTATAAAAGTAATATATAAAATCGTTTTTATGTTTTTAATCCTGATGTACTATCTGCATTGCAACGTTATAAAGGTAATATATACACCCGTTTTTATGTTTTTAATCCTGATGTACTGTCTGCATTGCAACATTATAAAGGTAGTATATAAAATCGTTTTAATGTTTTTATTCCTGAAGTACTATCATCAATGCAAGATCTTAAAGATAATAAAGACAATTGTTTTATAATTTTAATCCTGATGCACTATCTGCACTACAACATTATCAAAGGTAATATATGAATCGTATTTATGATTTTAATCCTGATGTAATATCAACAATGCGAGATTTTAAAGGTAATAAAGACAGTTATTTCATAATTTTAATTCTGATGTACTATCTGCATTGCAACATTATAAAAGTAATATATAAAATCGTTTTTATGTTTTTAATCCTGATGTACTATCTGCATTGCAACGTTATAAAGGTAATATATACACCCGTTTTTATGATTTTAATCCTGATGTACTGTCTGCATTGCAACATTATAAAGGTAGTATATAAAATCGTTTTTATGTTTTTATTCCTGAAGTACTATCATGAATTCAAAATCTTAAAGATAATAAAGCCAATTGTTTTATGATTTTAATCCTGATGTACTATCTGCATTACAACATTATCAAAGGTAATATATAAAATCGTTTTTTATGATTTCAATCCTGATGTACTATTAACATTGCATAGTCTTAAAGATAATAAAGACAATTGTTCCATTTTTTTTAAATCTTGATGTACTATCTGCATTGCAACATTATAAAAGTAATATATAAAATCGTTTTTATGTTTTTAATCCTGATGTACTATCTGCATTGCAACGTTATAAAGGTAATATATACACCCGTTGTTATGATTTTAATCCTGATGTACTATCTGCATTGCAACATTATAAAGGTAGTATATAAAATCGTTTTTATGTTTTTATTCCTGAAGTACTATCATCAATGCAAGATCTTAATGATAATAAAGACAATTGTTTTATGATTTTAATCCTGATGTACTATCAGCATTACAACATTATCAAAGGTAATATATAAACTCGTTTTTATGATTTTAATCCTGTTATACTATCTGCACTGCAACATTATAAAAGTAATATATAAAATCGTTTTAATGTTTTTAATCCTGATGTACTATCTGCATTGCAACGTTATAAAGGTAATATATACACCCGTTTTTATGATTTTAATCCTGATGTACTGTCTGCATTGCAACATTATAAAGGTAGTATATAAAATCGTTTTTATGTTTTATTCCTGAAGTACTATCATGAATTCAAAATCTTAAAGATAATAAAGCCAATTGTTTTATGATTTTAATCCTGATGTACTATCTGCATTACAAGATTATCAAATTTAATATATAAAATCGTTTTTATGATTTTAATCCTATTATACTATCTGCATTACAACATTATCAAAGGTAATATATATAATCGTTTTTATGGTTTCAATCCCGATGTACTATTAACAATGC
Organism: Prosapia bicincta; assembly: GCA_036971475.1. NCBI lineage: Eukaryota > Metazoa > Arthropoda > Insecta > Hemiptera > Cercopidae > Prosapia > Prosapia bicincta. The sequence goes on from JBAIZL010000002.1 coordinate 327,836,629, forward strand.
ATGATCTTAAAGATAATAAAGACAATTGTTTCATTTTTTTAAATCTTGATGTACTATCTGCATTACAACATTATCAAAGGTAATATATAAAATCGTTTTTATGATTTTAATCCTGATGTACTATCTGCATTGCAACATTATAAAGGTAATATATAAAATCGTTTTTATGTTTTTATTCCTGAAATACTATCATCAATGCAAGATCTTAAAGATAATAAAGACAATTGTTTTATGATTTTAATCCTGATGTACTATCTGCATTGCAACGTTATAAAGGTAATATATACACCCGTATTTATGATTTTAATCCTGATGTACTGTCTGCATTGAAACATTATAAAGGTAGTATATAAAATCGTTTTTATGTTGTTTTTCCTGAAGTACTATCATCAATTCAAAATCTTAAAGATAATAAAGCCAATTGTTTTATGATTTTAATCCTGATGTACTATCTGCATTACAACATTATCAAAGGTAATATATAAAATCGATTTTATGATTTCAATACTGATGTACTATTAACAATGCATGGTCTTAAAGATAATAAAGACAATTGTTTCATTTTTTTAAATCTTGATGTACTATCTGCATTGCAACATTATAAAAGTAATATATAAAATCGTTTTTATGTTTTTAATCCTGATGTACTATCTGCATTGCAACGTTATAAAGGTAATATATACACCCGTTGTTATGATTTTAATCCTGATGTACTATCTGCATTGCAACATTATAAAGGTAGTATATAAAATCGTTTTTATGTTTTTATTCCTGAAGTACTATCATCAATGCAAGATCTTAAAGATAATAAAGACAATTGTTTTATGATTTTAATCCTGATGCACTATCTGCACTACAACATTATCAAAGGTAATATATGAATCGTATTTATGATTTTAATCCTGATGTAATATCAACAATGCGAGATTTTAAAGGTAATAAAGACAGTTATTTCATAATTTTAATTCTGATGTACTATCTGCATTACAACATTATAAAAGTAATATATAAAATCGTTTTTATGTTTTTAATCCTGATGTACTATCTGCATTGCAACGTTATAAAGGTAATATATACACCCGTTTTTATGATTTTAATCCTGATGTACTGTCTGCATTGCAACATTATAAAGGTAGTATATAAAATCGTTTTTATGTTTTTATTCCTGAAGTACTATCATCAATTCAAAATCTTAAAGATAATAAAGCCAATTGTTTTATGATTTTAATCCTGATGTACTATCTGCACTACAACATTATCAAAGGTAATATATGAATCGTATTTATGATTTTAATCCTGTTATACTATCTGCATTACAACATTATCAAAGGTAATATATAAAATAGTTTTTTATGATTTCAATCCTGATGTACTATTAACAATGCATGGTCTTAAAGATAATAAAGACAATTGTTCCATTTTTTTAAAATCTTGATGTACTATCTGCATTGCAACATTATAGAAGTAATATATAAAATCGTTTTTATGTTTTTAATCCTGATGTACTATCTGCATTGCAACGTTATAAAGGTAATATATACACCCGTTGTTATGATTTTAATCCTGATGTACTATCTGCATTCCAACATTATAAAGGTAGTATATAAAATCGTTTTTATGTTTTTATTCCTGAAGTACTATCATCAATGCAAGATCTTAAAGATAATAAAGACAATTGTTTTATGATTTTAATCCTAATGTACTATCTGCACTACAACATTATCAAAGGTAATATATGAATGGTATTTATGATTTTAATCCTGATGTAATATCAACAGTGCGAGATTTTAAAGGTAATAAAGACAGTTATTTCATAATTTTAATTATTATGTACTATCTGCATTGCAACATTATAAAAGTAATATATAAAATCGTTTTTATGTTTTTAATCCTGATGTACTATCTGCATTGCAACGTTATAAAGGTAATATATACACCCGTTTTTATGTTTTTAATCCTGATGTACTGTCTGCATTGCAACATTATAAAGGTAGTATATAAAATCGTTTTTATGTTTTTATTCCTGAAGTAATATCATCAATGCAAGATCTTAAAGATAATAAAGACAATTGTTTTATAATTTTAATCCTGATGCACTATCTGCACTACAACATTATCAAAGGTAATATATGAATCGTATTTATGATTTTAATCCTGATGTAATATCAACAATGCGAGATTTTAAAGGTAATAAAGACAGTTATTTCATAATTTTAATTCTGATGTACTATCTGCATTGCAACATTATAAAAGTAATATATAAAATCGTTTTTATGTTTTTAATCCTGATGTACTATCTGCATTGCAACGTTATAAAGGTAATATATACACCCGTTTTTATGATTTTAATCCTGATGTACTGTCTGCATTGCAACATTATAAAGGTAGTATATAAAATCGTTTTTATGTTTTTATTCCTGAAGTACTATCATGAATTCAAAATCTTAAAGATAATAAAGCCAATTGTTTTATGATTTTAATCCTGATGTACTATCTGCATTACAACATTATCAAAGGTAATATATAAAATCGTTTTTTATGATTTCAATCCTGATGTACTATTAACATTGCATAGTCTTAAAGATAATAAAGACAATTGTTCCATTTTTTTAAAATCTTGATGTACTATCTGCATTGCAACATTATAAAAGTAATATATAAAATCGTTTTTATGTTTTTAATCCTGATGTACTATCTGCATTGCAACGTTATAAAGGTAATATATACACCCGTTGTTATGATTTTAATCCTGATGTACTATCTGCATTGCAACATTATAAAGGTAGTATATAAAATCGTTTTTATGTTTTTATTCCTGAAGTACTATCATCAATGCAAGATCTTAATGATAATAAAGACAATTGTTTTATGATTTTAATCCTGATGTACTATCAGCATTACAACATTATCAAAGGTAATATATAAACTCGTTTTTATGATTTTAATCCTGTTATACTATCTGCACTGCAACATTATAAAAGTAATATATAAAATCGTTTTAATGTTTTTAATCCTGATGTACTATCTGCATTGCAACGTTATAAAGGTAATATATACACCCGTTTTTATGATTTTAATCCTGATGTACTGTCTGCATTGCAACATTATAAAGGTAGTATATAAAATCGTTTTTATGTTTTATTCCTGAAGTACTATCATGAATTCAAAATCTTAAAGATAATAAAGCCAATTGTTTTATGATTTTAATCCTGATGTACTATCTGCATTGCAACATTATAAAGGTAGTATATAAAATCGTTTTTATGTTTTTATTCCTGAAGTACTATCATGAATTCAAAATCTTAAAGATAATAAAGCCAATTGTTTTATGATTTTAATCCTGATGTACTATCTGCATTACAAGATTATCAAATTTAATATATAAAATCGTTTTTATGATTTTAATCCTGTTATACTATCTGCATTACAACATTATCAAAGGTAATATATATAATCGTTTTTATGGTTTCAATCCCGATGTACTATTAACAATGCATGATCTTAAAGATAATAAAGACAATTGTTTCATTTTTTTAAATCTTGATGTACTATCTGCATTACAACATTATCAAAGGTAATATATAAAATCGTTTTTATGATTTTAATCCTGATGTACTATCTGCATTGCAACATTATAAAGGTAATATATAAAATCGTTTTTATGTTTTTATTCCTGAAATACTATCATCAATGCAAGATCTTAAAGATAATAAAGACAATTGTTTTATGATTTTAATTCTGATGTACTATCAGCATTACAACATTATCAAAGGTAATATATAAACTCGTTTTTATGATTTTAATCCTGTTATACTATCTGCATTACAACATTATCAAAGGTAATATATATAATCGTTTTTATGATTTCAATCCTGATGTACTATTAACAATGCTTGATCTTAAAGATAATAAAGACAATTGTTTCATTTTTTTAAATCTTGATGTACTATCTGCATTGCAACGTTATAAAGGTAATATATACACCCGTTTTTATGATTTTAATCCTGATGTACTATATGCATTGCAACATTATAAAGGTAGTATATAAAATCGTTTTTATGTTTTTATTCCTGAAGTACTATCATCAATGCAAGATCTTAAAGATAATAAAGACAATTGTTTTATGATTTTAATCCTGTTATAATATCTGCATTACAACATTATCAAAGGTAATATATATAATCGTTTTTATGATTTCAATCCTGATGTACTATTAACAATGCTTGATCTTAAAGATAATAAAGGCAATTGTTGCATTTTTTTAAATCTTGATGTACTATCTGCATTGCAACGTTATAAAGGTAATATATACACCCGTTTTTATGATTTTAATCCTGATGTACTATCTGCATTGCAACGTTATAAAGGTAATATATACACCCGTTGTTATGATTTTAATCCTGATGTACTATATGCATTGCAACATTATAAAGGTAGTATATAAAATCGTTTTTATGTTTTTATTCCTGAAGTACTATCATCAATGCAAGATTTTAAAGATAATAAAGACAATTGTTTTATGATTTTAATCCTAATGTACTATCTGCATTACAACATTATCATAGGTAATATATAAAATCGTTTTTATGATTTCAATCCTGATGTACTATTAACAATGCATGATCTTAAAGATAATAAAGACAATTGTTTCATTTTCTTTAAATCTTGATGTACTATCTGCATTGCAACGTTATAAAGGTAATATATACACCCGTTTTTATGATTTTAATCCTGATGTACTATCTGCATTACAACATTATCAAAGGTAATATATAAAATCGTTTTTATGATTTCAATCCTGATGTACTATTAACAATGCATGATCTTAAAGATAATAAAGACAATTGTTTCATTTTTTAAAATCTTGATGTACTATCTGCATTGCAACGTTATAAAGGTAATATATACACCCGTTGTTATGATTTTAATCCTGATGTACTATCTGCGTTGCAACATTATAAAGGTAATATATAAACTCGTTTTTATGATTTTAATCCTGATGTACTATCTGCATTGCAACGTTATAAAGGTAGTATATAAAATCGTTTTTATGTTTTTATTCCTGAAGTACTATCATCAATGCAAGATCTTAAAGATAATAAAGACAATTGTTTTATGATTTTAATCCTAATGTACTATCTGCATTACAACATTATAAAGGTAATATATAAAATCGTTTTTATGATTTCAATCCTGATGTACTATTAACAATGCATGGTCTTAAAGATAATAAAGACAATTGTTTCATTTTTTTAAATCTTGATGTACTATCTGCATTGCAACGTTATAAAGGTAATATATACACCCGTTGTTATGATTGTAATCCTGATGTACTATCTGCGTTGCAACATTATAAAGGTAATATATAAACTCGTTGTTATGATTTTAATCCTGATGTACTATCTGCGTTGCAACATTATAAAGGTAATATATAAACTCGTTTTTATGATTTTAATCCTGATGTACTATCTGCATTGCAACGTTATAAAGGTAGTATATAAAATCGTTTTTATGTTTTTATTCCTGAAGTACTATCATCAATGCAAGATCTTAAAGATAATAAAGACAATTGTTTTATGATTTTAATCCTAATGTACTATCTGCATTACAACATTATAAAGGTAATATATAAAATCGTTTTTATGATTTCAATCCTGATGTACTATTAACAATGCATGGTCTTAAAGATAATAAAGACAATTGTTTCATTTTTTTAAATCTTGATGTACTATCTGCATTGCAACGTTATAAAGGTAATATATACACCCGTTGTTATGATTGTAATCCTGATGTACTATCTGCGTTGCAACATTATAAAGGTAATATATAAACTCGTTGTTATGATTTTAATCCTGATGTACTATCTGCGTTGCAACATTATAAAGGTAATATATAAACTCGTTTTTATGATTTTAATCCTGATGTACTATCTGCATTGCAACGTTATAAAGGTAGTATATAAAATCGTTTTTATGTTTTTATTCCTGAAGTACTATCATCAATGCAAGATCTTAAAGATAATAAAGACAATTGTTTTATGATTTTAATCCTAATGTACTATCTGCATTACAACATTATAAAGGTAATATATAAAATCGTTTTTATGATTTCAATCCTGATGTACTATTAACAATGCATGGTCTTAAAGATAATAAAGACAATTGTTTCATTTTTTTAAATCTTGATGTACTATCTGCATTGCAACGTTATAAAGGTAATACATACACCCGTTGTTATGATTGTAATCCTGATGTACTATCTGCGTTGCAACATTATAAAGGTAATATATAAACTCGTTGTTATGATTTTAATCCTGATGTACTATCTGCGTTGCAACATTATAAAGGTAATATATAAACTCGTTTTTATGATTTTAATCCTGATGTACTATCATCAATGCAAGATCTTAAAGATAATAAAGGCAATTGTTTCATGATTTTGATACCAAAGTACTATGTACATTGTAACATTATAAAGATAGGGAATAATTGACATCTGGATACATTCTGATAGGTATGAATCTATTATAAAATTGCTGTGTATGTATGGTATTTACTCATATTACAATATAAAATATAGGATATAAAATTTGAAAATTTAAGCACAACTAGATAAGACGTGTTCCGTTGTTGAACTAATAAAGGTCTGTAGCACGGCTCGAGAAAAATGACAAATTATTGTTCCATCGTTCGAAAAAAATTGTGCACCCCTGGTTTAGGAATAGATGCAAAGAAGCTACCTCCAGTTGCCCAAACAGCATCAAATACGTCTCCATGTCCACGCTTACTTTGGATACCCATTTAATTGTCGTCTATTTATTACCATTATTGCTATTATCTGTCAAATTGTTAAAAAAGGGAATATAACGAGCTGCAAACTTATTGGCTCCTTTAGTTCGTTCATATAAAATACTAACCTATTCATTCTGAAAAAAAACCGTGCTTTTGAAATGCCTAAACTCAGTGACATTTATTTAGACGAAACCTTATAGTAATACATGTGTGATGTCGACAAGATGTCTCCCAGACCTACCCCAGTGGCTTTCGTATCTCGCTTAAGCCCGAAGACAATGTACAAAGTTACCATAACAGAGTCCTTGTACAACGACCACAACCATAGATAACGGATACGTACAACCCTACACTGTTTACGGTTAGTCTGTGTGTATAAATTACATAAAATCGCAATAAAATATTCTATTTCACTGCTTAAATACGCCAATAGACTCTGGCTAATCTAATCTAAAGCGTCCGCCCAGTAACTGTCTGATAGACTGCAATACAAAGCTAAACGCAAGACAAACATTAGACCAACACACACAGTTTAAAATATTAAAATTACCTCAAATCGAAAATTCCTTAGCAGTAGTCTGTGCAAAAATCAATTTTTTCAACAAGAACAGAAAGAAAATGGTTGAATCATGTCTGTCTGGTACGGTCTACAAGACTGCGCGTAGGACGAGGGATGAGCCCGTAGGGCGCAAGTTCGGTTGCCATGGTGACGGAAATCGATGTATTCACAACAATTCAGCACAGCTTAAGTTAACACAGAGACGGAATTTATCAATCACACGGTGGAATCGTTGTCCTCTGCCGGACCCTTCTGATTGATTACGCCTACAATAGTAACATACTACGTTAAATGCACGAAGTTATTCGTATTAATGTGAACCCGCCTTTCTATCTGTTTCCATGCACAAGAACATTGCTTATTCTTATACTTGGTGACGTTTTTCCAAAAATTACAGTTTAAATAAAATTACCCGCTTCAAGTTACGTTTGAAAAATGTAGTAAAATAATTTATCCCTCGAAGCGATCGGATTGTTTTACTTCGTCTTACTTCTTGCTGCGGATGTACAGAGTCATGTCATCCATAATAAGTTATTGCAGCCAAGGTCCAAAAACTGTTTATTGCTTTTGAATTGTTTTAAAATCTCAAATACCGTATCTCAAATAAATAGTACTGAAACGTTAAAAGATTTTATTTTATTTCGTTTAATTTTATTCACATACTTTTACAAACACATACAAGTAAAAAGAAGCTAAATCGGTTAGACTCGGGTATAAACATGTTCTACATGACCTCCGTTCAATTTAAGACAGCACTCGCACCGTTCTTGGAGGTTTTGCATCATTTTGGTGAAGAGGGGTTGTTTCATGCTCGTTATACACGTGGATATTTTATCCTGTAGTTCCACGATGGTAGTTGGTTAGTCATCTCGGAAAATCTTCATTTCCCAGACGTAGGCATCAGGTAGTGTAAGATCGAGGAAGTGGGCTGGGTAAGTAAAGCCTGTTCTAAGGGAGATGAGGCGGTTGCCAAAGGTTTCTTGGAGGAAAGCAGTGTCGTCTAAGGCAGTGTGGCTGGTACAGCTATCTTGCTGGAACCATTATGAATGAAAAGACAGGTTTCGGGCACAATAAATCTCCCGAGGTCTCCTACAAAACGTCCAAGAATGGCCCTATAACGCACATTCTACTACAGCTGATTCAGTTTCAGTACTGTTCAATTTGGCGCATATGAAATAGAAAAGCCGACGCTAGACCCCGGGGTGTAATGAGGGAACACAAGGAGGACGTGCCCCCAACAACGCAATTAAACCCAGCTTCTCCAGCTTTGAGGCTGAAGAAGTCGTAAGACGAAAACGTTTCCTCCAAGTGTAAGTTAACAATTTAACAACTTTAGTTAACAAAAAGTCTGGTCGCAAGTAATAGCAAAAGTGTAATAAGTAATTTACAACCAGCTCGATATGAACAGCAACAAGATTTCGATAAATATTTAGAAATTCCAATACAGTTTCGAGGTACTTGTAAAACTGCAAGAATGTATTTACTCAGGTTAACCATTACAGACAAGTATTATCTTATCTCTAGCTTACACATATCGCTGTTGTACTGTAAATACCTGACTCGTGTAAATACATCAGTAAATTGTTTAAAAGAAAAGCCGTTTAGCCGTTTTTTTTCAATTTATACTATTAGTTCACACTCTTCCTATATTTATTTATATATTTTGTTCAAATTATCAATCGTTAGTAAAATACTTTTTATTCATCCAGTAAAGTTCAAATACATTTTTATAAACTTGTAGTTGATGACACATAATGTTATAGTTTTTTCAAATACTATATCATTAGTTAAATTTAATTAACTAATATTAGTTTTATACGAGTGAAAAACTCTTCACAAAAGGGGCAAGGTATGCAATATAGTTATTTCGTCATATTTGGCTTAAAATATATAACATATGATTTCATAAAACAGCTGATTTTATGTTATGGGTTATGTGGTAAAACAACTGTTTTAACGCATGGCTTGTGTTTGTTTATTTATATTAATTGTAATTATTTAATAAAAAGTAACAAAAATATTTTTTTTCTTTGTACACCTAATAAGGAGTTGACTTTAAAAATGCTTCAACATTAGTTCTTTCCTTGACGTTTTTAATAGTTGCTAGGAAAACCACGCAAAGCGCTACTGTACTAGCACAATGATAACGTCTGACTTCACTTGATCATAAAGATGCGATATTGCTAACCACCGTAAATAGAGTATATTACCATACTTCTAAATAGAGAGTGCATTTACCCAAATAGACTATATATGGCCTTTACTCTATGTTGCCTTAGCAGTAAGGGCGCTGCACCCTCTCTCGTCCTTGCTAAACTGGTTCTAACACAAGTCACAATATAGCACTCGTTTTTACCTTCATCTCATTGGTGAACATAGTGTTCATGGTTGTGCCAATATAACTGACCACAAAAAATTTCTACAAGAGCCTTTATAACTATGAGTTAAACCCTGTAAAAACAGAAATCATAAATCTCTTCATGTTACGTAGGTCGTCCAATTATTTTATAACAAGGCACTAAAATAATAGAAAAGTCATATTTTTATAATATTTTAAGTTTTATTAATTTCAGCTTAAAACTACACAACCTCAAATTTCTGTGAGCGTCTTTCACAGATCGCAATACTAAATGTGTGTAGGCCTATACATGCCACCTGCTACACCATACGTCAGTCAATTCAACTTGATTACATTCGACTTTTACATTAAAATAGTGCTTTCATTCCCTTCATTGCGCGCGCGCGTGTGAGCGTGCGTGCGTGTGAGCGTGCGTGCGTGTGAGCGTGCGTGCGTGTGAGTGTGTGTGTGTATGTGTGCGTGTGTCTGTGTGTAAATGATATGTGGTGTTTGTGCGTGCGTGTGTGTGTGTGTGTGTGTGTGTGTGTGTGTGTGTGTGTGTGTGTGTGTGTGTGTGTGTGTGTGTGTGTGTGTGGTGTTTGTCTGTATGTTGTGTTTGTTCGTGCGTGAGTATGTGTGTGTGTGTGTGTGTGTGTGTGTGTGTGTGTGTGTGTGTGTGTGTGTGTGTGTGTTTGTGTGTGGTGTTTGTCTGTATGTTGTCTTTGTGCGTGCGCGTGTGCCTGCTCGTTGAGCGCGCACACCAACAGAAAAACATATGATCGAGTAGTAGGATATCTATATTTTTTTCACACAAATCTAAACAAAATGTACGAAAGTCATTTAATATTAGATTCGTTCTATTAGCTCACACTCTTCTGGTATATATCTTGTACAAATTTTGAATTGTTAATAAAATACGTTTTTATTCATCAATCAAGATTAGTTACATTTTTTTAAAACTATAGTGGATGACACTTGATTTTAATACAGTTGTTTCAAATATTTGTTCAATAATTAAATTTTAAAATTTGTGGGGTTCAGCCGGATTTGAACTGTCAATCTTAATGTTCAAAATCTAGCGCCAATTGGCATTGTGCCAACTTTCCAATACCTAGAAAGATATCTTCTCAAAGAGGTATATGAACTTTTTCCCCACATTTGGTTGTCGTCGAAACCTCTATTGCACAACCTTAAACTGTTGCCATGGTTACCACAAAATGGCATAAATAGTGCTCTAGGGTAACTAAAATAAATGTTTCTTTGTTAACCTGAGTAAGAATTTACTTGGAATTTTTTTTATATTACTTGTTTAAAAGACGCTTTTTATTAAACATATGCTATTATAATTTTAAATTCTCCCTGTCCCTCTTTAACTGATTCCTCGCTACAAGGATTAAACTGGGTAGAAAGGGAATTACGCCCTCTGATCAGGGGTAACAGATTCTTCGCTACACCTTCACCATCCAAATGGTTCTGTTGAGTTATCGCTACAAGGGTTAACCTGAGTAGAAATGGAATTACGCCCTCTGATCAGGGATAACCGATTCCTCGCTACAACTTCACCTTCCAAACGGTTCTGTCGAGTTATCGCTACAACAAGGGTTAACCTGAGTAGAAATGGAATTACGCCCTCTGATCAGGGGTAACAGATTCCTCGCTACAACTTTACCATCCAAACGGTTCTGTCGAGTTTTCGCTACAATAAGGGTTAAACTGAGTAGAAATGGAATTACGCCCTCTGATCAGCGGAGTAGCCGAGACAAGAGGCACTGTATTGATTTCAAAATAATTTTCAGCTCACTGGGTCAGAGACAGGCGCCTTGGCAAAGGCCCAAAAACACTGCGCTTTGCACATTTTCGGAGATTACCATAACGTTTGAGATTTATTACAAATGATCAATGATGTGCTTGTGGGGCAGCTAGACAATCTAAGCGCTGTGCGACAGCACAACGACATTCTAGGCTACTCTCTTCAACCTCACGTCTACGATATTTAGTTAACTTATTCAATTCATTCTATTAGTTCACACTCCCCTTACGTATATATATTGTACAAATTTTCAATAGTTAATAAAAAAACTTTTTATTCGCCCACTCAAATTCAAATAATTTTGTGTTAATTTGTAGTGCATGACACTTGATGTTAATATGTTTTTTTCAAACATTAATTCATTAATTAAATTTAATTAATTATTTTAGTTTTATATAGGAGGAAAACGTTTCACAAAAGGAGCAAGGTATGCAATATAGCTATTTCGTGCCATTAACGTTAAAATAACTGATAACATATTAATTCATACAAACAACTGATTTTATGTTACAGATTATGTGGTAGAACAACTGTTTTAACGCATAGGTTATTTTACTTTATTTATAATTGTAATTTTTAATAAAAAAATACATATCATAAATATTTTCATTGTTAACCAAAGTAGGATTGACTTTTTTTATTTACTTTACTTGCTTATTGACTATCCCCCCCCCCTCAGGTCTGACAGTCTCAGTCAGAATGGCGGGATACGCGAATTTGAAATTGGATTCGTAAGGGGAGAGGTTTCACAAATCTAGATTTGAGATAAATCTACGTACAGATCTATCATTGAGTCATTAAACAATGACATGAAGTCAATCCTCTTTCCCCCTTCTTCTCTTTCAAAATTTTCTTTCTTCTACACTTTCCTGCTGAAGAGTTTGCCAAAGATAAGGAATGGACACCAGTTTAGCCTGGTTCTCCCACATCCAGTACAATACGAATTACATCCCACTATAAGGAATAGACACCAGTTTAGCCTGGTTCTCCCACATCCAATACAATAGGAATTACATCCCACTGTAAGGAATAGACACCAGTTTAGCCTGGTTCTCCCACATCCAGTACAATAGGAATTACATCCCACTATAAGGAATAGACACCAGTTTAGCCTGGTTCTCCCACATCCAGTACAATAGGAATTACATCCCACTGTAAGGAATAGACATCAGTTGCGTAAGGTTCTCCCAAACCAACTACAATAGGAGTTACATTCCACTGTAAGGAATAGAAACCAGTTTAGCCTGGTATACCCACATCCAGTACAACAGGAATTGCATCCCACTGTAAGGAATAGACATCAGTTGCGTAAGATTCTCCCAAACCAACTACAATAGGAGTTACATTCCACTGTAAGGAATAGACACCTATAAAAAATGAATTAATGCACGATTTATTAACTTTCTCTCTACATGCCGCTATAAGAACAGTCACCAGTTACATAAGGTTCTCCCACACCATGTACAATAGGAAATACATTGCACTGTAAGGAATAGACCCCCGTTAGGCAACGTTTTAAAACAATTGGTACAGTAGGAATTATATCCCACTATAAGGAATAGTCCCCAGTTAAGCAACAATATTAAACACTAGGTACAGTAAGAATTACATCCCGCTGTAAGACATAGACACCAGTTATGCAAGGTTCTCCCACACCATGTACAATAGTCATTTTATGTCCCATTCATTATCTTTCTTCCTACTCGCTACTGTAAGGAATAGACACCAGTTACTTAAGGTTCTCCCACACCAAGTACAATAGGAAATACATTGCACTGTAAGGAATAGACCCCGTTAGGCAACGTTTTAAAACAATTGGTACAGTAGGAATTATATCCGACTATAAGGAATAGTCCCCAGTTAAGCAACAATATTAAACACTAGATACAGTAAGAATTACATCCCGCTGTAAGACATAGACACCAGTTATGCAAGGTTCTCCCACACCATGTACAATAGTCATTTTATGTCCCATTCATTATCTTTCTTCCTACTAGCTACTGTAAGGAATAGACACCAGTTACTTAAGGTTCTCCCACACCAAGTACAATAGGAAATACATTGCACTGTAAGGAATAGACCCCCGTTAGGCAACGTTTTAAAACAATTGGTACAGTAGGAATTATATCCCACTATAAGGAATAGTCCCCAGTTAAGCAACAATATTAAACACTAGGTACAGTAAGAATTACATCCCGCTGTAAGACATAGACACCAGTTATGCAAGGTTCTCCCACACCATGTACAATAGTCATTTTATGTCCCATTCATTATCTTTCTTCCTACTCGCTACTGTAAGGAATAGACACCAGTTACTTAAGGTTCTCCCACACCAAGTACAAGAGGAAATACATTGCACTGTAAGGAATAGACCCCCGTTAGGCAACGTTTTAAAACAATTGGTACAGTAGGAATTATATCCCACTATAAGGAATAGTCCCCAGTTAAGCAACAATATTCAACACTAGGTACAGTAAGAATTACATCCCGCTGTAAGACATAGACACCAGTTATGCAAGGTTCTCCCACACCATGTACAATAGGAAATACATTGCACTGTAAGGAATAGACCCCCGTTAGGCAACGTTTTAAAACAATTGGTACAGTAGGAATTATATCCCACTATAAGGAATAGTCCCCAGTTAAGCAACAATATTAAACACTAGGTACAGTAAGAATTACATCCCGCTGTAAGACATAGACACCAGTTATGCAAGGTTCTCCCACACCATGTACAATAGTCATTTTATGTCCCATTCATTATCTTTCTTCCTACTCGCTACTGTAAGGAATAGACACCAGTTACTTAAGGTTCTCCCACACCAAGTACAATAGGAAATACATTGCACTGTAAGGAATAGACCCCCGTTAGGCAACGTTTTAAAACAATTGGTACAGTAGGAATTATATCCCACTATAAGGAATAGTCCCCAGTTAAGCAACAATATTAAACACTAGGTACAGTAAGAATTACATCCCGCTGTAAGACATAGACACCAGTTATGCAAGGTTCTCCCACACCAAGTGCAATAGGAAATACATTGCACTGTAAGGAATAGACCCCCGTTAGGCAACGTTTTAAAACAATTGGTACAGTAGGAATTATATCCCACTATAAGGAATAGTCTCCAGTTAAGCAACAATATTAAACACTAGGTACAGTAAGAATTACATCCCGCTGTAAGACATAGACACCAGTTATGCAAGGTTCTCCCACACCATGTACAATAGTCATTTTATGTCCCATTCATTATCTTTCTTCCTACTCGCTACTGTAAGGAATAGACACCAGTTACTTAAGGTTCTCCCACACCAAGTACAAGAGGAAATACATTGCACTGTAAGGAATAGACCCCCGTTAGGCAACGTTTTAAAACAATTGGTACAGTAGGAATTATATCCCACTATAAGGAATAGTCTCCAGTTAAGCAACAATATTAAACACTAGGTACAGTAAGAATTACATCCCGCTGTAAGACATAGACACCAGTTATGCAAGGTTCTCCCACACCATGTACAATAGTCATTTTATGTCCCATTCATTATCTTTCTTCCTACTCGCTACTGTAAGGAATAGACACCAGTTACTTAAGGTTCTCCCACACCAAGTACAAGAGGAAATACATTGCACTGTAAGGAATAGACCCCCGTTAGGCAACGTTTTAAAACAATTGGTACAGTAGGAATTATATCCCACTATAAGGAATAGTCCCCAGTTAAGCAACAATATTAAACACTAGGTACAGTAAGAATTACATCCCGCTGTAAGACATAGACACCAGTTATGCAAGGTTCTCCCACACCAAGTGCAATAGGAAATACATTGCACTGTAAGGAATAGACCCCCGTTAGGCAACGTTTTAAAACAATTGGTACAGTAGGAATTATATCCCACTATAAGGAATAGTCTCCAGTTAAGCAACAATATTAAACACTAGGTACAGTAAGAATTACATCCCGCTGTAAGACATAGACACCAGTTATGCAAGGTTCTCCCACACCATGTACAATAGTTATTTTATGTCCCATTCATTATCTTTCTTCCTACTCGCTACTGTAAGGAATAGACACCAGTTACTTAAGGTTCTCCCACACCAAGTACAAGAGGAAATACATTGCACTGTAAGGAATAGACCCCCGTTAGGCAACGTTATAAAACAATTGGTACAGTAGGAATTATATCCCACTATAAGGAATAGTCCCCAGTTAAGCAACAATATTAAACACTAGGTACAGTAAGAATTACATCCCGCTGTAAGACATAGACACCAGTTATGCAAGGTTCTCCCACACCATGTACAATAGTCATTTTATGTCCCATTCATTATCTTTCTTCCTACTCGCTACTGTAAGGAATAGACACCAGTTACTTAAGGTTCTCCCACACCAAGTACAATAGGAAATACATTGCACTGTAAGGAATTGACCCCCGTTAGGCAACGTTTTAAAACAATTGGTACAGTAGGAATTATATCCCACTATAAGGAATAGTCCCCAGTTAAGCAACAATATTAAACACTAGGTACAGTAAGAATTACATCCCGCTGTAAGACATAGACACCAGTTAATCAAGGTTCTCCCACACCATGTACAATAGTCATTTTATGTCCCATTCATTATCTTTCTTCCTACTAGCTACTGTAAGGAATAGACACCAGTTACTTAAGGTTCTCCCACACCAAGTACAATAGGAAATACATTGCACTGTAAGGAATTGACCCCCGTTAGGCAACGTTTTAAAACAATTGGTACAGTAGGAATTATATCCCACTATAAGGAATAGTCCCCAGTTAAGCAACAATATTAAACACTAGGTACAGTAAGAATTACATCCCGCTGTAAGACATAGACACCAGTTAATCAAGGTTCTCCCACACCATGTACAATAGTCATTTTATGTCCCATTCATTATCTTTCTTCCTACTAGCTACTGTAAGGAATAGACACCAGTTACTTAAGGTTCTCCCACATCAAGTACAATAGGAAATACATTGCACTGTAAGGAATAGACCCCCGTTAGGCAACGTTTTAAAACAATTGGTACAGTAGGAATTATATCCCACTATAAGGAATAGTCCCCAGTTAAGCAACAATATTAAACACTAGGTACAGTAAGAATTACATCCCGCTGTAAGACATAGACACCAGTTGTGCAAGGTTCTCCCACACCAAGTGCAATAGGAAATACATTGCACTGTAAGGAATAGACCCCCGTTAGGCAACGTTTTAAAACAATTGGTACAGTAGGAATTATATCCCACTATAAGGAATAGTCTCCAGTTAAGCAACAATATTAAACACTAGGTACAGTAAGAATTACATCCCGCTGTAAGACATAGACACCAGTTATGCAAGGTTCTCCCACACCATGTACAATAGTCATTTTATGTCCCATTCATTATCTTTCTTCCTACTCGCTACTGTAAGGAATAGACACCAGTTACTTAAGGTTCTCCCACACCAAGTACAAGAGGAAATACATTGCACTGTAAGGAATAGACCCCCGTTAGGCAACGTTTTAAAACAATTGGTACAGTAGGAATTATATCCCACTATAAGGAATAGTCCCCAGTTAAGCAACAATATTCAACACTAGGTACAGTAAGAATTACATCCCGCTGTAAGACATAGACACCAGTTATGCAAGGTTCTCCCACACCATGTACAATAGGAAATACATTGCACTGTAAGGAATAGACCCCCGTTAGGCAACGTTTTAAAACAATTGGTACAGTAGGAATTATATCCCACTATAAGGAATAGTCCCCAGTTAAGCAACAATATTAAACACTAGGTACAGTAAGAATTACATTCCGCTGTAAGACATAGACACCAGTTATGCAAGGTTCTCCCACACCAAGTGCAATAGGAAATACATTGCACTGTAAGGAATAGACCCCCGTTAGGCAACGTTTTAAAACAATTGGTACAGTAGGAATTATATCCCACTATAAGGAATAGTCCCCAGTTAAGCAACAATATTAAACACTAGGTACAGTAAGAATTACATCCCGCTGTAAGACATAGACACCAGTTATGCAAGGTTCTCCCACACCATGTACAATAGTCATTTTATGTCCCATTCATTATCTTTCTTCCTACTCGCTACTGTAAGGAATAGACACCAGTTACTTAAGGTTCTCCCACACCAAGTACAATAGGAAATACATTGCACTGTAAGGAATAGACCCCCGTTAGGCAACGTTTTAAAACAATTGGTACAGTAGGAATTATATCCCACTATAAGGAATAGTCCCCAGTTAAGCAACAATATTAAACACTAGGTACAGTAAGAATTACATCCCGCTGTAAGACATAGACACCAGTTATGCAAGGTTCTCCCACACCATGTACAATAGTCATTTTATGTCCCATTCATTATCTTTCTTCCTACTCGCTACTGTAAGGAATAGACACCAGTTACTTAAGGTTCTCCCACACCAAGTACAATAGGAAATACATTGCACTGTAAGGAATAGACCCCCGTTAGGCAACGTTTTAAAACAATTGGTACAGTAGGAATTATATCCCACTATAAGGAATAGTCCCCAGTTAAGCAACAATATTAAACACTAGGTACAGTAAGAATTACATCCCGCTGTAAGAAATAGACACCAGTTATGCAAGGTTCTCCCACACCAAGTACAATAGGAAATACCTATCACTGTAAGGAATAGTCAACAGTTATGTAACGTTATCCCTCACCAAATACAATAAGAATTACATCCCACCGTAAGGAATAGACACATGTTACGCAAAGTTCTCAAACCCCAAGAACAATAGGATTTATATCCCACTGTAGGGAATAGATATCAGTTACGAAAGGTTCTGACACACCATGTACAATTAGATTTTAATGCCCCATTCATTAACTTTCTCCCTACAGGCCACTGTAAGGATTATACTCCAATTATGCAAGGTTCTTTTACTCCAAGTACAATTGGAATTACATCCCAATGTAAGGAATAGACAGCAGTTACGCACGGTACTACCACAAAAAGTACAATAGAAATTACATCCTACTGTAAGGAATAGACACCAGTTACGCACGGTACTACCACACCAAGTACAATAGAAATTACATCCCATTGTAAGGAATAGACACCAATTACGCAAGGTTCTTCCACGCCACGTACATAGGAATTAAATGCACATTATTTACTTTCTCCCTACACAGCACTGCAAGGAATAGACACCAATTACACAAGATTCTCTCACACCAAGCACAATAGGAATTTCACCCCACTGTAAGGAATAGACACTAGTTATGCAAGGTTCTCCCACACCAAGTACAATAGAAATTACATCCCATTGTAAGGGATAGACACCAATTACGCATGGTTCTTCCACGCCACGTACATAAGAATTAAATGCCCCTTTATTTTCTCTCTCCCTACACGCCAATGTAAGGATTAGACACCAATTACGCAAGATTCTCAAACGCCAAGTACAACAGGAATTACATCCCAATTTAAGACACCATTTATACAACGTTCTCCCACACCATGTACAATAAGGATTTAATGCCCCATTCATAAACATTCTCCCTACACGTAAGTGTAAGGATTATACACCAATTACACAAGGTTCTCCCACGCTAGGTACAATGGGAATTACATCCCACTGTAAGGAATAGACCCCAGTTACGTAAGGTTATCCCACACTAAGCACAATAGGAATTACATCCCACTGTAAGGAATAGACCCCAATTACGCATTGTTTCCAAACACTAGGTACAGTAGGAATTACATTACGCTGTAAGGAATAGACACCAGTAATGCAACGTTCTCCCACACCAAGTACAAAAAGAATTATATCCCACTGTAGGAAACAGACCGAAGGTACGCAATGTTTTCAAACACTAGGTATAGTACAAATTACATACCACTGTAAGGAATAGACACCAGTTATACAAGGTTCTCCCACACCAAGTACAATAGGAATTATATCCCACTGTAGGAAAAAGACACCAATTAAGTAAGGTTCTTCCATATCAAGTGCAGTAGGAATTTCATCTCACTGTGAGGAATAGACCCCAGTAATACAAAATTCGCAAACACCAAGTACAATAGGAATTTTATCACACTTTAAAGAACAGACACCAGTTAAGTAAGGTTCTCCCACACCAAGTAAAAAAGAAAATACATACCACTGTAAGGAATAGACAACAGTTATGCAAGGGTCTCCCACACCAAGTACAATAGAAATTACATCCCATTGTAAGGGATAGACACCAATTACGCAAGGTCTTCCACACCACGTACATAAGAATTAAATGCCCCATTATTTACTTTCTCCCTGCACGCCACTGTAAGGAATAGACACCAATTACGCAAGATACTCCCACGCCAAGTACAACAGGAATTACATCCAAATTTAAGACACCATTTATACAACGTTCTCCCACACCATGTACAATAGGAATTTAATGCCCCATTCATAAACATCCTACACGTAAGTGTAAGAATTACACCAATTACACAAGGTTCTCCCACGCTAATTACAACGGGAATTACATCCCACTGTAAGGAATAGACCCCAGTTACGTGAGGTTATCCCACACCAAGCACAATAGGAATTACATCCCACTGTAAGGAATAAACCCCAATCACGCATCGTTTCCAAACACTAGGTACATCCCACTATAAGGAATAGACACCAGTTTAGCCTGGTTCTCCACACATCCAGTACAATAGGAATTACATCCCACTATAAGGAATAGACACCAGTTTAGCCTGGTTCTCCCACATCCAGTACAATAGGAATTACATCCCACTGTAAGGAATAGACACCAGTTTAGCCTGGTTCTCCCACATCCAGTACAATAGGAATTACATCCCACTATAAGGAATAGACACCAGTTTAGCCTGGTTCTCCCACATCCAGTACAATAGGAATTACATCCCACTGTAAGGAATAGACATCAGTTGCGTAAGGTTCTCCCAAACCAACTACAATAGGAGTTACATTCCACTGTAAGGAATAGAAACCAGTTTAGCCTGGTATACCCACATCCAGTACAACAGGAATTGCATCCCACTGTAAGGAATAGACATCAGTTGCGTAAGATTCTCCCAAACCAACTACAATAGGAGTTACATTCCACTGTAAGGAATAGACACCTATAAAAAATGAATTAATGCACGATTTATTAACTTTCTCTCTACATGCCGCTATAAGAACAGTCACCAGTTACATAAGGTTCTCCCACACCATGTACAATAGTCATTTTATGTCCCATTCATTATCTTTCTTCCTACTCGCTACTGTAAGGAATAGACACCAGTTACTTAAGGTTCTCCCACACCAAGTACAATAGGAAATACATTGCACTGTAAGGAATAGACCCCTGTTAGGCAACGTTTTAAAACAATTGGTACAGTAGGAATTATATCCCACTATAAGGAATAGTCCCCAGTTAAGCAACAATATTAAACACTAGGTACAGTAAGAATTACATCCCGTTGTAAGACATAGACACCAGTTATGCAAGGTTCTCCCACACCATGTACAATAGTCATTTTATGTCCCATTCATTATCTTTCTTCCTACTCGCTACTGTAAGGAATAGACACCAGTTACTTAAGGTTCTCCCACACCAAGTACAATAGGAAATACATATC
Source organism: Prosapia bicincta (assembly GCA_036971475.1). Taxonomy (NCBI): domain Eukaryota; kingdom Metazoa; phylum Arthropoda; class Insecta; order Hemiptera; family Cercopidae; genus Prosapia; species Prosapia bicincta. The sequence goes on from JBAIZL010000002.1 coordinate 327,857,750, forward strand.
ACTGTAAGGAATAGTCAACAGTTATGTAACGTTATCCCTCACCAAATACAATAAGAATTACATCCCACCATAAGGAATAGACACAAGTTACGCAAAGTTCTCAAACCCCAAGAACAATAGGATTTATATCCCACTGTAGGGAATAGATATCAGTTACTAAAGGTTCTGACACACCATGTACAATTAGATTTTAATGCCCCATTCATTAACTTTCTCCCTACAGGCCACTGTAAGGATTATACTCCAATTACGCAAGGTTCTTCAACTCCAAGTACAATTGGAATTACATCCCAATGTAAGGAATAGACACCAGTTACGCACGGTACTACCACACCAAGTACAATAGAAATTACATCCCATTGTAAGGAATAGACACCAATTACGCAAGGTTCTTCCACGCCACGTACATAAGAGTTAAATGCCCATTATTTACTTTCTCCCTACACAGCACTGCAAGGAATAGACACCAATTACACAAGATTCTCTCACACCAAGCACAATAGGAATTACACCCCACTGTAAGGAATAGACACCAGTTATGCAAGGTTCTCCCACACCAAGTACAATAGAAATTACATCCCATTGTAAGGGATAGACACCAATTACGCATGGTTCTTCCATGCCACGTACATAAGAATTAAATGACCCTTTATTTTCTTTCTCCCTACACGCCAATGTAAGGATTAGACACCAATTACGCAAGATTCTCCCACGCCAAGTACAACAGGAATTACATCCCAATTTAAGACACCATTTATACAATGTTCTCCCACACCATGTACAATAAGGATTTAATGCCCCATTCATAAACATTCTCCCTACATGTAAGTGTAAGGATTATACACCAATTACACAAGGTTCTCCCACGCTAGGTACAATGGGAATTACATCCCACTGTAAGGAATAGACCCCAGTTACGTAAGGTTATCCCACACTAAGCACAATAGGAATTACATCCCACTGTAAGGAATAGACCCCAATTACGCATTGTTTCCAAACACTAGGTACAGTAGGAATTACATTACGCTGTAAGGAATAGACACCAGTAATGCAACGTTCTCCCACACCAAGTACAAAAAGAATTATATCCCACTGTAGGGAATAGACCGAAGGTACGCAATGTTTTCAAACACTAGGTATAGTACAAATTACATACCACTGTAAGGAATAGACACCAGTTATACAAGGTTCTCCCACACCAAGTACAATAGGAATTATATCCCACTGTAGGAAAAAGACACCAATTAAGTAAGGTTCTTCCATATCAAGTGCAGTAGGAATTTCATCTCACTGTGAGGAATAGACCCCAGTAATACAAAGTTCGCAAACACCAAGTACAATAGGAATTTTATCACACTTTAAAGAACAGACACCAGTTAAGTAAGGTTCTCCCACACCAAGTAAAAAAGGAAATACATAACACTGTATGGAATAGACACCAGTTATGCAAGGGTCTCCCACACCAAGTACAATAGAAATTACATCCCATTGTAAGGGATAGACACCAATTACGCAAGGTCTTCCACACCACGTACATAAGAATTAAATGCCCCATTATTTACTTTCTCCCTGCACGCCACTGTAAGGAATAGACACCAATTACGCAAGATACTCCCAAGCCAAGTACAACAGGAATTACATCCAAATTTAAGACACCATTTATACAACGTTCTCCCACACAATGTACAATAGGAATTTAATGCCCCATTCATAAACATCCTACACGTAAGTGTAAGAATTACACCAATTACACAAGGTTCTCCCACGCTAATTACAACGGGAATTACATCCCACTGTAAGGAATAGACCCCAGTTACGTGAGGTTATCCCACACCAAGCACAATAGGAATTACATCCCATTGTAAGGAATAGACCCCAATCACGCATCGTTTCCAAACACTAGGTACATCCCACTATAAGGAATAGACACCAGTTTAGCCTGGTTCTCCACACATCCAGTACAATAGGAATTACATCCCACTATAAGGAATAGACACCAGTTCAGCCTGGTTCTCCCACATCCAGTACAATAGGAATTACATCCCACTGTAAGGAATAGACACCAGTTTAGCCTGGTTCTCCCACATCCAGTACAATAGGAATTACATCCCACTATAAGGAATAGACACCAGTTTAGCCTGGTTCTCCCACATCCAGTACAATAGGAATTACATCCCACTGTAAGGAATAGACATCAGTTGCGTAAGGTTCTCCCAAACCAACTACAATAGGAGTTACATTCCACTGTAAGGAATAGAAACCAGTTTAGCCTGGTATACCCACATCCAGTACAACAGGAATTGCATCCCACTGTAAGGAATAGACATCAGTTGCGTAAGATTCTCCCAAACCAACTACAATAGGAGTTACATTCCACTGTAAGGAATAGACACCTATAAAAAATGAATTAATGCACCATTTATTAACTTTCTCTCTACATGCCGCTATAAGAACAGCCACCAGTTACATAAGCTTCTCCCACACCATGTACAATAGTCATTTTATGTCCCATTCATTATCTTTCTTCCTACTCGCTACTGTAAGGAATAGACACCAGTTACTTAAGGTTCTCCCACACCAAGTACAATAGGAAATACATTGCACTGTAAGGAATAGACCCCCGTTAGGCAACGTTTTAAAACAATTGGTACAGTAGGAACTATATCCCACTATAAGGAATAGTCCCCAGTTAAGCAACAATATTAAACACTAGGTACAGTAAGAATTACATCCCGTTGTAAGACATAGACACCAGTTATGCAAGGTTCTCCCACACCATGTACAATAGTCATTTTATGTCCCATTCATTATCTTTCTTCCTACTCGCTACTGTAAGGAATAGACACCAGTTACATAAGGTTCTCCCACACCAAGTACAATAGGAAATACATTGCACTGTAAGGAATAGACCCCCGTTAGGCAACGTTTTAAAACAATTGGTACAGTAGGAATTATATCCCACTATAAGGAATAGTCCCCAGTTAAGCAACAATATTAAACACTAGGTACAGTAAGAATTACATCCCGCTGTAAGACATAGACACCAGTTATGCAAGGTTCTCCCACACCATGTACAATAGTCATTTTATGTCCCATTCATTATCTTTCTTCTACTCGCTACTGTAAGGAATAGACACCAGTTACTTAAGGTTCTCCCACACCAAGTACAATAGGAAATACATTGCACTGTAAGGAATAGACCCCCGTTAGGCAACGTTTTAAAACAATTGGTACAGTAGGAATTATATCCCACTATAAGGAATAGTCCCCAGTTAAGCAACAATATTAAAAACTAGGTACAGTAAGAATTAGATCCCGCTGTAAGAAATAGACACCAGTTATGCAAGGTTCTCCCACACCAAGTACAATAGGAAATACATATCACTGTAAGGAATAGTCAACAGTCATGTAACGTTATCCCTCACCAAATACAATAAGAATTACATCCCACCATAAGGAATAGACACAAGTTACGCAAAGTTCTCAAACCCCAAGAACAATAGGATTTATATCCCACTGTAGGGAATAGATATCAGTTACGAAAGGTTCTGATACACCATGTACAATTAGATTTTAATGCCCCATTGATTAACTTTCTCCCTACAGGCCACTGTAAGGATTATACTCCAATTACGCAAGGTTCTTCAACTCCAAGTACAATCGGAATTACATCCCAATGTAAGGAATAGACACCAGTTACGCACGGTACTACCACACCAAGTACAATAGAAATTACATCCCATTGTAAGGAATAGACACCAATTACGCAAGGTTCTTCCACGCCACGTACATAAGAATTAAATGCCCATTATTTACTTTCTCCCTACACAGCACTGCAAGGAATAGACACCAATTACACAAGATTCTCTCACACCAAGCACAATAGGAATTACACCCCACTGTAAGGAATAGACACCAGTTATGCAAGGTTCTCCCACACCAAGTACAATAGAAATTACATCCCATTGTAAGGGATAGACACCAATTACGCATGGTTCTTCCATGCCACGTACATAAGAATTAAATGCCCCTTTATTTTCTTTCTCCCTACACGCCAATGTAAGGATTAGACACCAATTACGCAAGATTCTCCCACGCCAAGTACAACAGGAATTACATCCCAATTTAAGACACCATTTATACAACGTTCTCCCACACCATGTACAATAAGGATTTAATGCCCCATTCATAAACATTCTCCCTACACGTAAGTGTAAGGATTATACACCAATTACACAAGGTTCTCCCACGCTAGGTACAATGGGAATTACATCCCACTGTAAGGAATAGACCCCAGTTACGTAAGGTTATCCCACACTAAGCACAATAGGAATTACATCCCACTGTAAGGAATAGACCCCAATTACGCATTGTTTCCAAACACTAGGTACAGTAGGAATTACATTACGCTATAAGGAATAGACACCAGTAATGCAACGTTCTCCCACACCAAGTACAAAAAGAATTATATCCCACTGTAGGGAATAGACCGAAGGTACGCAATGTTTTCAAACACTAGGTATAGTACAAATTACATACCACTGTAAGGAATAGACACCAGTTATACAAGGTTCTCCCACACCAAGTACAATAGGAATTATATCCCACTGTAGGAAAAAGACACCAATTAAGTAAGGTTCTTCCATATCAAGTGCAGTAGGAATTTCATCTCACTGTGAGGAATAGACCCCAGTAATACAAAGTTCGCAAACACCAAGTACAATAGGAATTTTATCACACTTTAAAGAACAGACACCAGTTAAGTAAGGTTCTCCCACACCAAGTAAAAAAGGAAATACATACCACTGTATGGAATAGACACCAGTTATGCAAGGGTCTCCCACACCAAGTACAATAGAAATTACATCCTATTGTAAGGGATAGACACCAATTACGCAAGGCCTTCCACACCACGTACATGAGAATTAAATGCCCCATTATTTACTTTCTCCCTGCACGCCACTGTAAGGAATAGACACCAATTACGCAAGATACTCCCAAGCCAAGTACAACAGGAATTACATCCAAATTTAAGACACCATTTATACAACGTTCTTCCACACCATGTACAATAGGAATTTAATGCCCCATTCATAAACATCCTACACGTAAGTGTAAGAATTATACACCAATTACACAAGGTTCTCCCACGCTAATTACAACGGGAATTACATCCCACTGTAAGGAATAGACCCCAATCACGCATCGTTTCCAAACACTAGGTACAGTAGGAATTACATCACGCTGTAAGGAATAGACACCAGTAATGCAAGGTTCTCCCACACCAAGTACAAAAGCAATTATATCCCACTGTAAGGAATAGACACCAGTCATGCAAGCTTCGCCCATACCAAGTGCAGTAGGAATTTCATCTCACTATAAGGAATAGACCCCAGTAATACAAAGTTCGCAAACACCAAGTACAATAGGTATTTTATCACACTTTAAAGAACAGACACCAGTTAAGTAAGGTTCTTCCACACCAAGTAAAAAAGGAAATACATACCACTATCAGGAATGGACCGCAGGTACACAAAGTTCAAAAACACCAAGTACTAGGAATTTAACCCACTGTAGGGAATAGACCAAAGTTATGTAAGGTTCTCCCACATCAAGTAAAATAAGAAATACATACCACTGTAAGAAATAGACACCAGTTATGCAAGGTTCTCCCACACCAAGTACAATAGGAAATACATACCATTGTAAGGAATAGACAGCAGTTATGCAATGTTCTCAACCACCAAGTACTAGGAATTATATCCCATAGTAGCAAATAGACCCCAGTTACACAACGTTTTCAAACACTAGGTATGGTAGGAATTACATCCCACTGTAAGGAATAGACACCAGTTATGCAAGATTCTGCCACAGTAAGTACAATATTAAATACATAGCACTGTAAGGAATAGACCCCAGTTAGGCAACGTTTTAAAACAATTGGTACAGTAGGAATTATATCCCACTATAAGGAATAGACCCCAGTTAAGCAATGTTTTCAAACACTAGGTAAAGTAGGAATTACATCCTGCTGTAAGGAATAGACACCAGTTATGCAAGGTTCTCCCACAACGTTTTAAAACAATTGGTACAGTAGGAATTATATCCCACTATAAGGAATAGACCCCAGTTAAGCAATGTTTTCAAACACTAGGTAAAGTAGGAATTACATCCTGCTGTAAGGAATAGACACCAGTTATGCAAGGTTCTCCCACACTAAGTACAATAGGATATACATACCACTGTAATGAACAGACCCCAGTTACGCAAAGTTCGCAAACACCAAGTACTAGGAATAATATCCCACTGCAGGGAATAGATCCCAGTTAAGTAAGGTTCTCACATACCAAGATCAGTAGGAATTACATCCCACTGTAAGGAATAGACAACAGTTGAGTAAGGTCATACCTCACCAAATACAATAAGAATTACATCCCACCGTAGGGAATAGACACCAGTTACGCAAAATTCTCAAACCCCTAGTACAATAAGATAGAAACTTTTCATGCTCGTTACCCCTACATACCACTGTAAGGAACAGTCACAAAGACAATAGTCATGTTCCCTTTCATTATCTTTATCCCTAAATGCCTTTGTAAGGAAAAGACGTCTGTTGAGCAAGGTTCTCCCACATCTAGGGCAATAGAAACTTTTCATGCTCGTTACCCCTATATACCACTGTAAGGAACAGTCACAAAGACAATAGTCATGTTCCCTCTCATTATCTCTATCCTCACATGCACAGTAAGGTTTAGAGCTGTTAATGCAATAAAAAGAAACCTTTACTTGAGATTATTTACTCATTGCTATTTAAATATTAATAAACTATGATAATTGACTACTTTATTTGGAAGTTCATTGGTTATCAAAATGTGCATAAATATACGTTATTAAGGATAGTATTATTTGCATTAATTTTTATGTAACTATTGACTTTTCAATATCTTAAAGTGAAATTTGTTTATATTTTATACAGTTATGGAGTTGTTGGCCAGGCAACATGGAAACTCTGCTTTAACTGGTCTGTGTTTTAATTGATCAGTTGGGGTTGCAGAAGGAACTCTGTGATTGTATGAGTTTGTAATGTGCGGTACTTCCTACAAGCACGTCTAGGAAGATCCATCATAAAATTACTCCTTACCGATTTATAAAGTGTTCATTTCTAATTTGTATACCCTGAACAGTATTTGGGGCCACGTTTGTTATAGTCTAATCCCATTCTTATTTTGCTTAGAGCAAAATATTCACAGTAAGACGGACTTTAATCTTAAACCTCTTCTTAATTTACTGTTCCCAGAAATATGTTGCAACAACTACTACCAAAAAATGTTAAAATTTTTAACATAATTTTCTCCAGACAAATTTCAACAAATTCTAATCCGTTCTTTTCTAAATTATTCTAACAAAATTTCTAGATTAGTTTTACATGTAAATTACAATAATAGACATTTTCAAACTGGTTAGAGAGATTTTTACTTCACCTTTGGGCAAATTTAGGCTATCTTCTCACAACTTTATGACTACAACCATTCCTCAAAACATTTTTTACAAATGCTCAGTGAGGTGTAGAAACTGATCAATAAATTTCAAAATCTTTAAAGCTGTTTCTGAAAAAGTGCCAACAAGTATGAAGTGAATTTAAATAGCATTATAATAACAACAAATTTAAAGCCAATTTCTACTTTGGTCAACAAAGAAAAATATTATTTTAAAAACGTTTTATTATATATAATTACAATTAATATATATATATATATATATATATATATATATATATATATATATATATATATATATATATATATGTATGTATGTATGTATATATATATATATATATATATATATATATATATATATATATATATATATATATATATATATATATATATATATATATATATGTATGTATGTATGTATATATATATATATATATATATATATATATATATACAGTAAACTCCTGATTATCCGTGGAATAGGGTGGCCCGGCAACGCCGGATAACAGATTCCCCGGATAATCCGCTATGAAAGAAGAATACGCAAAACGATCGATAATCGATTAATATACCATAAATTACACAAATAATGACCCCGGTTAATGCAATTCACAAATAATCTTAAGAGGAAAAAATAAATACAGAAAATAATTTAAAATGTCGATGTATTTGACGGATTATAAGACGTACATTTATATGTCTAACTATTTACAATACATACATAAATATATGTCAAAAGTAAGTATGTATGTACATATGTAATTTCCTTTACACATAATACTTTCACTTCTTAACAAAAAAATCTCACTTTCGTCTGTTTTTTTGTGAGCATTGATTTAGCTTTAATGTGCTATCTAAGTTTCTTGAGAACCATTTTGTCGCACAGTGTCTACTTGTCTCACAAAGCGATGAAGATCGATAATGTATATGACAGACATGGATAATGCATATGTCATGTCCTAGACTATTTATAGTCGAGATTAGCTGATATTTCTTTACAATCTTATGATACACATTAGGTTTTCGGGCGTCCAAGCATTTTGTCATTATCTCTTATATACAGTAGTCTGCTCGCCCCTTTTATTTCGCTGGCCCGCGTCGGGATGCTTCCCTTTCAATGTAAAAATTAGTATTTATTTACATATCTATTCCCTTCATTTTAACTTCTATTAAGCCTTATATGTATTTACGTCGTAATTCACCGTTTGGAAATTTAAACACATGAATCTGATTGGAATAAAAATTGGATATTTGTAAAACAATGGCAGACCCCGGATAATCCGCCCACGGATAATCGGGAGTTTACTGTATATGTATATATATATATATATATATATATACACACACACACACATGACAGAATCACAATATTAAGAGCAAAATTGAAAGTAAAATTATTTAATTAAATTTAATTGATGAATTAATATTTGAAAACTGTATTAACATCAAGTGTAATCCAGTACAGGTTTTAAAAATTTATTTGAACTTGAGTGGATTATTAACAAGAAATGTGAAAAAAAATTATAGTCTATTCCTACTTAAATCAATGAAGAAAATGTTTATTTTAGTTCTTTTTTATTTTATAATTACAATTAATATAAATGTATATACACATATGTCAAAATAACCATATTAAGTGGCAAAAAGAAAAGCAAATTTCCTTAAAATTTTCAATTTTGTTTCCTATGTATGGTGTTGGACTCTTACTTTTGTTTGTTACTATTTTTACGGTTTTTTTTCGTCCCTCGCATTGTGTTGTAGTTTCTCTTCGCTTTCCTTTCGCATTGCCCGTTTGTGAAGCAAGGTTTTATACCATTAATCCAGTTTGTTTGTTTATTTTATTCTTTTCATTTATTTTTAAACCTAGAGCATTACAGTATTTATGATGTTGTGTAGTAACCATGGCAACAATTTAAGGTTGTGCAATGGAAATTTTGACAACCAGATAGGGGAACAAAACAAAATTCATATACATCTTTGAGAAGTACATTTCTAGCTATGGAAAAGTTGGCCCAGACCCAAAGCACTAGACTTTGAACATGAAGATACTTAATTCGAATCATACCTAGACCCCAAATTTGTATAATTTAATTATTGAATAAATAATTGAAAAAACTGTATTAACATCAATTGTCATCCACTATTGTTTAAAAGAAATTACACTTGTTTGTATTTACTTGGCAAAAATACCACTACTTACTGGTTATTCCCGCTAGGTCAGCGCATGAATGCGTTTCAATGCCGTGAATTACTGACAAGACTGTTACTCAGGTGTGTTGTGTTGGTGTGAGTCAGTGGTGTATTTGTTCTTGTAATCTGTGGGACAGTAGTTGCATGTAATCTTGTATACGCCTGCCCTGTCGTGTTTATCCTGGTGTGTTTTTTAACTTTGTAGGTGTTTTTTTAATTGTAATGGAAGTTGTGAATGCTACTTTCTGTTTAAGTTTGCGGAATGAGAAAGATATTTTTACAAAGATTAAAAAAATGTTTTGAACTTGATTGGATTAATTACTTGATATTGACTCCCAAATAATTACAAATTTTGAAAAAAATCAACTTTAAGAAAGCACTATTAGCACCACTTTAACCCGGCACACAAACTTTATAGAACTATAAAACTCGCATACACAACTTATTTTTTCTGATAATAAATTGCAAAAATACTCAGAAGAACAAAACAAACACAGACACTATTCTACTCACAAAACAGAGAATATTGCGTTGAACATTTGCACACATTTTATTTCTAACTTTTCTAACTTTTCTAACAGTGAGAAGTTAAAGTGTTGGTTTTTGTTTTTAAAATTTGTAATTTTTAGGGAGTTGATCAGCAAGTTTAATTATATTTCGAGGCATTTTGCAAGCTACTTTGTCAAAAAAATAAAGCCACAAGGTTTTATTTGTGCCGTGGAGAGAATAGGAAGTTGCTATTTTCCAAACTTTTCAATTTTTTGTGTGAGCGGTAGTTTTTGTAATGTTTTTTGTATTCCAGATGACTTTTTGCTTCACCTGGTATAAGATATTTTTGTATAATCGAATACATGGGTGATGGGAAATAAATACCTTTATTTTGTCTACAGTTAGTTTTTCAAAATCTTTTTTTTCCAATCAGATTGTTGGTTTTTGAAATTAAAGGTTTTGGAAATAGTTGATTAAGACTGATCCAACTTGGATTTTTTTGTCTTTAGATATGTTTTTTAATAATATATTCTAAACAAGAAGAAATTGAGGTAATACTTGACAAAATAGCCTACTATGCAACTTCGATTTTTTTTTACACATCCATTCTATATAAGAAAGAGATATTATGTTTTAAGAAAAAGAATCAGGGTAAAGCTTACAACAATTTTTTTACCTTGGACTGTATTCCTTTTTACATATATGTTGGGCAACACATTGAAAGTACGGATAAAGATGTTTTAATTGTTGGAAACAAAAAATAGTGTTAAAGACACATTTTTACATTGGCAACCTTCTATATAAGAACCACTCTCTATTCATTCATTTCACTCTACAACCTTGTTTGTTTGTAATGAGGTTTTGCCTTTTTCACTATTCACTATACAACCTTTTGATAAAACAGTCATTATTATCCTAAAAAGTTCATTATATATGATGTTGTAAAAAGTAGACCTCTTTTCTAAGCTGTATGTTTTAATACTCTGCTGTCAAATCTTTATTATTCTTGACTTTCTTGGAGATGATGCCATTTTTTGTTTTAAAAGATGTCAGAGATATTTAATGGAATAGAAAATGTCAGAGAGAATTTATTCATCCTTGATTCCTGTAACATGATGTATGTTTATTCCTATATATTTGAATTTGAAACTTTTATATATGAACAAGTATGGTTTTTTGTCTGATTCTTTTGTACATTGTCATGAATTATAGAAGTGTTTGTTTAATAAAATTACTCTAATTTCAATCTGTTTGTGTGATATAAAGTTTTTGTAAGAAAATCTACAATAAATTGAAAAAAATGTATTAATGTAAAATAAGTTTCTGCCTCCCACACACCACATCCATTTTGCAGTGTATAGGTCAGTATGATATGTTTTTAAGAAGAAGTATTTAAAATGAGTTAAACTCATTTAAGAACAGTACAGTCTCTAAGATTAAAGAATCTCTCCAGAAAGTACTTTGTGGGTACTCATTTTTCATATTAACATTTTTCTCTAAAATATATTGTAAACAAGAGGCAATGGATTTTAAGCATTGGAAAACATAAATAGTAGTGTAAATTTATATTAAATATTGTCTCAAAAACATAACCTTCCCAACGAACATAGTTCTTTATCAAATATTTCTTAGAAAATAGTGCACTATGTTACTTTACTATTCAGCTGTATTAAAATACAGATACTAAGTGTTGATTAGGATGGGTTAGTAATAAGAAAAAAACCTTGTAATCCTTGAACAGGATGCCTGGAGTCAAGGATTCAACTTAATATTTTCCATGCAACTGACATCATTATATAGTACACTCAAGGTATCAATGATGAAATTCTTTACAGTCAAGTTTTAATCTTTATATTTTTTATATTAACTGCCACAATTCATTTTAATTTTACTTTTAATCATATTACTTTTATATTCATTACAAAATTTATCATTTATTAATTAATCACTTAAACAATAGTTTATGACTATTCGAACTTTATATTTAGTAAATTTGTTAAAACTTACTGAGACAAGCTTTAACAAATTTACTAAATATAAAGTTCAGATAGTCATAAACTATTGTTTAAGTGATTAACAAGATTCACCGAACGTAATGAACTACAAAATTCAATAATTTATTAATTGCTTGGTAATAAGTAATCCTACATTAGTTCACTACAGTTTTTAAATTTTATTCCTTATATATATGTTCTCAATAAGAAAGTGGTTTTAAGTATTGGCGAACTTGAAACGTGGGTAACATGTTTAAAAAAAATTGAACATTACTTAAGTGTACCAAGACACATCAAATTGTATAAAACTAAAGTTTGTTGCAAAGTATCAGGATCACAAGTGTCTATAATTGAAGCACTATTTAAGGTTTCTAATATTTAAAATAAATTTATCTTTCTTTACAATGTATGTTTAACTAATGTAAGTAAATAGGGAAAATAATCAGATGTGATTTAATATTTTAACTGGAGCGTTTTAGCTGGAGCATTAAGTTTTAAAATCTGTCTTAATGTCTTATAGTATACTCTTTAGTGTTCAGTTTGTACATGTTATAGAATTTTGAGTAATTTGTAAAAGTCATTTAAAGCTCATGAAATTTTTAATTATGTCGATTAAACAATGAAATCGTAAAAAAAATCTGAGAATGTGACATTTGAGGTCTCAAATACTAGAAGTTTTTTTTACTTAAAATCCATTCCCTAGTGATAACTTGCAAGTTATAAATTTATTAACACATTTTGGAAAAAAACTTCTGTACAAATGTTATTTCTCTCGCATAGATGGAATAGAATATTCTTTTCCGACTTTATGATTTCCTTTGGTGATTGTTTGGCTCACTTTTCATAGGTCTGTGAAAGGTTTGCTTGCCTAATAATGAACCTAAGGTATTAGTTTTATTTTTACGTTTTTGTCTACATAACAGGCAAGCAAGATATTAAAAAATGTGTTTTACTTTTCAAACATCAGCTGTCCATTGTAGTCTGTCATTTGACGTAGAAGGCTTATCAAATATATATCATTTCCTAACCAGTTTTATAGCATTAGATGTTCTGAAAAAGTTAAATCTATCACTCCTGCTCAATAAATTTAATATTTAATAACGTAAAGTCCTGAAGAAATACAAATTTTACATTACTTCTGCAATTTAAACCAACATACTTTCTTAATACTGCATATTACTTTCGATTTTGTACACTGTGCATTACAAAATGATGCAGCAAAAAGTACCTATACCGAAAGTTTTTTTTGCCAGAAATAAATACTTTTTTTCCTTTCTTGGAAACTGGATGCATTATTATTTGTGTTTTTTTTTGCGAGAGATGTAAATGTACATTGTACGACTATAATTTATTTTGCCACAAAATAGTTTATTAATCACTTAAACAATAGTTTATGACTATCCGACTAAAAGGTTCGGATAGTCATAAACTATTGTTTAAGTGATTAATAAGATTCACCGAACGTAATGAATTACAAAATTCAAAAATAGTTTAATCTACAGAAACTGTACAAATGTGATTTATTGTTTTCTAAATTATTTTACGAGTAAAAGCAAAATTAAGTCACTAAATAATGTTCAAAAAAATTGCAATTTACAGCAAAATGTTGTAGTCACATTTATTTACTTTTAAAGTTGCTTGATGTAATCATCTTGAATTCACTGATTAAATTATAATTATTTTTTAATTAAAAATTACTTAACTAAATGAATACTTTGGGCTTACTTGCTGACGTGTTTTAAAACAATCGTTCCTTTTACGAAGAAAAGGCCACAACCAAAATAACCTACTCTTTCCCCAGTCATAAATCCACCCTGACATCCTTTATACCTAACGCGTATGCCAAGAGTAAAGGGTTTGCTTTATAAAAGGAATGATTGTTTCGAAAGGTGTCAGCAAGTAAGCCCTAGTATTCACTTAGTTAAGTTAATTTTTAATTATATTTACTTTTGTTGTTATATTTTACCATATTTATTTTTGTGTTTATAATTAGAGGTTATGATGAAGAATAGGTATACAATATTACATATAAGGTTTTCATTTTTTGCTTGAACTTTAAATTGCATTGTAAATACAGACTAAATTAGTTTTTTATCTGTTTAAACCTGTCCTGTTGGCAGTTTCTGTTAGTACAGTCAGATTAAATAAGTCACAACTGCCTTACTGATAATAAAGTTTGTTTTGAAAGATTGCCTTTAATCAAGCTTTATTGAATATTAATGAAAGAATATTTGAGTCTAGGGTGCCTAAAAGTCAAGATGATAAAGCCTGAAATATTTTATTCATATATTAAGTACCAGCCACGTGTGGTATCAGTCAAGGGTCATATAGGCAAATATTTCTCTTGTTTGTAATTGAGAGTTTATTAATTTTGAAATATAGGCTATAGCGTAGAACAGAGTTTAAACAGGCTATAAAAATTTAAGACTGTGCCATTATGATTTGAGATCTTGTCTTCTAAAAGTTGTGGTAAATGCATATGAGTGATTACCTGTTGGTAAGATAAAGATAGAACATAAGACAGTTAAGATTGAGATCTGAAATCCCTAGGGCTGATCAATGTAGACCAAATATGGGCAGTTATATATTTTAGGGAACAAAAAAGTCCAGCAAGCGCATCTTCTTCAAGGTACATAAGAAAAGAATTTTATTGAGTCAATCTGCTCCATCTTTATTTAAAGACAATTTTAACAAAAACAAAATTGTTCCAGTATCATTTTTATACAAATAAAATGTTTGTTGCTTAAAAATCAGGAGGTTTGCTTTTGTTACCAGAAATCAGGGGAGACTTCAGACTTTATTTTTTGGGTAGGCATATTTTAGGAGAGTCGTGACTACCGGGGGGGGGGGGGGGTTAGTTATCACTATCCCCCAGAAATTGTTAAATGCTGTGTTTGAGAGGATTTTTACTCTCAGGGCAAATAGAGGTAATAAGCTAAACAAAAATGTTGCCAAAGAATAGACAAGTGAACAAAGATTTTTGCTATTTTATTGTTGCTTGGTACATTCTAAATCTCACTATAATATTATGATTATCTTTTGATCTTAGATATAGAACATTTATGTTTATAAATTATTGACAATTAAGAAGGATTTTAACTACGGATAAGGCGATTCCGATTCTTGATTTCAGGAATCGTCGACTCTTATTGTATCGAGTAATCGTTGATACTTGATTCTCCATTGAAAAAGTACCGATTTCTATTCTTGTTTCTTAGCTGTTAAAATACGTGAGCGGTTTAATTTATAGGAAAAATAATAAATTATCGACTGTGTATTATTTATACATTAGTTAATTTGAATGAATTAAACTGAAGTTCATATTTGTAATTTTAAATTAATCATTACTTTTATCCGATATGTTTGTCATGGTTTCAGAAATTCCTATTCATAAATCAAGGTTGAACGCTTTGTATAGCCTATCTCATTAAAACAGAACTTTTAAAAGGCTTTACCATATGACCAAGATGTTAACTAAATTCATTATTAGAGGATATCATGTAGGCTTATATAATTTAGAAGAATCGAGAATCGAAAGACAAATTTTAGGTATAGGCCTATTCCTAATATTAACAAATAAATATAAAGAAGTTGGGTAAGCCCGAGCCTAATCTCTGAAGCTGCTACTGCCATCAATAGAGAGAAATGGATGTTGAGGTTGTAGGAGATCTAACCTGATATAGGGTTCAGTGCCTAGATAGATGGATAACATCAGAAGTATGTGCCATAGATGGATGGATAAATGAAAAGATGTATGGTGTATACATTGTAATACTGATAGAATGATCTGGTGACATCGGTAAGTGATGACAAACAACACAGATAAATGGTAGAAAAAGGTCTGTCCTAAGTAGAGTTATAGAGTGATGGACAAATAAGTACATTAAAAATAATATCCTTTGCATAAATTGTAATATTGATAGAATGAATGGGAGTTATTGTTAAAGCCTTGGAACACAATACAGGTAGTAAGAAGCAGAAATATTATTTAAGAACCAAATTAGGTGAAAAAACTATTTTCACTGATCTTATCTTGATGCCAAACTCCCCCTCATAGAGCTTGGCACTTTTTCAAGATCATGAATGATGAATGGTACTTGAGCCAAAAAACAGACAGTAAAGGGGTTCAGCCTCATAGCTTCTCATAAGTGCTAGTACAGCCTAGCACAGCAAGTTTATGTCTGCTATTGATTGTCACAATGTTGGATATTGTTGGAAAATAATGGCTGCTAAATATAGGACTGTATCGCTACTTTGCACACCCAGGGACATGCAACCATTGATTGATCATCATTAAAATGTATAAAGATTTCTGTAACAAAGTTTGAGATACCAAAAACACGAGATGAACCAAAATTATACCTAAAGAGCGAGACAAGTAGCTTTTGTAAATACGTTTTTTCTGTTTAGTCATGTTTTTGCTAAGCTGAACAGTTTTGTTTTGAAATTATATTACTTAATAGTTTATTTTGCTGTTATTCAACTCCTACTATTAGATCACACTCCCTATATATATTTCTTGTACAAATTTTTAATCATTAGTAAAATATGCTTCTATTAAATTCAGAAAAATTAAAAATTAAGCCAAAATGTTGAATGAGTAACGTTTTATGTGTACTGTGGAGAGGTAACTGCTATTTTCGGTATCTATTACCGTGGCACGTGTACGATTTTAGCGAAAAAAATTATTACAACTCTCGCTCCTGCCCCAGAAATTAATAATTTTAGAAAATTGTAATTCCCCCATATGTGGTGCTAAAAGTGCTGGTAAAAATGCACACTGTCCACCCTCAATACAATGCTTATAAAACGAATAAAAAACATGTTTGCTACTGCCACGGAAGGTTAATTTTACATATATATATGAAATATCCAGTCAGGATAGATTTGGTTATAATTTTATACGTTTAACCAAATGTACACATGCAAGGCTAGAATAGAGATCACGTGACGTCACTTGGCAAAAAGTATTACTCCGCAGAAGTAGACGTCTAATTAGGTAATGTAATGTATAAAATTAGAACCAAATCCATCATAACTAGACAGTTTACAGGTATATTTTAATATAGGTATATAGTAATTTATAAAATACAACCAAATCTAACTGGAGACTTCATATACACCAAAGTAGTACTTCTGACTACTACGCACTGAATTTTTTAGCCAACTTTAAATGAGAGTTTTCGTTCGTATCCCTGATGACTTTCTGCATCGGACACGTGGGCACAAGAAATAAATACCCTATTTTCCCATTTTTGTTATTTTTAGGGCTAAGCGGAAGGTTTTGTAATTTTTTTTATTAATTTCTGATGACCTTCTCTATTGCCTGGTATAATTATTTTTTTGGTAAAATCGATTGCATGGAAACAGGATATAAATACCAAAATTAAAGCTGATCTAGGTTATACCTGATAAGACCTTATAGTAAACTACATTTTTTCGTTTTTGACACTATGGTTTCCAACCGAAAAAAGACTTTTTTTACTGTCTTATTTTATATTCAAACTCAAAATAATAAATTAAAATATACCATGCAAAATAGACCTTTAAATTTTCAAACCAGAAATATGGTACTCACCAGCAAAAGAATTTACTACACTTAATTTCACAACACCACTAGGCCTTGATTATTTTTATTATTAAATCACAATATGTTAAATACAAAACTGTGCACAGAAAAAAACCTATTAATTGACGTGATGCTAAAATCAACTCCGTATTCCAATAATGTTTTAGTTCAGATTATTAAGAAATTTAAAATATTATATTGCTAAAATTTCTCCTTAATAACAATACATTATTCACCTACTACCAATTCTTAGAAATGTCAGCACAGATTATCTGTGAAGGTGTATTTTTCAAACATCTGTTAGCAATTGCAGGTTCATCAACGTTAAAAATAAAATAATAAAATTATTGTAGATGCGTGTGTTTATATATATATATAAAGTTAATATATATTACTATTGTAAGTCATTTTTCTTGTAAGTAATTTTCCTGCAACGGAAAAACAATGGATAACGTAAAATATCAAGAATATATATATACATACATACACATACACCCTTTTAGCTATTCTAGTTTCGTCTAGAATCTTTGTAATGTTTAGAAGCTAATTGTCATATGTATGTGTTATATAGAGGAGATCCGTTATATACGGAGAATTTAAGAGTACAATGAAAAAAAATATTGAAATTGTTAATAAAGAATACACTTCACCATTATTGATATTTGTAGGCTAACTTGCTTTAAAAACGTTAAAATTGTTCCACAAAGTCAGCATATTAATATTGTGTGCGAACGTCTTCAAAAAAAAAGCATGTATGCAAAATATATGTAGGAAGCACTGATGCGCGCTAACTATGTATGTTAGAATTCTAAAATAATCCCTTAGCACTAGAACTAATTTACGGCAAATTTTTTCTGAGACGACGTTTTCGATCCACACGGTGAATTTTTTCATAAGTATACTTAAATTATACAAATTACACTTTTGCTATTACTTGCGACCAGACATTTGTTAACTAAAAATTATTATTAATTATTGTGTAAGTTAACAATTAACAACTTTTAGTTAACAAATGTCTAGTCCCAAGTAATAGCAAAAGTGTAATTTACAACCAGTTCGTCATGAACAGCAACAAGATTTCGATATTTAAATTATACGTTCGATCAGCCGTTAATTAGTTTAATATACATGTTTAAGTTGCCTGATAAAATTCAGGAGTTTATAATTTAAGTAATTTATGAAAAATGCACTCTAACAATATTTTTATTAACACTGAGGGAATTACTGATAAGATCTGGTGTGATCTAGAACTTTATGAGCCAGTAACTTTATTTCATAAATTTTCCTACAGTATACAGTTAACGATTCGTATTATAATTAAATTAAAACATAATTTCGCTTATCATAGACAAAATTCACGAATTTTGTGTTTTACTTTTGTTCATCAAAATATTTTAATTCATGGAAATATATACTTTTAACAAAATTTATATTTTAAAATTACAAACAATTTTTACTTAATTTGAAAACCCTAATTAATAAATAAAACTTTTTAACAATTATTGGTAGAGTTTCAAAAAAATAAATAATTCATAAATGTATTTTAATTAAATAGAAATTTTAGTACTACTGTATTTAAATAAACATTAAACAAATTAATTATTTTTATATAACTCAAATCCTACAGATTAAACTTTTATTAAAATTGTTACCATATGGTTTAAAAGTCATACATATGTTAAAAGTAACAAAGGCAGCTAAATAAATTTAATTTCTAATATCTTGTTCATACATCCATACAAACACACACATACACACACAAAACACATACAGACAAAATTTTAGTTACTTTTTATACATATACACATATAAAACGTGAGTATTATTTATTTATATATATTACTAATAGCTATTACAAGTATATTTCAATAAATTGAATGAATGATAGTATATTTTCAATGAATTCTAAGAATAAACATTTTAAAATTTTAATTCATAGGTTATGCTTAATATTTCTTTTTAATTCAGTGAATCATATCATACTTTTTATTTAATAAATTCTGTTCAACTTGACCTTTAAATTTTTAATTAATTCACTATATTTATGTACAAAAGCAATATAATTTCAATTTAACAAAGGATGTAACTTAAATCTGTAATGAGTTTTTCTATGGAAGACCTAGGAATTTTTGCTACAAATTCTTTATTACACAAAAAATTTAAAACATAAATGAAATCATTTTTACTTATATACTTCAACATACCAATAAAACTTATGTCAAGACTTGCATATGTCAGTAGTTTTAGATGTGTCCTATTGCCAACCCATACAAGGCATCTAAGTCACCTTCATTCAGACAAAAATAATTGCTACTATAGCCAAGTGTTGACACACAGGGGTACATGAGTACAAATGAAAACTAATAGCTAAAGCTGAAGGTGGAAACAAATAGTGTGATATTTTCAATTTTAAAAGGCTGCCTTCCTTATTTTATGCAACAATAAACATACTTTTCAATATTAAGTTAATGAAATTATTTTTATTATGAGAGTAATTAATTTTTTCAATTGGTATATTTTCGATACGTTTGTCAAGAAATTGTTAGTGCATTATTAGTTACATGTTACTTCAGTTTATTTCTAATTGTATTGTCCATGCTTATACTTCATTGGGTTAGTTAAGATCAAATGGTAAGTAAACATTAATTAATTATAGAAGGCATGTGGAATTTGTGTCTGAACAGTCTTTTAAAGAAATCAAGGAAAGTCTTACTAAAAGTTTTGATTGCTGGTGGTATTTTGTTTCAATAATTTTAATAGTAAAACATTCATGAAACACTAAACATATTTTGAATGAAGACCGCTATTTTAGGAGAAGTGTACTCCTGTCAAATAGAACCAAACTAACGTTGACTGGTATAAGGATGGTTAGGGGATTATAACTGTTGGAATTTTAGAAATAATTGTTAAGCAGTTTTTAAGAATTGTTATGCAATTGTGTGTTAAAAATGAAAGGAAAATGTTAAAAACCCCAAATTTTAATTAATAATGCCAAAAGGAAATCCATTTTGAAAATAAATATAGAAGATCAAATCAAATTATTAATTAATTATATTTAATTTTAGATAATGGCAGAAGAACAACCAACAGAAGTAGCAGAAGGTGAACCCAATGTAGAGCCTGAAAGAAATGAAGAAAATCCTCAGTCACCAGTTGCTGAATCCAAACCATCAGAAGAAGAAGAGAAAAAGAAGGAAGAACAGAAACAGAAAGAAGAACAGAAAAAGAAAGAAGAACAGAAACAGAAAGGACAGAAAAAGAAAGATGACCAAAAAAAGAAAGAAGACGACAAAAAGAAAGATGACAAAAAGAAAAACGTAAGTTGTAACTGAAAATGTTCAACCAAACGATATTTAGACTAATATAAGAGTATACATAACTGCATAAAACTAAAATAAAAATATACAAAGTACTATTTAAAAATATAGAACTTGAAGTTTTTTTTTTATTTATGTTTGTGAGATTAGAAAATGCTATTAAACAGGATATATCCATCCATTGTAAGTTTTACACACAAACATTTTTACAAGTATATTGATTTGCTCTTACTATGTAATAGTAAGAAATATTATATATAGAAATATTAATTTAGATTGAAAACTTTTCTTGAATGAACTTATGTTTTAGATGTTCTTTCTAAATAAATATTCACTTACCACTGTCGTAAATGTGTGCCTAAAGATTGAAATACTGTAGGGTGTTTGTCCATTTATTATTCATATATAATAATTATTATTATTCCTTTTAATGAGGATGTGGTTTAGGACATATACAGAGTAGGCTGTGTTACTTGAGCCTCATGGAATTCAATGAAGGCAAGGGCGGCTCCAAGATAGACTGGGGGGGGGGCACAATCGCAGGAAAACATGGGGTAATTTGGGGCAAAAAACTTTAAAAATAAAGGCCTGGAAATGAAATTTTTAGCTATTTTTTAACTTATTATCACAGGAAATTTGAGATTTGTTTGCATCAAAACATACATTTTACCTGAATTTACATAGATACAAAAATTATTATTTTGTACAAAATACAAAATAATGTTTAACTATCATAGTTCCATCAAACGGCTCGGTCTGACGAGGATGATATGGAGTCGTACATAGACTGTTAGTATAGCCGAGCCGGTACAGAACTAGTGGGCAACTTGTAACATGCCAGTGTTGTTTATGCTGGGTGGAACAATCAATGCTATCAGATGAATTTTTACACCTATCATTACATAAATCTAAAAACAATATACATCGCTTTAAAATAAAAGTCAAATGAAAAATACGTTTTTATAAGTGAACGGATAAATTTAAATCTGATATGAATATGAAAAATGTATTTCTAAAAAAAAATAGTACCCAAATTCTCGGTGGAGGGCAATTGCCCTCCCCTGGAGCCGCCCTTGAATGAAGGTAACGTGACCAGCACTACACTTCAACCTCCCATTATCTTTATAGGTTTGTCCTTAGATATTCATTTTCACAGACTGTATAAGAGGCAGAAGAAAGCATAAAGAAATTCTTTGGCACTACTGAGAAATCAGAGTCAGGAAGAATTTAGTAGTAGTAGTAGTGTATTTATATACTTGCAAGGCAAGACTATAGGGAGGTAGTTATTTGTCCGCAGTCAAGATCCTGTAAAATTCGGCTGGTCACATTTGCAGTGTGTAGGCAAGCACTGTCATATAACAAAATAATGCTGTCTCCTAAATTGCTCATGATTTTGAATTTTAGCAAGATTTACTTAACTTTTTATTTTTTGGTGAAGACATGTTTCTCCATTCCATAAAGTTTAGTTTTAATAACGATGAGTCACAAGCTATCTAAGTCTTGTCCTCAGTCACTTATGCTAAGAATGTTGAGGGACAAGACTTAAGTTACACTTAAACTTAATTATTGTAGCATATTAAAAACTTAAAGGCACTACCCATGTGTTTTCCGATTCCTTGGTATAAATTTTTAGTAATCAATAAAGAAAACAATTATGAAATTCAATTTATATTTGTTGATAAACTTGTAAATATTTACAAATGTTTTAGTGAAATTCTATTTGTTAATGAAAAATCTTATAAAAAATTAATATTGAAACCTTTGGACATTCCATAAAAAGTGCATAAATTGTAAAAAGTTCTACTCATGTAAAAGTAACGATTGTTTCGAAACCTGTCAGCAAGTAAGCTCTTTAGTATTCACTTAGTCAAGTATTATTTAATTATAATATCTATTTAGTTTATGATACTGAAGAGTGTACTGTTGTTAAAATTGTGTTACTTTTATAAATTTTAACTTTGAGAAAGTCAGCTCCATTATTGTTATTATATTTACATAGATTATTTACAATTGTTACCAGGAAGAAGGAAAAGAAGAGGAAAAGAAAAAAAAGAAAAAGAAGACATATGCTGAGAAGAAGGCTGAAAATACAAAAAAACTACAAAAGCTTTATGCACAAAAACTATGTCCACATAAACTGTATCATCCAAAAGCAAAAGACCGGGGTGGTATAAAGAGCCAAAAGGAATATGCTGATGTTTTAGCAATACCTGCTGGGTAAGTAAATAAGAGCACGCCTACATTGTCTTTTTTTAACCTAATAGAAAAATGAAAGTATTAGCAGTTAGTTAAAAATGGTGTTGTAAAGGGTGATCAAAGTGATTCTATAATATAATAACATTTAAAATTTAATATATTTGAAATAATAATATTACTTTTTTTGTTGGTTCCATCTTTATGTGAGCTACTAGTGTTCACTAAAAGTACTTGTAAATATTCTACAACTTACCCATAGTAGCACTTACTTTGAAGATGGCCGTTTTGGGAGATGTGTCCCATTGTCAACTCAGACCCTTACGGCTTTTTCTTGTACATTTTGTGAAAAAACCAATATATATGTAAAGATATTTTAAAATAACATCATTTAAAATGTTTTCCCACAAAATCAATTAATAGTTAGATATTGTTGTTAGAAACATTTTTGTATCCATATAAGATTTTATAATGTATTTGTATGCAGGACAAAAAACACTTTTCTATTTCACTAATATTGTAAGAGAGTTTAAGTGTTTATTTCTCTTTATAACTTTGAATATTTCGAAATTTGAACCAAACTAAAATTATGCCCGTTTAACTTGCTTTTCTTCTTTAAAGATTCCATTAGACATTCTTTCCCTTTATTTGAGTCATATCTTACAGTTTTTTTCAGATGGAAATTTTAAAAGAAATTAAATTTAATGAAAGAATAAAATAAAATCTTACTAAAGCTTAGTTGAAATATTCTTTTTTAATGATATTTCAGTTTCATTGTGCATTTATTGTTTTAAATGTCTGGTCTTTGAACTACCATCTATATTCCTGAATGTTTTTAATGTCCTCAAGATATATTAGTTTTCAAATCAAATCTGTTTATAGCTTGTTGCCTACATTCATTGTTAACACTAACAAGAACCTGTTGAGTGACAATTGCTCATCTTAACTGGCTCCTGATAAAGCACTAACAATGGAGATCTTTTACATTAGTTTATGACTCTCCGAACTTTAATTTTTTGAAAAAACTTTCTGAAACAGAAGGTTTTTGATCGCTCTGTGGCGATCTTCATCAGCCTCTAAATTTTTCGCATGGAGTTGTTGCGGAAACTTGAGTTCCACTACTCTAAGCAGAAAATTTAGACACTGATGAAGATCACCACATAGCAAATTAAAGTTCGGGT
This sequence comes from Prosapia bicincta, assembly GCA_036971475.1. Lineage (NCBI taxonomy): Eukaryota > Metazoa > Arthropoda > Insecta > Hemiptera > Cercopidae > Prosapia > Prosapia bicincta. The sequence continues at coordinate 327,882,179 of JBAIZL010000002.1, forward strand.
AGTCATAAACTAATGTAAAAGTTATTAATTAAGTCTCACCCAATGTAATGAACTACAAAATTCAAGAATGCAGGTCTCTCGAAAAGCAGTTGTCAAAGGAAGGTTTCAAAAGTTTTGAGGATTAAAAATTATTTTTATTCTAATTAAGTATTTTTAATTTCTTTTTCTAATCACATAATTAGAACTGGTCATAGTTATTCAAATATCAAACATAAATTCTCTGCATCCACATAATACAAATCACATATGTTGTTTCACCTAAATATTGACAACTTGTGTTTAAATCCAGTAACACTCGGCTCTCCAATTCTTCCTGATGCTCAACTTAGGCTATCATGATTTGCTAGTAGAATCAGAAAATTTGACCTCTGATAGTTTTTTTAAACCTTTACTTTAATAATATGCAAATAATTAATTTCATTTTCATGTGAAAATCATTAGCACTAAAATCAATAAGACAAAATTTATTAGAGTTTAGTCCTAAGGTTGATATAAATAGCAATTTATCTCTGAGGTTTAAGTCAAAGAAATTAAGTACGGAGCAAATATTCTGAAAACAATATGTTGATATGGTAAATAACTGCAAGATGCACTTTTATGTTACTATTGAATAACTTTATGTTCCTTTAGTATGCCTGCTTTGAAACTTATATTTTGGATTTATCAAAGTACACTATTGCCATAAGTAATTATTGCGTAACTGAATAAACATTTTTGACTAATATACTTGCGGACACATTTCGAAACTATCGTTTAATTGACAAACCCAACCCTACTGCCTGCGATCACTCAAGGTTGCAGGCATATGATTTATGACTATGGAGGAGTGTGTAGGTTAATAGGTTTGTTTACCACATAATGGAATAAGATGTTACATTTAAAGTCTGTGAAGTTGTTCAAGATTTGCTGTTGTGTTGATTGAATATTTAAAATTTTTCTGTAGTGGTTAGTTTTTCTACTACAGTTTAATATTTGGTTGGCTTCGTCAGCGAAATATTTTTTCAAAATGAATCAGCAAGTAAGTTGAAAGTTTTCACTCAGTTACGCAATAATGACTTATGATTTACTCAGTGAATTCAAAATTATTACAAGTAACTTTGTACAATATTCGTTGTGGAAGTTTTTGAGGATACCTGATTGAGATGCTGAAGATATGTTAGAGTGATATTGTACATCACAGCTATGTCAGAGAGACATCACAGTCATGTCAGAATGGGATCAGTTAATTAGCAAATTCTAAAAATCACACCGCGAGTTGCTAGTAATCCTCCATCATTACTATTATGAGTATTTATATTAATCTGTTGTTTCATTAATATAATATTTAATTGAGCTACCATTTTTTTAAAACCATTCTCTAAAGAAACTCTATATTCAGTGATTCACAAGCTATTCAAAATATAGAATTATATTAGAACATAAACTAAAAACGTACTAACCAAATGAACAAACAGAATTTAAATCAAACTCAGTATGTGACTGTATTACACAGTTTCGTTTCTGAGCAGATGCCACCAACCTTGGTAGCTAATCTAAACAGTGCTCTATTTAGTAACTTAAAAAAAAAAATAATAACATAAATTTTAAGTGTCTGCAAATCCTGGTATACATAACTGTCTTCTTGAAGAATTTGCAGAAACTCGTGGATAAAAATGAAATTAACTCATTTTTCAATATCGTTTATCTTTCTCTTTTATAGCACATTAAAAGGCAAAACGGATTTAGCATTAGTGTATAATAGATTACTTACATCATTATACACAAACAATTTGCTTCGTCTTCTTTGTTAGTAACTCGTAAATGCAAGATATAAAGACCTCAATTCAGATTTGTCAAGCTGTAATGTTTAATGTAAAGTTGTCATAATTTTTACAATACTTACGTATTAAAAGAATACGTTATATATTAATTAGGTCACACTATCTCATGAATGATTAATAGAACTTATTTTATTTAAATTTTATCAAGGCAATTAGTTAATTTATTATCAGCTATGTAAGAAATGAATGGATTATGTAGTATATGTGATTGAGATATAGCGATATTGCGATCCAGGTGTGTGAAATAAAAAAGGGATCACTGCTTATATGTACATAGTTGTCTACTGAAATAGGGATGTACAGTAAAGTCTCGATAATGTGAGGTGAATGGGACCAAGACCCCCTCGGATTACCAAATACTCGGATTACACAGAAAAAGTTCCTTAGCATTAGAAAAAATAGGACCTAATAGAGTAAAACCCCTCATATCCAGATCAATGTGGCAACAGCCCAAATTGGATTTATTAATAGTGGGAATAAAGACCAGTCTAGCTAATAATGAGTGTCGTCATTGTTTGATTGATTTGTTTGCTTCAAGAGTTTATTTTCTGATGTGTCAATATAACAGCGAGCATGAGCAACAGCATAACTGAATGGGGAAAAGAAAAATGCCGTATTGATATGAACTTTTCTTGGAAGTCTGACTCATTTCCTTTGCATGATGTATTGATATAAATATTTCTTGAATGCCCGATTCATTTTCTTTATGGCTATAAACATTTCTTGGATGCCCGACTCATTTCCTTTCAAATAGATAAAATAGGCTCAAATAGAAATAGGCTTGAATAATACAGAAGCTCTTAATATCGGGATTTAGATTTTTGAGACTACTTTATATATTTATAACCTTATGTATAAAGAGAGGTGTGTATAGATAAGAGGAATGAAAATAGAGATAAGAATGGGACATAATGGGAAGGAAAAATTGTTCTACAGATCAAGGTTACTAGAAGTTCTGTCAAGTACCTGCTCTCCACCAAGATCATGGACCTTCACTATCTAGTGAAGGTAGAGAGTTAACTTACTTTAATGCTGAACTAATGATGAAACTTAATTTAACTTTTGTTCGTTTTAAACTGCATCTTGGAATGGAATAAATGGTAGTAGATTGACTAAGGACTATCTGTAAGTTCATGTATAAGGAATAATATTTGTAAAATAAATTCCAATATTAGCTTTAAAATAAATCTTGGTATTTTGGTATTATACCGACGCCACATCAATTGGGAATCTAGGTTGATATAATTATCAGCTTACACCAACCAAAAGTGGAATGTATATGAACCAACATTACAGAATGAAAATATAACTCTTTAATGACAAAGTAAACGACTTACAAATTATTTTTCTTGGCTCGATGTCAAATATTTAAAACTTAATGATGTCAACGAGCAGTGTCTAGAACAGATGACCCCCTCAGCCACCACTGCCAACCGCCACAGTATTCTGCTAGGTAGGATTCTAGATGATCAAATTTTTATTCTTTTACCCATCACTACTAGACACTTCTACCGCACAGCAATATATTTTACGGCACAGGAAAATTAGTTATAACAAACGATGACACGACACACCATCTAGGCAGGCACTGTCCATTATCGCGTATGTGATAAGACTTGATGATGGGAAAAGGAGGAGGTTCATATATAATATAAACAACATCCTTGGAGTCAGCATCTCTTCGGCCTATACTTCCACCTTCTTTGTCCGTGTGGTCAGTATAATACCAAAGTACCTATATGTCTTTTTAATACTAGGAATGTATAATTTTGTTATAAGTGTTTTTCTTTTAAATATTGTAATTTTTAAATAAATGTCCCTGAAGAGGATGTTGTTTAGATCTCAAAACATTGGCAATTGAAATTTCAATATTAACCCTAGACTACTAACATTATTTTTTGTATTGTTCCACTAACCATAAATAAATTTGGCTAACACATATAATTATATAAAAAAATTGTGAAAATCAACTCAGAATTGTCTGTAAAAGTGTTTTTTTTTCGAATTCTAACTAGAAAAGCTAAATCTTTTCTAAATATACTTCACTCAAATGAAACTTAATTATAAACTAATTCTGAATTTGAATTTCTTTGTTAGTATAAAGCAAAATTTCATCAATTATTTCCTCTTTTATATTTATAAACAGTTTAAAACATTCGCCAATATTTGGATCGACATTTGACTTAGGACCAGGTCTAATGTAAATGGTATTTTTTCTTTGTATTTTACTCTGCAGGTGAACGGGTCTAGTTTTCCAACAATATCAATTTTTTCCAAGAAGATCTCTTTCATTAGGTATTTCTATAACTGTTTTAGAAGGCCGGGAAGTTGTGGATGAGAATCTTGATCAGCATTGAAAAGAAACACTTTGGATAATTTAGATGAACTAAAACAACCGTCACTACTTCTCTTCCTTTTTCGGTTTTTATTTCCTTCACCTTGTCTCTTTTCAATTGACTTAATATATTCAAAATCAGGAGCACCAATTTCATCTTCAGGACGGACATCTGGATGTGCATCTCTATCACCTGATACGTAGATGTTCCTGCTATATATTTTACTAATTATACGGAAAATGTACGTACTAAAACATAACTCAGAAAACTACTTATGCGTAATTATTACGTGTACTAAAACCATCTTCGTACTAACAATACATAAAATAATTGTGGTGACACCGAAAAACGAGTGGGCAGAGAAAGAACACAATTTAATCTTATCTTTTACAGTCTCAACTAATATTAAACAAAGAAATCACTGCAGGCGGGAAAGATATCTGGATTGTTTGGTATGGGTATGAAGGAGGGAAACATTCCATAGGGTGTAAGAATTTCGTATATTTAGGAATCTAGGGTTAAATTCGTCTGTGATTTGATTGAAACTCATCTCTTAATCATTAAATATAACAAAATGTTGAAGAAATAAAATGTTTAATACTCCTGAATCTGAATTTATTACAGGGAGTTTATTAAAAATCTTTATGTCTGCCTGTTTGTACCCTAAATTGTTAGACGAGACTGTCTTTCTGAACATCCTGTTATTTCCTGAAAGCCTTAGGTCATAATATAAATATAAACTCTTCATATTTTCTTTGTAGCTACGTATTTTAGGATGGAAAACATATTATGATCTTTTGACATGTGTGACATTTTTAAACATAAATGTATGTAGGGAGAGATCCTTGCAATAGAAGTAATTTTAAAAAACCTCAAGATGTACAACACAAAAACTGCAAGAATTTATAAATTAAAACTCTTGCCTATTTTAAATTTAGAAATGAATCTAAAACGAAGGACACTATCCTGTCTTCGAGACCTCACAGTGCTACAGAGACAATAACTGTAAGGTATACATCTGCTTCAAGACTAGACAAATTTTGACACATCAAAATAAACCATTGATTCGACAAGTAAGGATTATAAAGTCAGTGCATCTGAATTAAAATTTTAGGTAAATGCTTAAGGAATGTTCATATATAAAGAGGAGTCGAACAAGGTGTATATTTGTAGTGTTGTTTAACATCTTTGACAAGCAATGATTTAGGGAGGCTTTGGATAAAGTTGATGTAATGAAAATGATGATGAATTCTTGAATAATATATCGTATGTAAATGTTACAATAGTGTTTGCAGACTTGCTTAAAATGGTTCAGAAATTAATGACTAAATTAAAACTATACCACAACTAGTGAGAACTACAGACTAGAGCTAATTAAAGGCAAGTTAAATATATTGTCATTAGTAAAAACCCTATATTACAACATAGGTTATCAATAATGGAACAAGAGTGCAATCTAGACACAGCTATTAAAGACAGGTGACATCACTAAATATAAATTAAAACCTATATAGTAAACGTAATATCTATGTATAAAAAGGTTGCACATATAAGAAGCCATAACTTACACCTAAATGTACCAAAACGGCTATTTTAGTAATATTTATTTCTAGTCTTTCTATACGGAGTATATACTTGGATGCTTTTAAGAACAAGGTATAAAAGAAACCGTGTTGCATAGTATGTTACAAGATTTGTTTGTATATTTTTCCTACAACAGGGATATGTTATTTCCAATTGTAATTGATCATCATTGGATATGGATTTTAAAACAAACTGTTTCACTAAAAAATCCTAAACACTTAGTATGAATAAGTTATATGCAACTGCATTCTTTGTATTGTTGCTTCTTTTAGGTTTCAACTAATGGCATGATAAGCCCTGAGCCATTTGTTTAGTAACTGTTTTATGGTAGATGGACATATTAGTAACACATTTATAGCGACACTTCAATAAATACCTCTTCTAACACTAAATACTCAATAAATTGGAAAAGACAACAATCAATAGGAGTTTTTTAAATAATGACCGCTTGTTCATATTAAAATGACTTAGGCATAAATTCATTTAGCTTATTTTATGCTAGAAAAAAATGTTTGACGTGACAATTTTCTCAAGAACCTGGTGATCTAATTCCACGCAATTGCAATTGACATTCGAGCATCAATATACTAAAGGAGATTAGCAAAACCATAGTAGTACCAGGATTCTTTGTACAATAAATTGAAACAAGTAAATAGTGACCACATTGCCCCTCATGTCTGTGCCTTCTGTGCCATTACATGTGATAAATAAAATATTCAAATTCTTCATGACAAATTTTTGTAAATAAAGGAGGATATGTTTTAAACATCTATGCATTAAAGTATAATCAAGTATGAGAAACTGTTGCCAGATTTTTACCATCTGATTTTTAATGTTATAAACATTTTGGGAATTATTTAATGAAAATACAGCTACTGCTCTGCATAATCAAGATTTATTTATGTTCAAAATAGAATTTTATACACATAAAGATGTATAAATAAAATATATACTTATCTATTTTTTATCAGCGAATATTGATTATTGACAGTTACATAATATTTTCAGAAATGGAGCACCATGGTTCATTCCTCCTCAAACATTTGCTGACAAGAAAGCTGAAGAGGAAAAGAAAAGACAAGAAAGAGAAGGAAAGAGACAAAAGAAAGAAAATAAATCTAAAAAAGAGGCAAAGAAAAAAAAAGACGGCTATGATGAGAAGGAAAAATCTTCAGGAGCTGACAATAAACAAAAAAAAATTAACAGAGAAGGTGGAAAAGAAGAAAAAACCAACAAACAAAAGAACAAAGTTGAAGGAAAATCATGTGCGTGTAAAGATGATGACAAAAATAATAAAGCTGGAAAAGAAGAACAAGATGGCAAAATGAAGAGTTGTAAATGTAAAGAAAATTATAATAAAGAAAAAAAGAAGAGTTGTAAATGTAAGCAGAAGAAAGTAAAAGAAGAAAGGGAAAAGGGGGAGGAATCACAAAAAGACAAAAAACAAGAAGAGGAAAAGAAGAGCTGTACTTGTGAAGAAAATAAAAACAAAGAAAACAAAAGACAAGGAAAGGAAGAGGAAAAGAAAACTTGTAGGTGTGGTGAGAAGAAAAAAAAACAGGTAAAAAGCTGTGTATTTAAAGAAAAAAAGAATTGTATATGCAGAGAAAAGAAAAAACAGGAAGAAGAAATGAAGAATTGTCACTGTAAAGAAAAAAATAACTGTAAGTGTAGGGAATTAAAAAAACCGAGAAAATGTCGATGTCAAGCAAATATTAGGCGTATATGTTCAGAAGACAGGAGTAAATTAGATAAATTAAAGGAAAAAGATGAAATTTATTGTAAACCAAATTTATCCACAGAATTAGTAGATATTATGTTTAAACTAGTATTGGGTAGTATAAAATAAAAGTGATTTACTATTTGTAAGGATTACTTAAAAACATTGAATATAAAAGCACATAATAACTAAGTTATTATACTGATAAGAATTTTAAGAAAAACAAATACAGAAGAAATAACAAAATGATTAAAATTGTGTAAGGCTACCCACAAAGGCCAGATAGGTATTATCAGTTAAAAAGGAAAGTTGAACATATTATTAACTCAACAACAATAACTCAAGAGTTTAACAAAAAGTGTACATTAGGAAATAAATTCTCAATTTTTTTAAAAAACCAATTGAATAAGTTTTATTGCTATTTTTTGTGTATTATATACATGTATTTTTACATTTACGTCTTATGATATCTCAATTAAATTGAGTTTTTCTTATAGAAAATAAGATCTCTTAGAATTAATTATGCCAACAATTATGTACGAACAAATTGGTACTAATTTAAATTTTAAACTTTTTAAAATTTGCAATAAGGTTTGAAATAAACTTTTGTTAATTCTAGATTTTAGAATAATTACAGTGGCATAGCCAGGGTGCACATACCCCCAAATTTAGCAAAAAAAAATTAACCTATAAAACAGCACTAGGTTTTTAGCAAAACAGCTTCCTGACAACCCAAAATTGTGTAATTTTAAGTGCCAAAATAGCATAAAATATGATTTCTAGAGATAAAAATGTTCAAAATTCCTCAGGGAGGTTCTGACCCCCCCCCATGCTTTCCAATTTATCGTCCTGGCTATGCCACTGAAAAATTATTTATAATAATAGTAATGGCATGCTGTTGTACCATTAACACAGTTTAGCAAATTTAAAGGTAAGGGTTACATATTCAAGTTAGAGTATCATCTGTAGTATTCTTCAGCTGCTTATTATTTCAATGTTTTATTTACTCTGGGTAAACCTCTTCATAGACTGTATTGTCCTGGCGGCAGACAGTGTGCTTAAGGTTAGTTATCAAGTGCGAAAACAAAATTCGTTTAAGCCCACATTTTTTAAAATTTGCATATTTATTTCTTCTGAAGTTTCAATTGTTTTTGTTACTATACCATATGCGACAAATAAACAGTACTGAAACAGTTGTTTTATTTTATTTTATTTACATAGTTTTACAAACACATTCAGGTAAAAAGAAGCTAAATCGGTTAGGCTTGGGTGTAAACATGTTCTATATGACCCCGGTTCAGTGGATGATGGTGGTTGGTGGGTTATTATAGTAAAATCTTCTCCTTAATCATTCCCTAAATGTAGGCATCAGGTTAATCATTCCCAAATCAGGGAAGTGGACTGAGTAAGGCAAGTTTGCTTTAAGGGAGATGAGGTGGTTGCCAAGAGTTTCTAGAAGGAAAGTAATATTGTCTAAAGAAGTGTGGCTAGATGCGCCATCTTGTTGGAACCATTGCAAACAAAAAGGACAGGTTTCGGTAAAACACTCAATTGCTGCCAGAGTTTGGGTGTGGCTTTTTTGTCCATCTAATAATAGGAGAACCTTTTCTTTTTAAAATTTGACTTGACATTAGAAATGAAATGACCCATCCTGTATGTAGAAACTTCTCCATTCATCCAGCTATTTCTTGTCATTTAAAGATGGTTCCCGGTAGAGCACCAAATGTTTAAGTCTCTTTCATTCTATTTCTCCTGTAAATTAACATCAGCAGCAGAAAGTAACCCGAAGCACTCATTGCGTTGACACCAGGAACATTCTGACCCCTTTCGCAAGATGTTATAGCGCCAACTTGAGGTTTTCCTTTTTGAGCTATGTTTCGTCCATATAAACATTCTAGATGGTGTAATTTTATATTTAGTAATTATTTTATCTACTTTTAAGTAAATAAAAAAAAATATTAACTACTACTGGATAAAATTTACTTGCTCTGACTAATTACACTGCCTCAGATTGTCTGAGACTTAATATTATTTTGCTCTGCTATCTCGAAAGCAAGTTTCATTATCCCTTTAGTGTCATTTTAAAAAAAATAAGAACATGTAGCCTAATTATCGAACCTATATTATTTGGATAAATAATGTTATAACTCAGGATTTTTTAAAAAATAATTATTAATGGCTTATCCATAAAACAATTTCTCTAAATGAAGTAAATGTGTGACAAGATCATCAACGACTTCCTTTGGCAAGTCTCGTGGATGGCCAATTTATTTTGAGGTTGATTCTTTTCCTTTAATTCTTCTCTTTAAAGTGGATTTAGGAACTCCAAACTCTTTCAATGCCATGTTCATGTCCATCCCATTTTCAACAGCCTGTAAAGTTTTAGTTAAATCATCTTCTTTCTATTTATTATAAATTCCTTTCGCTTTCTCTCTGCTCTAGTAGTCATCTGGATAATATTTTTTGTTAATATTTTTATAGTAAAAAAAAAAAATTATAATTAAAAATTATTTTTTTAAATAAAATTTTATTTTTGTTATAAACTAAAAAAGTTATTTGAAAAACATATATAAAAAGTTGAGCTCAAAATATACCGAAAATAAACAGTTGAAAACTATAAAAGGCTTGATCAAATCATACGAGGGAACAGGTTGAACAAGATTTCAAATTACCGGATTATTTTCTAAATTAGGCCTGTGTAAAACACATTGAATTTTAAGGAAAAAAAGAAGTAAATTAATATAATAGTAACAACATTATATTATTTATTGTAAGAAATGACAAGTATTCAAAAAGTTAAAAACGTTACAACAAAATTGTTAAAACTAAATTTACAGTAATATTTTTGCTATAACGCAGTTTAGACAAAGGAAACTCAACACTGTACACAAACAAACGTTAGCACGGGTACAAACCATTAGAGGGAAAAAAAATAAATCCCTGGCTCAAATTACACGTCTAAATTACACAGACTTTCCCCTATATATAAATATATATATATATCTTCAACCAAAACTAACTTTAAAATATATATATATATATATATATATATATATATATATATATATATATATATATATATTCTTGATATTTTACGTTATCCATTGTTTTTCCGTTGCACTGACTTTATGAAGATAATATATTACTATTGTAAGTAATTTTATCCACCATTAAGTGCAATGATTTTACCTTGAGTGATGAGGCGCCTTTCGGTCACTTGACCATTGTCGAATCACTCTAAATCGACAATGGTCAAGTGACCGAAAGGCGCCTCATCACTCAAGGTAAAATCATTGCACTTAATGGTGGATAAAATTACTTACAATAGTAATATATTAACTTCATATATATATATATATATATATCGCAATATGTATTCTTGTGAATTAATAAAGAACTAAGTCAAAATACAAATAGAAGAATTATAATTGAATTCAAAATAATATATATATATATATATTACGTTATCCATTGTTTTTCCGTTGCACTGACTTTATGAAGTTAATATATTACTATTAGGTGATATACTATTGATGGACCGAACATCCACACCAGAAAAATTGAGAAAAGTAATCAGTAATTCGACAATGGTTAAGTGACCGAAAGAAGCCTCATCACACAAGGTAAAATCATTGCACTTAATGGTGAAAAAATTACTTACAATAGTAATATATTAACTTCATATATATATATATATATATATATATATATATATATATATATATATATATATATATATATAAGTCAAAATACAAATACAAGAATTATAATTGAATTTACAATTCAAAGCTTTTCGTTGGCTAACAGTACCAACATCATCTGTTATGTTGTTGGTACTGTTGGCCAACGAAAAGCTTTGAATTGTAAATTCAATTATAATTCTTGTATTTGTATTTTGACTTATGTTCTTTATTAATACACAAGAATACATATTGCGATATTTATATATATATATATATATATATATATATATATATATATATATATATATATATATATATATATATATATAAAGAACTAAGTCAAAATACAAATACAAGAATTATAATTGAATTTACAATTGCTTATGATTTAGGTAACGTGGGTTTTAGGTATGTTGTTCTGTATTAATTGGGTTTCTAGGATGTTGAGCATTTCGGCTATGGGTATATTGGTGTACATATTTGTTATGTCGAGTGATAGTAGTGTTGAGTTGTGTGGTATGTTTATGTCTTTTATTTTATTTACGAGGTTGTTCTGTTTTTTATGTGTGTTTCTGTGTTAAAGTTTATGGTTTGTCTGATTATTTTATCCATGTGTTTTGCTAATTTATGATCAGGGGCATTCTAGTAATTGATGATGGCTCGGATGGGGAGGTTGGGTTTGTGAATTTTGGGAAGAGTGCGGAGGGAGGGTAGGTGCTTTAGGGTGGATTTGTTTTAGGTGAGATTTTTTTTTTTGATAATGTATTTATATGTATTAATTAGTTGTTTGATGGTTCTGTGATATTTCTCTGTTGGGTCTGTAGTTAGTTGTACTATATTATTATTTATTATATAATCAATGATTTTGTCATTTAGGCTGTTTGTATTAATAATTACTGTAGTGTTGCCTTTGTCTGCTGTGATGTTGTTTAGTTGGGTTTTTTGTTTTATGTTTTCAGCGGTTTAAATTTCATTGCTCATTAATTTCATGTCGAAGAACACAAACAGAACACCAACTCAAAATTTTACAACCACATAAAATATACAGGACATAAATACACAGACATTTACCATAACCTAGAAATTCTACACATCAACAAAAAATTACCACATCTCAACACATTGGAACAATATGAAATTTACCTAACCTAACCTAACCCAACCTAACCTAACCTACAATCCATAAACTTAAACACAGAAACACACTTAAAAAACAGAACAATCTTCATAAATAAAATAAAAAACATGAACATACCACACAACTCAACACTACTATCACTGACATAACAAATATGTACACCAACATACCCATACCTGAAACGCTCACTATCCTAGAAACCCAATTAATACAGAACAACATTAAACCCCATGTTACCGAAATCCTAAAAATCCTCCAAATCATCACCAAACAAAACTATTTAACCCACAACTCAAACTTCTATTCACAGCCAGATGGCCTACCCATGGGAGGTCCTATCAGTAGTGTCCTAAGCAAAAGCTTTCTACAACACATATTAAACACCAAAATACTCACAAACAAAACACACACACACACACACAAAATTATTTTCTGGCACAGATACGTCGATGATATCATAACACTATACAGAGGCAACTCCCGTCCATGCGAAAAACTCCTCACCTACACTAATAAAAGACACCCAAAACTCCACTTCAATTCAGAAATTGAAACCAACCGATCTCTAAACTTCCTCCACCTAACCATAATAAAAAGCCGCACACAAAACACAGTTTCAACATTTACAGGAAACCCATAACAACAGACACACTTATCCATAACACCTCAAACCACCCTATCCAACACAAACACGCTGCCTTGAGATCCATGCTCCATAGACTTAAAGAAGTCCCAATGATCACAGGAAACATAAACAAATAACTAGACACAATTAAATATTTAGCATACACAAATGGATACAACACCACAATAATAGACAAACTATGGTACAAAATACAAAAAAAACACTAAAATTAACACTACAGACAGGGAAAACAAATACATCACATTACCATTCATAAACAAAACAACAACAAAAATAGCTCGCAAATTTCAAAAAATAGGATACAAAATAGCATACAAAACTAATAACAAGTTATAATACAAAATACAACACAACACCAACAACAAGGATAAACTACAAGCACCAGGCGTATACAAACTGAACTGCAACGAAAGTAACAAATTCTATATTGGACAAACAGGTCGCAGCTTTAAACAAAGAGCTGAAGAACACAAACAGAACACCAACTCAACATTTTACAACTACATAAAAAAACAGGACACAAATACACAGACATTTACCATAACTTAGAAATCCTACACATCAACAAAAAAAGACCAGATCTCAACACACTAGAACAATATGAAATTTACAGACACAAAAACACAAAATACTAACATATTAAACGAACAAACACAATACAAATCACGCATACTCTTTGATACTATCGAAAACCTACCTTTAAAACCGTCACTGCTTGACCCAACATCTCCAAGCAGAAGACACTGATGAGGATTGGCACATGGCGATCAAAAACGTTCTGTCTCAGTAACTTTAACAAATTTACTAAATTCAAAATTGGATAGTCATAAACTATTGTTTAAGTGATTAATAAGATTCACCGAACGTAATGGACTATAAAATTCAAGAATATATATATTAGCTGATACCAACGCAATTTTCTCGCATTCATGTCATAACTCGCATATTCATTAATGTTGTAGTCTACATTTAGCAAGAATATTACTTACTTTTTGGAGGAGCCTTTTTTTTATAAGTGTGTTGCCACTTCATTCACAAGTGTGGTTTGAAAGACTGATTATTGTTTTCAAGTGGGTGTATTCAGCATAACAATATTGTTCTATTCATTATTTTTACAGAATTTATAAATGATACTGACTTCTAGAGTAAGTTTATCTACTATGATTTAAATGTATCAAAATATAGTGTGCTTTCTATGGTGTTTATTATCTAATATCTCAAATATTTTTAAACCATTTAAAATTGAAAATCTTAAGAATTTAAAAGCAGTAAAATAATTAGGTTAATATTCAGCTAAACAATTTTTTCATCAAAAACAGAAATTTTTTCAAATTCTTATATTAAAAATTTAAGAAAGCATAATTTATTATTATTATTTGACTCCATCTTCTATTTGAGCTACATACACATATAGAATTCAACATATATTAATATTTAAACACTTGCCTATATTAGTACTTGACGTTGGTTAAACAAGGTTGGATATTTCAGGAAATGTATTTTATTATCAAGATGTACTCAGTAATTACAGTCTGGGTTGAAAATGGACAGTGACAAGAGGAGCACTGCTTCGGTAGAAAGCTATGATTAATTATAAAATTTGTATTTTGTCCTAATAAATGGTAACAAGAGCCACAGATGCTCCTAAGATTTGGCATGTACATTCAAAACACATCAGGCGTTGATTGCGATTCTTGTCTGAAGCTGAATGCTTACAAATAGAGCAGAAGTGTAGGTCGGATAGCACAAGGTGAGGGAGCAGAGGGGAGCAGGAGTGTAGGTCGGATATCACAAGGTGAGGGAGCAGAGGGGAGCAGGAGTGTAGGTCGGATATCACAAGGTCAGGGAGCAGAGGGGAGCAGGAGTGTACGTCGGATAGCACAAGGTGAGGGACCGGAGAGGAGCAGGAGTGTAGGTCGGATAGCACAAGGTGAGGGACCGGAGGGGAGCATGAGTGTAGATTGGATAGCACAAGGTGAGGAAGCAGAGGGGAGCAGGAGTGTAGGTCTCAGATAGCACAAGGTGAGGAAGCGGAGAGGATCAGGAGTGTAGGTCGGATAGTACAAGATCAGGGAAGCAGGAGTGTAGGTCTCAGATAGCACAAGGCGAGGGAGTAGGAGTGTAGGTCGAATAAACCAATGGCTAATGCAGTTTGCTTCTGTTGATAAATTGTCTGAAGTATACGAATAAAACCAACAACTGCCGAACTCAAAAATGGAAAGTAGATAAAAAGCATCACAAGACATCATAATCCCTTTAGTTATAATAGTATGCACTTGTAAATGATTTATATTATTAAATGTGTATGTCATACTTTAATCAAAACATTACTGTAGGAGCATTACTCTAATACTCCTGTTTTGTTTGGTCCCAGTCTTGAGTGTATTATTGAAATTTTCTTTTTCCCCAACCTTTTTAAAGTAAAAAAAAAAAATTAAAAAATTTGATAGACGTATTCCAAACTTAGTGAATACATGGAAAGTTTACACAGGGTTGTCAATCTAGCTCTTGTAAAAAATGAAGTGGCTATGTAGTAGCACAGAGTAAAAAGCCGTGTTTTGTTGGAACTGTTTATGATTTGGGAAAGATAGGAATCTAAGCTAGAAAAAAAATAATAAAAACTTCAAGAAATACTACTGACCATCAGAATCTCTCTGAAAGCCATAGAATGTGAACTATTTGCAAGAATAAAATGGAAGAAAACTAGTTTTGGTAACATCTTCAATAAATTTGCTGCTAAGATTAGATCAGTGGTCTTCAATTACATTTAGTCAGGGTCCGTTTTGGATTTTCTAAAGTCCGCCGCGGGTCCTTATATACATATATATATATATATATATAAACCATGAGGTTTAATATTCCTGATGATGTTGGTACTGTTAGCCAACGAAAAGCTTTGAATTGTAAATTCAATTATAATTCTTGTATTTGTATTTTGACTTAGTTCTTTATTAATACACAAGAATACATATTGCGATATTTATATATATATATTCTTGATATTTAACGTTATCCATTGTTTTTCCGTTGCACTGACTTTATGAAGTTAATATATTACTATGTAAGTAATTTTATCCATCATTAAGTGCAATAATTTTACCTTGAGTGATAGGTAAAATTATTGCACTTAATGGTGGATAAAATTACTTACATAGTAATATATTATATTATATATATGTATATATGTATATATATAGATATATGTATATATACATATGTATATACATATGTATATATGTATTATATATATATAATATATATATATATATATATATATATATATATATATATATATATATATATATATATATATATATATATATATATACCTAGATGCAAGACGTGTCCAATACACCCCTCAGCAAATAGTTTCAGAGCCAAACAACAAAAATGGTCTTCAAAATACAGAGTCATCATAATTGTACATCGAAAAATGTCATATACCAGCTACAATGTAAATTTTGCTCAGCACAGTACATAGGCCTGACCATGGATGGTCTGAATATCAGAATGAATGGCCAAAGACATGATATTAAAGTTATGAATATGAATAGGCCAACAGCTCAACATGCTGCGAGTCACAAGATCACAATTTTTTATGACTGCTATACCACAAAAATAATTAAATCACTCCCCCCTGATTGCAATCCCTCAGAACTCAGAAGATAGGAACTATCATACCAGTGGTATACCAAGTCCAGAGAATACCCTAACCTCAACATCAGATAAATCCATTCATTTTTTTTTTCCTATTAGCCTTATCAGACGTATCCAATCTCTTTTCCCCTGACAGACTTATATAAACTATAATCACTTATATGCTCATGGAAACAATATATATATATATATATATATATATATATATATATATATATATATATCTTTGATCTGTGCATCTGTGGCCAATGAATAACTGTCTGTAGCTGCTAAAACCTGCTTCAACATTTTATTATTTTCATCTGCTAAAATCTCTGTATTTCTAGTAGTTGTAGCTGCTGAAAGAGGAATACGACTAATAGTGTCAACAACGACCTGTTTGGTGTCAAATAATGCACTCCCTGCCGCTAACATACATTCTTTAACTATTTCTCCATCACTAAAAGGTTTCATATGTTTAGCGAGAGTCCAAGAAATGCGCAAGGACGCTTCACACATTTTTCCTGCGCTGTCATAGATCGATACATTATTTGAGTGGAAGTTGAATAACTGGCACATAAGGAATCAACTTTTGACTTGCGTAAATTGCTGCCAATTGGAAATTTTTCATCAAAAGAATTGTGTTTTGTCTCAAAGTGACGTTTGACGTTCGCACTTTTGACAACAGATACAGTCTGCTGACATATTAAACATACAGGTACGGCACCAGCGCGATTTGGGAGTATAAACAAATATTTATCAGTCCATTCTAATAGGAATTGTCTATTTTCGCTGTTAACTTTTCTTTTCTTACCTCCCATAACAGCTATTGACAAACTTAAACAACTCACTTTTAAAACTTACAACACACCCGACAAAACGTTAAACACAATAAATGCAGACAACGGCACTGAAATAATGTCCACTATGTACTAGCAGCAGATAGCTCAAGAGTGACAATAACACCGACGTCCGACACTGATAGTAAGAGACTGTCGCTAGACCAGACCGTCCGGGTAAGTAAGGGGACCCATAAGTAATGAGAATTACGCTGTGGTGGGGAGGGAGAGTGGGGGAACCTATTGTTTGACCACATGTCCCTTGGTGTCACGCCTCCTGCCTCAGTGTGCAAAGTTGTGTCGTTGTGAGACAACTCAAATATTTGGCACGGGACGTTCAAAACGAGCTCGCGGTCCGGACCTGGCCCGTGGGCAGCCATTTGAAGATCTCTGGATTAGATCATTAAAATCTAATTTCTGCTAGTGAAAACAGTTCTAATACAGACCACGTGTAACCATGGCCCTGAGATATCGCAGTAGGCAAGATGAGAGGTAGAGGGTCAATGTAAATATTTACCTACAAACATGATAAGGACTGTCAAAACCCTGACTTGCATGAGATGGTCAAAATTAGATAAATTAGCTTCAGTATGAAATAACAAACATTCTTGAAATATTTGTGGACATATTGGATACAGAAGCTGTTGATGTATTGAACATTCTCAATATGTAACATGTTTTCAGAAGTGGTAGGTAGTACACGCAAGGCAAAGTGCATGGTTATGTGGTCCGCACTATACATTTGTAAAAAAAGCTCATACACAAAATGCTACCCACTTAACAAGTTTTAATGTATATTTTTTTTATAAGTCCATTAAATATTTAGATACTTATTCAGTATAGCTGGGTCCCTCTATACAGTCTGTCTTCTCCCTGAATGGACAGTCGGTATTTAGGGGTTGGAAGGATCTATTGAACGGTATCCAACAGACAAGTGGCTTCATATATATATATATATATATATATGAAGTTAATATATTACTATTTTTGAGTAATTTTATCCACCATTAAGTGCAATAATTTTACCTTGAGTGATGAGGCACCTTTCGGTCTTTGACCATTGTCGAATCACTGATTGTTCTCTGCTGTGGATGCTACGTCCGTGAAGCCGGTGTTTGTTGAAGTTACGCGCACTATTTCTTGATCTGTGTGTATGAGGTTTCTGTATAGTATGTCTTCTGTATATGTTGTTTGTAAATTCATTAAGTTGTTGTGTATGTTTTTATAAATGTGGTATTTTTCTAGTGAGTTTAGTTCTATTGGGTTGTTATTTATTTCCAGTATGGTTAGGTTATTTTCGTAATTTGTAATTTCGTGTTTATGGGAAATTAGGTGTGCTGCAACATTTGATACTTTAGAATTTTTATTTTTGAATGCTCTATAATGTTCTTCAAATCTTATTTTAAATGTTCTGGATGTTTTTCCTATGTAAAAAGCGTTACAGTTGTTGCATGTGATTTTGTAAATTCCTGATAGGTTATGTTTTTCTGAATTTGTTATGTGGTTTTTGTTACTAAGATATTTTATTATTTTGTTGTTTGGTTTGTAAGTTGGAGTGTAGTATTCTTTGTTGTATATATTTGTTATTTTTTCTATTTTGTTATTGGTGTATTTATATTTTAGGTAGATTTTTTTATTTTCATTATTTTCGTGTTCCGGTTGTAGTGTTGTGTTGAGGTTAGGTTTTTTTGTGAATTTATTGTATATATTTTTTATAATATGTTTGTTGTATCCATTTTCTATTGCTATTTTTGTAATGTTATCTAATTCTTCATTTAATTTTTGTTTGTTATCTTGTGTGTATTTTATTGCTTTATTTATCATGTTACTGTAAGTGTTAATTTTGTGTGTCCAGGGGTGGTTAGATTTGTAGTGTATTGTGGTGTTGTTGGAAGTAGGTTTCCTGTATACTGTAGTTTCTATTTTATTATCATTTATATTTAAAGTAATGTCGAGGAAGTTGATTGTTCTATTTGTTTCTGTTTCAACGGTGAATTGTATGTTTTCGTTGTATGTATTTAGTTTGTTTAATATTATGACGTGTTCGTTGTGAATGGTAGGTTGGTATATTACAAGTATATCGTCTACATATCTTGTCCATAGTGAGATATTGTGTGTGTTTATTATAGGTTTAATTATTATTTGTTCAAAGTGTTGTAAATATATTTCTGACATGACAGATGAAATGGGTGAACCCATGGGGAGTCCTGTTGTTTGTTTATAATATTTATTGTTAAATTGGAAGTAATTTTGGTTACATATGTGTTTGGTTAGCGTAATGATACTATCTATTATGTTTCTATTTTCGTTATTGTGTATCAGTTTGTTTTTTATTATTTCTATGGTTTCTTCTATTGGGATACTAGGGTACATGTTAGTTATGTCATAACTTATTATTTTTGTGTTGCTGTTTGTTTTTATCGTTTTTATTTTATTAATTAATTCGTATCCATTTTTTATATTGTATGTGTTGTTGATGTGTATTTTAGACCTTATGATTTTGTCTAGAATTTTTGCGATTATGTAAGATGGTGCTGTTGTGAAATTTATTAGTGGTCTAAATGGTGTGTTTGGTTTATGGATTTTAGGTATCCCTGATAATACGGGTGCGCATGGTTTAAATGGGTATAATCTTGTGTGGTATTTTAATTTAATGTTATAGTTTAGGGTGTTACGGTGAGTGACTATTAAGTTTTTTATTGTAATAAGGTATTTGTTAGTTGGGTCTGGGATTTGTTCGTATTTATTTTCTTTTATGTAGTTAGTCATTGAATCGATATATTTGGTATTTTCTATTATTACTGGAGTATTTGTTTTATCTGATTTTAATATTAAGTAATCGTTGTTTTCTAGTTTTTCTCTGAGTTTTATAATTTCTTTTTTATTAATATATTGTTCTGTTTTTTTGTTTTTTTCCGTTTTTATTAGGTTAATTTTATTATTAATGTTATTTCTTATGTGTTCAGTATTTTGGTGGGTAATTTTGTGGATGTTAGATTCTGTGTCAACTATTAGGTTTTTTATTATTTGTTTTTTGTTGAAGTTAGGTAGGTTATATTTGAAGGAATTTGTTATTATTATTTTTTCTTTTTCAGTGAATTCTGTTTTAGTTAAGTTTATGAATTTATTATTGTTAGAGGTGTGGGTTGGTTCTAGACTATTTTTTAGGTTATGTTGTTGTTTTGATGTGTGGATTGGTGTTAGGCTATTTTTTAGGTTAAGTTGTTTTGATAAATTTTCGATTTTTTTGTTTTGTCTGTTAATAGTGTTTGTTTTATGTTTTATTATAATTTGTTGTATTTTTTCGTGAATAATAGGTGTGAGAGTGTCAAAAGTTTTCATTAATTCCAAATTGGTTGTGTATAGTTGTAATTGATTTGGCTTTTTTTATGGTAGGCTGCTTTAATGTTTTGTTTAATAATGTGTGATTCTGCTATTTTTGTTGCTTTATTGATAATAGTGTTTTGTTTATTTTTTATGTGTAATTTTGCGTATTTTGGTGTTATATTAAGAGTTAGGCATTTTTTATTAAATTGTATTTTGTTGATGCAATTCTGGAGTTTGATTTTGAGGTTAATATATTTACGGTACAGTTGTTTACCTTGGTAGGTATTAAATTCTTGATATTATTAATATATATATATATATATATATATATATATATATATATATAGATTTTTTGGACTACGAGACTGACAGACTTACCTTGGTAAGAGTTCACTCTGTAGCCTTGAAATAGAAACACATAAAAGCACTTAACCAATGATATATTTCAACCACACAGTGGTCTTTGTCAATCAAAGAGAAAAAAAATAGAAATATGAGAGAATGAAACAAAATAAATATAAGTTGTAATCACAGATTGTGTAGAAATCAGATGTCACAGATGCACAGGTAAAAGATGATCAGAATGAATGGCCACAGACATGATGTTAAAATTATTAAAATATAAAATTATGAATATGGATAGGCCAACAGCTCAACATGCTGCGAGTCACAACATTACAACTTTTGATGACTGCTATACCACAAAAATAATTAAAGCACTCCACCCTGATTGCAATCCCTCAGAACTGAGAAAATGGGAACTATCATACCAGTGGTATACCAAGTCCAAAAAATCCCCTAACGTCAACATCAGATAAATTCATTCACTTTTTTTTCCTAATAGCCTCATCAGACGTCTCCAATCTCTTTTCCCCTGACAGACTTATATAAACTATAATCACTCATATGCTCATGGAAACAATAAATATATCTTTAATCTGTGCATCTGTGACATCTGATTTCTACACAATCTGTGATTACAACTTATATTTATTTTATTTCATTCTCTCATATTTCTTTTTGTTTTCTCTTTGATTAACCAGTGTGTCTCTTTGATGAAAGACCAATGTGTGGTTGAAATATATCATTGGTTAAGTGCTTTTATGTGTTTCTATTTCAAGACTACAGAGTGGACTCTTACCAAGGTAAGTCTGTCAATCTCCTAGTTCAAAAAATCTAAATAATTTTTACCAACCAAAACTAACCTAAATATATATATATATAGTTATATATATATATATATATATATATATATATATATATATATATATATATATATATTCTTGATATTTAACGTTATCCATTGTTTTTCCGTTGCACTGACTTTATGAAGTTAATACTGTGCGGGTCCAACCTCCGTGTGTTTGCTAGGAATTCGAGGAATGCGTAAACACAGGCTAAGTGAGGGTAAAGCTACTACCCATAAAAAAAACATCTATTCAAATACTGATAACATGTACTTACGTATTACAGTGGCCTAGCAAGTATGCTGTCTGCGTCACTAATGCTGGAATCGCTGTCACTAGTAGTATCGTCTGTACTGCTGTCGTCTTGAGCATTAATTTTAATTATTAGTTCGTCTATTACATCTGATACTATGCCATCAGTTTCCCAGTAATATTTCTCAAGGTCTTCGACTTTGTTGCAATATCCGATCCAGTCATTTTCTGTCACTTCTTCTATTCCCAGTTCGGTTAATTCCTGTAACCTTATTAAACTTAAGTTGCCGTCAGGGTTGTGTTCTCTCACAAAGTTCTTTATTTTAGCCCAAGCTAGTTCGATAGGGTTTAGGTCACACATGTAAGGTGGAGTTCTAACGACAGTATGGCCTAAACTACAGAGAAACTGGTCTATTTTAAAAACTTTTTCTTTCGGTCGGTGAATGTTAATTAAAGGAATGAGCTCTTCTTTTTTCATTGTTTCGTTACAGTTAATACCACGTTTCCTAAAAAAATTAATCATTTCCATTTTTACTGAATATTTGGTTGGAAACTTTTCTGCTAGAGCAGAATGATATGGTGCATTGTCCATTATAATTACAGAGGTGGGTGGAGTGTTTGGCAAAAGCATCTCTTTGAGCCACTTCTCAAAATTATTTTGGTTCATTTGACCGTGATAGTCACCGGAAGTGGTTCCTGCCTTATAAAGAAGCTTGGCTCTTTTCACAAATCCATTTTTGCCACCAGCATGTAGAAGTATCAGGCGGCATCCTGCTCTATAGTTTTCTGATACACCGAAAACATCATCTGACTGCCAACATTTTTTAACAGTTATATTACTGTCTACCCATGTCTCGTCCACGTAAAAAATATCCCTTCCAGATTGACGTAAGGCTTTTATTTGCACTAAATATCTGTGTCGCCATTCCCGAATTTCCGATTTTTCTATAAGAATTTTTCTCCTACTACTACACTTTCTCCATTTGAAACCCATTCCCCTTATAATTCTTTTCAAAGATTTCTTTCCCCATGGAAAGTGAATTCTTTTTTTCACTATGGGTAGCAGTTTTCGTGCTGTCGGTACAACCTTTTCACTTTTATAAAAGTCTTGAATTATATTTCTAATGACACACTTATCGAAGTCATCAACAGAAACTTTTCTGTCATTGAACCTGGTTTTTCTTTTTTTACCAGGCGAGGAGAGCTTACTGCTTGAACCTTGTTCTTTCAAGTGCCTAGCCTCTTTACGGACTTTCAGAATAAAATTATCTGACTTTCCACAATAATCTGCTGCTCTTTTTGTGGCCTGTTTTAATGGGAAACGCAATGAATTAGTTTTTGCTTCTTCGTCATATTTTTCAATTATTTTACTAATTAATGATCGAGCTTCACTATGTACAACAAAACTTCTTTTACGGCTACTTCCACTTGACGAACTTTGAGACATGACTAACTATAATCAACACTAAATTAAAAAATTAAAACATCAACACTAATTAAAAATTAAAATTAGTGTTGTATAATTATCAACACTAAACAAAAACACTAGGCTAGACGATAGAAGAAACACGCACAATTCTATTAAAACACACACTTCCACTAGCTTAACTGGCCGAATGTTATTTGAAAAGGAATACACGCACATAACAGTTACAAGGCCGTAGCCCCTCTTCCCCCGCAAACACACGGAGCTTGGACCCACACAGTATATTACTAAGTAAGTAATTTAATCCACCATTAAGTGCAATAATTTTACCTTGAGTGATGAGGCACCTTTCGGTCAATTGACCATTGTCGAATCACTGATGTTTTTCTGTTGTAGATGTTCGGTCTGTGAAGTTGGTGTTTGTTGACGTTACACGCACTTTTTCTTGATCTGTGTGTATGATATTTCTATATAGTATGTCTTCTGTATATGTTGTTTGTAAATTCATCAAATTGTTGTGTAAGTTTTTATAAATGTGGTATTTTTCTAGTGAGTTTAGTTCTATTGGGTTGTTATTTATTTCAAGTATGGTTAGGTTATTTTTGTAATTTGTTATTTCGTGTTTATGGGATATTAGGTGTGCTGCAACATTTGATACTTTAGAATTTTTGTTTTTGAATGCTCTATAATGTTCTTCAAATCTTATTTTAAATGTTCTGGTTGTTTTTCCTATGTAAAAAGCGTTACAGTTGTTGCATGTGATTTTGTAAATTCCTGATAGGTTATGTTTTTCTGAATTTGTTTTGTGGTTTGTGTTATTAAGATATTTTATTATTTTGTTGTTTGGTTTGTAAGTTGGAGTGTAGTATTCTTTGTTGTATATATTTGTTATTTTTTCTATTTTGTTATTGGTGTATTTATATTTTAGGTAGATTTTTTTATTTTCATTATTTTCGTGTTCCGGTTGTAGTGTTGTGTTGAGGTTAGGTTTTTTTGTGAATTTATTGTATATATTTTTTATAATGTGTTTGTTGTATCCATTTTCTATTGCTATTTTTGTAATGTTATCTAATTCTTCATTTAATTTTTGTTTGTTATCCTGTGTGTATTTTATTGCTTTATTTATCATGTTACTGTAAGTGTTAATTTTGTGTGTCCAGGGGTGGTTAGATTTGTAGTGTATTGTGGTGTTGTTGGAAGTAGGTTTCCTGTATACTGTAGTTTCTATTTTATTATCATTTATATTTAAAGTAATGTCGAGGAAGTTGATTGTTCTATTTGTTTCTGTTTCAACGGTGAATTGTATGTTTTCGTTGTATGTATTTAGTTTGTTTAATATTATGACGTGTTCGTTGTGAATGGTAGGTTGGTATATTACAAGTATATCGTCTACATACCTTGTCCATAGTGAGATATTGTGTGTGTTTATTATAGGTTTAATTAATAAATTAAAATACCACACAAGATTATACCCATTCAAACCATGCGCACCAGTATTATCAGGGATACCTAAAATCCACAAACACAACACACCATTTAGACCACTAATAAATTTCACAACAGCACCATCTTACATAATCGCAAAAATTCTAGACAAAATCCTAAGATCTAAAATACATATCAACAACACATACAATATAAAAAATGGATACGAATTAATTAATAAAATAAAAACGATAAAAACAAACAGCAACACAAAAATAATAAGTTATGACATAACTAACATGTACCCTAGTATCCCAATAGAAGAAACCATAGAAATAATAAAAAACAAACTGATACACAATAACGAAAAAAGAAACATAATAGATAGTATCATTACCCTAACCAAACACATATGTAACCAAAATTACTTCCAATTTAACAATAAATATTATAAACAAACAACAGGACTCCCCATGGGTTCACCCATATCATCTGTCATGTCAGAAATATATTTACAACACTTTGAACAAATAATAATTAAACCTATAATAAACACACACAATATCTCACTATGGACAAGGTATGTAGACGATATACTTGTAATATACCAACCTACCATTCACAACGAACACGTCATAATATTAAACAAACTAAATACATACAACGAAAACATACAATTCACCGTTGAAACAGAAACAAATAGAACAATCAACTTCCTCGACATTACTTTAAATATAAATGATAATAAAATAGAAACTACAGTATACAGGAAACCTACTTCCAACAACACCACAATACACTACAAATCTAACCACCCTTGGACACACAAAATTAACACTTACAGTAACATGATAAATAAAGCAATAAAATACACACAGGATAACAAACAAAAATTAAATGAAGAATTAGATAACATTACAAAAATAGCAATAGAAAATGGATACAACAAACACATTATAAAAAATATATACAATAAATTCACAAAAAAACCTAACCTCAACACAACACTACAACCGGAACACGAAAATAATGAAAATAAAAAAATCTACCTAAAATATAAATACACCAATAACAAAATAGAAAAAATAACAAATATATACAACAAAGAATACTACACTCCAACTTACAAACCAAACAACAAAATAATAAAATATCTTAATAACACAAACCACAAAACAAATTCAGAAAAACATAACCTATCAGGAATTTACAAAATCACATGCAACAACTGTAACGCTTTTTACATAGGAAAAACAACCAGAACATTTAAAATAAGAATTGAAGAACATTATAGAGCATTCAAAAACAAAAATTCTAAAGTATCAAATGTTGCAGCACATCTAATATCCCATAAACACAAAATAACAAATTTCGAAAATAACCTAACCATACTTGAAATAAATAACAACCCAATAGAACTAAACTCACTAGAAAAATACCACATTTATAAAAACTTACACAACAATTTAATGAATTTACAAACAACATATACAGAAGACATACTATATAGAAATATCATACACACAGATCAAGAAAAAGTGCGCGTAACGTCAACAAACACCAACTTCACAGACCGAACATCTACAACAGAAAAACATCAGTGATTCGACAATGGTCAATTGACCGAAAGGTGCCTCATCACTCAAGGTAAAATTATTGCACTTAATGGTGGATTAAATTACTTACTTAGTAATATATTAACTTCATATATATATCTATCACTTTCACTTATGTACTTAAACAAGAATCTTACTTGGTATTTATGCGAGCGCTTTCAGAGACTAGTAAGTGCCTCCATCTTCTGGCATACTGCACGTATTTTGGACTGCGAGCTGTGTGAAATCTGCTGTTGACCTTGATGTACCGTTTTATATATATATATATATATATATATATATACACACACACACACATACATATATATATATATATATATATATATATATATATATATATATATATATATTGATCGCATTAGTCTGTTGTTTTGTTTATGATTGCATTTTGTTAACGTGGCATCTAAAAGAAAATGACTAGTTTTATAGTTATATAAGTATATAATTATGAAGCCACGGTAACAAAACGCAATCATAAACAAAACAACACACCAATGCAATCAAAGACATACTGACTGACTAGTCAAAACGAAGACAGTTGGGGGAGGGGCAGCCTCCAGATGACTAATGACAGTCGATATACAAAACTGCAGTTAAAAAATAGTGACTCAGCATCCAAATGTTTGTGTTTTTGTGTTGGTTATTCACTAGTTTTGTAGTGAAAAGGCCAATAGAGTGCCAATCAATTTGTTCAAAACTTAATGTAAATGATCTCGTTAATATGACATATCAAATAAAGTGATATTTATAGCGGCCTTTCAACCTTGTCAAACCTAGATTATTGTAATATAAATACATCATTTTATAATATCTGTGAAACGGTCTTTTGCTTCCTCCACCCTTCTCCCTTGCTCTTCGAGGTCGTGCACCAGCTTACGTGTGGCCAGCTATAAATAAAATCATTATTTTGAAAATTGCTGTACATTTTCCGTCTTAATTTTTTTCATCTGAAAACCGTTCAGAGAGTTCTACTGTACCAAAATGTAATCATACAAATAACAAAAACCAATAACAATACATTCAAACAAAAAAACCCTTACCAATACACAATTTTATAATCCAAAACCTCCTAAAATGAACGCCCTTATCAAAATATATAAAATCAATAAAACAAACCCGTAAGACTCTCTAAAAACAACAAACCAAATCAAAAAACCCTCTAATAAATTTTAAAAAAGCACCTTCCTATAAAATATGTCGAGTAACTGCCAATAACCTAAAACATGAACTAAGACTAGTAAATAAATTCACTATAAAAAACTCGGTAAATTTAACCAACACAATAAAAACAATAATCTAATGTAATGAGTTAGTTTTTTTATAAACAAAATACAATTTTATTCAAGGAAAAAGCAGTTTTTTTTTGAAAAAAGAGACAATTTTTCATTGTAACGTAATATTTTCAGAGTTGGAGCTCCCTGGTATATTCATCCTAAAACGAATATTGATAAAGAAAAAGAGAAAGAAGAAGAAAAGAAAAAGAAAGAGGAACAAACAAAAAAAAAAGAAAAACAAAAAAAGGAGGAGAAAAAAGCTGCTGAAAAAAATAAACAAGAGGAGGAAAAAGCTCAAAAAGAAGAAAAAGAAAAGAAAAGTAAAGGAAAAGAGAAAAAAGAAGAAAAAGAAAAGAAAGGTAAAGGAAAAGAGAAAAAAGAAGAAAAATGTTATAAATTAAATGTAAATCCAGAGCTAGAAGAGCTTATTAAAATGATAATTTGTATAAATAATATGAAACAAAAACAAGAAGAAAAGAAGGAAGGTAAAAAGAAGGTTGAAAAAAATGATAAAGATGAAGGTAAAAAACAAGGTAAAAAGAAACATGAAACAAAGAAAGAAAGTGGAAAAGATAAAAACAGTAAGAGTACATCCGAAGAGAAGAAAAAAACAGATAAAAAGAAGAGTGAAAAAGATTATAAAAATAAAGAGAATAAGGATGTAAAACATTGTGAAGAAAAAACCAAGGGTTACAAAGTGGAAATGACAACAGAATTAGAAGAGTTATTACAACTGATAGTTTGTGTGAAAAAACTTAACAAAAGTAGGTAAAACACTAAAACCAGATGAGAATAACACCATACATCTATATGAAAACCAAAATGTTTACAGACAAAAAGTGAAAATCATAAATAAGGAGAAAACATTGTTATCAATTTAGGGATGAATAGAGAAACAAGGGAAACAACAAAAAAGATCAATAGAAAATAAGTTAGGGTCTCAAGAATAGAAGAGTCTAAAAGAAAATGTAGATTAAAAATATTTGAAAGAAATAGTCAAAAGAAATAAATTGAAATAACTATTAGAACATAGATATTCTCAGCAAATTAAAACTTTTATTTATCATTTAACATTGTTTTTAAAATTCAACAATGTGTCTACTAAATGTACATTAACATGTTTGCTTATTTATAAACTTTTATTACTTATATACACAATTTCCTATGTGTTAAACTAATATGTACAATGCCAGAGTACTATGTCTATGATGTCTCAGTTATCCTTACGCATGACATATGTAAGGTAAGAAACCGCCATTTACATATATTATGTATGTAAGAGAAAATATATAAGAAACCTACTATAATACGCGTAGCTTCTGAACAAAACACTACAGTTAGACAAGTAAACGTTAAAATTTTGGTATTAACTTGGCAAAAAAACGAGTACTTACTGATATTTTTCAGCAGACTAGTTTCATACTAGGTCAGCTCATTGTTCAACGCTGTGAGTCTTGTCCTTGACACAGCATTGAACAATGTGCTGACCTAGTGTGAAAAGCATCAGCTGCAAAATATCAGTAAGTAGTGGTTTTTTTGCCAAGTTAATACCAAATGTGTAATTATGGAAAAACCTCAAGATGTAAAACACAAAACCTGCAAGTTTCAAGTAAACATGTTAGACAATGTTAAATATATGCTAGAGTAATCCAATAGAAAGATACTAGCTTTTAAATAAGCTGTGTAAGAAATGAATTTGTCTGGCAGGAATTGGCATAAATCAGATAATGTTAGAGCATAAACTTTTTTTTATCTGAAAAAAGTTAAAATAATCTTATTTACATAATCATTTACTTAAGACTTCCTTCCCGAAGAAAGGATGCATTTCTTGTTTATTTTGTACTACAAGAAACTAAAAAAAAGTGTATAACATTCTAATCTTGCAACAGTTGAGTTGAGGTTTTGGATTAAGAAATAATTATCAATTTACTTGGCAAGAAACCTCTACTTACTGTTATTTTTTGGCAGGCATGTTTCTCACTTTTTCAGTGCATTGTACAATGTTGCGAACCACAGACAAGACTCCTTAGTCAATTGTGTTGTCATTGAGAATCTGGATGTTTTGATGTTCAGTGTTATGTTGTTGTTAAGAGTATAGTTTTATATTATGTATTTGAATAATAGTGCGTAGTGACTTATCATGAACAATGCAATGAACAAGTATGGGATGTGTCTGTTGAGAAATATCAGTAAGTAGTGTTTTTTTCCAAACCAATTGATAAGAGGTGTTACAATTCAAGTTATTTTTAAACAGTTCCTAAGCTAATTGAGATTAGGACCATATAAGAGTATTGATATTTGAAAATGATCCAGGCTAATATATAACTCATTTACAAGGAAAACTACATACAACTATATATTTAATTGAAAAAACTTAAAAATGTTTGCCTCTCTTAAATATAGGCCGGCTCAAGTTGAAGATGGAAACAAATAAATACTATAGAATGTAACAAACGATTATTATTTAATTTTGAAAGGATATTTTATTTTATGCTGCAGCTATTATTTTATTTATTCATTTTTATTCTGGAAATTGATTCCTCTCGCATATTTGTATTTCTTAATACATATGTAAAATTCTTGCAATGCTTTACAAAATTCTTAACATAGTGACACTCAGTTTTCTCTAAGAAATAATAAAACATAATTCATTTTCATTTTTAAATAACAAATAATTACTATAGAATGTAACAAACAATTATTATTTAATTTTGAAAGGATATTTTATTTTATGCTGCAGTTATTATTTTATTTTTATTCTGGAAATTGATTCCTCTCATATATTTGTATTTCTTCATACATATGTAAAATTCTTACAATGCTTTATGAAATTCTTAACATAGTGACACTCAGTTTCCTCTGAGAAATAATTAAACCTAATTAATCTTCATTTTTAAGTAACAGTTATAGCATTTTTTCTTATTACGAATCTATTAACCCTAGATTACTTATTTTTAAATTTTGTCACATGATTACTTATGTATCATCAATTTGACTACTCCAAATTCTCTTTTTTTTATTTGCCAAAATAATGTTTTTTATTAATGTGTTAAACATTGTAATATCCAATACTTCTTTAGCGCTTGGAAAAAAATATTATAGTAGCTACAAATCCTACTATTAGAGAGAAAAATAATAATCATGATGACTACGTTCTAATGGAATAGTGAAAAACAAATATTTAAAAAAGTCTTTTTAAAATAATCTTAAAAATTTTATTTACAAAAGACACAGATATAACAGACGAATGAGTTGTAAAACAGGTCTTTAATAAAATTAAAGAATTTTTTCAAAAATATGTGAAGAGTTTTACATAATCCTCTGTTTCACTTGGATGCATGCGGTCTTAAGAAGTGAAACTGCGCATATGACATCGGCTGTTTAGGTACGAAGGTAGTGGGAAGATGTATGCATTTGTCAGATACAGAAATTTTTTTAATGGAGCGTCGTCACTTTGACGAAGTATAAGTGATCTAGAATTATTTCTAATTGCATGTTTACATTAATGCATTAGCAACTCCCTCAAGAGCGTTTTAACAAAACAAATTAATTAATTTTAATTTCTATACAAAACTCTGAATCTTATTTGGCTTTATATCAATGTAACTTTTTCAATACAGTTTCTAACAGAAAATTTTAAATTTGTAAATATACTTTTCCAAAAATAATCATAACAATAAAATTTGAAAAAAAAGTTATTAAAAGTTTTCAAAAATTATTATTAATTTTGTTTTTAAACGTTCATATAAAAAAAATAGTTTATATGTAAGATTTCCTTTTCCTTGTACGCTTAATCCTTAAACACGTAAAGAGATATCTCAATAACATTTTCAGCAAATGCATAAAACCTAATATCTCATATTTAAAAATTTCAACCAACATCTGTTTCTTTCTGAAGTTGATACAATTTAAATATACTGCTGGATAATGTTGGCATAGTATACTGCAATAATCATATTCAACCACTTGCTATTTTTCAGCATTTATGGAGTTTTCGGGCATGAATTTTCAGAGCTCATTAGTTACACTCTGTCGCCCAAGTGTGCTGTGATTTTTTTTTGCATTCTGTAAAAACCTTTATCTGTTAAATTTGTTACACTTTAGTTACAATTGTAAAACTTGCGAATCTAACCCTACGTTAAATCCAGACGAATGCTTTCTAATTGTATCGTACCTAAAACCCTTTCGAATGGTTTCAGGCTGTAAAAAATATATGAACTTCTAAAACAGAATTTGTTTATTTTTATTCATCCTCGCATAAATGTAAAAATTTTAATTTCAATAAAACTTTAAACAAATCAAACATTTAGTTTTACATACTAATCAAGTGCTGGCAGTCAATAGCCATATTTCATATATACACTGTACTAAGGGTTAAATTGAAAGAATTAAGGTGCTCAGTAAAAACTCCAAGATATCATAACCAAGCTGGATCAGAAAGTTATAGAACTGGATTTGATTTTTCCGTAATATATCAATTTCATTTAAAAATTAACAAAATTGCCTCAATACCTATCCACAACTTAAATTTGGTCAAATTACCTTACTCATATTCAATATTTGCTATAACACGTTTAAGCTGCAAATTATTCAATCTAATCTCTTCATATAATTTACAGAAGAATTATTAGAAATTAGAGATTTTAATTTAAGAACTATAGCACATAAAGACTGATGGTATCTGATATAATGGATGAACTTTCTTTACACATATATAGATATTATGAGTAATTTAGATTAGATATTCAGTTACATATTTCTCAAATGAAATTGTTTAAAGTGAAGCTGTGAGTTACACTGCTCAGTTTACTATTGGCAGAATAAATCAAAATGTTGACGTGTCTGCAATAGAGTTTGAAAGGCACTGCTTCTGGAGAATAATGTAAAAGAAACAATCCAAGTGAACTAAAATTACACTAGGAAACTAGCCTTTGTATCTTCTTGGTACGAAAACACATTGGTTTAATTAAAAGAATTAAAAGATTATTCAATAACAAAGAAGTTTATCTATTGCATCAAATACCATCAGTCTTTATGTGGAAAAGTTCTTGAATTAAAATCTAATATCTAATAATTCTTATGTAAATTATACGAAGAGGCCAGATTGAATAATATATATACAGTAGAGTCTCAAAATTCTGAGTATCGATATTTCAAGCTTCCGTTAAATCGAGCCTATTTATCTATCTGAAAGAAAATGACGAGTTGGGCTTCCAAGAAATGTTTATAGTTATGCAGCATGCAAAGGAAATGACTAGAGCTTTCAAGAAATGTTTATATCAATACAGTATGCAGAGGAAATGAGTTGGGCTACAAAGAAATGTTTATATCAATATGGTATGGACAGGAAATGAGTTGGGCATCCAAGGAAAGTTCATACAATGTTCTATAAACTTATTTAGTGCATTTTTATGTACTTTTATTGTTTTATTTATTTTAGTATTATGGTTCATTAAAACTCCTATTTTTTAGGAACGTATTTCCGTATAATCCGAGTTTTCAGTAATCCGAGGGGTATATATATATATATATATATATATATATATATATATATATATATATATATATATACACACACACACACACACACACACACACACACACACATATATATATATATATATATATATATATATATATATATACACACACGAGATATGATCAAAAGATATGGTATAAAATATTTATTTAAAAAAGTAATAAAAGTTCGGAACACTTTCAACCAAAATCTCATGAGTGAGAAGCGAGGTGTGTCACGGCGCATTGTGATGAAGAAGAAAACCGTTTGCCAATTTTTCTGGTCTCTTTCTTTGTATGTTGTTTTGCAAACGCAGTACGTCCTTATAAAATTCAGAGTTTACAGTTATTTCCCCTGGAACGAACTCTGATCCCACTATGCCCTCATTATCGCAAAAAACAATAAGCATGACCTTGTTCAATTTCGACTGACGTGGCTTTTTAGGGCAAGGAGATGCATTGGTTTTCCCTTGGGAACTCTGCATTTTGGTCTCATGGTCATACCTATAGACCCAACTTTCATCTCCATTTACAATTTTGGCCATGGAGTCTGGATCTGCTTGAAGACGATTCTTCAACTCTGTGCAGACTGACGCACGATTTTCCTTCTGTTCATCACTCAAAAGTCTAGGAACAAATTTTGTACTCACTCGTCTCATTTGCAAATTATCGGTTAAAATGCTTTGAACGGAACAGTACAATATGTTAAGATCTTCTGAGAGCTCTCGAATAGTCATTTGCCTACTTGAAAAAACCATTGTTTCTACTTTTTGCACATTGTCGTTTGTCCCGAACGTTGCTCGTCTTCAACCTACTCATTTAAGCTTCTAATTGCTCAAACCATTTGTACAGAGTCTTTAGAGTTACCGCATTATCGCCATACATAAATTTTATAACATTTTGTGATTTTCTGTAGCGTTCTTTTGCAAATTAAAATAAAACTTAATGTTAACGTGTTGTTCGAAATCCATGATGCCCGACAGACACGATAATCCCAACTTTACTCTAGCGGCTCTGGCAGTCGACTGACAAGCTCCAGCGTGTTGAAACTTGTCGTGGCCTGCCTCAACAGATCACGCTACTAGGCAAATTACATCATATAGATGTAGCATCAGCAGTTGCCGCTATAAAAGTTCATTCATCATATTCTTTGATCCCACCTCGTATACACACTGATAATTTTTTTAAAGAAAATCAAATCATCTTACACAGTTAATAAGTATGGATGATCTATGCTATTGTCATGAGTTTGTTTTAAGCAGGCCTCCCTACTCAAGTACTAGTGAAAACCACCCGAGCACTCATACCCACCAAGTATACCTAGAGAGACTGCTTTTGTTCATATCAATAAATATTGTTAGAGTAAAATTTTTATTATGTAGAGCTTGCATAAGCATTTTGACATTTTTGTTTATAATTATTGCATGATCCATAGTTATCTTTGTATTAAAAATTGTCATGATTTATATAGAAGTATTTTCGGTAATTATTAAGATCAGCGACTACTGCTCCGATCGGCGAAATTTTGTTTCCTGATCAATTTGACCTTGCTGAACCCGAATCTGAAGTTTTTTTTACTGCAAATACATTTTTTAAAAAAATAACCTAACTTGACCTGACCTGACCTGTTTTTCTTAGGTTAATATGTGTTTGCAGTTAAAAAAAACTTCAGATTCGTGTTCAACAAGATCAAATCTATCAGGGAAAAAAAATTTCCTGATCGGAGCATTACTAAGCACCAAAGTCGTCAGGTCAGATCAGATTAGGTTAGGTTTATTTTTTTTAATGTAAATATGTGTTTGCAGTAAAACAAACTCAGATTCATGTTCAGCAAGGTCAAATTGATCAGGGAAAAAAATTTTGTCGATCAGAGCAGTAGTCCCTGATCTTAGTAACTACCTTTTCTATGAACACATTTATACAATTCTTAAAATTATTCTGCCTTAGTTTAAAGACTTGTGATTTTATTTAATGCACTCATAAAATCAATTAATTTAAACAAGAAACGCTTGCTGTGTGTTTTGAATATAACTTTTTAAGGATAAAGCTGACTGTGGTTATAAGAACAGAGTATAAGACAAAAAAACTAAATAAATAAGGGTCAGTTTTTTCCTAAAATATCAAGTGGTTGTAGACACAACATGTAACAGGACTAAAAGGAGGTATATATATTAGCAATGTCAAGATATTTATAAGAATGCTATTACTACAGAAACATATTCAGTTTACAAAGCACAGGACGAAATTGAGCTCTTGGATCAACACCCTTTCTTTTAAATGCAGGATCATAATTTTATTATTTTGTCTTGAAGTGGTAAACAAATGCTTTTTCTGAGAATATATTTCTATTATCAATGTGAAGGCATGCATGTTCATCTAGTTTGCAGCCTCAAGCAGTTTGTAACCCACATTGGAAATTGTTAAACATTGTTTTACTTTGGGTTTGTGCAAGTTTTTTCATAACATAATATAGTATTAGTTATGTAATCATACAAAAATTAATACTTCTAATTAATGTACAATGATTGTCAGATAACAGTTTACAATGCTTTATGAAAATATTTTAGTGCTATAAAAATTACCATAATGCATAAAGAATTACAAGAAACTAAGATAGGTCATTTTTTTTAATAAACACTATATTCTTAAAAAATGTACCGTCGATTTTATAATGTTAATAATTAAGTTTGAATTAAACATTTTGTGGATGATTTAACGACAAATTTTCGCTTTTTGTATTTTATTCTTGTAACAAATAGCCAAAGATTGTTGATAAATTACTGCTAGCTTTATTTATTATGGGCAATAAGATTTCAATTTATCATGTCCTTATATTTACAGAGTAGGTTCTCCATGGTATACTGCACCAAAAACAGCTAGCGATAAAGAAAAAGAAGAAAAAGAAAAGAGAGAAAAAGAAGAAAAAAAGAGAAAAGCAAGACAAGAGAAAAAGAAAAAGGAAGAAGAGAAAAACAAAATTGATGCCACCACAGACATTGTAAATTTCATAAATAGCATGTTAGAGGGTAATAAAGTACATGATAAATGTAAAGAGAAGATAAAGAAAGAGGAAGAAAAACCAAAACATAAAGAGAAAGATATTACAAAAGATCTAATAGAATTTTTAAAAGACTCTTTAAAAAGGGATCCAAAGTCAGAGAAGAAATGTAAACAACAAAAATAAGAAATGAATAGAAAGAAAGGAAAAACAAAGTATGGCTTAAAAACCTGGGTATAAAAGTTGGCAACATAAAACACCAAAACACTAAATTTATAAATAATAAAGCAAACAACAAAATACAAATCAACTACATTTGGTATTATAAAATATTGACTGTTTTCTATAACTTTTGTTAAAACTTATACTACCATAAGCTGATTGTTTCATTTATCATAAACACAAAACATTTGGTATACTATATATTTTAAAAAAGTGTATCTAAGTGGTCAAGTGGGTAGAACACTTGATTACTAAGCTATAAATTCTGTCTTGTAGCAGCAAAGAATTTCTGTGTACTTTAGAGCTTGACTATTGTTGTCAAAGTCAGTACCTAGGGTAATAGTGGGGCTGAAATGTAGTTCTTGCCACATTGCTGTCCTTTAATAGAATGTGGCCTAAATAAGGTAGTATGACTCTGTCTCTTCTGAATCCATAATTATTACTTTATACTTTAAAAAATTTTATTAAAAAATTTTCATATTTGTTCCATCTTCACGTGAGCTACTAGTTAAAAAATTGTCTTTGACTAATGGTTTCTTTCCAAGGTGCTTAGCTAAGGGAAATCTATAAAGATTACTATCCATTTTCAACATTAGCTAATATGGAAATATCAAAATGCGAATGCTCCTAGACGTTAGGTCAGTTTCTCTAGCATGCATGCACACTCACCCTTTTGAGGACCGAGGATTAGGTCGTATTTCCTCTTTGTTGGTCATTTATTGGTAATTTCTTACCAAACTTTAACTTTTTAAATTGTGATTTTAACAAAAATAGTTTACAAATATTGATTCTACTTACAATTACAAGAAAAATGATGCTAAACAACCCATGATTTACTTTAGTAGTTAGTAGTAAGATATTAAGTACAGTGTTTTCCTTTAACTATTTTACAGTGTTTTTATTTCATGTTATCCCCTCATGTATAGTGACAATAAATTTAACATTGTTTGGTATCAACTTTCACGCAATGATGTACAGAATTAATTTATGCTAAACGCTCTGAGGTGTGTTATCAAAATTCAACAATTAGAGTTTGATCAAGGAAGCACTGCTAGGTGATTAATAAACAGAGCGCCGGAAGGAATATGACCGTCTTAATCCTCTGCCTTTGTGTGAATTATCTGGTAAGACTACCTAGCGTTCAGGGGCACTCGAATAGGGGCTATTTCTATAGTTTACACTTACATACTTTAATATATACAGTAGAACTCCTCTTAGCCTCCCTCGGATCAACCAGTTCTCAGATTATACACGCTATCACTTATTACGGCATAACCCAGACGAAAAAACTCTGAATGTGTTATTCTACTTCATGACAGTTATGGGATTATAGAAACAATAAAAACCTCACTTTAACTATCTTTATTTCTAATGAACAAAAGTCATATTTATCAGGTACAATTACTGTAAGCTATTTTCTTAAATTTGCAAAACTATAAATTTGGAAGTAAAAAGGCAAAATTAAACAAGTTATAAAGTGTTGGGGAGAGTTTGAAAAGACAGTACCAACATTTAGTTTATAAATTTGCTTGATATAATCATCTTGAATTCACTGATTAAACTCAAATAAAAAAATACTTAACTAAGTGAATACATAGGGCATACTTGCTGACTCGTTTCGAAACAATCGTTCCTTTTATGAAGCGAAGCCTTTACAAAGGCTGGTAGAGGCTTTGCTTCGTAAAAGGAGAGATTGTTTCAAAACGCATCAGCAAGTAAGCCCTTATATATTCACTTAGTTGAGACTTTTTTAAATATAGTTTTAAAAGCGTGTACAGTAATCATGTTTAGTTGATTTGACTTTACTTGAAAATTAATACAGGTGAAGTGATATTTGTTTTTATTACACCATAACTGTCATGTTGCACAAGTGCTTGATTGGGATTACTTTTGTATGGTTTACCCACACAAAATGAATAAATATGCCGAATAAATAATAAATAAGTACCGACATTTATTTTATAAATTTGCTTGATGTAATCATCTTGAATTCACTGATTAAACTAGAATTAATAAATACTTAACTACGTGAATACATAGGGCATACTTGCGGATGCGTTTTAAAACAATCGTTCCTTTTACTAAGCAAAGCCTTCCGAGGCTTTACTTTGTAAAAGGAAAGATTGTTTTGAAATTCGTTAACAAGTAACTTGAAGGGTTGTTATCTGCCCGGCTCTCGCCCTGCCCTTCCCTTGCGGGCGGCAACCAAGAAGCACCCCTCATCCAGGTTGGTGGTCTGGATGGGCACATACACCCCTGATCGCAAGGTGTTATGCGATCCGTGCCGATGTAGATTAGTGGCCCTCAGGGAAGGAGGGTCTTTAATGGAGCCTCAGGGGCATCTGGCGCCACCCCTGAGTACTTAAGTCGCCTTACCGCCGTAAGCGGGGCTCTGCGGCGGCGGACCTTTATTTCCCTAGCTGCTCGTGGGAACACACATGGCAGAGATAAAAAAAATAAATTTAACTGGTCAGGGCTTAGAACCTACCGACAAATCTGTTCCTATGGAGGTGGCTTCGGCCCTTGTAGAGACAGATGGAAATCCAGTTGCGAAGGCAACAGGAAGAATGAGTGGGGCACAAAGGAGGAAAGCACTCTGGCTTTCCTACCATGAGGAAGCAAAGAAGGCGGAGGCGGAAGGTAGAGAACCACCGCCATCCCCTTTGAGGAAACACCGGCCTGGGCAGTGGAAGGGTTTGACGGAGGCTGGGGCTAGAACCCGCCCTGTCGTCCCGGAAGCCAGTGGATCCGGTAGGACCTTAGTAAAACAAGAGAGAGAGAGAGAGGAAAAGGAAGGAAAGGAGTACTTCTAATCCTACTCCAGAGTCGGAAGTCAAGAGGAATAGACGAAGGTCTAGGCCTGCTGGGTCGGGAGGGCCGTCTTTCTCGTCAATCTCCGCCAACCTACCGAGGGTTCTTGTGACCTTTGGGGATAGTGTAGGCGTGAGGATGGAGATGGCGGCATTCGACCACCTTAAGGGCACCGTCATGGACCAGATTCTGGACACTCCTAGTGGAGGTTTTGTTCTGCGGTTCAGAGACACTTACCTAAGGGATGGAGTCGTAGCACTTATTTGTGCTGAGGAGGAATCGGCAAAATGGCTGAGAGAAGTGGTACCGTCAGTTAAGCTTGAGGACGGGACTCAGGCAAGGCTAGTACTGCCTGATGAACTGATCAAAAGGGTGAAAGTGACGGTCGTGGACTTTATTGAGGGTCAGATCAACAACAAGGGGATATGTATTGGGGCTTTTCTTGATGTGGAGGGGGCTTTTAACAGTACCTCTAGACTGGCCATCAAGAGAGCAGCTATGGATCACAGGATTTCTGATGGAATTATAAATTGGATTATGAGTTCCTTGGAAAACCGGATAAGTAATGCATCCTGGATGGGGTGTACGATAAATGGGATGGTCTCGGAGGGCTGCCCGCAGGGTGGAGTGTTATCCCCTTTGCTGTGGTGCCTTGTCGTGGACGGCCTACTAAGGACGCTCAGTGGAATGGGTGTCAAGGTGATAGGATATGCGGATGACATAGCTATCCTTGTTAGGGGACCATTTGAAGAGGTCCTCAAAGACCTGCTTCAAGAGGCACTCAAGGTAACAGAAGCATGGTGCAGGGAGAATGCACTATGCATTCAAGGAGAGAAATGTGTGGCACTCATCTTCACTAGGCGATATAAAACTAAATCGCTGGAGATGATGGAAGTTGGTAATGCCAAAATAAGCTACGTTGAGAGCGCTAAATATCTGGGAGTTATTCTGGATATGAAGCTACTCTGGCGTGAGCACTTGGAGGATAAGTGCAAAAAAGCCATAGCTACGTTCTGGCAATGCAGAGGAGCAATAGGCACGAGATGGGGTTTGGGTCCACGTCAGATGAACTGGATTTATTCCGCCATTGTGGTGCCGAGGTTGGTCTTTGCCTCAATCGTCTGGTGGGACAGGGCACAGAAAGAAACAAGTAAAAGAATGCTGGACCGCGCGCAGGGGCTCTTCCTTAGAGGCATAACAGCTACAAGGAGAAGCACACCATGTGCGGTCATGAGGGTTATGTTGGGTTTTCCATCCTTGAGTCTTTAAATTAGGATGGAGGCAATGAAAACTGCATACCAGCTAAGTTGTACCGGGCAGTGGAAGACAAGTAGCAAACTTCATAAACAGCTATTTGGGGATTCACTGAAGGAGCTCTGGATCGAACCTCAGGATAAGATACTGTCTCTTAAAAGGGAAAAAGACAACTACAAAATCCATATTCCTGCAAGAGAGGCATGGGCGGAGTACTTGAGACCGAGACACCAAGACAGATTTTGTCATCGCCTGGAGGACTACAACTCTGTCTTCCAGGGGGAGGTGCTCGCGATCAAACTATGTGCTGAGGAAATAATAGGGTCTGGCAGGAGGGGCAAGACCATCTGGATTTGCTCGGACAGTCAGGCAGCTCTGAAGGCTTTAGGTAAGGCTAGTACCAGCTCTAGGCTGGTGGCTGGGACTATAGCTTCTCTAGCAGAGCTGAGTAAGTATAATTCACTCAACCTAACCTGGATTCCAGGACATTCTGGCTGGATAGGGAATGAGAGAGCTGACGCCTTAGCAAAACAAGGGTGTATAACTCAAGGACCGTTGCTGAGGGCAGTGGACATGCCGCCTCAGGAGGGGCGCAAGAGGATTACGGCACATATAGACAGGTTGTGCAGGGAAGAATGGAATGTAACCTTGGGGTGTGACAAATCCAAGGTACTGTGGGGTTACTCAGGAGATTTGTGGAGCAAAGAACTACTCT
The DNA here is from genome assembly GCA_036971475.1 of Prosapia bicincta. Lineage (NCBI taxonomy): Eukaryota > Metazoa > Arthropoda > Insecta > Hemiptera > Cercopidae > Prosapia > Prosapia bicincta. Next base: position 327,923,605 of record JBAIZL010000002.1, read on the forward strand.
CCTTAAGTAGACATCAACTCAGAGATACTGTAGAGCTGGTTACAGGCCATGGGAATCTGAGAGGGTTCCAATACAAAATTGGAAAATCTAGGTCCCCTGTGTGTAAGAGATGCGACGAGGACCAAGAGGAAAGCCCAATCCACGTACTCTGTGAGTGTCCTGCTTTGGGAGCTGCAAGGAGAAAGTGGTTTGGTTGGCAGGTATGTACACCAGAGGATATCAGAAAATTCAGCATCAGGTGGGTACTTAATTTCTGCAAAGAGGTAGGTATCCACTAAGCTAGTCCTGTGGTAGGGATGGGAAGAGAGTACAAAGGCTGCAGCTAAGTGCTCTACACCAATAAGGTCCCTCCGAGTTTTAGTAATAAATAATAATCCCTATGTATTCACCTAGTTAAATATTTTTTAATTAAAATTTAGTTTATCTCTGAAATGTTTACTTATTTTAGAGGATGAAAACTTGTCTCTCCTGGAGAAAGTAGAGAAGTATAACATCAATCGCGCAATTATTATATTAGTCAGTGCTTTTAAGTAAATTCCTTCTTCTACTATTGAGAAATGGTAGCAAAAAATTTGGCCTGATAAAAACTGGTCGAAAGTAATGATTCAAAGACAGAATAAATTAGAAATTGAGTCATTTAACACAATCTGCAGTTGTTAGGTGGGAACCAAACTCAATTCGATAATATGAAGGAATAGAAAACTATTTTTTACAGAAAAGGTAGTAATTGGATTCGCCAGTGAAGATCAGTTCGAAATGCAAAGACAGTAGTAAAAATGCAAACGGGAAGACCTTCCAAGAAATACCACAAGAAAAAGCAAACAGAAATTGTATTACAATATGTGGAAAGCACAAACTACAAGGGATTCTGTATATGCCATTGGAGTTGTAAATGTCTTTGTTTTTTATGTTGGGTTTAAATCATTTGTGGAGATGTTGTGTGTGGAGTAGGCTATTCTGTGATTGTATTTAAAAGATATGTTGGTTAGTTTATAAGTTTACAGACTGGATGATCTGTATGGTAGTGTTATGTGTTTTATGGTTTGCCGAGTTGGGTTTTTGCAGTTGGATTATTGAGTTTATTTTTTCAGGGTGTTTTATAGTTTATCAATCATTGTTGTGTTATATCTTTGGTTTGTACTATGTTTTATGGTATTCTAGTTTGTTCACACTTACATGCATAAACAGATAAGTTTCAGATATGATCGCTTCAAATTTGTATAAAAGAAAACAAAGAATAGGATAACATTGAAAACTAACAAAAACCTACAATAGGACATACAACATAATAAAGTACAACCCCTATTACCCGAATTTTGCATGACTGTAAACGATCGCCCGAGTATCGAAAATGTCCTTAAATATCCCAGAAGCGCCTGCCCGAGAGGTGCGATTGATGACCTGGTCGGCCAAATAGACCTGTCATGTACTCATGCATCAACACGGTAAACATCCTGCCCGGATAGGGATGGGAGGAGATATTGTTATTATTTTGTTAGAAAATACAACTACTGTAATATTTACAGTAAATCAGGTTTTATGTGTTTTACTTGAAGAAATACACTTTAAAATATTTACCATTGCTTATCCAAAATGATTCCACCCCAATTATATTGGATAAGAGGGGTTTTACTGTACAAATAAAATCCGAAGCATCAGGTATCTATTTGTACAGACTACAATAAACTCTACATTAGGAAAAGGGGTCACAAATTCAGCTAAGACTCAAGGGAACTGAACACATACATTCTACTAAATATAACATTCATGAGAAGTATCATCTTAATTGAGGTGAAGGACAACTCTTATCTCAAATCCCTCGGGAAATGTCTGATAACCCTGTAAACCTAGTTCTGCCTGGCACGACCAAATATAAAACTGATATGACATAGTGTCTCTTAAGGTAAACTGTTTTAAAAAGGCTGGATAAAAACGTCTACATGGACAGTCCTTTTGAGCTATCCAGTTTTGTGCAGCCTTATAAAACTAACCATCAGCTGAATGGTATAGAAAACCTGGGAAGTATCAGATTCTGGCAAAAGATGGGAGCTTATCGTAAGATCAAATGCCATCCCCAGTGGCCTGCCAAATGACATGGTAACTGCTGTCTTACAGGTGGTGACCGACCACGACTATCTTCATAGCCATTTAAATCGAATGGGCCTCAAGAACTCCTTCACCTCTTCTCTCTGCCTAGAAGATGAAAGTACAGCTGATCATCTGGTAATCTGTAGTGCTCTATATACACCTTGCAGGAACTCTAATGGGCGGCATAGCATTTTATGACAGATTTGCCACGGAATGGCACTGGCGTAAGAGTAAGTAAGGGTATAAATAAAATAAGCATAAATTTGCTGCACATAAATACTATCCACAACACATTCTAAATGACAAAACAGACTCACAATCAAATACTATATTTAATCAAAAACTACTCTATGGACAATAACACACCATAAAACAGAAATATACCACAGACTCACACCAACACACCACACCTGAGTAACAGTCTTGTCAGTAATTCACAGCATTGAATAATGCACTGACCTAGAGCAAAATGCATCTGATAAGTAAATCAGTAAGTAGTGGATTTTTTGCCAAGTTAATACAAAAAAGTGTAATCCATTTAAAAACCTCAAGATGTACAACACGAAAATTGCAAGTTTTAAAATCAACTGTCTTAATAATTAAATAAAAAACCCACTAACCACAATATAACTTTATTTAATCACTTCATGTACATGTCGGTTACCAGGTAACCATCTTCAGAAGTACTTCTGAAGTTACCTGGTAACCGAAATGTACATCAAGTGATTAAATAAAGTTATATTGTGGTTAGTGGGTTTTTTATTTAATTATTATAACATTAGGCCACAGTTGCTCAAGAAAACATTCAAATTCAACTGTCTTGTTTTTAACTTTTTTTTATTAATATTTGTGATCATGAAAAACATCAAAGTTGATTCCCACTTTGTCAAGTATTACTGCAACTTTACATAGGAATAAAATGTTCTATACTAACGAATGGATAAAATGATCTCTTGGAACAAGAACTAAAGAAAACAATATGTTTCATGCATATGATTGCTTATTTGCACCTCTAATAAAGTTAGAGAGGTTACAACTCTGAATATGGTGTATTCTGTATTTTATTGTGAGTAGTTTTACTGGATTATTAACCACAACTCATCATCTTTATAAATCACTTTAAAAGTTCACTTCCAAAATTAATAAATTAAGCTTCAATGTGTAAAAAATTTTATAACAATATCAATTAAAGTTAATTGTCAATTCAGGCTGCCTTATTAATGGATACCGAAAGATTAGGAGAATAAAACATTTAGAGTAAGACAAGTAATAAATTGATTTATTTTATGAGATTGATAAACTAAACAAATCATTTCAAAAGTTTTTAAACCTAATTATAAAATTAAGAAATCACATCAATTCTAAATGCCTATACAAAATTTTCATGATGGAAAAGGTAATATTTTTAAAAATAATAGTAGACGAGATTGGTCTGACCTCATTCTTTTTTTGTTTTTACTTAAGTTGTACAAACTACATTATAAACATAGAAACAGTGATTTTAAATCTTGGAAACCATAAATAGTGGTTAAAACTTATATTTGTTATTAGAGAAACGTAACCTTACTTCAAAAGCATGCCCCATTTAGAATCATTCCTGCACGTATTACTTTATTATTTTATGGTGATATTACTATATAGATGTGTTTAAATCTCTGGTTAAACAAAAAAAGAGAGGGACATTATTTTTGCTAATGTTTTGATTAAACAATTTGTGAAAGAAGCGATTGCTTACCACATTTTGTGTTGTTACCATGGAGTTACTTTTGAATATATAATTCTGGTATTTATTTCCTGTTCCCACGTGTTCAATATTACCAAAAAAACATCATACCTGGCGTCACAGAAAGATATCAGGGATACGAAAAAAAATTATGAAAACTCTTGCTTAAGCAAGTTTTGGAAAATAGAAACTCACCCTTCCCCAGTACACGTAAAACATTACTAATTTAACGTGTTGGCTTTATATATTTGACATAATAACTCGAAATGTGCCTCAAAATGTAACTAAACTTACTAATGACTCCAAACAAAAAACAAATTTTGAAAAATTAGTTAATTTCATATCTAACATATCAAATCAAAATTATTCAAAATGACAAAACAAAAATTTACAGACCCTATTCCACATACAAAACAGACAATATTGCATTGAACATTTATGCACCTTTTATTTCTATCCCCAAAAAACGATAGAACTTGCACTGCACAAAGCATGTTACATTCATGTGTTAGTAGATTTTTATTTAATTTGTAATTTTTTGGGAGTCATCAGCAAGTCTAATTACATTTCGAACCATTTTGCGAGTTACTACATCAAAAAAGTAAAGCCATAACATTGAATTTGTAACGTTTTAGGTGTACCATACACGGGAGGAGGAACTGCTATATTTTTGGGAAGTGAGCAAAAGTTGTATATTTTTTTCGTAACCCTGATAACTTTCTGTATCTCCTGTTATATTTTTTTCATTATTTATTTCCCATGCCCACGTGTACAATTTTGCAAAGAAATTTTACCGGTAAAGTCAACATGGATACAAAAAAAATTATTAAATCTCTCGCTCACGGCCTAAAAATTAACAATTTTGGAAAATGTTAATTCCCCCCTCTCCACGGCACACATAAAACAGTACTAATTCAATGTTTTGGCTTTACTTTTTTGATGTATTAAGTCATAAAATGCTTCAAAATGTAATTAAATTTTTTTCTGCTAGAATCGAACATGTGGAAATGGGAAATAAATACCATAATTCTACTATTTATTAGGATATACTGTGGTTGAATTTAATAATAATTCTTGAATTTTGTAGTCCATTACGTTCGGTGAATCTTATTATCACTTAAAACAATAGTTTATGACTATCCAAACTTTAAATAATAAATACACAAAAACCTCTTAACCACCTTTCTTTATTTTACGCTTATGTACATTTCAGTTACCATGTATCCATCCTCAGAGGGATAACATACAAAGACTGACATTTTTCGAGAGGTTTTTGTGTATTTATTATCATAATTCTATTATAAATAGCTAGAGCATTATATATATAGTTAGGGTAAATTTAGATATATCAAAGCAAAAATAATAATAATACTTGAACCATTGTCAATTGTCTGCTATATTTGATGTTAACTTTCACAAACTTATTTCTAATGGCCAAACCAATCCTATTTAAACAGTAAATACTTGATACTAAATGGTAAAGTATATAACAAATTCATGTATTGTATAAAACAGTGCTCTGTTTCATACAAGAAAAGTTTATAGCTTCAAAAGTTTGAGCACTGAGGTTATGACACTATTGTTTTCAAATTTTTAATCACTATTCATGACTTCACATGTCAAAAAATGACAACTTACTGATATTTCTAAGCAGGTGCACTTCACACTAAGTGTTAAACATGTCTGCTAAGAGCAATCAGTAAGTAGTTGTTTTCCTCAAGTAAATAAGTATTATTCAGAAACCTCAAGTTATAAAACTTAACATTTTTAAATCTTGCTATTTATTTTATCGAACATCTATAACCAATTTTTTCCTAAATTTAAACTACTTAACTAAGTGAATACGTAATTGCTTACTTGCTGACGCGTTTCAAACGTTCGTTCCTTTTACTCTTAGAGGGTTACCTTCGTAAAAGGAACGAACGTTTTGAAACACATCAGCAAGTAAGCAATTACGTATTCACTTAGTTAAGTAATTTAAATTTAGTTTAATCAGTGAATTCAAGATGATTACATCAAGAAAAATTTTTCCTGATTCAAATGCTTTTTTAGTGCCATATCTAAAAATGAAAAAAAGGTTTGAACTAACCTCTGTCAATTATTCCCATTTTTAATAAGTGTCAAAGTAAATTATGGTAGAATGGGATTTTCATCATCATCTTCCATCATGTCCAACTTTCTATGTCTTGCCATGTTCGACAATATTGCATCAAGACTGGTTGTCTTCTTCTTTGCACTTCCTCGAGGTTCAATATTTCCAGTCTTACGAACTGATAACCTTAACTGTGATAAATCATCTTCAAAATCAAAGTCTGATTTTTCCTCTTGTTTTAAATCAGATGATCTTTCATCTAAGTTATTACTTTGTGAATCGTTTGAATCTGCTGGAGTAGGAGGTCTTCTTCCAGGACACTGCCAATCTAACTGAAATACTTCTCCTTTATCGAGCCGTTGAAAAAGATCAACTATTTCTTCAGGAGCAGGTTCCCAATTTTGACAAGTTTCTCCACCCATCAGACCAAAGCTTTCTTCATCTGAGCATCCAATTTCCCACTCATCTCCTGTTGATAGGCTTCTTTCCTGGTTTACTTTAACATTTTTATCAATGTCTTCTGCCATTCTGGGGGGGTAAAAATAATAGCATTTGTAAATAGTAGCTACTACTTAGTATAGCAACAGGGAAACTTGTTAATATACATGTCGAATATTTATTAACACCTAACCTAAATTATCCATTTTGTTTGGAATTTTTAAAATGTCTTCAAATAAAACATTTTTTAGTTAGAGCACATATATATGATTCACACACAAATATTAACTAATACATCCTGTTATATAATTAATATAATTTATTAGAATAATGGGAAAATGTAGACATAATCCAATCAAAAACAAAACATCCATACAATTAATATTCTACATTCTATGAATTCATGACTTGCCAAAAGCATATAAATCTTTTAACTTGTTCCCTTGACTCATACAAATTAATATTTATTTATTAATACGACTACCAGATATTTTTTATAGGGAATTCCTCAAATATTTTTATTTAATCATTTTGCATAGTTATTTTTTATAATATAATTTTTAAAAATATAATGATTTAAAAACTGAGTTATCAATATTTACAGTCAATATATTAGGAAATAATATAAATCCCATCTATTCTGTTGTTTCTGTTCCATGGTGCACCAATTGTTCTTTAAAGAGCTGTTTCTTTTTATTTGGAGCAGTTCGTAGTACAGGGTAGAGGTGGGCGAGCCGATTCATTCAGAAGAACGGTCCAGAATCGGACGGTTCACTAAAATGAAGCGCTTCATTTGACCGGTTCATCGGTTCACTTGTAGTGACCATTCCCATACAGGGACTTGGAAAAGTATATACCGGTCTTTTCTAACCCTAGTTGTCAACAATTCAGATTTAAATATAACCTATATTTAATATGTTTTTAAATTAATAACTATTTTGTTTTATTATATTATAATGTGTATATTGTGCAATATTCACTGGACTAATAATTTTAATTAATAAGGCATACAGTAAGTACTGTAAATATTATGGCAAGAATTTCATCAAATGCCCTTGTTGGCATATCACCATTATTTACGAGCATTTTATCAAAGTTTCCTCAACACCACTTTTCTTATTGTTTTGCTTACGGTTCAGGAGTATATAAACAAAGTGGGGTTAAAACATCAACACCAATGCTAGATATGATTTTTGTTGTGGAAAATTCATGTGATTTCCATCACGAAAACATCCTTATGAATCCACATCATTATTCAGGCCTAAAGTACTTAGGTCATCGCTTAGTTGCTTCAATACAACAAAATTGGGGAGCAAATGTTTATTACAACACTCTAATACCTTTTGAAGATGAAGGAGTCACTGTTAAGTATGGAGTTATATCACGTTCTGACCTTATTACTGATCTTTTAGATTGGAATCAATTATATTTATCAGGTAGATTACATAAACCAGTTCAAACATTACAACCCCCATCAAATTCTGATTTAAGGTCAGCTCTCCAGTTAAATTTGCATAATGCCATGCATACAGCTTTATTAATTTTACCAGAAAGTTTTACTGAAAAATCCTTATATAAAACTATAGCAAATCTATCATATGCAGGTGATTTCCGTATGATTATTGGTGAAGATAAGAACAAAGTGAAAAATATTGTTGAACCTCAAATAGAAGCTTTTCGTGTTCTTTACAATCCTATTATTAGATCTCTTCACGATTTTGTGGATGTACCGGTGGGTTCAAGTGCAAATAATAATTGTAGTCAAGATACCTACCCATCTGCACGTTTACACCATTTAAATCAACTTCCCAGAACGCCACAAAAAGCAATTGTAAAGTACTGGAATAAACAGACAAGTGGGAAACGGCAGGATACTGAAGATGTTCTACGAGCAGTAGCATATGATCCAGATGCAGGAGTAATATTAAAATGTTGTATTGCTAATATTGTACGCAGATCAAGTATAAATCAAAGTTTGAAAGGTATTTTTACAGCTGGTCTTATAAAATCTATAAAATACAGTAGTAAAAAAATATTCAAGATGTTTAAATCTTCATATCATCAAAATACAAGTTAGGAAATAGTTTTCAATGTTTAAACGTTTTATTATTTATAGTAAAAACATACTATTAAATCAAATATCTTCTACTTCTTTAAAATGTTGATTGTAAATATTGTATATATGTAAATATTACAATTTTTTTTATAAAACATTATTATAAATGATTGCACTTATAAAAACTTGTCTTTAGTAGCATTTACTTTTGATGTTAAATGAGTAACTTTACATCAATAGTAAGTGCCACTATGGGCAAATTCTTGTATATTTTTATGTCAATAAAAAAAAAAAAAATAGTATCTAGAGTTTAGGATGGAAACCAATAATGTAAAACATAATATAAATGTAGTAAACATAATTACAGTATTATATAACCTCGAGTTATTTACTACTGAATTATATTGTATTGCTTTAAACTATACTTTATTTCATCCAAATAAGCTCCAACATAGTACTTTGTAAGATTACCTGTTACATAACCTGTAACAAAAAAATGTAACTGTAAAAAAATGATTTAAATGTTCTACTTCATCACTAAAACACTTGAACATATCCTATAATTAATTAATACATAACAAAGTAAATACTTAAAAGCTTACTTCCTGATGTGTTTTGAAACAATTATTTCATTTACGAAGCTAAGCATCTATTCCGAGTATGTAGTTATGTATTAGTTCTCTTAGTTATTACTAATTATAGTTTAATCGGTGAATTCAAAATGATTACAAAAAGCAACATGAACATATTGATATATCGGTAAAAATTTTAAAAGTTATCTTTAAATCTAACAACACATTAGTTTATTAAAACAAAGATTAGATTATTAAAACAAACAGACTAGTTGTGTGTATAGAACAAAGTCCATAAGTTGACTTGACATTTATCACAGCAAGTTGGTGTATGACGCAGATCTTGCCAAAGATATTGAATTTCGTAGTACATTACATTAGGTGAAACTTAATCACTTTTACATTAGTTTATGACTATCCAAACTTTAAATTTGTTTCACTCAGTGGTAATCTTCATCAGTGTCTAAATTTTCTGCTTGGAGTTGTTAGGTTAAGCGGTGACGGTTTTAAAGGCAGGTTTTTTATAGAATCAAACAGTATGTATGATTTGTATTGGGTTTATTTGTTTAATATGTTTGTAAATTTTTATATTGTTCTAGTGTGTTGAAATTTGGTCCTTTATTGATGATGTGTAAGATTTCTAGGTTATGGTAAATGTCTGTGTATTTGTATCCTGTTTGTTTCATGTGATTGTAGAATGCTAAGTTGGTGTTCTGTTTGTCTTCCTCGATTCTTTGTTTGAAGCTGGGACCTGTTTGCCCAATGTAGAATTTATTGAACAGGACACAAATACACATACATTTACCATAACTTAGAAATCTTACATATCTACAAAAAAGGACCACGCCTCAACACACTAAAACAATATGAAATTTACAGACACACAAAATACAAACATATTAAAGAACAAACCCAATACAAATCACACATACTCTTTGATACTATCAAAAACCTGCCTTTAAAACTATCACCTAACAACAGCTCCAAACTGAAGACACTGATGAAGATCGCCATGGAGCGATCGAAAAGTTCTGTCTCAGTAAGTTTCCACAAATTTACAAGATTTAAAGTCCTGATAGTCATAAACTATTGTTAAAGTGATTAAGTTTCACTGAACGTAATGGATTACAAAATTCAAGAGTCTAATATAAAGTTATAATAACTAAATTGGATTGAGAGCTGTTGTTATAAATAAATAACTACATACAAACTCTGTTCCTCGACTCTTTGTTTGAAGCTGCGACCTGTTTGCCCAATGTAGAATAGAATGCAGTTTGTACGGTTTAGTTTGTATATGGCTGATGCTTGTAGTTTATTTTTGTTGTTGGTGTTTTGTTGTATTTTGTATTGTAGTTTGCTATTAGTTTTGTACGCTATTTTGTATCCAGTTTTTTGAAATTTGTGGGCCATTTTATTTGATGTTCTGTTTATGTATGGTATTGTAATGTATTTGTTTTCCCTCCCTGTAGTGTTAATGACCACAGAAGTACCAATGACCATAGAAAACAAACAAAGAACTAGACACCATTATATATAATTATTCTAATTTTCATTCCTGATGATATTGGTACTGTTTACCAACAAAAAGAGTACATATAGGTACTGTTAATCTATGTTGTTTTAATATATATATATATATATATATATATATATATATATATATATATATATATATACATATTGCGAAATGTATATATATATATATATATAAATTTCGCAATATGTTTTCTTGTGTATTAAAAAAGAACGAAGTCAAAATACAAATACAAGAATAATAATTGAATTTACAATTCAAAGCTTTTCGTTGGCTAACAGTACCAACATCATCAGGAATATTAAACAATTCAATCTAATTGTTTAATATTCCTGATGATGTTGGTACTGTTAGCCAACGAAAAGCTTTGAATTGTAAATTCAATTATAATTCTTGTATTTGTATTTTGACTTGGTTCTTTACATATATATATATATATCGGCAGAAAGGTGAACAAAGGCAAAGGAATGTGAGTAATTGTTTGGATCAGGTGTGTGTGGATTGACGTCAATGGGCATGGCTTCATTCCTCTATATATAGGAGCCGAGTTATCTGCGCTCTTCACTCGCTCTTCTACTGTTGTTGGGTTCACCTCGTCAATGCTGGATGAAATTCTAGCGAAACATCGGAACTGCAGAATGAACGGATGTACTCCAGATAGTAACTATTCATCATATTTTTCCATCCGTGAAAGAATACGTATCAGCATATATATATATATATATATATATATATATATATATTCTTGATATTTAACGTTATCCATTGTTTTTCCGTTGCACTGACTTTATGAAGTTAATATATTACTATGTATGTAATTTTATCCACCATTAAGTGCAATAATTTTACCTTGAGTGATGATGAAAGGTGCCTCATCACTCAAGGTAAAATTATTGCACTTAATGGTGGATAAAATTACATACATAGTAATATATTAACTTCATATATATATATATATATATATATATATATATATATATATATATATATATATATATAGTTAATAAATTTAAAATATTTCAAAAACAAGAATACTTTTATTGCATTTATTATTCTAAGCTTTTCGCTGATAAAACAGTACAACATCTTCAGGAAAATAATTATCTAACAAAATATTTTTACAAAAATTAAATCATATGTATTACAAATGTACTTATAAACATATGGTTCTTTTTAGTACATACTATTTAATTTTTGTAAAAATATTTTGTTAGATAATTATTTTCCTGAAGATGCTGGTACTGTTTTATCGGCGAAAAGCTTAGAATAATAAATGCAATAAAAGTATTCTTGTTTTTGAAATTAACTATATTACAAGAAAACATATCATCATATTTAATATATATATATATATATATAGAGAGAGAGAGAGAGAGAGAGAGAGAAAGAAAGAAAGAGAATGTTATTATTATAAGTTAAATGTAAACAATTATTCCACCATAAAGTCCATTCAATTTTTACCTCATGATGAGGCACCTTTCGGTCACTTGACCATTGTCGAATCAGTGTGAAAGATGATTCATCACAAGGTATAATTATAATATAATTAATAGTAATATAGATATGAATTTGTAATCAATGTACAACACAAAAACTGCAAATTTTAATAATCAATGTTATAATAATACAAATATGGATATAAAAGTCATGTTATCCCTTTTGAATTACTCTTTTACCCCCCCCCCCCTCTACTGTACTATCTGTACACACAGCACTTTACTTAGAAATTTATTTGTTTCACTTAATAAATATACCACTGCAAATCAAATCTATGTTACTGATTGCTCTAAACTGTTAGTTGGGATGATTGTACATTACAACTTGGTCAACTATTGATGGCACCAGTTTTTAAAGTTTATATTATTTAACATTTTACTACACTGAAAACGCTATCTTTGGATAACACCTACTTCTGACTGAAACATTGTTTTAAGGCTTTTGTGAAAGAGGTTAATTTGTGCATTTAAGTACCTTTGCACAAAATCTAGAAGTGTTAGTGCTTTTGCTATTCACAAGACCATGTTTTGGAATAACTAAATACTGTATATGCAAAAATTCCATATGTAGCCCCAGATTATGACACATGTGTGAAAATGCCGCAGAACTTGGTAAAATATATGTACTTAGATTGTTTGTTCTGTGAAGCTTAGGTTATAGTTGGGGTAGACATATTGTTGGTTTTTCTAAAGTGAGAGTACCTAGTCAAACCATTGTTGAGTATAACTCCAAGATACTTGATCTAAACCCAGCAGTGAACGTCCTCACCTAACAGTGTGGAGATTATGTGCCCTATATTTGGAAAGCAAGAGTGTTGGGCACTAAGCCATGTTTCCCTTTGCATTTCAGTGGTTCAGCCACGAATCTAATAATCTCAGATGTACAGTACTTGTATTCTATTGTATATTATATGTGGTTTTCATGATTGAGTAGATAATGTAGTGTCATCTGCAAATATTAGGCCTTGTGTGTTATGAATAAATTTAGAAAATGGAAGTAAAGACTGATAAGGGAGGACAGCAAAGCTGGCTAGTATAATCACAAATGGCAAATAAATTTAAAAAATTAGAAAATATTTTACTGAATTATGTTTTAAAACTGTGAAAAAAATTATATAACCTCATTATTTATATTTCTTGATTCCATCTTCATGTGTGCTACTAATTATCACTAAACACTTGTAAATGTTTATAAACTTGCCTATAGTAGCACTTACTTATATTTGTTGAGGACAGCCGTTTGACAATGGGACACATCTCCCGAAACAGCCGTCCTCAACAAATATAAGTAAGTGCTACTATAGGCAAGTTTATAAACATTTACAAGTGTTTAGTGACCTCATTATTAATTTTATAAAAGTTGCTTGTTGTAATCATCTTGAGTTCACTGATTAAACTATAATTAAATGATACTTAATTAAGTGAATACGTGAGGTCTTATTTGCTGATATGTTTTGAAACAATTGTTCCTTTTACGAACCCTTTAGCTGAGTAGAGGTTTTGCTTCGTTAAAGAAACGATTGTTTCTAAACGCGTCAGCAAGTAAGCCCTTATGTATTCACTTAGTTAAGTATCATTTAATTCAGTGTTAATTTTATAATTTTCACAAGTTGAAAATGAAAATTTAAGACTTGTTGGTAAAATAATCCAGCCACCTAAAGTCAAAATTTAATGCAGTGGCCAAACCAAAAATTTCGGGGTACCCCAACCACTGGGGAGTTTGAGCTGGTGTCCTGTAGACTTACCCCTAGACAATTTTGGATATTGAAGTCTTGGAAGAACAGGTTTTAGGTACATTTTAGATTTCTTTAGAATGGAAAGTATAAATAAGATAATGAAATATATATATAAATATAAAAAGTATGGAGGCCCAGCTTATAGAAAATAATAAATGGTGTATTTACTACTTTCCCTTTTTTTGTTTGATATTTCGGGAACTTTTTCAGCCCCCCTTCTCTATATACGCCCTCGGTTTATACTGTCATGCATTTTCTGTCACATTACTACCATTGTTGTGCCTCACAGGCAAGAAGGATCTATGTGTGATTAATTGTATAGTTTAACAACTTTTCTTGTATTTACTTCATGAAAATGTTATTTGAATATATTCTGAATGCAAATAACTAAGGAAAAGATAATTTTATGAGATTATTAATTTTTTATTTACTTATTGAAAACTATAGTCTTACACTCTAGAGATCTTCGCCCAGATTACTAAAAAGGTTATAACATCACTATAATCAACTTACAAACAATTTTTTTTTATTCACGGATCGTAAACACTTAATTTTATATAAAAAAAAACATTTGACACATTAAAAGTTTTGTACTGTATATGGAAACTTAAATTGGATATAATAACTCAATTTTGACAGCAGTCTTTACACAGTGGCTCAGAACATTCCAGGCAACCAGAACATTTCTGTAGACAGCTAACACGTGTAACGTTTCTTTTTATTTTTTGTTGCTGGACAAATTTTACACCTTCTTCTTTGTTTTTTCATGTGTTTGTGTATCATCTATTAGGCAATCAGGTCCTAAAATGCGTCGTATTGTCTGCCGTACATCTCGACTGAGTCTGTAGTTTCCAAGTTGGTCCTGGAGGTGTGGTAAGACCAGACCTTTAGTCTTACAAATGGAAAATGCAAAATAATGTTATGCTGTGATGTTCGTACAGCTCTAGTTGAAGATGTAGCAGCCTATTTATAACGATTTTTTCCATACAAATAGTTTACTTCTGAAGGTTGCAATTCTTCAAAATCATCATCTGCACTTTGTTGAGATTCAGTATCATGATCACTTTACTCAATTACTTCTTCACTCTGTTGCACATTTCCCATATTCTGTTTGATGTCTTCTAAAAATTGTTGATTAGGTACATTGCCTGAATCACTGTCTTCTTCGTCTAACCAGTCCCTGATGGTATCTTCAAAATCACTGTTATATGTTTCCACTCCTTGAGTCTCATCAGTTGAAATTAGTTTCCATTTTACTCCAGAAGATCCATGTTTTCAGTTTATGTAATTAGATACTAAAATGATCCGTAAAAAAAAAACGTGAAACACTTCAAAAGTTTAAAATGTTGTAAATACCGACGTCGTGCCTGTGAGGCACAACCGAAGTTTCAAATTATAAAACTAACACAATGTCCAAAATCGCGCAAACAACGCTAACACCATGTAAAACACTTCTAAATAGAAAGCTACTGAACACCATGACCTTCAAAGAGTAGTGGTTTGAGCCAGTGCCTGTCAAGCACGACGACGGTAGTTAAAGGTTAGAAATAGTGGATAGAGGTGTAATTAACTATCATCGTACTAGATAAACTTAGTAATATTATATATATTTGTTGAATCCATCTTCACGTGAGCTACTAGTTTTCACTAAACACTTGTAAATATTTACAAACTTGCCGATAGTAGCATTTACTTATATTTGTTGAGGACGGTAATTTCGAGAGATATGTCCCACTGTCAACTCAGACTGTAACTGATCTCAAGGTTTATGTAGGTCAGGGTTATTAGAGTAAGTGTGGGATATTATGGTGGTGTAAGTATATTTTGTGAGTATTAGGAGTTATTATATCAAAAAGTGTGTTTGAGTTGCAATGTAATTGTGTATTGAGTATGTGTGTAGGGTGTAGTTTGAAGTTTGTATATTCCGTATTGTTCGGTTGTCGACAATTTACAACGCCACTGGAGTTTACAAACTAACTTGCAGTTCGTGCCCCAGTTTTTACATAGGCCAGACAGGGAGGTCCTTTTACACGTTACCAAGAACATATAAAAGCAGTAACAAACAATAACTACCAATCAATCTTCGCCGATTATCTCAACTCCACAAAACATGACTACATAGACATAACATCTAATCTACAAATTCTTTATAAGCAGCACAAAAATAACCAACGCTACACAACCGATCAATACGAAATATACAGACACTTCAAACTACACCCTACACACATACTTAGTATACAATTACATTACAACTCACACACATCTTTTGACATCATAGCTCCTAATACTCACAAAATACACTCACACCACCATAATATCCCACACTCACTCTAATACCCTAACCTACGTAAACCTTGAGATGAGTTACAGTCTGAGATGATATGGGACACATCTTCCGAAACGGCCGTCTTCAACAAATATAAGTAAGTGCCACTATAGATAAGTTTGTAAATATTTACAAGTGTTTAGTAGTAATATTACTAAGAATAAATACACAAGTTTGTATAAGCATCATGGACGCCAAAATTAACGTAATTTACTCTGTCTCTTTGTGTGTGTGTGCGTATAGAGTAAAAGTACATTGAGTTGTTTAAGCAAAATAATTGTGATCGTATAAATAAAGCTCCGTTGTTAAATTTTGTACATGTGTACTTTAATAATATTGTATTGGCAGTGGCAAATATGTGCTGTTTCCGTGATGCATTTCTTTGTAAAAATTCCTAATAATTTTGTGCGTAAAAGAAGATACAGAGAAATAGTCCTGAAGAAACTGCTTTAATTCTAACAACTTTTAAATGAATTTAGGTGTTTTGCACATTTGTAATGATTTATTTTGTATTTTTGAATGTATACTTCTAATTTTGAAACTTTCTTGATAGTTTTTTGTATGTTCAGAAGAAATATGTGTAGTTGCTGACGTAAGTTTCGAATTGTATTCCTGCGCGCGCATGCGTCTGACCAGTAGGTAGGGGTAGGAGAACCAGAAGTCGGCCATTTTAACTTCCTCACAACTCCTGGGTTTGTTTGGACGGACGCTTTGATTACCGGCAACAAATAACTTAATTTCTTTTGAAAAATGAGAGTCAAAAGCGATTTGGACGAAGATGAACAAGGGTGAGTAAACAACATATTATCATTTTCATCTAGTATTTATTTAATCGTAAGGTGATTACAAAGGAGAAATCCCGCTAAAACAAGGGCGTTTGCCATGCTATGGTTTTAATCATTTTGTTTTATGTAGGAATGTTTTTTGGAACTAATTACTTGTACCACTATTAACTTCATGAGAAGTATTCGTAAAATAAGAAAGTAGTAATCTCAGCCCTTCAAAGTGTGCTAAAAGTTTCGCTTTTCAATTTACTGTCCTTGAATATTAGATTGGTGTATAAATGGCGTCCTTTGGTTTGTATAAATTTAGTGCCATGTGTACAGCCTTAAAGTTAAATGAAAATTTCTAAGCAAAACTTATCAAATATGTTATAGTTTGAAAAAATGAAATGCATAAGTAATAAATTGCGAATTCTATTGGCGATATAGTTTTTGTATTCTCAATATAAAATTAAACAACATTAAGCTAAGCAAGTAGGCTAGGTAGTTATAGATTGTGGTTTTAATTCTTGATTATATTATGTAACTTAGTTGATTTATTAGGAAGGTAGAAGAAGATTAGTTTCCTTCCCTAAACCAAATGTGTTCTGAATAGTTTATTTTTGATATTGGTTACTAAATGTTACTATTTGATATTTGTTATATTTTAGATGTCCATAGTAGAAGGTGTTTGGGCTAAAATGCTGAAGCTCAGCGCCATACGAAATTTGGGGAATTTGTTTAACACTTCCAAATAGGATGATATCCACAAGAATTTTTTTTATATTGGCCTCAGGAAGTTACTTTTTTCCAATTTAAAGTAGCGTAAAAATTCAGCGCTGATATAGAAGTTGTGAATAGGCGCGGAGTGATACAAATGCTTCGTGATGTTACAACTGTATTTCAATGTATAAAATTAAAACCAAATCTAACCTGACTTAACACTTTTTAGGTATATTTTAATATAGGTATACAGTATTATATAAATTTAAAACCAAATCTATCCTAACTGGAGACTTTATAAGTATAATTGGTTGAAATGCAGTAGCTCTGCACCATACGATATTTTGGGAAATTGTTCAAAACCACCAAATTGGACGATATCTACAAGAATTTTTTTTCAGTTGAAGTAGGAAAGTTACTTTTTTTAAAATTTAAAGTAGGGTAATAAATTCAGCGCGGATGTAGAAGTTGTGAATAGGTGCGGAGTGATACTTAACGTGACAGTGCTGCGCATAAGGTTGTACGCATTGTCCGCAGTACGTAACGCAGCCTTACGTGTGTAAATATTTAAGAAACAACTTCTCCAATAAAGATAGATTTGGTTTTAAATTTATACAATACTGTATACCTATATTAAAATATACCTAAAAAGTGTCAAGTCAGGTTAGATTTGGTTTTAATTTTATATATTGAAATACAGTTGTAACATCACGAAGCCTTTGTATCACTCCGCGCCTATTCACAACTTCTACATCCGCGCTGAATTTTTTACGCTACTTTAAATTGAAAAAAAAGTAACTTTCCGAGGTCAATTGAAAAAAAATTCTGTTATTGTTCATTAGCTCGGCACCATACCATATTTTGGGAAATTGTTCAAAACCATCAAATAGGACGATATACAAAAGAATTTTTGGTTAAAATGCTGAAGCTTGGCGCCATACGAAATTTGGGGAATTTGTTTAACACTTCCAAATAGGATGATATCCACAAGAATTTTTTTTAAATTGACCTCGGGAAGTTACTTTTTCCAATTTAAAGTAGCGTTAAATTTTTCAGCGCGGATGTAGAAGTTGTGATAGGAGCGGAGTGATACAAATGCTTCGTGATGTTACAGCTGTATTTCAGTGTATAAAATTTAAACCAAATCTAACCTGACGACACTTTCGGTAATTTTAATATAGGTATACAGTATTGTATAAATTTAAAAACCAAAGTTATCCTAACTGGAGACTTTATAAGTATATTTAAATATATGTATAAAAATTAGGCGAAGTTGTGAATAGGCGCAGAGTTATACAAATGCTTCGTGATTTTACAACTGAATTTCAATGTATAAAATTAAAACCAAATCTAACCTGACTTGACACTTTTTCGGTAAATTTTAATATAGGCATACGGTATTGTATAAATTTAAAACCAAATCTATCCTAACTGGAGAAGTTGTTTCTCAAATATCTACACATATGAGGTTGCGTGACGTACCGCGGACAATTTGTACAACCTTATGCGCAGCACTGTGACGTATAAGTATCACTCCGCGCCTATTCACAGCTTCTACATCCGCGCTGAATTTAGTACCCTACTTTAAATTGAAAAAAAGTAACTTTCCTACTTCAATTTAAAAAAAATTCTTGTGGATATTGTCCAATTTGGTGGTTTTGAACAATATCCCAAAATATCGTATGGTGTCGAGCTACTGCATTTCAACCAAAAATTCAATTGAAATGCAGTAGCTCGGCACCATACGATATTTTGGGAAATTGTTCAAAACCACCAAATTGGACGATATCCACAAGATTTTTTTTTCAATTGAAGTAGGAAAGTTACTTTTTTTTTCAATTTAAAGTAGGGTAATAAATTCAGCGCGGATGTAGAAGTTGTGAATAGGTGCGGAGTGATACTTAACGTCACAATGCTGCGCAAAGGTTGTACGCATTGTCCGCTGTACGTCACGCAACCTTACGTGTGTAAATATTTAAGAAACAACTTCTCCAGTTAGGATAGATTTGGTTTTAAATTTATACAATACTGTATACCTATATTAAAATATACCTAAAAAGTGTCAAGTCAGGTTAGATTTGGTTTTAATTTTATACATTGAAATACAGTTATAACATCACGAAGCATTTGTATCACTCCGCGCCTATTCACAACTTCTACATCAGCGCTGAATTTTTTATTTTACTTTAAATTGAAAAAAAAGTAACTTTCCGAGGTCAATTAACAAAAAATTCTGTTATTGTGCATTAGCTCGGCACCATACCATATTTTGGGAAATTGTTCAAAACCATCAAATAGGACGATATCCAAAAGAATTATTGGTTGAAATGCAGTAGCTCAACACCATACGATATTTTTGGATATTGTTCAAAACCACCAAATTGGACAATATCCACAGGAATTTTTTTTAAATTGAAGTAGGAAAGTTACTTTTTTAAAATTTAAAGTAGGGTACTAAATTCAGCGCGGATGTAGAAGTTATGAATAGGCGCGGAGTGATACGTCACAGTGCTGCGCATAAGGTTGTACGCATTGTCCGCGGTACGTCACGCAACCTCATGTGTGTAGATATTTGAGAAACAACTTCTCCAGTTAGGATAGATTTGGTTTTAAATTTATACAATACTGTATACCTATATTAAAATTTACCGAAAAAGTGTCAAGTCAGGTTAGATTTGGTTTTAATTTTATACATTGAAATACAGTTGTAACATCACAAAGCATTTGTATCACTCCGTGCCTATCACAACTTCTACATCCGTGCTGAAATTTTTACGCCACTTTAAATTTAAAAAAAAAGTAATTTTCCGAGGTCAATTTGAAAAAAAAATTCTTGTGGATATCGTCCTATTTGGTGGTGTTAAACCAGGCGAGCTTCTGCATTTTTGCCAAATTTTTTTTTTTATTGAAGTAGGAAAGTTACTTTTTTTTCAATTTAAAGTAGGGTAATAAATTCAGCGCTGATGTAGAAGTTGTAAATGGGCGCGGAGTGATACTTAAGTCATAGTGCTGCGCATTAGGTTGTACGCATCGACCTCGGTACATCACGCAACCTTACTTGTGTAGATATTTGAGAAACAACTTCTCCAGTTAAAAAAGATTTGGTTTTAAATTTATACAATACTGTATACCTATCTACTTCAATAAAAAAAAATTCTTTTGGATATCGTCCTATTTGACGGTTTCGAACAATTTCCCAAAATATCGTATGGTGCCGAGCTAATGCACAATAACCAACTAAACAATTACCCAAAACATTAACAATTAGTATTTCTTTCATAACTCGGTATAATTTTGTAATTTTCCAACATAGAAGTAAAGTTTGGAATATGCACGCAAGTAATATTTTTCGCACTACGGTACTTATAAATGTACATATAACTGTGCAAATAATTAAAAATAGACAGACTCTTATCTTCAGCTAGTATTACACAATTACCTTCAAAATTTAAAACTTAAAACGGCAAGTATTGAATATATAATAATTTATTTTGTTGTAAAACGTCAAAATGTTGAAGAACGATGTTATTAAAGCACAATAGCAGCTGAAGTTAAGTTACAAATATACAGACTTATAACTTCAATTAATATTACACAACTACCATGTATGTACTACATACACAACTACCATATGTATTAATTTTACTTTTTCTATATTATAAAGTATTATTCCTATGACTTTTGTTATAAATCATTTATTTTAGACAGTGGTTAAAGTTTACAGTGTTTTATTGTATTGCAGTAGATGTTTTCCATATTAAGGTTTCCAATCTCAATGGTAGTTGTGTAATACTATTAGAAGTTATAAGTGTGTATATTTGTAAATTCCGTTCAGCTTCTATTATGCTGTAATAACATCGTTTGTCAACATTTTTAAAAAATATAGAGTATTATTATTGTTTTAACACCTTATTTCAACAATATGAGGTATTTTATTTTTAATATTCGCTGTTTGTTTTAAATTTTGAAGGTAATTGTGTAATTTCAAAGACCAAAATAATAATATAAAAAAGAAAAGTTTTATATGCTAACGAATGTTTTAATTCCCTATCGCACAATATCCCCAGGAAATGAAAATGGTAAAAACATTGGCTTGTGTAACATACGTTCACTGCCAGCAACATTTATAAATATTTGTCTAATCTATGAATCCTATACATAGAATAATAACTTTTGTTATTAGTATAAATTATTAATTATACTTGTATAGCTTATTAAATATATAAATGTAAGAGAGATTATATAATATTTAAATTAAAACTTTTACAGTTTACCTGTTACAGTAAATATTCAATATTTTGGTATGTCAATCTGAATGTTAGTTGTGTAATACTAATTGAAGTTATAAGTCTATATATTTGTAACTTCTAACATCGTTTATCAACATTTTTGAAAGGAAAAGGAAGAACATCTTCAAAGAAAACTTTTTTTTAGGAACGTTACTTTTTTTGAGTTTTAAGTAGGGGAAATTTTTTTTGGCAGAAGCACAAGTTGTGAATAGGCGTGGAGTGATACAAACGTCTGACGTCACGCGAACTACATTTATACCTGTCTTGGGGCTCCGAGAAGAAAACATTTTGCACTAATTTTTATGCTTTGACTAATTATATCGTGTGGAAGTCGTATTTTTTCGTGGTTTTGAACAATATTCCAAAATATCGTAGGTGGCAGAAATTACAAAAATCAACGCTAGCTAACTAAGCTAATGTACATATAACTAATTTTGAAGGTAGTTGTGTAATACTAGCTGAAGATAAGAGTCTGTCTATTTTTAATTATTTGCGTAGTTATATGTACATTAGCTTAGTTATATGTACATTATAAGTACCAAAAATATTACTTGCGTACATATTCCAAACCTTACTTCTATGTTGGCTACATGTTCTTATTTTAGTGGCAAAATCCTATATCTGCAGGTTGTCTGTAATTAGGTGTGTGTAGAATTTAAGTGCAATAATTTCTGTTTTGTGCGTGAAATAGTGTGTGTAAGTGAATTTCGTGCGTGAAATAGTGTCTGTAAGTGATTGTTTGCTCCTCGTATGTAGTTTTGCGGGATTTTAATAAATCTTTGTGTGGGGTGGAGGGTTAGTTAACGTTGATTTTTGCTATTTCTGCCACCTACGATATTTTGGAATATTGTTCAAAACCACGTAAAAAAAACAATATCCACGCAAAATAATTAGTCAAAGCATAAAAATTAGTGCAAAATGTTTTCTTCTCGGAGCCCCAAGATAGGTATAAATGTAGTTCGCATGACGTCAGACGTTTGTATCACTCCGCGCCTTTCACAACTTGTGCTTCCGCCAAAAAAAATTTCCCCTACTTTAAACTCAAAAAAGTACTTTTCCTCAAAAAAAAAAATTTTTTTGTGTGGATATCTTACCTTTTTGTGCTTTTGAAAAATAATCCAAAATATCTTATGGGGCCGGTCTAATAAAAAATTACCAAAACATGTTTTGTTACATAAAGTTTAGAATGCTAAAACACTAAATACAGTTGTAACACCACAAAGCATTTGTATCACTCCGCGCCCATTCACAACTTCTACATCAGCGCTGAATTTTTTACTCTACTTTAAATTGAAAAATGTAACTTTCCGAGGTCAATAAAAAAAAATTCTTGTGGATATCGTCCTATTTGGTGGTGTTAAAGGTCTTCTGGCGCTCTAACCCCTACCTATTGGTCAGACGCATGTGTGCGCAAGAATACAATTCGAACCTCACGTCAGCAACTATTCATATTTCTTCTGAAAATACAAAAAACTATCAAGAAAGTTTCAAAATTAGAAGTATACATTCAAAAATACAAAATAAATCATTACAAATGCGCAAAACACTATATATATATATATATATATATATATATATATATATATATATATATATATATATTTATTGAAATATACCTATGAAGTATCCAGTCAGGATAGATATGGTTCCAATTGTATAAATGTAACTATTTAGGTAATGTATAAAATTAAAACCAAATCCAACCTGACTAAACAATTTTTAGGTATATTTTAATATAGGTATGTACTAATGTATAAATTTAAAACCAAATCTAACCTAACCGGACACTTATAAGTATATTTAAATATGTGTATACCAATTAAGCCAAAACGTCGTTTCTCAAATATCTACTCACGTAAAGTTGCGTGACGTACCCCGGCCGATGCGTACAACCATGCGCAGCACTGTGACGTCATGAAACATTTGAATCACTCCACGCCCATTCACAATTTATACCTCAGCACTAAATTTTATACCCTACTTTAAATTGAATAAAAAGATTGAAAATTCTTGTGTATATTGTCCTATTTACTGGTTTTGAACAATTTCCAAAACATCGTAGGTGGCCGAAATAGCAAAACATCAACGTTACCTAACCCTCCGCCACACAAATATTTATTAAAATTGCCCCCCTTTAGCTGCAAAACTACTTACCAGGCCCAAACAATCTTTTACAGACTATTTCACGCACAAATCAAATTATTGAACTTCAAATCTATACACACCTCATTCCACATTACCAGCAGATATAGGATGCTGCCGCTAAAATAAGGTGTAGCCAACCTTGTAAAGTAATATTTTTCACACTATGATACTTATAATTGTACATATAATCACGCCAATAATTAAAAATAGATGAACTTTTATCTTCAGTTAGTATTACACAACTACAATTGAAAACATAAACAGAGAGAAATAAAAACATAATACTTCATATTAAAATAATTTGATAAGAGAATAGTAATTCTTTACTAAAATGTTGACAGAAGATGTTATTACAGCACAATAGCAGCTGAAGAGAAGTTACAAATATACAGACTTATAACTTCAATTAGTATTATACAACTACCATTGAGATTGGAAACCTTAATACGGAAAAACCTCTATTGCAATACAATAGAAGACTTTAACCTTTAACCACGATATAAAATAAATGATTTATAAAAAAAAGTCATAGGAATAATACTTTATAATGTAGAAAAAAAAGAAATGATACATAAATACTAGCGATATATAAAAAAATGAATGTGAATCGAAGCTTGGATATATTTAAAATTAATGTAACATATCGATATATCAGATCATAAACATAGGGGGTCTTGTAAATATCATGTCGCAATAACTAGAACATCAGACTGCCAGCATCATGTCAGCATTATTTATGGTATTTATAAAAGCGTATTATCTCTTAGGGTGAACTCCGTTCTTGTTATTGGAGCCAGGGAAATATTTAAGCAAATTTTATAGAAAACCAATTTTTTGTTGTTAGTTTGCTTAGCCAAGCAAAAGACAATATATCAACGGCGTTGACCAAAATATTTGTAAAAAATAAAAATAAGCGTTTTCCATTTTTTTGCAAATGCCAAGGGTTAAAGAAGTTTTATAGAAAACAATTTTTTAAAATATGAATTTGCTTAAACAACCAAAAGATAATTTATCAGTGTATTTACTTGTCACTCTAAACTAAACAAGAAACAAATTATTATGTATTAACACACTTGTTAAAACTCTAATTTGATGTAGTCTCAATGGTAGTTGTGTAATACTAATTGAAGTTATAAATCTGTATATTTGTAACTTCTATTGTTCTGTAATAACATCGTTTGTCAACATTTTATGAACAATATAAAGTATTACTATTCTCTTACCAACTTATTTCAACAATATGAAGTATTATGTTTTCAATACTCGCTGCTGTTTATATGTTTTCATTTTGAAGGTAGTTGTGTAATACTAACTGAAGATAAAAGTGCGTGAAATAGTGTCTGTGAGCGATTGTTTCGTGCATGAAATATTGTCTGTAAGTGATTGTTTGGTCCTTGTAAGTAGTTTTATGGCTAAAAATACGGTCGCGCCTGATTTTAATAAATCTTTGTGTGTGGTGGAGGGTTGGGTAAATAAAGTTGATGGTTTGGTAGTTTGGCCACCTACGATATTTTGGAAAATTGTTCGAAACCACCAAAAAGGGCGATATCCACAAGAAATAATTTTTCAAAGCATAAAAATGAGTGAAAATGTTTTTTCTCGGAGCCACAAGCAAGGAGTGAGTGTTGAGTTGGCGTGACATCACCCTGCACCCATTCACAACTTATGCCTCTGCTGGGAATTTTTTATCCTACTTTAAATTAAAATAAAGTAACTTTCCTCCAAGCAAAAAAAAAATAAATTCTTGTGGATATCGTCCTCTTTTGGAGGTTTTGAAAAATTCTCCAAAATATTGTAGTTATCCGCGCTTGCAAATAACTACCAATATTTTCTGTTTTTTGTGTGGATTAGGGTTTTTTGAGTAATTTTGCGACTTATCGCCTAAGAGATCTGTGAACAAGTATTATAATTCTAAAAGGTTTTTGTGCCTGGTGAAATGTACTGTGGTGTTAATAGTGCTTCGTTGGTTGATTTTTTTTTTGAAATTGGTAGTTTTTAGGAGTTGACATCAAATTTAATTATAATTCGAGTGACATTGGGAATTGTTATGTAAAAAAAATGAAGCCAGAACATTGAAATTTATAACGTTTCACATTGGCTGGGAAGAGGGAGATTCCTATTTTTCAAAATTTTACATTTTTGGAGCGAGAATTTTTATTATTTTTTGTAACCCGGATTACTCTCTCTGTCGCTTGGTATAATTTTTGTCGCTAAATTCGAACACTTGGGAACGGGAAATAAATACTCATTATTGTAATTAAAACAAACACATTAGTTCGTAAAAGAATCAGTCTGGTTTAGGCGATTATGTTGCTTTCCTCAGTGCTTGGTTACTATATGTTTTCGCTAATAATAGTCTGATTAATTTATGAACCAGTGTGTTTGTTTCTATTAAACTATTGTATAATGATATTTAGAGTTGACTATTTTAATTTTTACTGTTGTGAATAGTTTTCGCTAGCTAAGGTGTACTTAAATTGATGAGATATACTATGGCTGTCTTTCCACAGAGTGATGCATGTGCTAAGTGATGTTACATCATCTATTCTTTTAGTTAGAAGTGAAAGATATGTAAATGTTTGCAATATTTTTTGTTTTGTACGTGGAATAATAGCTGTGAGTTATGTTTCGTTGTTATGAGTAATTTTGCAACTTATTGCAAAAAAATAATACATATGTGAGAGTTTAATTATTATGACATTATGTGGTACTTATAGTGCTTTGTTAAAGTTGATGTTTTCCTTTGTTGAATTTGTAACTTTTTGACGGGCAAAAGCCAGTATAATTTAGATAGTGTATCAAATAGCTTTAGGAGATATTTATGAATGTTCTCATACACATTTCTAAATGGGCCTTAAATCCAACTTTTGGTAATTATTAAAAATTAGCGACTACCACTCCAATCGGCAAAATTTTTTTCTCTAATCAATTTGACGTTGCTGAACACGAATCCTGAAGATTTTTTTACTGCAAACACATATTTACATTAATCATTAAAATAACCTAACCTGACTTGACTTCAATGCTAACCTTCTGATCGACGAATTTTATTTGTGCTGATAAGATTTGTCCTTGCTGATCACGAATCTGTTGTTATTTTTAACGACAAACACGTATTAAACTAAAAGAACCCAGGTCAGGGTAGGTTAGGTTATTATTTTAAAAAAAAATGTATTTGCAGTAAAAAAACTTTATATTCGTATTCAGCAAAGTCAATTTGATCAGGGAAAAAAGTTGCCGATAGGAGCAAATAGTCCCTGATAGTAAAATAATAACCTGATTTTTCACCAAAATTACAACTAGACCTATCCTGACTACACTTTATAGGTATGTTTAAATATACTTAGTACGATGCACTGTTGAAATTGTGTGCAAATCTGATAAAAAATAATTTCATGTATAAAAATAAATTTTTTTTTTATGTAGTCCCAGGACACGTTTTTTATTGACTTTATACCCTTTGCATATACAGGCGATAGTCAAACTCCCACATTCAACCTTCTAAGCTACAATTGAGTTGTTATTAATAGCGTTTACGTAACACGATTTTAAAGTGCATTTGGTTAATTCGCTCCTTTAAATAGAGTCTCAGCAGCTAGGTATCTCTTTTGGATGGATTTTGGTTATTAATTGGTTAAGCCTAACATCGAATGGGGATGAAGGTTTGATAATTATTTTAACATAAGTGTTGAAACTAAAAACGTAGATTGATCGACCATCTAGATATGAGTGAACAAATAACTATATATATGTCCTAAGGCTATATTGATAATTTTTTTGTATGCTGGGAAGTTATTTTTTTATCACATTTTAGTCGAGGTCTGCTTCATGAGAGTAGCCAATTACTTTTTGCTTTTGCATAGTAATATTCATAGGTATATTATGTAAAATTAAAACATTTTGTCAATGTGACGTCACCTAGCACATTGTTTTACTTTGCAGAAGTAGACAGTACTTCTTGCTGCAGACTATATTCAAAACGAAAGTAATTTTTTTTTTCACTTTATTGCAATGGAAGGTAATTTCTTTATCAAATGTTAGTAGGGTCTGCTTTCTATGTGCAGTACAGGGTGTCTAGTGACAGGGAAAACCTGGAAAAGTCAGGGAATTTTAAGATTCTGGAAAAGTCAGGGAAAATTTTAAAAAATCGGGAAAATATTTATTATGATGAGAAACAAAACTAGGGTGGCCATTGCTTTCGAATATTTGGTATTGTAAGCCAGCGGTTTAGGGGCAGGGCAGTCAGGAAATAACACTTCTTTATTTAGATGCCCATTATTTATTTGATAAGCCCAATGCTATGACTTCAGGACTTATGTCAATAAATATTAAACGTGTCGAGGTGGTTCAGCTGGGAGGTTTTAGCCTGGACCGTGGCCTTGGGGTGCGCAGTGGTTCTGTTATCATATGGACAGGTGGGGATAACAGATAACTCAGTCTGTTTCTGACCACACAGAACGCTGTGTAAACATTCGTAGCCAGCTATTTGTCTAGACTCGTGATAGTATGTGTTTTATTTGACGGTGATTATTTGTACACTGTTTATTTCAACATGGAAGGTTCCAGTTTTCATTGCCGTAGCGGGTAAGCGCGTCATGCAGATGTCGTCATTACCTCCCCTCCTTCCTTAGGATAAATATAAACTAAAAGATGAAGTGACTGAAGCAGAGATTATATGGTGCGTAAATTTAGTAATGCAACACTTCTTTACGCAATGCAGAAGGTAGTGTGTGCCTCTTTCTAAGGATGTTCCCTGATAGCACCATTGCACAGAACATGAGATTGGGGAAAGATAAAATTTCCTATAGTGTTGTATTCGGTTTATCAAATTATATTAAATACCTGTTACTGATATCATTAAATTCAAATTCTAACTATGTAATTGGCTTTGATGTAAGTTTAAACAAAATATCACAAAGAGCCCAAATGGATTTGAGTGTTAGGTATTGGGATGCAGAGACGGATGAAGTGAAAGCTCGATATTTTGGTTCCTTACAGACACAAAAGCAAAAGAGTTACTCAATTCGTTCTTCAAAGTCTGGATTTATCCAAGATCCTTCAGATATCAATGGATGGGCCCAATGTAAACTGGGCTTTCTATAGACATCTAAAAGAGGAAAAGTCAGGGAAAACTCAGGGAATTTCTTCAAGCTATTTTACTAGACACCATGGAAAAGTCAGGGAAAACTCAGGGAATTTCTTTCAAGCTATTTTACTAGACACCCTGCAGAAGCAACTGATAGCGAGCTGTACCACTTATCTTTGGTGGGTTGATGTTACTTGATCTCTATTTTTAACTAGCATTTTACTCTGTTCTATTTGGTTAATTTTTGTTCATTTATTATCCCCCAAATTGTTTAAAAACAATTAAAAAAGCTATATCTTTCATTTTGTGCTTGGAATAGTATGTATGTGTTTGTTTGACGTCAGCTGGCAAAAGATATTACTCCGCGGAAGCAGACGTAGTTTGATGGAAGGTTTTTTACACATGTGATTAGTTCACTAATGTTTTAATGTTAACACTTGTGCACAAGTAAACTTCTCCATGGTTGGACACAAAATGCAAGAAGAAAAGAAATACAAGCTGTATCAACAATCAGAATATTTCCAAAATCAAAACGAGGTCAAACATTGTTGCCACCTGATGAATGGAAATATACCGGTAGCTAAAAAACCGTCGTTTCTTTTAAACCATCCTTTTTATACCTATGAAGCATCCAATCAAGATGGATTTGGTTGTAAGAAATTGGTTTTCAATTTATATATTGAAATTGTTTTTATAATTTTATTTTTTTGTCTTCCTGATGACTTTCTGTATCACTTCCAAACTTTCATTCACCTCCAAAAAATTAGAAATTTTGGAAGATAGCAATTTATTCCTTTCATGGTACACATAAGATGTTTACTAATAATCCAACATTTTGGTTTTATTATTTTGACGTAGTAACTTACAAAATGCCTCAAAATGTAATTAAACCTTCTATTGACTCGAAACAAATCTAAAATTTTGGGAAAAAAATCAAGATTTACCAAAGTATTTTTAGCACTACCTTTTACAGGGCATACAAACTTTATAGAATTATAAAACACCTATCTTATTCTTTTGCGGTATAAGTAGCAAAGGACAAAGAAAAATACTTGCAACTATTTCATGCACAAAACAGAAAATATTGCATTGAAAATTTACAAACGTTTTAATTACTACTTTGGCCTGAAAAGGATAGAATTTACTGTGGAAAACAGTGTGAAATTGATGTCTTCGAGATGATTTTTTCCTAATTTTTTGGGAGCCGACTGCAAGTTTAATTACATTTTAAGGTATTTTGCTAGTTACTATATAAAAAAAAAATTGAGCCAAAAAGTCGATTTAGTAACGTTTTAGGTGCGCGGGGTGGATTGCTATTTTCAAAATTTTATATTTTTGGGGCGTGAGCTGGAGTTTTTTTATAGTTATTCTCAGGTTCCTGAAGACTTTCTGCATTGTCTGCTATATATATTTTTTTATTAAAATCGATTACGTGGGTTCAGGAAATAATTACTTGAAAATAGGAATAAAATTTCAATGTCTCTTCATTATGCATTATTAATGTAATAACAGAGTCTAGTTATCCTAAACATTTTATTTGGGCAGATTATTATTAATCTATGTTGAAAATACATGTTGAAATTTACATATTATATTACTTAAAGTACTATTGAATATTTAGCTTAATCGTTGGTAGTAACATTTTCTGAAACTGAGTACTGTATTTTTATACACATCTGTTTGATTGTCTTCAGTATTTATGTGTTTCTAATATTTATAACTTTTTCACAAGTATCTAGAATGAACAAAGCATACTAATGCATAGTAATAACTTTATAAGATTTACCTTATTTGTTAAATCCCTTCTATTAGCCCACACTCTGCTGATACATATTTTGTACAAATTTTCAATCATTAATAAAATATGTTTTTATTTATACAATCAAGTTCAAATACAATCAAGTTCTTTTAACCTATATTGGATGACAATTTATGTTGATAAAGTTTTTTCGAATATTGAATTGTTAAATTATAAAAATTTGGGGGACTATTGGAATTCGAACAATGAATCTTCATGTACAAAGTACTGTATTGCGCTTTGGCACCACGCCAACTTCACAGTACCAAGAAATCTATTTAATAATAATACTAAGACCTGTATGAATTTTTCCCCCATCTGGTTGTCGTTGAAACTTCCATTGTACAAGTTTAAACTGTTGCCATGGGTATACCACAGAATATCGTAAATAGTGTTGTAAGTTTAAAAATGAACAAAAGGAATAAAATGAACAAACTTTAAATAAGCAAACCATGCTAAATTGTCTTGACCTCGATAGGAATTTCCTTTTAAAAAAATAAAATTTTTATATTACTTGATAATTTGTAAAGTTTTAATCTAGTACAATAAACTAATCATTTTTAAAGCGCAATCCCTTTAAAATATTACTACACACAAAATACAGTAAAATCCACTTGATACGCTCTCGTTTAAAACTATATTTCCTGCTTACAACTTTTTCTCAAACCCTAAAACTTGGCATAAAAACACTTATTTTCACGGATAATATGCTATGAATTCTTCATAATTCTTTTTTTTTTTTTACAACGATTTTTTCGACTACTATCGGAAATTTAACCTCGTAGCAATAAATTACAAGTTAAAAAGGTTTATAGTATTATGCAGTTCAGTAGTTACGGTATTTTAGAACACATTCAATGGATATGAAAATTACGTTAATTACGGAACGGAATACAATAGCAAAATGGATAGATGTTTGATAAAGGCTGTTTATAATGATTCACCAGGATATTTACATTAGTGATAATAGTGATAAGAGAGCTACGTGTTTACACAATAAAGGATAACATCAGCACTTTTCTATTTGCTTGGATTGCCCTTGATTTGCTTGATTGATTTGTTTGTTCACCACAGTAGAATACTACGTAGATTTTCTGTATTAGTGTGCCCAAATCCAGGTGGTTCAGAAAAACTGAATTGTTGGTTAGGTAGAAAGTTGGAATCACCGCCATGTTTCAAGAACATTCTCTCTTTTCAGTGTGATTACGCTGCACAGCGCCGTGCATGGATGAAGGAGAACAAATTGTTTTATGGGTAAAACAGCTCAATAAGATTTTTCAAAGAAATAATCAAAAGATTATTCTACATTTTGATAATATAATTTTTTTCTACTCCTGAATGGTATAAACAAGATTTTAAAAAAACCTTGGATTAAGGAATAATAAAAGTCGTAAAGCGGTATTACCGTAAGCGACTAATGCGAAGATACTTATGTGCTATGGAACAAGTTGAAATTATCGTTCTTGCTTTGCCATAGAACGAAATCCGTCTTTAGGTCATTAAAAACTGTTTCATATAAGCGGGTGTCAAATTGTCTCTGTATGAACTGCCATTGGAATGTACTGGCAATAAAGATGAACGAGGAAGTCATATTTGATTATCTTTCCGGCTACGTATCTGTCAACGATAATATCACGACGTGAGGTACAAACTGTACAGGAAATTGTGAAAAACGTTGCTTCAATAGCTTCCACTACAAATGAGGATGATGATAATGAAAAAGACGAGCTTCTGCCGCCAGGAACCCCTGCTGCAGTATTTAGCACACTGGCTGATGTGAGACGTTATATTATCGGCGTGCCCGGGATTGCGGAACACTATCGAAATATTAATCAATTAAAAACATTGATTATAAATTATCCGCTAAAATAATTAAAACAAAATTAGATCAAATTTTATTTCAAGAAAATATAAACACTAGAAAAATATCCACTCTACAGTAGTAATATAATCATGTACAGTAGGGGGTGGACCGATAATATATCTTAAGACTGTGTAAAAGGCGATTTTTTCAACAAAACCCAAGTATAAAGTAAAAACACGGTGCTTACCGGTTCACTTCCGACCCACTAGAAGTTATGGGAAAATTTTGAAAGTCATATATTAATGTCTTTTGATTGCGAAAATGCCTCAAACTTAACATTTTGTATTTGGCCATAAAGAAAATGAATTGGGCATTCAAGAAATATTTACATTAATAGTCAGGCAAAGGAGATCAGCCAGGCTTCGAAAATGTGTTTATATTAATATTAGTATCCAACTTCCTCCACAGTCTATTGTATCATTCACAGGGTTGTTGCGCACCTGGAAAACATGGAAAACCGGGAAAAGTCAGGGAATTTTTTTTGTACCTGGAAAACCTGGAAAAGTCAAGGAATTTAATAATATTGCATGGAATTTTTTTTTCTCAAAGAAAATTTTTTTTGAATAACTAAAAATCTTTTGAATTATTATTCAAAATAAACTTTTAAATAATATCTTACTTTTAAAAAATCTACACGAGCGCCATCTGTATAATTCGTGAGGAATGTGTAAGCAAAATTGTTCTAACTCGGTGCTAACCTAAACTGATTCGAGAGGCCAATTGAATCGTTCATCCGTTTTGTGTGTCCCAAGTTATTCAAATGTAAAGAGAAATGAAAAAATATTAATCGACAACTGCAAGTAAGTATGTAAAGATATTCGATAATTGAAATAATTAGACAAATCATGCCTCCATTTACGTCGTTCGAGAACACGAAACCGACGACTTTTTTTGAATCAACGACTTTGTTTACATTTCGGTTCTCCGAAAATGTTTTGTTTTGTTTTGATTTCAAGACCAAGTTTTTTTCTGAATATAATGTGTATTCTTTGAACAAATAAATTTCGTACGGTTTTTTATTGCAACATGAAAAGTCTTATTCATTTTATTTTTAACACGCGTTGATTTTTAACTATTTTTAATTTTTAACCCTAGAATACTAATCATGAGTAAATTTTACGCTTAGCCTCATAAAACCGGTTATTTCTCCCTTCCACTTTGTACATTCCTGCCGGACGTCTAGCAGTGCTTTGTTCAATCATTCTGAGTTATAACTGCATTGTGGGAAGTTGATAATATTGCGTATCTTGCCAACTATATTTGTTTTTCGGTAAGTCACCGCGCTTATTTTACGCATGTTTAGTATTAACTGGTAAAATCACGTGAGTATTATTTACGCATGTTTCGTATTAATAGGTAAATTCATATGAGTAATATTTACGCATATTTAGTGCAGGAAAGGTGTTTGTTTGCTAAATGTCTGCATGTTTATTTATTGAATATATTGATATATATTTTATTTGAATATATTTAGAATAATGACTTTTTGCGATCCCCACGTTATTAGCGACAGCAAAAACATTGCCATGCGCCGTTTATCGTCATACATTCAAAATTTGATGTCAAGTGGATGGATAAGTGGAATTTCATGTGACAAGGTAGAACGAGAATTCGCAGCCCTTTGTAATAAGCCAGGGATGGACGAAATCTTACGAGATTACTCAAGAGACGAAAGACTGGATGAGTTTTGGATGCGCTTGTTGTTAAAGTACAACTGCTCTCTCGATCTTAAAAAATTTCTCAGGTTGACACTTGTCTTTTCGCACGGCCAAGGAGATATCGAGCGTGGATTTTCTGTAAATAAGGAGTGCCTCGTCGATAACATGTCGGAGAAATCGTTGGTGGCCCAACGTCATGTTTGGGAAGGAGTTCAGAACCAAGGAGGAATTGACCAAATTCAAATAACAAAAAGTATGATTCAGTACGTGAGAAATGCCCGTGGCCGTTACAGAGATGAACTTCAAGAAATTAAAAAAGAAGATGACGATAACAAGAAAAAAGAGTTGTTAAAAAGAAAAGCGAAAGAAAAACTTTCCGAATTGAACGAGAAAAGAAGACGAATCTCAAGTGAAGAGGCAGCCCTCGAAGACGAAATTCGCAAAACGATGAGTGTTCTGAATAATTAATTTTACTTGCAATATTATTAACTAATGATTATTACTATTCAAACTGTGATTCTAAAAGTCATTATATTGTAACTTTAATATATGTGATTTGAAAATGATTGTATTGTTTATACAACGTATTGTTTATAAAAATTTTATATATTTAATGCTGTAAATTATAATAAATATGCCTAAAAAGTCATTATAATAAATGTTTATATCATTTACGATAACCTGGAAAAATAACAATTTTTGGTCTGGAAAACCTGGAAAAGTCAGGGAATTTAAAAATTTTCCAAGCGCAACAACCCTGCATTCAGTTCACTAATGTTTTACAGATTAATGTATTAAACCCGCTACACACGTCCCGACCGTACCACCCAACACGACTGAACTCCCCGACCATCTCTGTTGGGTTGAGCTCTACACATGTTCCGACCATGACTACCGTTATTAGCCAACATGTTCTCGTGAAGTGAAGTTGTGATCTCCAAGTGCTCTGGATTTGTTTGCCAATGGCACCACATTTATCAAAAAAAGCAACAAATTGTTTTAGCTCTAGTTGTTATGGTTATTGGTGATGAAAAGAAGGAGAAAAAGATAAGTTTATGGGCGAAAAAGTGGTTAATGGAGCGGAAAATAATTTGCCACATGAACCTACTTCAGGAACTTGAAGGAAATGAAATCCGAAATTATTTAAGAATGGATGAGGATTATTTCCTACAGTTGCTAGCTAAAGTAACCTTTCATTGAAAGAACAAATACTGTCATGAGGGAAAGCGTAAGTGCTGAAGAACGGCTTGTTGTGACACTCCGATATTTAGCAACTGGGAGGTCGTTGGAAGATCTCGTTGAAGATCGTTGAACACTTCTCATGTTTTCCAGTTTCTTTTTCAACGTTCCCAATGTTGCATCTAGGTACACTGTTTGGAAAATGCCCAGAAGGGAATTATATGCCTCATTTTTCCGATCCCTGTTCGAATAAGTGTCACACTGGACATCCCACAAACAGCGGTAAGTTTTTAAGTTCTCCAGTAACGCTTCGATCATAGTTTTCTCATCCGCCGGAACTTGAGACATTTTTGGTACTTCAGACACAATCAACACTGAGTGACTACCTAAAGTTAACTGATTCGTCGTGTCGGTTGGCCAACAACGCTACACACGTGACAACCCGACAGGTTTCTAGGGCGGGGGAGTCGGCTGTCGGGATATCACGTTGACCCAACCAGATCGGTTGGCCCGACTGTCAGGTACAACCTTTTCTGTCGGCCGACAAGCCTACGCACTGACCAACCGTCGGGTGGTTTTGTCGGGACGTGTGTAGCGGGTTTTACCCAACTTCATCAGTTGGGTTTGAATGTCCTTATGAGTTGTTTATATGTCTGACTGAAGGTCAATGGGCCATAAATATCTATACTGTAGGTTTAGCCAGTGTCTGACACCCTTTAAAAGCACAAATGTATATTCTTGTAGTGATATCAGAAAATAAACTCGCTTGAAGCAAACAAATCAATCAAACAATAACAACACCAAGTAGTCCAGGATCTGAGATTGAGCATGCACTGAAAGCCTAATTCAATTTTATTTCGGATTATTGTTCTGGGCACTTCGGTGATGGTGATTGTAAAAACGTATGTCGTCGCCCCCTTCCCCTTCAGTGGTCGACATACCAGGGGGAAACATCGCCGAGGACGCGTTGTACTGGAACCGTTGTATCTGTTTAGCTATAAAAGATAAGTTTAACCAAAAAAATGTTTTTAAACTCACAAAAGTATGGGCTTTAAAAATGCCATTACCACTGAATACCTATCTCTAATACCTTTTTAGTTTAAAATGTTTTTTCTAAAATTTTGTGGTTTTACAATAGTTTTATTTCAGTAATAACTCTAAAAAACTAATTGTTTTTATTAATTACACTTTTGTCAGGGCTAATAATTGGAAATACATATTTTTATAATAAAAATACTGTATAACAACTGTCAAAACTATTGTAGAAGCAATATTACTACTGGACAGAAGCAAGTAAAAGTCATGCACATTGTCATACTACTCTAGATATCTAAAGGGGGTTGAACATGCACTGATAGCCTAACTCAATTTTATTTCAAATTATTGTTCTGTGAACTTGTGTGATAGTAAAAACGTGTGTCGATGCCCCCTCACGTGCCCTATTTCCATGTAATCCGAGAGGGGTTTCTCGGTCCCATTCACCTCGAATTATCAAAACTATTGTAATGAAAAATACTTTTTTTTCTGAAGCACTATTTAAATTGTCAATGGCCATATAATGGGAGTAATTGTAATTATATTTCATTAATAAATGTATGATAGTTTTAATATAATATTTGTCATTAATTTAGATGGCTTAATCTGGCTGTAGTAATCTTGACAGAAAGATAATTGCATTTGATAAGTTATCAGTAGTGATTGAATTCCAACAGGAATGTATCCTCATTAATTTAATCTGTTGCCCAAGTTTAATTAGAGCTAAAATAATTGCAAAATGTAGTTTTTTTATTGTAAAAACCCTGGATTCTAGAATTTTTTAGCAAGTTTTTTTTTTTAACAAATAGCATTTTTAGAAGTCCGATACACTTGTAAATGTCATAATATTAATTATATTAGACATTATTAAAATGGTTTTCCCTATAATTTGTGTTGAAAATTAGGATTGTTTTATAATTTATTTTAAAAAACGTTTTAGGATCATGTTGTGTCAAATTGTCAATCGTCATTTTACCTAACCATTTGAGATTTTATTAAAATTTTGTTACTATTTATGTTCAATTTAGACTAAGAAAAGTACTCAATTAAAAAATATCAATCGACCTGTGTATGAAATTCACAACTGCTTCTAGCATCTTCATAATCAAGCTAGAAAAATGAGAGATTGTTAATCATTTTTCAAGGTTTTTCCAAAAATGTGTAGCACTATGGAGGTGGGGTATAATAATTTGTTTAAACCCATTTCAAAACAAAAAAATAGTACTATGGTGGTTAATTTATAGTATAATTTTCATAATGTGTTTTCACAAAAAAATGCATTTGAAAGCATTGGAATTGCCCTGTAATAATGATTTATGGGTTGTAAAGCGGTGATAGTAATTTTGAATTGTAAAAATGATTGTGTGAAATAATAGACTTTACAAGAGAATGTCTATTACATCAGATATCTTAATTTTTAGATTAATATTTGGAAGCTAAATTGAATTTTTAAAAGTTTCAGGCGTTGCAATATCCAAATAGGAACCTTGTTCAGTCAAAAATTGTGGCTAGATAAAATTTTGTATTAATTTACATTTAAATTGTAGCAAAAAAATGTTTGTTATAATTGGGCTATAATTTGAACACTTGATTCTTGATATTATAATACCCTGTTCAAAACGTTGTTATTAAAAAAGAAAAAAAATGGTTCTTATTTGACAATTGTAAATTGAGAAATTAGAGATACATGAACAAAAAATATGCTAATAATCAGTAACTTGCAGCATTCTTTTTAGTCTCTTCAGTAGGATACATGAACAAAAAATATGCTAATAATCAGTAACTTGCAGCATTCTTTTTAGTCTCTTCAGTAGATTCTACTAGTTCGTGTTCTCGCATTGAAATAATTAAATGTGCAACAAGTAAATACTTATAACTATATGAAGCAACTGTGGCGTAATGTTTATTTTTAAATAAATAAAACCTCTAAACCACAAATAACATTTTATTTAAACCTTTTGTACATTTCGATTGCCCAGCAATCATCTTCAGAGGTATTTAAAAAATACAACTAACTTTAAACAACATAATACAACAAATATATAGGCTTAAACCGGCAACTACTTCGCCACGCCCCTTATTTAAAAAACTAGTACGACCAATCACGTTGCAGTAAATTCCCCCTCTACAACTTGGTCCGGTCTTCCCCCTCTCGTGGTGAAGAGTTACCGTTACAACTATTTCAATTTTACTAAAAAACAATAATATTCCTTATTAACAAAGTTATAACTATCGTAACTCTTCACCACGAGAGGGGGAAGACCGGACCAAGTTGTAGAGGGGGAATTTACTGCAACGTGATTGGTCGTACTAGTTTTTTAAATAAGGGGCGTGGCGAAGTAGTTGTCGGTTTAAGCCTATATATTTGTTGTATTATGTTGTTTAAAGTTAGTTGTATTTTTTAAATACCTCTGAAGATGATTGCTGGGCAATCAAAATGTACATAAGGTTTAAATAAAATGTTATTTGTGGTTTAGAGTTTTATTTATTTAAAAATAAGTAAATACTTGTTCAGAGAGGTCCTACTTCAGGTATAAGATTCTGGCTATGTAAGGCCACTATTTCTGTTTATTCTCACTGCCAGGAAATATGTCCTTTCTGTAGCCGTGCCTAATTTCATCTACATTTATCCTTCTTACTTATGTCAAGCACTTCTTCATGAGCTCTATAACAGTAAATCTACTATAGATTCATGTCACTGCATAGAAACCTCCCATATACACCAGAGGTCTTTTCACCCAGAAGTTGATTCCAGTAACTTTCAGCAAGATAGAAGAGAAAAAAGTAAATCAATTTAAGGGAAGGATCGCGACTCTTAAGGTATCCTAGAAAGGAAGAAATCTGTATATGAATAAATCTACTACAGTTACACGCAGCCTTGGATATGACCCCCTCCCTCATCCTGAACCACAGATCTTTTCACCAGTACTTTGTTACATTTACTACAGCAAATCAAAAGAGAAAGAAGTATGTCAATTTAAGTTAACAGAAGTTCTGATTATTGAGGGATCCTAGAAAGGAACAAGTCTGTATAAAAGTAAATGTATTTCAGGGCACACATAACCCTGCATATGATCTTCCCTTATTGTGTACCCTCTAAACATTGATTACGATGGCTTCAGGAAGAAAATACAGAAAATAAATCAATTTAAGTGGATGAATCCTGACTAAATATCTTAGAACGGACAAAATCTATATTTACGGGGCTACGGCTACACATTTATTTGTTTTAAAAACATTTGGATTTATAAATAAATTTAATTTTATAAATTATTAATTTATGTAAATTGATAAAAAAAAATTTTTGATTTAAATTGTACTAAGTATTCTTCATTAGTTATAAAGTTCAAACATTATATTTATGAATTATCAATTATTTAAGACTGGTGTGACCATGTGGTGTTTACCATGTATATGACATGGATCAGATAGATTGCATGGGGGTACCAGTTGCTACTTTTTTTCAGTAACGATTATATATATATATATATATATATATATATATATATATATATATATATATATATATACATGCTGATACGTATTCCTTCACGGATGGAAAAATATGATGAAATGTTACTATCTGGAGTACATCCGTTCATTCTGCAGTCCATAAATTCGCAGTTCCGACTTTCGCTAGAATCTCATCCAGCATTGACGAGGTGAACCCAACAACAGTAGAAGAGCGATATATATATATATATATATATATATATATATATATATATATATATATATATATATTATATGAAACTTTTTAATATTTGTTAACAATATGTATCATCTCGGTTTTAAATTATGTGGAAATATAACTCAATCCTTTTATCCACCTTGCTATCAATATGCCTCCAAAATTTTGTGTCATGATACAAGCTTACTTTAGTTTGCCAGATATCACAACATCTGGTACTTTTTTCCAGTTGGGCTTGAGAGTGCTGGTACAATATGTTTTAATTCCTAAGGAATTTAGTTGCCAAACCAAACTATTGGGAAAGTTCGAATGTTACCCAGCCTTTCAATGAACTTCCATAACTTTCTGTAGGTCCTTTCTCAAAAATTCAAAAGGATTATTATTATTCCATATTTATGATGTTTTCCAAAAATAGATATATTTTTGATATACTGATATACATGATATACTGCCAAAACACAAGGCGGTTCCTATAAGCATGGTTTTATTATGAGAAAGGTGACATGATGGATATTAAATAAAATCCGTTTTTTAAATTGAAACAATTAACAAGTCTGTTTATTTGTACAGTAATTAGTTTATTGTTCATCAGCAGAATGAATCAGTATATATTGTAAACACCTAAATTTAGAAAGAATACTATCAACTTGAAAAAAAATTATTGTTGATAGATTGCAAGAGATTGTTAAATATCAGTCTAAAAATTAGCCTAAACCAATCGATGGGCTTGTTATATTCAATAATTTGGCACAATAAAGTATTGAAAGTAACGGATTAATGGGTGATACTATATATGGTTTCTCTGTGATGCTGTTAATTTTGATTTGAAGACAAGGTTTATTCTTGAAACATGTCTTTTGAATTGTAAAGGTCCCCTGTCTGCCAACTATACTTCATTTTTACATAGTTAATTTAAAATATGCAGAATATGGGCATCTGTTTTAGTTTTTCATTTCATTAAATTTTTTTGTTAAATTTTTAAAAAATTATTGTCTTCTCAAAAGAAACAAGTTTTATTGTCGACATAAAACTTGAGGCGGCACAAGAATTTGACATTTTTGCTTAGTATTTATTGTTTTACATGTACTTTGTGTATAAAACATTTTAGATAAAGTACTTTTTTTAAAAAAACATATTATATACTTTAAAATTTTTGTTTTCAAATTTATATTGAATTTTGAAATAAGTTTTGGTTCTTACAAGTTTTTTATCTTTTTATATTTGGGTGTATATATATTCACAAATTAATTAATGTCCATATAACAATAATTGTTCTCCCTTACAGGCAGCTGGCTGAAGATCCCTCTGCTGGGAAGATCAGCGCTGCAGCATCCGATGAGTTAGTAACTTTGATATTATATAGGATAAGCACAATCACTTGTATCACTCTCCCGTCATTAAGATGAAAACGAAAACCAAAACAAACTTTTGATTTAATGTAACATGCAACACAAGTATATGTGGAAATTTATTTTCTCATTTGACAATAATTCCTGGCACAAAAAAGTAGCATAATTAATAATCTCAGTTCATTTTCAGTACCAATTTTATAAGTATTTCAGCCATCTAAAGTATTCTAATATGCACATGTGTATGACATTTTCTTAATAATTTATCAAATAATAATTAATTTTGTGCTTAGTGTTTACATATTTGTTTTATGTTAGAAAATATTGTGTGTATGTACACACACACCATGTAAGATTCGAGCCAAAAAAGATTTCTACAATACACCATAATACATAGCTTATCGGCTGTATTTACTTTGAGACCTCACACTATAATAAATAATATAAGAATTAATAAGTGTATATCAAAATTTGCCTGAATCCCAGTATCAGCCACTTTACCCGTAATAAGACAAAAAAGATGAATAATTTAAAAAAAATACAAATTCTAAATAAATAGTATTTCATAAATTATATATGTAAGAGCTAAAAAAATAACATTAAATAAAGGAATGTGCAGACTTCATGAGATTATCTAATGGCATCCGGTACTATTATCCTTTCCATCACATTCCCATAATGAGATGTCCTCAACAACTAAATCACCCCTCCTTACCATAATCTGAAGGGGCCTACCTCCAAGGCATTTAGTGTCATGTTCATAATCATGTTACAAGACCTTCTTCGCCAGGTAGAGTTTTGACCTACCTGACTTGGACCATCCCCACCTTTGAATCTTAGCCAACCTAAAGCATTTTAAATCTCCCTTCCCTTCCCAATTACCCTTTGCAATAGGTTGTGGCTAAAAATAGAATGATTTATTTTCAATAGCAGATAATAATTTTATTAAAGTTTAAAAATACTACGAAATAAGAATAACACTATTAATCTTGACT
Organism: Prosapia bicincta; assembly: GCA_036971475.1. NCBI lineage: Eukaryota > Metazoa > Arthropoda > Insecta > Hemiptera > Cercopidae > Prosapia > Prosapia bicincta. The sequence goes on from JBAIZL010000002.1 coordinate 327,966,242, forward strand.
TGATTGATACATAATTACTTTTATAATTCATTGAATTTTATCATTCTTATCTTATACAAAAATCTAGAAGCCATTGCCTCTCCACTATAAATCTACACCCATATTAAGTTCTCCCTCCAAGGCATTTAGTGTCATGTTCATAATCATGTTACAAGACCTTCTTCGCCAGGTAGAGTTTTGACCTACCTGACTTGGACCATCCCCACCTTTGAATCTTAGCCAACCTAAAGCATTTTAAATCTCCCTTCCCTTCCCAATTACCCTTTGCAATAGGTTGTGGCTAAAAATAGAATGATTTATTTTCAATAGCAGATAATAATTTTATTAAAGTTTAAAAATACTACGAAATAAGAATAACACTATTAATCTTGACTTGATTGATACATAATTACTTTTATAATTCATTGAATTTTATCATTCTTATCTTATACAAAAATCTAGAAGCCATTGCCTCTCCACTATAAATCTACACCCATATTAAGTTCTCCCCTAATCTATTTAAATTCACAAGAATTTTCCTTGGTCTTTGATGAGTTGTATTTGAAATTTATAAACGAGATTATAAACAAAATAAAATACATTTTTGCCAATAAAAAGAAACATATTGGTGATTAAATAAACACAAATATTCTAAAAATAAACAAAATTATTATAAAAAATAACTGATAATTTAAATTCACAGAAATTATCAAAACACTGGTTAAGTGGTTTTATTTGGAAATATAAATTGTTATAGAATACATACTGATTAAATATATAACTATAATTAACAATAATAATTAAATTTTGTATTTTTAATTGAATGGTTAAAACATTGATTTGCTAAAACTTTGCAATATATTATAAACTTTTAAGCTCTTAATACCAAAATATGTGTGTAATGCTTGAAAATTATGACTTATTTTAACGACTAGTAACAGATAACAATAGTTATATACCTTCTATCCCAGGCTTGTGCCTGTTAAATTGAGTTATTATTAATGTTTCTCTATCCAGTGTATGCTGTAAAATGTAAAGAACATAAAAATTATTAACACTAGGCCTACTGCAACTTAAATGTCCTATCACTTTGACGATAAATTGTCCATATACAACTATTTGTGCGTGACAAATACAAAACAAATGTATGGCTTGGAGAGTGTTGAATTGTTATCACACAAAAAATAACCGATAACTTGTGATATATTAATCTCTTGCTGAACCAGAAATAAAACTGCGAGACAACAACCTGCCAGGCTACTACAGTTACCATTACAATTGCTTTTGAGTGATTAAGTTTGTTTTTACAGATTTGATGTATTTATGTTAGTTTTGTTTTGTAAATCATGATTAAAAATTCTGATATGGGAATTGAGTGTTGTTGAGCTTTATTTCCTTCTGATTACTCAAATGATAGTGACAATAAATATTAAATGAATTCACTCGTATAATAAGTTGTGATGCCAATAATCAAATATACGATGTGGTATTGCACTCTTTACAACATTTTCCACTTTTTACAGAAGTTATGCGTAGTTTGCTCCATATAACAGAAGTAAAAAAAAAAAAGAAACCCTTCTGTCCTAGTTGTAATTAATTGTGGTTAATCATCTTCTTTTCTTCTCTGAATCAGTATGTTTCTGTAGGGCTATCATATTTGGGGGTGTCCCATCAAAATGACAGCAAAAGTACATAGTTTTATTTTATAAACCTATATTATTTTTAGTTCTAATGTTCAATGTTTCCTAATGGTACATTGGAACATTTTTGTACTCAACATTTTACTTGTACACTTATTTAATGATTTCATTGCTACAATGTTCCAATGTTTTAGTAAGCATTGATATTGAAATGCCTTGAATATTTTGAGACATAAATTGTAACAAACAAATCTAATAATAACTGCACTTATTGTACCCCTTACTGCAGGGCTAGTATGGATGGTATCTAACATTCTACTTTTATAACAACTTGCATTGGTGGCACATGTTTATTTTTTTGTTTTTTATTAACCCTTTTTTAAAACAAGAAACTAATTTGAAATTATTAGTTTTATTTAATATGTTACATATTTCATGTGAATGTGATGAATCGGTGGTATAATTTTTTTTTTTAATTCTGTTACAGAAAACTGTTTGTTGGTGGACTGAGCTGGGAAACGTCTCAAGGTGATTTTTATATTTTTTAAATAAAATTTCAACAAAATATCACTTGTTACTGAACATAACAAGTACACATTTATAATTATAGATGCGTTCATTATAATGACACTCATTTATATTTGCCTATATAGGAAAAAATCTTGGCTTCTATCAGCATATATTTTTTAAACAACTTATTAAAACTCGAAGAAATAACCTAATTACGGAGAGAGAAAGAAACTTTCATAAACACAAGTATTAAAAAATTTGTTTATATGGTAAAAAAGGAAAAATCTCCGTTTAAGATGTTTTCAAACAGATTTAAAATCTAATAAAAATAATAGCAGATAACAAAATTTAATTTTTTAAGACACAAGACAACATTTATTTACAGTGTAATAGAATACACTTCCTCTCATTCAAGTAATTTAATTTGTTGAATACCTGATTAGGTTTCATTTGTTCAAAATTCATTGCAACGTTAAGGTAAGAATTAACACAATGTTAATATGGATTTATAAAGTGAGGGTTTATTTTAAAAATTTTCTGCCTTAATTTAATTTGATTAAAATCCAAGCAAAGGTCCATAGGATATAACCAACAAGCCATGAAGAGAGGGTAATAATCAGTGCTCATATTTATAGATTTGGTAAAACTGACAGTACTGAAGTCTGAAGAAAGGAAAAACATTCTGATTGAAGTAGAGTGAGAAATTAATACAGTAAAACCTTTCTTTTGTAGATATCTTCATTTTACTGAACCCTTTTCTGTGGTCAAATTTTCAAACCCCAGTCACACGACATGAGAATGATCTTTTAAATCTTTCTCAACGACCTTACATTTTCTAGTTCCAGAAATTAATTTGTTGCATATGAGTGCAGAAACATGAAAAATAACTAATCACTTTTAAATTGATTAGTTTATAACTATCCAAACTATAAATTTTGTAAATTTGTAAAAACTGACAATAACGTTTTCGACCGCTCCATGGCGATCTTCATCAAAACGTTCTGTCTCTGTAAGTTTTTACAAATTTACAAACTTTTAGTTTAGATAGTCATAAACTAATGTAAAAGTGATTAATTAAGTTTCAGCGAACGTAATGGACTACAAAATTCAAGAATAAAAAGTAATAATTGAGTATGAAAGGAAAGGTCGGACGTTAGATATTATGGATCATCCTTCTGTCTTGTACAGTATTGTTAGGAAACTCTTATTTCATTGTGATGGTACATAATTCCAAGAACGTTGAGCATTCTTCTTATGTTTTCATTCTGTGGAACAACTGATTAAGATTATGAAATCAGGTTTCTTGACTGTCACTTGTTTTGCTTATATAAGCCACTTTACCATTCTGCCTAGTCACAACGTTTGCAAATTTCAGTTCTTTTGGTAGAATGCATTCTATCCTCAAAATCTTCAATTATATTAAGACCTTGATTTGCATTAATAATGCTGACAACTTCTTGCCGGTGACTAAGTAATTCCTATGCTTCTTCATTTTCATAGCTTGATGACTTGCTTATATGTTGATCCTTGTAAATCTTTGATCTCCTCATCAGAGTCCAATGCTGTTTGGGGTACATCTGTGTCAGTAAATAGTTCACATAAAAACGTTCCAGTTGGCAGTTGTATTATTTTCTAAATTTATTTCTTATTTAACACTATCTAAAAGTTTTTTTTTAATTCTTTAATCTTCCTTTTCCATTTTCAAAAATATGAAATAATATAAAAATGAAATAACAAAATTAAGAATATAAAAGAACTAATTACCCACGGATATAATTCACATAAATTAATCAAGACCTAGTACAAACACAAGACGCACATGGAGTTTTCCTAATATCACTGTAAAACACACACGATCGCTCACGGAGCATTAGTTGCGAAAGTCTCCGACAGGCTTGTATTTGCAAAACGTTTTATTTTGATATATGTAATAGAACCTGATAAAAAGGGACATAAAGTGTAAGAATCTGTTTGATCAAATCCTAATATACGGTCATTTACAGTTTTTTAATTTTGTTAAACCTTCTACAATTTGTATATTTTAGAATAATCTCTCATACTGGGAAGGAAATATTTTTTCTAACCTCAAACAGGAATGACAAAACTTTACATATTGCCATATTTATACTTTGTTTTAAAGTACCAGGCTAACTGCAGAATACCCAAAGCTATTTTTTTTTCTAATGCCTTCTATTAGCTCACATGCTCCTGATGTATATATCTTGTACAAATTTTTAGTCGTTTTCAGAATAAAATACACTTTTATTCATCATATCAAGTTCAAATACATTTTTTCTTAATCTACAGGGGATGGCAATTGTTAAAATTATTTTAAACGGCAATATTTTAAAATATTTATTGAATAATGAAATTATAAAAACCTTAAGGGTATATTCGGATTCGAACTGCAAATCTTCATGTTCAAAGACAAGCTCACTTTGGCACTACACCAATTTTCCATTTAAAGTTGATTTAACTATAATTAAAAAGTACTTAGCTAAATGAATACGTAATGGCTTACTTGCTAATACATTTCAAAACATTCGTTCCTTCAAAATGAATGTTTTGAAACGGGTCGGCAAGTAAGCCATTACGTATTCACTTGGTTTAGTGCTTTTTAATTACAACTTTTCGATACCAAGTAATGAATTTCTCAGACACGTATGATTTTTTCCTACCATCTGTTTGCCGTCGAAACCTCCATTGTAAAACCTTGGAACTGTTGCCATGTTTACCACAAAATATCATAAATGGTGCTGCTGGATTAAAAATGAATGAAATGAATAAAGTAAACGAACAATGATAATTTGCAAACAATGATAAGATGTTTCTTACTTGACCTCGGTAGAAATTTAGTTTTAAAAAATTTTTTATGTTGTTAATTCAATGATGGGCTGGTTTTTATTGATAAGGAAAAATATACAGACAGGACTTACTTCCAAAGTCCAATATGATTGGAGAATTGGGCCTAACAGGTTTAAGAGTGTAAACAATATGGTTTGAACTAAGCTTCTTGTACATTTCTTATAGTGATATGCTCTCTTAAAATAGTCTGAAATGTTTGCATTGTTAGTTATACTTGTTATCCAAAACAAACTATTTAGACAATATATTTATTCACTAACAGCTGTACCAACTTAGATGACAGAATTATTACTTTTCGCAATGTAATGTATAAAGAAATATGTATTATAACAACAGCTATATTTTGTTACTTTGATGGGACTACTGATTAATGGAGAGATCATTCTGACGGCAAAAAAACTAATAATATGCATTGGTAAAATTAGTTATTTTAGTAGATTACAATAATGTATCAAAAAGACAAATTGTATACCATTTTAACACTTTAGCTGGATGCCATAATATTTGCTTTTTCCTGGAGGATTGTAAAATATTTTATGCAGTTTTTTAAATAATGTGTATTAATTTTTTGTTCTCCTGTTATGTCTAAGTATGAATACTTTTTTATCATAATATATAAAAAACCACAGGCCCTTTTTAAAATATTTGCATTTTCTTATCTGTGCTATCTTGATATTTTTTGTCTTTTTGTGTAAACAATAAAACCACAATTTTATGTCCGTTACCCACATTATAAGCTAGTTACATGTGATGATTTGTGAGTTTATAAATATTTTGTATATAGAACTTTAGTGTAAATATATTCTCTTTCTGATAAGTAATGCTTCAGATCCACAAGATTCATAACAAGTAAAAGTTTTGAAACTTAGTAATTTACTTTTTAAAGAATTTACATTATTACTGTACAATCAACCAAGACAGTTGTAAGAAATTTTTTACAACTAAATATTTAATCAATATTTCTGACTTATTTTTTAAGTTATGTGATATTTTGAAAACAATAGTGGAAGTCAATGTAATGCGTCATTAAAAATTTATTATTTCATCGTGAAAGTATATAAAGATAAACTTCTTTCAATGAACCAATTTGTTTGATTGGAATAATCAACTCAACATCACTAAAATTGTTACTCCCAATGAAAAGCTCTTAAAATAATATCATGTTTATAATGCCGTTAGCATTTATCTATCAAACAAAAACCATCGTAATTATATCTGTAAGTAGTGTGAAGCTTGTTGTTTAATACAGTGCAATCATTTTTCCAAAAGCAGCAACACCAGTAGAGTAGTAGCAATAAACATTAAACGTAACTAAACAATGTCGGGCCTAGCTGCCTGACGGTATTCGGTTTAACCTATTGGGCTGTTTAGCCGACATGGCAGCTAAAGTGTTTAGGAAATATTTCAAGCTACAAAAATCAATCCAAAAATATAAAAAAATATTTTTAACTAAATAAAGTGCTCCCTAAAGAAAGAAAGAAAAAACTTGTACATTACACGCCTTGTTAAAAACCTGTTATATCCAGGAAATTTATCAATTGTTTAAATATAATAATATATTTACAAAATAGATTTAGAAATCATATAGAAATAGTGTAAAAACCCAAATTAATTAATTACAGTAGATTTGTGTTTTAAGAGAAAAATCCGAATAAGATCTAGAAGTCTTTTCTTAGATTAGATAAGGAGTTTCATCATGATGCTAAGGTCAATACCATTTGAAAATTTTTTTCCAGAAAATTTGCAAAGGTACTTCAGCAGATATGGCGATGTTATTGACTGTGTTGTAATGAAAAACAGTGAAAGTGGCAGGTCACGAGGATTTGGTTTTGTAACTTTTGCTGATCCAGCTAATGTGACACTTGTTTTACAGAATGGACCTCATCAGTTAGATGGAAGAACGGTATGTATAGCCAAGACTAACCTGTGAGATACTATATTAATAAATTCTTTTTTACTTGTAAGTTCCACACAAGTTTGTTAAATATATATATGTATAAAAAACACACACGGCCTCATCAATTAGATTGAATAATGGTATCTACAGCCAAGACTAACCTGTGAGATATTGCATTAATAAATTATTTTTTACTTGTAAGTTCTACACAAGTTTTGTTAAATATATATGTTTATAACAAACACACACATACACAACCTCATAAGTTAGATTGAAGAACAGTATCTATAGCCAAGACAAACCGGTGAGATATTACAATAATAAATTCTTTTTTATTTGTAAGTCCTACAAGAGTTTCGTTAAATATATATTGTAATGTTTTTATATAAAAACACTAAAACAATAAATAACAATAATTCGGAATATAATAGAAGTGAATTAAAAATTGATTTTAAAAAATGTAAACAATTGAGAGCCATAACCTAAAAAAAAATTATCATAAAATATTAAAACCAAGATGGCGGCTAGTATAATTATGAAACAGCTGATGTTTTTCAAATGTAGAAAATACAAAACCTAAAATTATTGCATAGAGGATAAAAACTGAACTGTCCAGGTTAGAACATGAAAATCAAATAATCAGTGGATTATGGAACAGATGTTTCAACAATGGAAAAAGTTTTATTCTTTTCTCTAGAATCTCAACAGAAAAATTCATTGTTAAAAAAGGTAGCCTTGGAGCTTGAAGCAAAAAACTTAGTTGGCCAAAATTTTATTAAAGGAAGAATTCAAGTATTAAGAAAGCAAGCCTAATTAAAAGTTGATTGAAGCCAATAGTGGTGAAAGCATAGAAAAAAAGCATAGTGGTGAAAGATTTGATTATAGAAATAAATTTAAAAGGTTAGAAATTTGGACAAAAACATAAGCCTCAGGTAAGTAATAATTAAGAAATGATTGTAAATTATTATTATATTGTAAATTCAAAATTAATAACTTTAGGCCTAGGAGTTTCTTGTATAAAATTTATTACAACATTAATTGCATAAACCAATTTTTAATTTGTAATCATTAATACCCACAGAATAACCTGAGAGAAAAGTCTTGTGCTAGTTAACTAAATTAAGGAAATAGAAAAAGTGTATTAAAAAAATATTGTTACTAGAATAATTAAAAAACTAAATGAAACAAAGATTAAATCGAATTATAAGAAAGTGTTTTTATTTATTACTATAAATGGTAAGTAATAAAAAATAAAAGTAATAGGAATCTAAATTTTACTGTTATGGTTACAATAATTTTGTAATTGTAACTGGCGCCCAGCAACTTATTGTTTTTTGAGGTTTATTACATATACATTTTATTTTATTATAAAGAAATTATTCAAAATTATATAAATAAAAATATTACAATATATGTGTATAACACACATACTGCAGCGGAGCGAGCACCGTCCCGCACAGGCCACAGCGCCGCCGCCTCCACCCTTACCCCACCGCAAGCTCAGAATTCTGACAGGGCCTATCCTAGCCAAACTAGGATACTGTGCAATGACCCGCCAAAATTTGCCAGAGAACAGGTCACTGGACTTTATTATAAAGTACCTAATTTGCTGAAATTTAACCCTTTGGGTACATATTTCCCGGGGAATGAGTTCTTTGATGGCATCTTTTTGGCAAAATGACCCTTTGGTTTTAGGAGTGTGTAATAAATCTGTTTTAAATAAAAACACTATTTGCTTTGTTGGCAAGTTAGTAAAAAAATATGTTTTTTATTTACTTTTTAACTTATTACTACTGCACATTTTTACCCATCTTACATCTACTAGTTCGGTAAGTTTTTAATACTACTTTTATTTTAATATTTTTCTGTCTATTCTTTTTATGTTATAGTTTCTGAGAAATTCTATCTTTAATTATTAGTTTCAGATGGAGAATTTTACTTTAGCTGGGTTCCCTCTTTTTTAATACTTAAAATCGCAATTACATAACTCTTTAATTAAACCAAAACAGTCCTTGCTTTTTTAACCTATTTAACATTTTTTTAAAACGGTAATCATATTAAAAAACAATGTTATCGTTTGTTTCTGGGGTGGCCATCTTGGTATGCAAGCGTCACTGATCTTGGCTGTTGGCGTCCCTGCTGCGAATTCCTTGTCTACACTTCCCGTACGTCCCTTCTGCGTTGTCGTAGTAGAATTTCATGTTTAGTCGATTTAGTAGCATTTAGTCGATTTTGAAATTTATAAAAGTATGCTCTCCCGCTTTCAGTTTTTGAATGTCTACTGTTCAATTTAATATCTAATTATTTATTTCTCTCTGTTCATATATAAGAGTTTGTTTTAGAAATTGAAATTTAATTAATTTTGGATTTTTCACTGTTCACTGTTCTATAGAAATTTTATAGCACTGTCCTTTATTAATTACTTTACTGACTCTAATAATTTTGCATATTCTTCACCTCTAACACACACAAACTTCTTAAGAATGCCGCCACATAAATGTTAAACTTTGGAGACCACTTTTGGAGAATTTACCTCCTCCAAAAGGGTTCTAAAACGCACTTGCAGCTACATTTCGGCGACACGCTCTCTCGTGCTTAGCACAACATTTGCTATGTCGTCATTTACAGATCACAAAACTGAAACAAAGGCTTGTGACCTGGAGCGTACTTATACGTTGTTAACAGTTTGAAGTCTCAAATAACGCTGACGATTTTACCCTCGCTGCGCTTCCGCTTTCTCACCAGACTTGTATGGTACCATGTTTTGTCAACCAATGGGGTGGCTTTTAAAACCTACGTCACGACATCATGCGACTTTTACCCCCGCTTTTGTTTACTTTCCCACACAAAGCAGGCTTACTCCAAAATGATTAAAATTTTGTCTGTTTCTTTAATTTGGGTTTAACTCGTCTTTCTGGCGTTTTCACGAATTTTGGTACAGGGCATCTGCTTTTCTTCTTGAAAAATCGCATCTCCTCGAATGTCGATGGTGGTTGTAGGTGTATTTTGAGGTTTTCTCTCCTTTCCATGTAATTTACCTGTTTTTTTAAAATATACAAAACCGCCTTATCCCTTCTAATGGCTTAGCTTTCTCATTTTATAATTAGAAATTTTAATATCGTTGCGATGGTATTTGCTAATCAGAATTCTACCCGTCGCAACACACACACACACTCTGGTACATGTTCATTGCAGCAACCATTAGCCATGCTTGCCTCAGAAGCAGTTACAAAACAGTTTATTCAAACCATTGTCATTGACTAATTAATTTTTTTTCAGTATTCCTGCAAATACTATTTTAGATGTTCTCAGCAGGGCTCATTTTGTTGATCTGTTGAAATATGAAGTCATTTCTAAGAAATGTTGTCAAAAATGTTCTAAGCCACTAAACCACAAATAGCATCTTCTATCTAAATAATTAACAACTTTTTGTCGCTAAGTTGAAGTATAATTGCTTTGTTATTGAACCTAATATTTACTAGACATTTGTATAACTAGGGTTTTGTAGTAATTTTATACATTAATATTCAAATACCTCAATAAAGTCATACAGAGTTAAATTGGGGAACGAGCTGGGCACACAGCAAAACAAGTGCATCGTGAAACAAGTTTTCAGTAAGCTATTGTAACTCAGCAGTACTATAGGAATGAAAATTTAGTTTATAACAAAGAGTCACACACTGCTATTTAAAAATTCCCAGAGCAGCACTGTGTTTACGTACTGAACACCGGGAGATTTCAAGAATTATGGCCCTACTCTCAAGGGTTTCTGGTGCAGGGATGGTCTGTTTTCCTACTAAACTGCTCATCATGAACACTCCCACTTGCCTTAAATGTGTCCATGTATTGAGGTGAGTACAGAACACTTGTTGAGTTGTAATAGTGAAATTTCTGTTGGATAAGTATACCTGAACAGCAAACACCCGATGCTCTCTAATCCTAGCAGCAGCTGACTACTTCAGGACTTCCTCTTTTGAAAGAGACCTATCCCACTCTTTTCCTTCCACAGTGTCTCTTGGCTCGAAATATAAATCATCAAGTTTCTTAGTCGCACCCTGTACAATACACAAACAGAAAGTTAGATGAAACCAGTTTTCTCAACAGTCTGGTACCTGTGATATTGTCCTAAATGCTAACTCGAATGAAACAGATGTTTGCAAATAGCTAAGATCAGTAATAACAAAAACTAAATTAATTGCATGTGGTGACGCTAGTCTGTGACTCGCAGGTGAGTCATAGCAGTCTGTGTTGATAACATTGTTTAAAATATTAAAAAAATATTCTTATAAAAATCTTAGATATTAATCAGTGATCATTAATTTGCATCTATTGTATTGAGAATAGAAATGATTAAGTTTCAGATTTGAACTCAGTTTTCATTTTAAAAAATATTTCTATGTTTTTTCTCAGATTGATCCCAAACCATGCAACCCAAGAACATTACAAAAACCAAAAAGAAGCAGCAGTTACCCTAAAGTATTTTTAGGAGGTCTCCCATCAAATGTTACGGAAACAGATTTAAGGACATACTTCATGCGTTTTGGCAAAGTTATGGAAGTGGTGATCATGTATGATCAAGAGAAGAAAAAGTCTAGAGGTAAATTGGCAGTAATTGAAGTGTTTAGTGCAGGGTTGCCATGTAATGAGAGATGAATGTTTGGAAAAAAGGTGAACGTATTAAATCCTAAAGTTTTGTTTTACAAAGAATTCTCTGTAAAAGCAGAAAAACTTTTCTAAGTGTGTATGAATACTGCTAGCAGTATGTATATAATCAGTAAGGACAGAAGTACTTGAAATAATTTTAGTAGTTGTTATTTTAATCATTTTATTAGTAATAAGACAGAAGATAAATCAATTACAATTATACCATTTCTCTTTTCATCTATTGCAATGAGATTTTTTTTACTCCTGGGCATTAAACAACCTCTGATGAGATTTCAGGCTACACCAGAAGGCTGTAGTTTCATTTGCTAGATTATATAGCAACAAGATTTTTTTCACTTACTGTGAAATTTTTTTTACAGTATTTATGTATCTAAAATATACTAGTGTGTAACTCATTGTGGTTTAAGTTAGACCGTTGTATCTCATTGGCAACTCTGTGCTAAACTATTAAAAGTAAGTTGAACCTTTATTATAAATCTTATTTTCAATCACAGTTTATTTGAACCTATCTTCTATTGTTTGTATCCAATTGAGACATATATACTGTTGACATGAATTAGGCAAATAACTAACAAATTTTAATTTCATCCAGAAAAAAAGATTTCCTGGAACATATAAGAAGACAATAGTGTTGTCCTCAATTCATCCAGTAAAAAAAATATTGTCTGGTACATGATAAAAAAAGGTATTAGTATTGTCTTTGAAGTAATTTTTCTGAAGAACACAGAGCTTCTGCAGTAGTATGCAATGCTATAGTGCTTAGAGACAACTCAAGCTGGCCAGGTTAGCTAGGACAGACATTTCCCTTTGGTAGGTAGTGGCTAGACTCTAGTTTTGAGGTTATGTGTTCAGCCCCGCTGAACATATCTAAGTTTTAAATGTCCAGTGTTTCTACTAGGGATGTGCTGATTCTCGATTCCAGGAATCATTGATTATAATGGTGTCGGAACAATCGCCGGTATCAATTCTTCATTGGTTAAAGTGCCAATACTGATTGTTTTTTTAACCGTTAAATAACGTGCAGTGTACTTTATTAGAAAAATAATTATCAACTATGCCTCGTTTATGTATTAGTTGCTTTGAATGAATAAAGCTACTAAATCAAATGTATTATTTATGACACGACAACAAAGACGATCTAAAGCACTTCTCGGGACGGTTATACTCTCTCCATGTCTCTGCCACCACTGTCATTGCTCCATAGACGTCAAAACAAAACGCAAAGGAAAAGTAGTTTCAATTTCTCCATTTAGTCAAACTGAAATGGCTGTTACTGAAGTTATATTGTAATTGCCGATATGTTTGTCATGCTTTCAGAGATTCCTATTCATAAATAAAGATACAAAATTTTGTGTACTACATTAAAAGTAACTTTTAAAAGACTGTATGATCAAGATGTTAACTCAATTCATTATTAGAAAACCTTTTAAGAATTGAGAATCTGAATCGAAAACTTGAGTATTCTCAAACGTCTACAATATCAAAAACCAGCTGCACACGTATTTATAAAATTGTAAACACATTTTTTAAAAATATGTTCTTGATATATCAACCTATTGGCTATTGGGACACATATGTGCACAATAGAAAGAAAAGGTATATTTCAGTTGAATGCCACCTCCCATTAGTCCAGGACCTAAAAAATAATGTTTAGTTTAAGTTCAGAACCTGTGATAATGTTTAAACTACCTAACTCTTTGTTCTTCCCACAAGAAGATAGTAATAGCTAGCTATTAGATCTTCTACAACAGTGATAGAGCGTATGTACGCCTTCTTCAGATGCTCTTGAATGCCCTAAAGTTTCTATCCTATCATTGGAATGATTAAGGGAGCTCAGCATCTATCATAATTTTATTCACAATTTTTTCCTACCCCTGTTGTATTATGATTATAGTTTATATTGATTATCTTTTAATCATACCTTACATAAAGATATGATGGAGAATATTACATTCCCCATAGACAATAATATTCAACTTGTCTGATATCCATAAAATATCAAACTGGGGAACTTGAGCCCAGGTAAATTATTTTGATTGCATTTATTACAGAATTTACAGTAATATATTTGTGCTGGGCAGTTTAAAATCAATGCCTCCAATGTTTTGCATAATATAAACGTTGCTAAAACCATTATTATTTTCAATATCTGAAAAAAGATTATTGATGGATTGCCCAAGTCTTTTTTCTATATTTTACTAATTTTGTTAATGTGCAAATAATAATGTTCTGACAATTTACAGAGTGAAATAATTTTTTAATGAGTTTTATTCACCAGTTTTTGAATTGATTCTATCTTGAATTACTTAGAAGTAGTTTTAAAATAAGGATACAAACAATAGAAGTTAATACTTTATGTAGGACTGTATTTATAAGCAAAACCTGTAATTAAAATTTTAATATTCATATTTAACACAGTTGTGTTACTTGAAATAAAGGAGTTTGAAGATGTTGTATATTCTATAAATATATTTTATAAATATGTGTTTGTCTGTCATAGGTCTATGTATTTGTTAACTAGTATGTGTGCTTTCGGGTAATCACTGCTGCCAACCCCAATCCTCCGTTGAAATTTATCCCCTGTTTAATACCACCATTATAAATACGAATAGTTAAATAGCTTAGTCTAGCTATAACTAAGTGTATATAGATTACTTTTAAATTATGAACTAAATTTAAATTAGTTTACCTTATTGTAAGTTAATAGCTTTACTTACTAAATTATTATTTTTAATTTATCAGTACGATTAACTTATATATAATAAAAAGTTTTTGACCGTTACATAAGGGTGAAATTTTATTTTAATTTAAATCCATTACATATTTCCCTAACACAAACATTTTTTAAATACCTTTAAGGGTAAATTTCACCGAATATGCATAAATGACCTCCATAAGATTAAATAAAGTTGTTTTAAATTAAATTTTGAACAATTAAAAAGTAGACCCCTTTTTATCTGAACTGGAAGAAAAATAATTTTTATAAGTTTAAACAAAATTTTTTTGTGTTTCCAATAATCTAGATTTATTATTTCAAAAGTCAATTTTAACCTGATGTAAAATATTTCCGTTATTTCAAAATTTTCACTTGACAGTAAACTTTTTGGAAATAAATTTAAAATTTTTAATTATATAATAAAATTCTGAAAGAATCCTTAATTCTATCTTGATGTAAATCATTTAATGTTTGATATCTCTAATAGATGACTTTACTAAAATGATTGTGCCTGTAGCCAATATTAACAAGACTGTCATTCTGCCCAGTATGAACAAATTCAATTTATCATTGATTCTGAGTGGTATCTAAGAGTATATATATTTAACTTGGTAAACTCTATTTCACGGTTTTTAAGAGCAGATATTTTAATTGATTATTTTTAATAATCTTTTTGAAAAATTTTCACTTACAAACGCTCTAAATATTAGAAAATTATCATTTAAACCATAGTTAACTAAACTAATTTTTTTTTGTAATTATTATAAAATATGTTAATGGGTAAAATACATTTATTACATCTGGATAGAACTAAGAATTTAAACAATTTTCTGTTATTAAAAGGAAAATTTGAGTAAATAGGAGATGAAAAAAATATCGACCACAAAGGGTTGTTTTGTTATAATTTTTTTAAAATAAAAATTGTCATACATTTTTTTTGTTATCAGCATTTGTAATGATGGTTTGTGAAATTTCTCCCAAAGTTCTGTTTTCAGTAAGGCTATAATATAAGTATGAGATTATCTGAAATGTAATGGTCAAAAACTTAGTTAAATTAAGGAATCTTAGAGGTTAGGTAGGTAGGCAGCAGTGTGGCCCCCCCGTTGTTGGCTGTCCTGTACCAATTGATGAAATCAAAAAAAAGGAACATTTTCGTTTTAGGCTTTGGATTTTTGTCGTTTGAAGACGACGAAGCAGTGGAGAGATGCGTTCAAGAGCATTTTGTCAACTTAAGTGGCAAACAGGTACTTAACCCAGCCACTTCGGTGTTCATCAATTTTATTTTGTTTTCTGTTTAATTATATTGATGTATTCTGTTGGTGTTTAATGCAAAAATAGTATTAATTCTTTGGTTTTATGCACTTAATTTTAGGTTTGAATTTTAGTTTAAATTACCACTACGTAAACAGCTTTCTCGAAACTTCCCTCTTGTGGTTTCAGATTTCTGTTATCATGTGACCCACTTGTATAATAAATATTTGGCATTGAACTTTTCTCCTATCTCAAAAAACAACTTTAACCTTTGACAAAGAAAATTAACGTAATTAATTTTGGTTTCTCATCCTACATTTCTAACATCCTACTTTAATCATTTCTAATGTGCATTGTAATACAGACCTCTATTCAGTTGAGGTGATAGTCATTTCACAGTAGTTCATTAAGTATTCATTTCTAAAATAATGTTATTTTTCATTTTAAAAATCTTGATTAAATATTATTAGAATAGATAATTTGGATATAGTGTTGAAAGGAATCAGTACACTTAGTCAGGCATGGTGCACCGAATATAAATGTTCTTATTGTATCACAGTATTAAAAAAAAATCTTCAATGATGATGTTTTATTCTTTATTAACAGTTTTCTGTCACTGATGTAATTTTAGTATAGCTAATAAAAATAATCCTGTAGTTGGTAAACTGAATAAGTTGCTAGTCATTTACTGTTATGGTCTATATTTTTAGGTAAATTTGTTTGCTCCAGAATATTTGTAAGATAATTTAATTAGGTTTGTTTAAAAAAAAATGTGTTACTTTCTATGGTATTTGTTGTTTTAAATTAAAATATTTGGTAAATATTTAAAGTTAGATGTTATTTTGATTAACAATTTTTTGAAAGTAATTATGAATAAAAACTACAATTATAAAAAAGTATCTTCAACTGGCAATTAAGACTTTACATTTGTAACATCACTTTTTTTAAACTTTTGTTATTGCACAAGATTATTGTAAAAAGTAGTATAATAAAGTTTTCCACAAGTAAATAAATAGGTTTATTGTTTTAATGGTTTTTAAAAATTACGTTTTTGTGTAATTAATAATACAAATAATATGTATTTGTCATTCAAAATTTAAATTTTAATAATTTTAGCATAAGTTCTAATTTGTGTATGTGTAACTAAAACAGAATACATCACATATAAATCATTCATCAATTTAGTTTATTTCTGATGAAATTTTTAAACTAAAAAATATTTCAAATAAATATTCATTCAAATGTTTTGTTAATAAAAAGTTTATAAATATCAGAAATAAACTAAAATATCTGTGATAATTTCATTTTTTTTTTCATTCTATCCAGTTGTTACAATTTTAAAAAATATGTTTCCCTTTTTATTTTGGGCATGTATCTGTGTTCTTATTTGATAGTGTGATCCCATCAAAGTGTATTTTATGCCTATATGGTTCTTAGTTGGTTTTTTGTTTTGTGTTTATATTTTGAAGTGCAATTTTAAAGGAGAATATTATTAATCTTTTAGTGGGAGAGAGGATTTTCTATCATAAATTACCTTTTTAATTGTCTTCAGCAATATGTTCATAATATATAGAAGGGAAACAGGGTTTACAACAGCTTTTTTACCAGGAGAAGAGTAAGTAACTTTCCAATACATCTCACTGTTTTCTGAGACGCTATTTAAATGACAAATTAATGTTGGGTTCCCTTAACTAAAATTCCAACATCAGAAAACTATGGAACAAATTGATTACATTTCCTGGTCAACTAAGCACCACACATCAGAAATAATAGAAAATACAATTAAAACATAAACCATTTCCACATATTTATAAGAAGTGCATTTTTTCTTATAAACATTTTATTTTCAGAATTGCCATTTTTAAATGTATTAATATTTTTCTTTTATTTATAAACTAGGAAGACATTTCAGATAAAATCCAAACACCTATAGAACTAATCTTAACATTTTCTCTTTGATTATAATTTTAAAAAATTAACTCTTTGTCAATTACATTCCAATATTAGAGAATTAAAAGTGAGGTAGTGATAGTAAATATTAATTCTATTCCAAATAATTAATACCTATTTTTCCTATCAGGTGAAATGTCTTAGTTACCAAAAAAATATGTTTTTTCCATAAGGCCGATGAAAGTATTGTCTAATAGCAGGAGATAATAATACTAAGGCTGAATTAACACTGCTGCACATGTAGCTCTCCCTACACTTGGGTGAAAAGGGTTTAGAAAGTTTTTGCTTTCCTTCATATTTCAACATCAAGTTTAGGAATATATAGCTTTAGTTTAATGTATTACTAATCAATAATATATTATGGAATTCCAATTACCTGAACTCAAATTATCCAAATAGGTTACATATTTTCAGAAGAAAAATTGAGACAGAAACATACTGTGATTTCCAAAGTAATGATTCTGTCTGGAAATGTGCTGTTAGTCTTTTCTTGATGTTATCTTGGTGTTGAGTCACTGTCTCCATGTAATTCTGTATAGTTCGTGCTGTTGTCTCTCACCAGGTGGGCAGCCTAGCCCAACTGTGATCATTTGTTTTGATTAGTCAGTATCTTTGAACATCAGTCTGTTGTCGTGTTTATGAATAAGTTTTGTTGTTTACTATGACTTCTAATTTGTTTTATTGTTAGTGGATAAACTAAAAATTATAGATCAATCAAAAAAAGTAATTACGGTGAACAGTTGGCTCAGATATATGATTTGCTGGACATTTAACGATTTCAGTAATGAAAAGGAGCAAACCTACACTTTTAAACTTTGTGTAATATTGTAAAACATTGCAATAATGCTCTATGGGGATAATTTGGGTATAATTCTTTGTGAAAAAGCTGATCTTAGATATTGTATGAACTAGTTTAGAAAAAAACTATAAACAAAGCTCTCCCCTCCCGCTTGCAGGTTGCATACAATAATTAATCTAAATTCGCTTTTAAAAAAAAAAAAAAAAAAATCCAAACGGTCGGGGTTTGGCCACAGTTGGTTCAGATAATTGGAGTTCTACTGTACCATCATGTCATGAAAATTTGTTTGCATGCCTTTTTAGACGGGCTTTATATAATTTAATGATTTTGTTGATCAATTACTATTATAACCACAGTAAACATCTTATGCACCTTTTCTGGCTACTGTCGCAGTCTTCACTAAGATTATTACTTGCATATCAAAACAAATGTTGAAATTTTGTTATGGTTTTAGCAATTGCTTATCACCTAAAAAATTTCTGTTTTTCATACCTTAAACTCAATATATAGTGTTGTAGGCCAAAATTTTGTGAAAGTACTTGGTAAATTACATCGAATTAATTATAGCATATAACATGTACTACCTTGTTATTCATGTAAGGTACCGTTGTAGTTTCTGGGTACAAGAAATTATTTCTTTTTTTTTCTTATGAAAACTACTCTTTCAGTTTGAGACTTTCTTACAAGTATTAACAAGTTTTGTTTCTATCTTTGTGTTCATTCAAACCATCTGTACTGAATTATAAATCTACTGTTACAAGAGAAAAATAAATTTGTAGGTGTTCAATTTTAAAATCATTTCTTGGGTGTTCAAATTCAATTGTTAGATTTATGGAGAACCAATCAATATGATTATGTAATAAAATATTCGAATTGGATATTATTCCTATTTGTTAACATCAACATGTAATGAAAAATTGATGTACCAATAAATTGTATATTTGATATGTATGTTTATTGTAATTTTATTGTAACAACTGGATTGCCAATTTTGCCCACTATTGATTTTTTTGTAATCCACGGGGCCACATAAGTCATTTTTCATCATTCTCATGAAAGTTGCATTGTATATCCTATGTTTTACTTTTCATCCTAGAGTCACTATAAATTGGGAACTATGTTTTTATATAAGTTATTAATTAATGATTTACAAATTATTATAATTTCAAAATAATATTTCTCAGCCCCGATTTTGTATTATTTTGAATTCCTGTAATCGTCCATATATAAGTAAGTTGAATATTTAGAAGTAGGTTACAATTTTTACAGTAAGAATAAATTTAATTTTTATTCCTTCAAACTAACATAGGCCTAATTGGTGAATAAATTTTAGGACGAGTCAATAATGGAATAGAACTCTAATATTTTTAGATTATGCTTAGTAAATTGTATTTAAATGTAAGACTGAAGTTTTCACAAATGGCTTTTATTAAATAATTAAACGATAAATTTAAAATAGATTTTACGTTTTATTGTTATTTTAAAATTTAAAATAGCGCATCTATTACAAAGTAACAGTTTTAGAATTATTGTTCTGTATGTGCTACCAGTCCTGTAAATTCTGCAAACCCCAGTCTTGCTAGAACTTATTACAACTTTTTAGATCTTCATTAGATCTTGTGTTCTGAAGAACATATAATTTATTTAAAAATCCTAGGACTTACGAACTTGAATTTAAAAGGAAATTAATTATGACATTAAATTTAAAAAACAGATTAATAACTATGTATTCCAGTAACATGTGATATTATTTTGCAATATTAACTCTTGTTATTCAAAATACAAAATAATCCTTACTCAACATTGTCTACCTTTTAAAAACTGTAAGTTACTATAATTCTAACAATTTTCATATTTATTGCTTAAAGTATTCTAAGTACCGTAGAACTCCAATTATTCAAATCGCCTTTAGAATTTCAGGAAAATAAAAGATTGACATTTTCACTGCCATTTTCAAAATCGTGATTCTGTCTATATGTGGTATTTGCTTTTCCTCCACTAGTGTGGGCACAGCAAGAACAATTTTTGCATGGCGAGTCACCGTCTGCCCTGCCCAAATGTCACTATCAGTTTTGAATAGTCGATCAATGTGTCTTTGAATCTCATCCATTGTTTTGTTTCTGAGTACATTGTGCCGTTCTTCATGGATTTTAAATGGAAACAAGTTGTCTTATCTTTAGCAGATAAACTACATACGGATCAATCTGATAAAGGTGTTATGGGTAAACAATTGGCTGAGATGTACAATGTTGGACAATCAACTATTCCAGACGCAGACCTACATTTTAAAACCTCCTGTCAAAACTTGAAAATAAAGAACAAGAAAATCATTGTAGGCAGCATTAGAAGATTCTGTTTTTGCAACAATGTTCTATGCGAAACCCAATTTCGAGTCCAATATTTTGTAAAACAAGCTGAGATCTTAGCTCAGAAGCTAGACAAAAATACATAACTATAAAATATATAGTTTTTTCTCCCATTTGCAACGTACATACAGTAAATAATTCAAGTTTACCTTTTTCAAAAAAAAATCCAATTTCTATTTATCCAAACAGGATTATCCTGTCGCAATTGATTCAGATAATTAGAGTTCTACTGTATTTCTTAGTCACTCCTACTCCTAGCTTTGTCAGCATCTTCGTATTTGATCTGTTTCTGGGTGCTCCCATCTACAGAAGTTTACTGTACTTTCTACTTGAGTAGTACTATAACCTTCAGTAGATGGGAGCACCTCAAGTTTTGCTTAGTACGAAACTAAGCGTTGATGCTGATGACGCTCTGAATGGTAAATATAGTACTAACGTCTACTTATAATTTATTGATTACGCCCATTAAAAAATTATACACACACACACACACTCATTTTCAGATGAAGCTCAAAGATTATTTGAAATTTTTGGAATAGGTAGTGGCTGTTAATCCTATCTTGATAAAAACCTGTTTGTTTTCAAAATATAGGTCTAAGAAAAACGGATCAAAACATTTCCTATATTTTGTATTGCATCCTATATCATTCAAATCAAATAAAAAATTGACTGATGTTTGTACAACTATTCTTTGAGCTTAGCTTGTGAGAGGTTATGTTAAAACAAATAAAAGACATTCACAAAACTCACAAATCACTCATTTATTAAGTCATATGCATTTCAATGACAAAGTCGTCATCATCATCAATGAGTGTTGCTACTACAAACTCTAACTTCTTGTAAGTTAGAGTTGGTAGTAACAACACTCACTGATGATGAATTTGTCATTGAAACGCGTACGAGTCAATAAATGATAAATTTGTGAGTTTTGTGTATGTCTTTTATTTGTTTTAACTGATGTTTGTCTGGTATCTGTTTCAGTTTCATTAATGTTTTCCCTCTGATTGACAGACTGCATTGCCTCCAAATTGTCATGTTTTTAAATTTTTTTTTTCTACATGTCTATATAAAGAACGTGTTTTAAAAACAAGATGGGATTATTTGTAAGATATATAATAGTCTCTTTACTTATAGAAAACAAATATAGACTCACTGCACAGAATTGTGAAAATATTCTTTTCATTTAAGGTTAATTATTCACTCTTGTAAGATTTTTATTTTTTAAGCTTCTATTATAAAATAGAAAATTAAATGAAATCTGGGGATAGCTTCCATTCAAACTAGGTGCTTGAAGCCATTCACCTGAGAGATATTTTTGTGGAATTGAAAGGGTATCCTGTATAATTCAATTAAGAGCTTTGCAATTTTAACTATAATTTAATATTATAATGATTTGATTATATAATAATAATAATTACGAATAGTACAGGTTTTAAAAATAATGTAGGCAGAATATATCATAGATTTGTATTAAACGTTGTATAACCTTATCTTTTAGATTTCTACATAGTTACAAAAGCATTTGAACCGCATTAGTGTAAATTATAATTATCAATTGTAAACCCTTAGTTATGAATTGAAAAAGCTACAAAACCTTCATATACATTTTGTTATCATAGTTAGCACCATCAGAAAGTTACAGCTTAGCTTGATTTTGTCAAGTGGAGTGGTAGGAACCTCTGTTTATGCTAATTGTGTTAGCGTAATATACACTGTTTTAATAGGTAGCTAAGGATTTGTAATTGTTAATTCTGCACAGATGTTTATTTGTTACCTTCATGAGAACAATTTTTACCTTCATTTATTTAAAATCCATAAATTTCTTTCATGATAGTATTTCATATTTCTTCTAATAAAACATTTAATTATTAAAATCATTCTCTGTATCGATATTATTTTTTTCATTTGTTTTTACATTTCATTAAATTATTTTTTATCATGATTTTAATTAATGTTTACCTTAGTATAACATTCTCCATTAGTTTTATTATTGGTTCTTTTTTACAAGGTTGAAATCAAGAAGGCTGAACCTCGTGATTCCAATAAAATGAATGATAATTCAGGAGCCAATCAGTGGGGTCCTCCTCAGAATGCTGGACATATGGCTATGGGAGGTGTAAGTAGATATTTGTATTCCAATTTCTGAACAATATTTCTAAGGTTATTGAAATAAATTAGAAGGTATTTTTTTTATGAACAGTGACGGTTTTCTTTAAATTTCTCACAACAAAATTTTGGAATATTGATTAAAACCGAAATATAGGAGGTAGACCTGATTTTCAATAACAGACGTAAAAAGAGACATTTTAGGGTTTGGCGCACTTGATGTACACGAGTGCTATAATTAGAAGGGAGGTGTAGACCATCATACATGCCACTTGGTTAGGTAATAATATCTTTCCTCTTTTTTGCCTTTTTTCTTGAAAATTTCTAAAATTTTTGTATAATGATTTTTGAAAAAATAAAAAATGTTTTCAACTGGACATTTGTTGGAGAACATTGTATCTAATGCTATTGATGTGTTTTTTTAGTTTCTCCAATTATAACACAGGATATCTCTTTAGAAAACCATACTGCTAAACCTTTAAAAGCATACTTGCTGATGCATTTGGAAACTATAGTTTCATCGACGAAGCAGACCTGCCTACTCTGTTATGCAATAATTACTTTTATTTCAATCTGTGAATTCAAGATGATTACAAGTAACTGGTCATAATAAGAATGGTGCACCATTCTCGGTTTCTTTAATCTATCTTCCAATGGATTATGAAGGCACAATGAACATTTCAGAGGCCTTTAGCAATCACAAGCTTTTGAGATACTGCTCTTCAGAAAACTGTTGGTCTTATGTGTTGTGACATGTGCTGTCAACGAAAATAAAAAAAATGTTTTAAGATATTTTTAAAATTGTTCCCAAAAATTACCTGTAATACCTCTACAGCAAACTATTGTTGTAGCCCATGTGAGGTTTCTCCCCCACTTGTTCTTTGTAAACACTATTCAATTAATGGAAACTGATATTTTATTTCATTATTGTAGTTCATGTTTGTCACTATATTCCAGTAGTATGTTGGCAAACAATGTTCATGGTAGTTAAACTTGACTGTGATCTTATACGTTCTTTTCCTTCATGTGTATCGTGCATGGATGTAAAATTTATATTTGCTGATTGTTAATAACAGACATTTGTTGCATTTTAAAAATGGCTATTATTAGTAACTAGCAAGCTGTTTAGAATGTAAATAAAGTTGCAATGATGATACGATGACGAGACTGACAACTGATACATACTACATGTCGTAATTAAGTGTTGAGTTTGAGTTTTTCCATTTCAATACTCATTATGACAAGTGTCTGTTAGTTTGATGTTTGTGGCACCTGAGCAACCAATTCACTAAACAGACCTTTTTTTTATCATACTAAGGGTTTAACCCAATGCTGATTATTGCAGTGGTCTATGTGTCATCGATAATTTTCTGCAGAGCATATACTGACACAAGTCCAACAATGGTGAGGAGTTGGAACTGTCATTTGTTGTGTCCAATGTTGTGTCTGCTTGACTCTTGTTGATGTGTTTCTGTCTTTATAGCACATGGAACCGATTTCTTATGATTTAGCGAATTGTTTTGCCTCTTTAAACTCATCATAAAGAAAGTTATTTATCACTTAACCGTTCTTAGAATGTCAGAGCCAATAAAACAGGATTTGTACTACCTTTCTAATGATTTTAACTGACTTATCGGCTAGCAATTTAGCCTAGCCTCGTAGTCTAGTTTATTGTTTTATCGTTCATTTGAATCTCAATGGATAACTTCCAAGCCTCAGAATTGGAAGGATTGGAGCGGATTGTTGGATAGCGAAATTACAATCAACATGGATAGTAATGGTTCAGTGAGATATTGTCCACATTAGTTTTACTAATAAAATTAGTAATGATATTGACTGTAAATACAGACAATGATTCGGACAATGTTTTCACTTCACCCCCCCCCCCCCATTTTAGATCTCCTGCCAAGCCCTGCTGTGTTTGAATCATAGCTTAGGTTAGAGAGTTTGCTATGCCATAGGACTGCCTGCTTGTTCTTTATGTCTAAGTTTTATTTCAGTGTATATATGACTAATATTTAGATAATAACATTAATACTACAAAATTTTTGGACTATACAGGAGACTAAAAGACTTTTGTTAAATTTAAAAAAAAAGGATTGTAACTAGCAAAATGTTGATACAGTAAACGAGGTTGCAATGATGATACGATGACGAGACTGACAACTGACACTACATGTTATAATTAAGTGTTGAGTTGGAGTTTTTCCATTTCAGTGCACATTATGACAAGTGTCTGTTAGTTTGATGTTTTTGGCACCTGAGCAATCAATTCACTAAACAAACTTTTTTATTTTACAAAAGGTTTAACCCAATACTGATTGATTATTGCAGCGACCTATGACCATCCAACGATGATGAGTCTTTGAACTAGGTAATGTTTTGTCTGCTATGTCTGGTTGACTCTTCTTTATGTGTTTCTGTCTTTATGCTTCAGATAAACACATGTAACCTATTACTTATGATTTATTTAGTGAATTTTTTAGCCTCTTTAAATTCACCATTAAAAATGTATTTACGTCCTAATGCTTTTAATTGGCTTATCTGTTTGCTCTTAATGTAGTATTTCATGGTGTTAACATAACTGATATTCGGATAACAAGATTGATACGAGATTTTCTGGACCCGCCAGGAGACTTGAAGAGATTTGTTAAATTTAATAAAGGTTACTGATTATAACTAGAAAACTTTCCGAGAAAGTAAACAAAGTTGCAATGATGAAACGATGACGAGACTGACAACTGATACTACATGTCATAATTAAGTGTTGAGTTGGAGTTTTTCCATTTCAGTACAGATTATGGCAGAGTATTTGTTAGTTTGATGTTTTTGGCATCTGAGCAACCAGTTGATAAAATTATGTGTTATCATAGAAGTTTTAATGAATGATCTTTTTAGTATAAGCTTTTATTCATTTAAAATTTTGTGTAAGTAACATCAGCAGAGGAATTGTATTCTAACAATATGTTGTGAAATGGGTATATTTGTGGAGTATAGATGCCTACTGTGGCATGCTTATCAATCTATTTTATAACATTTTTGTTGCATCATATGAGCTACAAAACAAAAACAGAAAAACCCATGTCACTACATTTAAATTATTATTTCGTTAGTATTCTTTTTTCTGTCAACCCATTGCTTCTTATCAGCTTACCCTACAAAGTATTTAGCGGGGATACGGGTGAGGGTTTCTCGTCATTGATTTTATACTTTGTTTAGAGGTATTACGTCTTTTGTTGAATGTTTGGTCTGCTGGACCCCTGTAATATGTTATCGTCTCCATGCTTCAGATAAGCACTTGCAAATCATTTCTTATTTCTTCAGCAATTGTTTTTTTAGCACAACAATTAATCTGCCGCAATCACTTGATGCGACTAACTAACTTGTTCGCAAGATCGCTTGGATCGCGAATAAAATAATTTACAATGTGTTGATAGTAATCAAGTCTGTTTTAATCATTTAAAGACTCTCCCTTACTCTGTAGCAAGGGTTTAATGAGTGGTCCCAATTTCACACATATCCAGTTTAGTACTGTACCATTCCAAAATTAGGAACTAGTTCTCATTTCTCATCATTATTTGTTATTTATTTCATCGCTTCGTTTTTTAATAGAGTTATAAACATTAATGAACTTTTGCAGAAAATTAATACCAGATCATATTTCATTTATATAAACAATATAAACTATTTTTTAACACATTGGTTACCACAGACAAAACTGTCTAGTCCTTACAATATTTGTTTAATGAATATACGATGAGGGTTTTCTACTCATCAATTTTTGTTATTGCTTTGAGAAAGTACGTCTTTTTTGTTGAATGTTTAGTCTACTTGGTCCTTGTTAAAGTGTTATTTTCATGCTTCAGGTAAACACGTGCAACACATTCCTTATGTCTAAGCACAACTCAAATAAGTTGTCGTGATAAATTGATGCAATGAATTAGCTTGTGCCGCTAAATCACAAATAATTTAATCTGCAATGAGGATATGGTAAATATTATTCCAGTTGATAAATTTACTTCAGTAAGTTTTTTCTAAAATGTCAAAACGTTTTGTGCATTGTGTTGCGAAAAATTATTGTGTTTCATATTAGGATCATTCCACTTGAATCTAATATGCCGGTTTACCACTAAACTACATCAGATTTTGTTGATATTTCAATCTACAGTCAAATATTTTAACTGGAATAAATTAGCTATTATTGATAAAAGTTATTAAAGATGGTGAATATATTTTCACTTTTAATTTATTTCTGCTTCATTTAACATTTAGTAATAAATTATTTACGTTTCTTATTTATAATTAGAATATTTTTTTTTTAGGGAATGGGAATGGGAACACCAAGTGGACAAATGGGAGGCCCAATGGGGGGAATGGGTCCTATGGGACCTGGTAATATGATGCAAGGCTACCAAGGATGGGGCTCTACGCCTCAAACACAAGGATATCCAGGTAAAGTGGACATCAGGGGTTTGCATTTGTGCAAAGTTTATTTTTAAATTATTAGGATTTTTCTTATTTTCCATTTAATTTTTGGTAATTGTTTACTATTTATATATGTTCAAATTAATTTATTATATTTTATAATTGGACTTTAGCCATAATTATTATTTTTCAATTCTTTCTATTAGCTCACGTTTTCCTGATATATATTGTGTACATTTTTAATCATTAATGAAATATAATACATTGTTTTTAAACCTATAGTGGATGGCAATTTATGTTAATACAATTTTTTTCAAATATTTATTTATTAATTAAAATTTAAAAAAAGCATATGTCTGTCTGATTTGAACTGAATGACTACATGTTTGAAATCTAGTGACCCAATTTTCCCATTGCTAGAAATTTGTGACCTAAAGATGTAGCCTATATAAAATTATAAGAGAAAGGTTCCTTGTAATAATGGAGCAATACCAAAGATGGACAGAATTCGAAATTATAGATCACCAGCAGCTTCATAAATTAAAAATGAAAAAAAAAAATGTAAATAGTACAAAAATAATCCGTTGCTATATATTGTATAGGGAAGAAAATTGAAAATTGCAAAGGAATTTTTTTTTGTATTTTACCACTCTATTGCTATTCTGTTATATGTATATACATATTTATATTAATTGTAATTATAAAATTAAAAGGCATTTGAATAAAAAATTGTCTTTGTTGACCTAAGTAGGAATTTTTGTTACATGTTTTATTTCTGATTTAACTCTCTTGTTTGAAATATTAATAGAAGTCACTGTTGTGTAATGAATTTTAATAATTTTATTTCACAAGAAAAATGCTGCAACAAGTAATTTATTCTGGTCTTATTTATGTAAATATAAAGCATTTGCAGTTTTATGTGTGCGGAGAGTGGGTTTGTTAAGATAAATTTGTTACCTTGTCAGACTTGTTTGCTTGGTAATAATTTGCTGTTTTTATCATACAAACAAATGTATGAGGTCTGTCAATTAATATGCGAACTGATCTAACAGGGTGGCTATGAACATCAAACTCTGAGAAAACTCAAGAAATTACTGATATGTTAAAGATGGTTTAATAAGATCATGATACAAAGAAAATATATACTTATTTTAAAGTGGAATATAGGCCAGACATTGTGACCAGAATAACGGAAAAACATTGATCATTACAGCCTCTTGGCTGGTGTTAGTAATCACTAATTAAGTTAATTTAGGAAAATCACTTAACCTGATTAAACGTTGGGATAAAAAATAAAACAATAAGTTTAGGATTGAATATGTTGCTAATTAGTTAAATTTGTGATGTTATAATGGAGACAAATCATAGATTTCCTGGTGTAGCCTAGAACGATAATTCCAGATCAAGCAATTAAAAGAAGAAAAAAAATGATCTCAAAAAATCAAAGACTTGCTCCTAGTTTCTTTGACACTCAAAGTATTGTTGCAATTAATTTCTTCCTGACATACCTTTGTACATTCATTGATGATTGTTTGCAAGTTGGGCAAAAAATTCTATTGCCATGCTCAATCATCCTTTTTTTTGCCATGTCTCACCGCCAATGACTTTTCTTGAATGCAAAGAGGTGAAGAGACAACGATAAGATGTGAAACAATAAATTGGGAAACCAGGAAGTCAATTACTTTCAGTAAAGCTTTTAAACAATAAAAAAAGATTGCAAAAGTGGTAGCAAACAGAATATTTTGATAAAGTAAAATTAATGTGACCAAAATTTATGACTTTTTTTCCTTATGATTATTGTTCAGTAATTTGAAATTACCTAATTTTAAAATGTATATACAGTATAACATCTCTAATTCATCATATTTGGGACCGAGTGGGTGACAAATTCAAGAAGAAATCTTGTTACGGAAGTCATGAAATAACATTTAATTGTGTTAATAGGTATGCAATGTAATTTATGTTGTACTGATTTATGTCGGCTGAAAAACTAAACAAGTTACACACAACACCATAAAAAGACTAGTAGGCTGTAGTATAATTCATAATTACAAATACAGTACATTTCTCTATTTTTATAAAAGATATAAAAAACGTACTTCAGTACCTTGCAAGAACAATAACACTAGCTAGAACAAATACGGTTTGTGAAATCTATTTACATTTAGCTTTTAAAAGTTTAATATTTTATACTAAAGAATTTTTTTTGTAGTGGTAGATGTCGATAATATCAATGTTAGTTTTGCTTCTTTTTGTCTCATTCCACCCAATGCATATTGTTAGCATTTCATCTACTTTCCTATAAGTTATTTTATTATTTGGGCAAATGTGTTAAGAGACGACTTTATCAGTAATCTAATTATTCATATCTGGTATCAGTCTTATCTGATGGTGCCTATACTACGTGACAGTACAGATGATGTCTGTTATTACTGACAAATTACAGAAGGAGACGAATTTGGGAGTTGTACTGTACTAAATGAAGTTGGTCGTAATAAATAATTTATATGAATTTCAATACTTGTTACAGCATTAGACACCAGAGCTTATGATAAGTTTAATAACATGATTGTCTTTTAAAAACAGTACAGTATTTTGAATTTCTTTTGGTAACTGCCCCCTACAACTTAACTTGAGTTAGTGAGGTTTTTATTTTCTTTAGATCAGTTAAAAATTTTTTTCCAAATCCTACTTAAAAATTGATTATTCGGTAATTTTTTACATAATGGTATTAGAGTTAAGGATCAAGTTTTAAATCTCGTACCAAATGTTTTAATTATTATTGAGTAGACTTGTGTAGTGGTAGTGTAGTTTCAGCCAATAGGTTAGGTTAGGTTACCTTTGGCTTACATTTTCCTTATTGTAATTGCAGGGCATTGGGGCCCATCCAACCAATCTCCGATGAATGGTAGGTATCACCAATCTTTTAGTTTTGTTAATATTTAGTAGATTGTGGTTTTTATTTCACACTTGAGCCATGTTATGGTTTATAAGTTGTAATTACCAACCGACATTCACCAAATAGACCATTAATGTTATACACATATGTAAAGTAATATGGAGTGAACATTGTTATATTTTTAGTTATTTTTAAATGAAATTTTTATTTTTAACAATGTTTGCATATATTTCACTATTGATCCCATTTCTTTCCCAAGAAAAATTTTCAACTTAGTTTTACTAATAAAATCATGAATGAACTATTTTATTTACAACATAACTCTAATATGTAAATAAAACTCTTAACTCACTTTTTGCATGTTTTATTTGAGTGGAGACTAATTATCTATTTTTTTATTTTATGAAGAGTCATTTTTATGTGTTGTTAACTTTTAACGTATTACCGTAAGTTTTTAAGACGTGCTAATTAAAAAAAAAACAAAAGGAATGATTTACCATTATAAACCCTCGCTTCAAAATAGTTTAAATAATTTGAGTACATTTTTGTTAACAGAGCATTAGAAGGCTACTGATATAAATAATGTTAATTTAAAGCCAATTTCTAATTCTAAACTTCGTACATTATCACCATCAAAGACAAACTACTAGTTTTGTTCATGTAATCTGTATATTTTCCTACAATTAATGAGATCATGGCAGTGCTTCAGATTAGAGATTGACTTTGCCATTACACTTTTAAATAAAATATAGCATAGTTTTTTTTTGTGAGATTGCTTTAAACATTTATTTTTAAAACCAATAGTTAGCTCAAGTCTATAATTGTAAAGTTTTACTCTTAATAAACGCTATAATTTTAGTTGCGTTGATAAAAGCATGAGAGCAGAGTCTCTTAGTGTTGTAAAAGAGGTAATTTGCCTTCTTGGATTGGTTGAATATGTTGAACAGTAATTCTAGGTTTCTTTTTTTAAAGTTTAGTGGTATTATCATTCTATAATTTTTCTGTTCATTATTCTGTTGTAAATTTATTACTTTTAGCGAGTTAATTAGCTATTTAACTTTATACATATATTTATATTATTTCATAAGTTACAAAATAGTTACATAACATTAAACTATTTCAGGCATACTTTCTAAACTCTACATTTGTGCATCCATGACATTTTGATATCTTTACTAGTCTGTGACTAGTAAGTTTTTCTCTCATGCACAAAGAGCACAGTGTGTGTAGAATATTATTTTTGCGTTTTCTCTTTTTTTTTGTTCATGTGTATTAATTTTAGGATTATGGACAGGACTTTATTATCCAAGGTAGGGTATAACTTGAACCAGTATGTGTGTTTAGGCTAGTTCTGGTAGAGCTAAAAGTATGAATCTGCGAAATGTCAACTATCCAAACTCTGACCTCCCAAATTGTTTTCAGATTTTTGGAAAAGATTTTAGACATATAAATTTTTAAATATTAAGAAAAAAATAATTCCAGAATTGTGCTGCGATTTTCAAAGTAATAATTTGGACTACATGTGCTATTGGCCCTTTTTGTCTGCAAAGCTAGTATAGGCACAGCGCTAGAATTATTTGTATGCCGGTTCAATATATCAGTCATGGGTCTTTGATTTTTATCGGTCTGTTGTATTGTTTGTGAGTGCATTTTGTCATTCGTCATGACTTGGAAAATAAAAGGTTATCTTAGCAAAATCAATACCTTCATCACTTTGTTATTACATTTCAACATGAATTCGTATGTTTTAATTCTTACATCATTTTTATTTTAATTCTTACATCAAATAATTTGGCAATTACTCTAATTCTGATATCGTGCCGGATTAGCGAGTCTTCACTGTATTATAGATACGTATTTTAGGAAGTAAATATTTATGCTGTATGATTTGGGTGTATTCAGATGTTTTCTTTCCACTGTTTTTATTAAAATTTTGCTTGAAAGCAATTCTTTTCTACCTCTTGTAACGGTTTTTTAAAGTTTCCTTATTGATAGATTAAGCAACAATTAAAACACCATTACACCATGTATATAAATACAGTAGAGTCTCGATAATTCGAGGTAGACCCCCTCGGTTTACCGAAAACACTTATTGCACGGAAATACGTTCTGTGATTAAAAAATAGATGTTTGATGAACCCTAATACAGTACTACAATTAAGAATATAAAAAATCAGTTTATAGAACTATGTACATTTATTGAAAGCCAAACTCATTCTCTTATACTGTATTAATATAAAATATTTTGGATGCCCTATTAAATCATTTTATTTCGAATAAATATAGGCTCAAATTTAACAGAACCTCGAATTATTAGGACTCTGCATTTCAAAACTCTACTGTGATTATTTTTGTTTTATAAGAAAACTTCTATATTTGTAAAATGATAATTTGTTGAAAAAATTGTATGATTTAGGCACACAAAATTTGGCATGTAATAATAAAACCTTTAATCATTGCAGGTTATGGCACACCTTCAGGCCCTGGAGGTTATCAGAGCTGGGGAGCACCTCCTGGCCCCCAGGGCCAACAAATGGCACCTCCGCAGTGGGGATCCAATTATGCACCACCTCAGCAGACTGGTTATGGTTCTTATGGTGAGTTTGCAGTAGGTTAGTTTCTTTCCATTTTTTATTTTCTTTATTTATTTTAAGTTTTATTATTAAGTACTTTTATCACTTAAATATTTCAAATACAATTCCAAAAAAATATATTCATCTTACATTTCTGTTTAGTAAGAAATATTAGTTAGAGATTCTAAGAGTTACTTTATTTTGAAAAATTCAGGTTTTTGTGAAAAAATGATTTGATTTTATGTAGGCTAGAAATACTAAACAAATTTTACATTAAAAAAATATTTTTTTGTTGAATCGGTTTTTTATGAATGTTATTTTGTAGTATTGTTTGTAATGTGAAGATGACTTTATTTTCAATGCTAAATATGTTCTGCAATTAGTAATATTGCAGTGTTTAATTCATATTGATTTGGTTTTTTATTATTTTAAATACATAATTTGAGGACTGAAAATTTGTATTTCAAACACTATATATATATATATATATATATATATATATATATATATATATATATATATATATATATATTTAACGTTATCCATTGAGAGACAAACTTCATATATATATATATATATATATATGAAGTTAATATATTACTATTGTAAGTAATTTTATCCACCATTAAGTGCAATAATTTTACCTTGAGTGATGAGGCACCTTTCGGTCAATTGACCATTGTCGAATCACTCTTCTTCAGGACTGAAGAAGATCATGTTGATCGAAATATTTCAAATAAAAGTGTATTAAGTGTTTTATATGTGCTTATTTCCAAGAGATTGCAGTTTTGGACTATTGCCTTTAGGTAAGTCTGTCAGTCTCCTATCAAGTCCAAAAAATTCCTATATATATATATATATATATATATATATATATATATATATATATATATATATATATATATATATATATATATGAAGTTAATATATTACTATTGTAAGTAATTTTATCCACCATTAAGTGCAATAATTTTACCTTGAGTGATGAGGCACCTTTCGGTCACTTGACCATTGTCGGATCACTGATATTTTTCTGTTGTAGATGTTCGGTCCGTGATATTGGTATTTGTTGACGTTACACGCACTTTCTCTTGATCTGTGTGTATGATTTTTTTTTTTTTTTTAATATATATATGAAGTTATTATTATTACTTGTAAATAATTTTTTTCACCACTATGTGCAATAATTTTACCTTGTATGATAAGGTACCTTTCGGTCACTTGGCCACTGTCGAAATATCACGATTTTAACAAAGTAATAATAATAACTTCCTAAAGTCAGTGCAACGGAAAAATAAGGGACAACGTGGAAAATATATATATATATATATGAAGTTAATATATTACTATGTAAGTAATTTTATCCACCATTAAGTGCAATAATTTTACCTTGAGTGATGAGGCACCTTTCGGTCAATTGACCATTGTCGAATCACTGATGTTTTTCTGAGAAAAACATCAGTGATTCGACAATGGTCAATTGACCGAAAGGTGCCTCATCACTCAAGGTAAAATTATTGCACTTAATGGTGGATAAAATTACTTACATAGTAATATATTAACTTCATAAAGTCAGTGCAACGGAAAAACAATGGATAACGTTAAATATCAAGAATATATATATATATGTATATATATATATATATATATATATATATATATATATATATATATATATATATATATATAGATTTTTTGGACTGGGAGACTGACAGACTTGACCAAATACCTTTTTGACAGGGAACCCCAGTTATACACTGCCTGGCATGGCCATATGCAACTAGCATCAACTAAATGGCTTGATCTATACTCGGGTGTAAGCTTGAAAGTGTTGATATATAATACACTTTATTCAAAAAAACATTTTCACATGAGAAATAGAAGGCCTTTTAAAAATAAAAGCTTTGGGACTACAAATATATAATTATCCTATGAATCGTTGACATGCTTAAACAAATGTTAAAGCTATTTAGAAATGGCCCTTAAAATAAAGTAAAGATAGTCAGTCCCCTACCTGTAGTTGTGTTTCAACACAAGTCATCTAGTCTAAATTTGCAATAGGTTCAGTTGGAAAGAGGTTGTTATGGCTTTTGATAACCATTTAATCAATTTTTAAACCTTCGAACTTTCTTTCTACATAAAATGAAACATCTCTAAACTACAGGAAAATCATAATAGTGATACAGTGATGATAAAAAAGGCTAGAGTACAGAATCATAAATGATTGATAAAACTTATCTCGTTCATTTAACATCTGAGTATCACTTATATCTTGAATTATATATATCTTGAAACTTATATCTTGAGATTATTTGAAGATTGACATCCTTTAATTGACTATCAGATTTACGGGTTTTAATTCCAGTCTTTATAAGCGATTACTTAACCCTCCAAGTGCTGGTAATAACACTCTGTAGTGCTAAGTGTTTTATGGTGATGTGCAGAATTTTATGTTTAAATAAATAAATAGAAAATACAAAATACCTCTGAAATATAACATATTATTTATCAAAATGTTCACAATAACCAATAGAATAAGATTATGTAAAACTTCTGTCTAAATACATGCTATTATATTCAAGCATAAAATCTGGCGATGAGTAAGAAAAAAACTTTTACTTGAAAATGTTTTTTTCATTTCTAGTTGGCATTAGACACACCATTCAAAATATACAAAAGATGCACAATTTAGTCCTGAATATTGAAATGTATAACATAGATAATTTATATTCGAACATAATTTGTGTTCTTTAACATAATATGCACCACCATAACAAAAAAAAATCATCAAAAATTTCACACTATTTATTTTCTAACTAGGTTTGTAAGATAACTTGTGAGCAGGCAAACTTGTCTTTTTTGGCAATTATTATCACTTGGGTTTACAAATATAACATAAATATCAAAATCATATAGGCCTATATACATATTTACACATTATGTCTATGTGCATATGTTAATGCCTCATCAGAATCCAATTCTGCTACACGCTTTTGTGATGTCTCGCCCTTCAGGTCTCTAGAAATGTTCAAAGTCCTTAATAACAATCAGGGTGGCACCAAAACCTACTTTTGGGTTTTTTTTCAAGGCTCCGACATGCACTACCCCCACGGCTCTTTTAAACAGACTGCTGACTCACTAGCCGTTCATTTAGAGGCCTATTACGTCATCCAACAAGTTTTCCCGGATAGATTAATAAATTAACCAACTCTTTTCCTTTATTCCTATATAAAATATAACTGAATTGGAACATTAGTTTTTGTTCGGCACCGAATATCTTATCACTTCAGAAGGGGACCCAAACTGCTTGAACCGAGCCTTGCACTTCGAGGGTTAAAGTTTGAGAAATATAAATTCTGTGCCATTTAACAACATATTTGTTATTAATTAAACTGTAAAGCCATCTCCGTATATAAAATAAAACCTTGAGCTACAGTAAAATTTGTTTAGTTTTTTTAGTAGAGTAAAATGATACAATTTAAGTGACACAGTGATGATAAAATGGCTAGAGTACAGAATCATAAATGATTGATAAAAACGTATCTCGTTCATTTTTACAGCTGAGTATCACTTAGACAACCTTAGTGTTTCAGATTAAAAATTTTAATTATAGATTTTATAAGGAAATGTTTGGGTGATAATTTTTTAACAATTTAAATAAATTTATAATTTTTATAACAGGTAATAGATTATGTGAAACTAAATCTTGTTTATTATAAGAGGACGAACAGATGTTTTCATTTAGGTTGTAGTAGCAATTGCACACTAAATATAATAATGTTCATTGTCTTGGAATATAACAGTCATAGATTTGTAAAAAAATAATTTAAAAATGTGCTATATAATTTCTTGTTTAACTTCTAGTAATATAGATTGTTTATATTTTGAATATAGGTGTTTAAAAATAAAAGTTCTTGGCATTGATAATCCTTGGACCTTTTAATAACATGTGCATTTGACAAAAAACAAACTTTCACAAAATTATTTTTTTAATAGTTGCTGTTTTTTATATGAGAATTTTTCATAAGAAGGTAATTTTTTTGGATGATGAATTTATTGTAGATGCAGCTACAGTCAGCTGTGAACTATTTTGTAACTAATAATGTGTCATTTCCAAAACTTTTAGTGATGCTTGTGTAGTTTATACATTTGGTTTGTAAAACTCTTCAAACGTAGATATGTTTCAGCATGCATAACATTCCAACTTTTTAGACAAATGTATGAAATAGCTTCCTCTTTGTCCTTAACATAAACTTTGGGAGAATATTGTTCATAAAACATGACTTTGAAAAACAAACAACAAAATGTCGTAATTTCTATATAATAAAACAGGTTTTTTTTATTTAAACGACAGTATGTTTTCGATCATAATTTTTGGAAATCTTCAAGAAAACTAAAGATATCTTCAAAATTTACTATGCCGTTTTCATGGTTTAATTTGTCACTAGGCAAATTTTCTAATGTTTACTGGACAGAGACAGGGCTATTTTCAGGTATTCTTACATTTTTAGATGATAGTTATTTGATTTTTTTTTAAATAACATGAACGGTATATATATGCAGGACCTAACCAATCGGGCTATGGCAGCAATTGGAATTGGAATATGCCGCAGAACGGGCCAACTGCTACGGGCGGACCTCCAGCTACTGGGGCACCGGGGCCTCAAGGTTAGTTTTCTTTACCCTACTGCCTGTTGTTGTTTAGTTTTCATAGTTTGGACAAGTTTATCAAGCCATGTTGTGTTATGAAATGTTTTATAATTGTTATGAAATGTTTTATAATTTTTTGTTTGCAATTTAACTATTAGAATGTTACATTATCAAGCAGTATAATATAGGTAATATTATATCTTGTAGGAGACATGTACTCTAGGGGAGCTGCAGCAGCAGGAGCAGCTCCCACAGGACCCACACCGCCTGGTACAGCTGCTGGAGCCAAGGGCGCTAATGAATATGCTGGCTATGGAGGCTATGGCTACCAACAAGTAGGTTGAGGATTTCTCTTATTGTTACAAACACATATTTCTGTATTTTCTAGATAGTTATTTTTTTTTCAAATACATAATTAGAAACATGGATGATAATGTCTGATTTTTAAACTGATAACCTGTCTGATATAGGAATGTTTAGCCTTTTTTGTATAATAAACCCTATACCAACAAACACTTATATGATAGAAGAATAAAGAAAAAATCTTTAAAAATTAATACCAATGATTTTTTAGGTTAGATCCTGTTATCTGGTTTATGGTCACAGGAATGGAAATAAAATTTTAATAGGGTCATGCATTTCCCTTGAAGGAGAATGACTTACTATTCATTCTAGTCATTCCCCTGCTCGTGTAATCTTAATTGATTAGAACGGCTACAAGGCCTATAGAATATTGTATTACTTTTAGGAACAAAATTATGTTTTTGTTTTAGTATTTAATGCTACAAATAATATTGCTAAACTCTTGAATTTTGTAGTCTATTACTTTCGGTGAAACTTAATCAATCACTTTTACATTAGTTTATGACTATTCAAAGTCATACAGGTGTTCTTTTGAAATGTTCTTCGTATCTATTCTCAGGCATTGATCTATGGTCAAGTTGTCTATGTAAAGTGTATTGTGTCAAATGGGTGTTAATTGTTGATACCATAAAATAATGCTTCTACAAAAGTTTATTGTTGTAATAATAATAGATTATAGAATCACATAGGTATACTAAATGTGAATGTTTTGTTGTTCGGCTACAGCATTCGCTTGTTTTTGTTTGTATATATCTAATAAATTACTTTCTGAAATAGGGCATTGACAGGTTTGATTCAGACCTATCACGGTTCACTATTTACTCATCTTGTGCAATGTTTTTTAGATTGAGTCTAAATCTGTTACTATTTTCTATTATTATTTCTGTAGTGTCGATACTAGACAATTTCAGTTTTAAAACCGTTGATGCTAGTTGTATAGTTTTCTAGGCAACCTCTTTAGCCAATTTGTGGAGTGAGGTAAAAGATGGTTGTTCCACATAAAACAAGTTTTTTTTTCATAGTAAAGAAATTGTTTGAAAAGTGCCTGTGTGCTAATGACTATGAAAAAGTGCCTGTATCTGTTTAATGTTGTTGAGTTAATAACAATAGTCCATCACCAAATTTGCTAAACTCTCCATGATCAAACACATTCTAATTTGTTCAAACATAAGACTATATTCCAATATATATTTCTTTAAAGTATTAACAAAGTTTAAAAATAGTTTTCTTTTTATATTGAAGTAAATATTTATAATTTAACCTGTATTTAATCGTAATTTTTATATTTCAATGCTTTATAAATATATTACTTATCCTGTGTTCTTGGTATTATACCTAATTTTTTCTGGATTTTCAATTTACTAGATCCTTTGTAGTCCAAGTTGTATGGTTTTATACTGTACTAAAAATTTTTTTAATTGAATCTTAGGTAAATTGCATTTTTTACATGATTATCAATTTGATTTTTTTAAACCTTTAATCTGGTCAAGTTTTTTGTATGTTGAATTTTTATGCCAAGAGTATCCTTGGGTAAAGAATTTATGGTGAAGCTAATTACTAAGCATTATTTTTAAAAAAGATTTGTCTGTTAAAACTAGTACTTTTTTCCCTCCCTAATTAATTCTTTTCTACCATGGTTAATGTGAATGTGTATATGTACACAAACTATTTAACACACATTGCACTTTAGAGTTTTGTTGATAAAAGTTCAATATTTATACTCACATGAATTGGTTGACAATCAGTTTTCTTTTTAATGCATTTTTATATGTGACCTGTCCTGAAAATTTATCAACAATATTATCTCAGTAATTGTGAGAATGACCGGCCACCTACAATATTTTGGAAAAATTGTTCAAAACCACCAAAATAGGACGATATGCACCAGAATCCTTTTTCCAATTTGAAGTAGGGCAAAAAATTCAGTGCGGAGTAATAAGTTGTGAATGGGCCATGAAGTGGCACAAAAGTTTTGCAGCGTCACGTTAACTCTATCTACATACATACCTTAAATGTGTCTAGATCTTTGAGAACAATCATTTTCACTCATTGTAATGGTTTTGGCATAATTCTTATGAATTGGTAACTCGGAAAATGACTATACTTGCTGTTTACTCCCAAAAAATTGAGAATTTAACGATGGAAAACATCGACGCTAACTAGTCCTTTGCAGCACCACATGTATTAAAATCGCGCACAAGCCTATTTTTTGCGATACTAAGCTATAAAACTACTTATAAGGATGAAACAAACTAACTGAAGATAAAAGTCCGTCTATTTTTAATTATTTGCGTCATATGTATAAGTATCATTGTGCGAAATATATTAGGTGTGTGAATACTCTTATTTACTTTAACTTCATTTCCATGTTTAATAATTGCTGATTACTTGAAAGAAATTTAAAGTTATAGTTCAGAGTTTTACGGTTAAAAATTCTAGGCCCTCCCACTATAAAAAACCCCAAAGTATACAAAACTACATTTATTTACATTAAGTAGTTTATTAAATTTAGAATTTCACTAAATTCTCTAGACAATCCTAAATTTCCATGTCCGGTATGCAACAAAAATCAGCTACTGACGCACCAAATAACTACAGAAGAAAGAAAGTTCACTCATTATATTATGATGGGTTTAGATATGATAGAAGGACAACTTGAGTGCTATAACAGGGTGGCCACTGACCTGGAAAACCGGGAAAAGTCAGGGAATTCAGTTTGTCATGGAAAAGTCAGGGAATCTTA
Source organism: Prosapia bicincta (assembly GCA_036971475.1). Lineage (NCBI taxonomy): Eukaryota > Metazoa > Arthropoda > Insecta > Hemiptera > Cercopidae > Prosapia > Prosapia bicincta. The sequence continues at coordinate 328,006,639 of JBAIZL010000002.1, forward strand.
ATAAGAGTCAGGGAAAAATTAGATCGATATTCGAATAGTAATATTGCACAAAGCTATAATGATTTGGGGTTGTGCCGCGCTAAGATCACATTCGAGTGATACATTACGTATTTTTCTGAAGGTGGGGGGAGGGTGGAGGTACTCCCAGGCTATTTCTACAAACAATCGCTTTGTCTTCCATTGACTCTAGGGTTTCCCATCGCATTATGGCCATGCGGGGAATTAACGAGGTTGTTAATTTTTCAAGTACAGTCATTTTTTAAAAATTAATTAATTGAAATTAATTTTTCAATTAATATAAATTAATTCATACTTATTTCCAATGAATTTATGCATTTAGGCTTCATTAAACTATAAAAACTGTGGAAGAATAAATCCAATAGGACTGGCTAAGGGTTAGGACGCACTAGTATCGATTTTTGGCCCCAATGAAAGGGGTTAGCAGTGCCTGATGTTTTCTGGGTGACTAATAGAGAATTTTCACCTAGGTTTCAAGAGCCAGCTTGAAATATTTAATCTGTAGTTTATTGTGAACAATTTATAGATAGTGTTTGTTACTCTCAATATCATCATCATGCTACTTATTATTGGTGAGTTATTGCTGCAAAGTTTGTTTCTTTTAACTTTGATTTAGATAGATCTTTCCTTACAGTAGGATAGGTTTATTTCTCTTAAAAATTTTCAATACTTGAATTTTAATCATGTATCTTCAGATTTTGTGTTTCAATTGGTACCAAATGTATAAATAACCCGTATTTTATTTGCTTCTGGAGTCTAAATTACCATTAAGAAAAACCTTATCATCTAGTTGGTTTAAAAAAAATTGAAATTACTGTACTCAAAGCCCTTGCAATACGTCGCTATCTGGGAGTTTTTGCAAGTCAGGGAAAATAAGTTTGTATCAGGGAAAAGTCAGGGAAAACCATTAATTGATATCAGTGGCCACCCTGTATAAATATTTATCCTTATCTAATCTATAAGTTTCAAGAGGTGATAATAATATCTAGGGATGGGCCGATTCCGATTCTAGGAATCGTCGATTCTAGGTGGTATCAAGGAATCGTCGATACTCGATTCTTCATTCATAAAAGTGTCGATTCCGATTCCTATTTTGTTAACTATTAAAATATGCGTGTGGAGTAATTTATTACCAAACAAAATTTATTATATTTGTGTGGAAAAATAATTAATTACCAACTATGTCTTATTTATGTATTAGTTGATTTGAATGAATTAAATGATTAAAGTAAACGAAAATATTATTATTTATGAAGCAACAGCAATCAAGATCGTAACCATTTCTGGTCGTTTGACATCGCTCGTCTCTCTCTCTCTCTCACTAGAGCGGGTTCGATACTCTCTTTTGCTCTCTCTCTCCCACGTGTCTTACTGCCACTGATTTATAGATGTCAGAACAAAACACAAAAAAGTACAGTAAAAACTCGATTAACCGTCACCGTCGGAACCGTGGCCATGACGGTTGAGCGAATAGACGGATAACAGAAACACTGTATTATTCCTCCGAAACTTAACCTTAAGAAATTATATTATAGACAGATATCACTCTCACGGTTGAAGGTTTTGTGTAGCCTATTAAATTAAAACGGAACTTTTAAAAGGTTTTGCCATATGACCAAGATGTTAACTAAATTAATTATTAGAGAACTAGCATGTAAGCTAATATAACTTGAAAGAATCGAGAATCGAGTAAAGAATCGAAAGGAAAATTTTAGAATCGGAATCGAAAATTTTAGGAATCGGCCCATCCCTAATAATATCTATCATAGATGACACATAAAAAAATAAACTTGGCAATAACTTTGTGGATAAACTTATTGATAGCTTGAAGCAACCAAACAATAACAGGAAACTGTATTGGATGTAATTTGTAGTGGTGAACACTTATCCTCCTTAATATACAATGGATCAGAGAGATTGAATATAATTTTGAATTCTTCGTCAGAAGTTTATAGGATAGAGTATCATAATTACCTGCAATTCCCAGCATTGTCACACTACTCGTTGACGTGTTTCAGAGGACCTCCATCAGTCAGAACTTTTTATGAACTGTTCTTTAATCGTCTTTAAATCTTATTTACACCTTTAATCTAATTACACCTTTCTTTGTTATTTAATCTTTATCTCATATCGGTTCGGCGTATTCAAGGAGCTATCTATTGTATTTACCTTGGAACCATTTAAAATTTTAAAACATTACATTCAATTGATTCTGTATTTGTTCGTCTATTATTGACAATTTTTCAATTGGGCTTTGTATATTTCCAGGGTTTCAATAATATTTAGGCGTTTTCCCTTTATTTTTGAATTTTATTGGCTTCATCCCTTTTTCATCCTTTTTTTGTATGATGTGTTCCTTATATCTAGTTTTTAGGGGTATAACGAAAATAAAAGTAACACCCTAATATTTATGAAAGCTTGAAAAGATACAAAACTCAATTGAAAAATTCGACAATAAGTAAACGAACAAATACAGAATCAATCGAATGTAATGTTTAAAATTTTGAATGGTTCTAAAGTAAATACAATAAAATGAAAAAAAAAGACGTACATTGAATAAGCTGAACCGATATGAGATACAGATTAAATAACAAAGAGAGGTGTAGTTAGATTAGATTAAAGACAATTCTCATGCAGGGAAGAACGGTTCAAAAACGTTCTGACTGATGGAGATCCTCCGAAACACGTCAACAATTAGTGGACGATGCTAGGAATGGTGACTATAAGAATATAAATCCTAACGGAAAAGTAGAAAAATTATCAAAAATAAGAATGAAATTTATTAAATTTCTCTAGTCACTTCTAGCAGCTGTAACTAATAAGATTGCTAAAAAGATTGAAGTATAAAAATTAAACAAGTGCAGTATTTAGCTCATAATTAGAGGTTAAAGCAATAGATACTTGGTTGTACAGTACATTTTTTTACGAATTTTATCTCTCTTGCAGTAGCACACTCTTGTAGGGAAATACACCTTATGACTCTTAAGACAGGGTCAGGTTAACTTAAGCAACATGATCTAAATCCTAACCAGGAGATTTCAAGTCTTGCCTATTTTCTAAATCTTTTCCTTTGTAGGCGATGAGTCACTTCTGTCTTCGCCTTGCTCTAGATGGCAAAAATAAGTAGTTTTCTTTTAGTCATAACTGGCTGGAATATAAGAATTTATCTATAATATTAATGTATAAACTTGTAAGCCAGGTTTATATACTGAAAAGCTAAGAAGACTATTATCAAATTGAAAATAACTTTATCTAATAATTTTATTTTTGTACATGTTTTGGTATTTACGAGGGCTGTTCAGAAAGTAAGGAACGTTTCTGTCTGTCCGATCTTGTACATTTTGGTGCGTGTGCACTTGGCAACACAGTCGGTGTCCAGCAGTGACAACGGGAACATTTCCGCGTTACCTGTTTTTTCGCAATTTCAAATGAAGCTGTGCACTGCGATTAAAAATCCCGCCAGTTGTGAGGTGCGGTCAGTGATACGGTTTTTGTTGGCAATAAACTTAAAAACCGATAGACATTTATCGCCAAGTGTGTGAAGTTTACGGAAACAACGTAATGAATGAAAGTTCTGTGAGGAAATGGTGCATGCAGTTGGCAGAACTGACGTTCATGACGAAGCGAAGAGCGGACGCCCAAACATTGTGACTGATGAACTGGTCGATAAAGTTCGCAAAAACAGAGCTTTCGCTTTGTTTCCCACAAGTTTCACGGACTTTGTTGTTTGAAATTGTCACACAAAGGTTAGGCTACCACAAATTTTGTGCAAGATGGATGCCGAAAATGCTCAATGACCGCCATAAAAGTCAGCGAATGGAGGCAAGTTTGACGTTTCTGGATGCCTACGTCAGACATGGTGATTCACTACTGGATCGCATTGTAACTGGTGGTGAGACATGGGTAAAACGCGTTAATTGCGAAACGAAATTACAGTCCATGGAGTGGGGGCACACAAGCTCCCCCAAAAAAACCAAGAAAATGTTTGCAAACATTTTCAGCAAGGAAGCACGGTTTTTTGGGACAGGCAAGGTGTGCTTCTTAATGACTTTCTTGAACATGGTGCAACAATAAACTCTGAGGTACTGTGAAACTTTGCGCAACCTTAGTAGAGCAGTTAAAAACAAACACCGAAATTGACGTCAAAAATTTTGTTTGTGCATGACAATGCCCGATCTCGCACAGCAAACCACACCAAAGAACTTCTTGAGTCATTCAAATGGGAGGTTTTTCTTCATCTGCCCTATAGTCCTGACCTTGCACCAAGCGATTTTCACTAGTTTCCAAGAATAAAGACCTGGTTAGCGACAGCGCTTCGACGACGACGCAAAGCTCAAGGCGCGTGCCACTGAGTGACTAACATTGCAGGCAGCAGATTTCTATGATGAAGGAATTTCAAAGCTTGTCCACCGCTACGATAAATGTCTCAACCTGTTTGGCGACTACAAAAAAGTAGTATTTTAGTTGCTCTTTCAGATGTATATAATGAAAATTTTTTATTGTACTTATTTTTTGTTTTATTCAAAAACGCTCCTTACTTTCTGAATAGCCCTCGTATCTCTCAACAAAAAAAATTGTAAAAACTTCTGCTTATGCACCAATAAAAATTTTGAAATATAGCCATTCTCCCCTCCATGGCACACATGAAACGTTACTAATTCAACGTTGTGGCTTAATTTGTTTGGCATAGTAGATCGCAAATGTAATTGCTGTTAACTCTCAAATAATTATGAATTTAAAAAATGAATTCAATTTTAACACTTCACTCTTCTTTGCATTATAAATTCTATCATTTTTTTTTGCTTGCCAAACTTAAGCATAAAAATGTTTAATACAGTATTTCTTATTTTGTGCATAAAATAATGTCTGTGTTTGTTTCGTCCTTTTGAATAATTTTGAGACTTACTATTGCAAAAAAAAATAAGATGTGTATGCGAGTGTTATAATTCTTTAAAGTTTGTGTGCCAGTTGAAACGTGGTGATAACATGCTTTGATGTAGTTGATTTTTATTGTTCAAATTTTCTAATTTTTAGGAGTCAATGGCAAGTTTAATTACATTTTGAGGCATTTTATAAGCTGCTACTGAAACCAAAAAAGGCTTAAACATTGAATTAATAGCATTTTATGTATGCTGTCTGGGGGGGGGGGGATTGCTATTTTCCAAATTTTGAATTTTCAAGGTGTGAGCAAAAGTTTTTATATATATATATATTTTTCCTGATCACTTTCTACAGTGTCAGGTAATCTTGTTTGCTAAAATCGATTATGTGGAAAACAGGAAAGAAATACTTGTTTTTGAGAAGGATGTATCAATAAATCCTGTTTTATTATCCCAAATTTAAGTAGTTGTGTAGTCTAAAATTCACAAGACATTTTTTTTAAAGCCAAGTTGTTTATTTTTCCCGAATATGGCTCTTGTTTCTTTGTTCTCTTGCACATTTCAATAATTTGTGAGACGTATAGAAACATAAAATAAATAAAGGAAACCATGACTGATATATCTAACTGATTTATTGGACACAGAATCCTTTAGACAATTGAATTCTATAAAAAGTGATTGACTAATACATGCCATAATTTTATTTCATTGTTAAAAAAACAAAAAGGTTTTCTTTATTCTTAGCACTAGAAATAAATATGACTAAATCCGCTAGCATTCTTGTCTTTAATATAAATACAAGTAAAAAAGAGAGCAGGATAAAAACATATTACATGCTATTTTACCGGTTGTATTTATTTAAAATATATAAGAATATTTTAAGTATCTGCGTTTAACTTATAACAGAGATATTCACGAACTTCGTTTACCTATAGGTCAGACATACAATTCGCAGCTAGATAGTTATCACTTATTCCAATTTGAATAGCAGAGCCAACTATCCGGATTTTTCACTTTTTTTAAGAGGTTTACAGACTAATATAACTAATTTTCTGAAACTGTATAATCAGTAGCTAGGTATTAATTACAAACACATTTTGAGTGTAATTTTAGCACATGATACTTTATAAGTATATTTCATAAGTTTAAAAACTTGAGGGAGAAGAGAAAGGTAATATCCTAGGGCTTAAAACAAAAACAAATTTACAAAACTACCATATATTTATGGATTTCCAATAATATTTGTTCATACTCACACCTCCGATAGGTCAAATGGACAGAAAAAGATATAATGAAACCATGTTAAAAGATATAAAATAAGATCTGAGCAGACTATATCAATTAGCTTATTGTACTGTAATTTTCGGCAAATTCCTAATTTGGTTACTTCCAAATGATTTTGTAAGACTAACCTTGCAATTTTTTTTTTAAATTATAGCTCTGAGTGGCAGCAAATATTTCATGTCCCGTCATAACAAATCTATAATAACTTGAGCATTGAGGTATAATTTTTTGTTACAAATAAATAAAACCTCTTAAACCACAATAAATTTTATAATAATATCCTGATATACATTTCAATTGCAAAGCAATCATCTTCACAAGACGTTATTAAAAGACTGTTGTTTTTTCAACTGCAACATCTATTTCCAAAGCACTAACTTATTATTTTACATGTAAAATTGTAATAAATCCTGAGTTCAGTTCTATATAATCTAATCCAATTCAACTTTTTTGCAAACTCGTAACATTATTAGCATCGCATTAGATGCATTCAATTTATTAATTAGTGTATCGTCATTAGCTGGAATAGATATTTGTCTTCGGTTAAATAGAGTCTAGTAGTAATTTCCTTTAAAAAGATTTGCTTTGCCATCTGAATGTAAATCAGAGCATAGATTAGAAGTTTTTATGGTTTAAAAGGTTTTATTACAACAAAAAAAATTATATAGCAAATATATATTATATCTACACAAAAGGGGTTTTCCACGTTAGTAAGGGACACACAGTAAAACATATTTATGAAGGATACAGAATTGTTCTATTTCAACCCTTTGATTAGCATCTCATACCAGATCATCATACATCATATATTAGATCGCGCTACAGCCAACAAGAACATTGCCGTATATCTGCAAATCTGTTTTTTATGTATTGTAATGCACTCTAGGTTCAATATTTGATATTATCTGGACAATAAATGTACAACAGAGTACATAGTCAACATTCTTATGTTTGCAAAGTCTATGGTTTGTCTCAGATAGTTGCATGATTTTGATTCAAATAAATCTGGCATATCTAACAAATTTGTTTTTTTCATTGTAACCTAGACTTTTTCAAAAAAAATTTTGATGAGATTTGATCAACAAAATTGTTACAGAAACCGAGACTTTGTATGTGAAAATATTACCGTGACTCACCATTCAAAACTGAAAGTGTGGGTCGCTACTAATGTTGACAAAGTTATCTTGAATAATAAATATTTTCTTAACAAATATTTATAAAAAAAAGTACAATAATTTTAACAAATGAAATTAAAAAATATGTTGCTCTCGGGGATTTACCAGGGCAACCATATGTTGCTAATCAAAGGGTTAAATATAGAAACAATATCTTTTAGACTGCAAAGATAAGAAGTAGGAACGGTTACGCATTAGTATGTATTCCAATGTATAATAATAAATGCATAACACTTATAATTTCCTTGAATCGTTCACATAATGTATAGAGCCGAATAGTCTTATCTATGCAGTAATTGTGTTAATGATTGCCAGGCTAGGGGAGTTATTGATTATTGTAGAACGAAAGCATTTTGCATACTTGCAAATACCACCATTTAATCTGTTGAAGTGTGATATTCCTGCAGTAGAACCTCATTAACAACCTGGATCTCCGGATAATCCAGAAATATTTTGAAGTAGAATAAAAAAATAAGAGAACAACAATCAAATAGGTACAGTACATACATAAAAAGTGTAATGCACCAATACAAATTTCAAACAAACAGATTAACGAAATAATGAACATAGTTTTTTTGTGTACTATGGTGAAAAGATTACCGAATCGCACAGCGTAAAAGTGGCTCACAAAATTCAGTAGCCAAAATTGAAAGATAAATTGCTACGGAGTTTAACTGTATACAATATGTATGTTCACGTTCTATGGACATAATACTCTTTCTTTGGTTAGTATAAACGAATTTTTCTTCTTTCAGTACAATGTCCTCTTTTAAATGTTGTTTTGAGCCCAGCTAACCTGGATTTTTGATAAACCCAAATTGGCCATGGTCCCAGTTGAGCCGAATTATCGAGGCTCTACTATACTAACAAAAATCCCCTCTTTTTACCACTATAGAAGCCTAATTAATTCATCACTTTTATGTAAACTAAATTTACTAATTATCAAAATTGTTTCCATTTAGTATTTTTCTATAAGAAATTAACCGAGTTACAAGAATGTTTTTAATAATTAACTTTTGAAATTCAAATTCATTTTAACTTTATTTGCTAAGCGACATTATGACTTTACATGTTTTGTATACTTTTAAAAGTGTATTTTTATTAATATTATTGCTAGTTTTTATATAATAATTATTTAATCTTGACAGATTAAGTTTTTAGTTTTAATAAAATTCTATAGCAAACATATTGTCATTATAGTTTTTTATTAATGGAAATTAATTCTGTGTACAAATAATTATAATTTGAGGTTAATATATTTGATTAAACACATTTCTTTTTTATGGGCCTAAGTTGTATTGTCTATAGTTCCTAAATATTTATGAACCAATGCATTATTCTGAAAAGAAATTTGAAATTTTTTTTATTTATTTTCTGATATGATTTTGAAATTTGATTTTTTTCCAGTATTTTATGAATATGTATTTGCGCAGGATACGACAAGTTACGGTGGCGGGAGGAGCTACGACGGGCCACTAAGTGGGGCCCAAGGTACAGGAGGTGGGTACACGAAGCAGTTTGATTTTCCTAAGGAGTGGCCGTCCTCTTGATTAAGCCAAGCCAATCGCGGTTAATTTTTTTTTTTTTTTAAAGTGAGATTAGGGCGTAATTATAATAGTTGTAATAAAAAAAAAGTCCTGTTTTATAATATTTGAATTTAAGGACAAATGCAAAAGTGTCTTTTTAAAATCGCTTAGTTTTTAATCCATCGACTGATTGTACATACAGGTAATAGGAAATTTCTTAAGATAACAAAGGTAATTATATAATATAATCGTGGTTACTTGAACTTGTCCCTTAATGTTGAACCATTTCCCCCCTAGACCCCTTAATCTAATTTTATATTGAAAAAACAGTCATTAATTTTAAGGAAATTGTTTTTTTTATAAGCAATAAGTAAAATATTTACTTAGATTTTAGTAAATAATTTGTTGATTACTGCAAGAAATGTACAAATCTCAGACTTAGGATTACAGTTTTAAATTTTAATAATAAAATAAGTATCGATACAATTAATTAATTATTCATAAATAGGTTTATTCAGATGTAAGGTTAATATTTAGGTTTAGATCTAACTTACTTGTAATATCTGACTGGACAAGAGTACAATTTTTACGATTCCGATTGGGGAAAAAAACCTTTGTAATTAATATATCTGCTTTTATTATTAATTATTATTAATATAATTATTATTATAATGGTTTGTTTTATTTTTTGCCTTCTCAGAGTTTATTTTGTAATTTTTTTCTATAATAGTGTGGTTTATCCACGTTTTTTGACGCTTTTTAAAATAAGAAAATTCCTATTAGACGTTGTATTATTGTATAATTGTGCGGCAATATATTAGCGATGAGAAACACACAAGCGTGTTGGTTTATTACCCTCTCGCTCCTATCCAAAGCAACATTGCGAGTACCGCAACATTATGGACAAGTGCAAGTAACGAAAGACACGTTTTGTTTTCTTTTACTTTTTTCGTCAAAATTTATTTTGTTATGTTTTTATTTTCTGGTTTCTTTGTAGCTCAAAATGGCCTGGTTCAATCGTGAGGTTCTGAGGCCAAGTTTATTGTACTTGCAGTGTTGCCAGACATCCTTACTCACACCCTTCTCAGTTTTGTATTTAATTTTACTATTATTAAGTTGGCAATGCTCGTACTATAAAGTGCATTTAGCATTGCACGTTGGTGAAAGTAAAAGGTTACTAGTTAGTAAAAACATTTGCATGTGTAGTGTGTAGTTGTGGTGTTAAAGTAGTGTATATTTGAGAGGGTGTCTGTTTACAGCTTAATATATTATAACATGTAGCTTTACAAGTATTTAGAACCTAGAGATAATTTTCAAATGGCAAATGTTATTAGCCTACATGGAAAATTTTTTTTATTCACTGCATTTCTTTCAATGTATGTGTGTGCGTTTTCTTTTTAGCTTTCAGGCTGACATGGCCTATGAAAATTAGTGCCTTGTTGGTGATAATTAATGGTGGTTGAAATGTAAGGCTGGTTACCAATATTATCTCTCTTAAATATTGTATAACCCCAAGCAAAGCACCTCTTTTATCATCTACCCTGCCTTTCTGAAACTGTTAATGTTTTTTTAAAACTTATTAATATTATTATTAAGGCAAAATCTAATTTTGCAAGATATAGAATTAGAAGAGGGCATATGTTTGACATGGCAAGTGGAATTAGCCTTTGTATGTTTTTCCTTTATCTTGGGTTGTGTACTAAATTATATTGTTTTCTTGTATTTACATTTATAACTTTACATATAATGTTGGCAAAAACATTACTTTTTTGAAGAACCCGTAATTGAAGGTTTGATCATAACTCATGAGTATGCAATTTTCAAGTGTATGTTTGTAAATGCAGTGAAACAGCTCTACAACCTAGCTTTCCATAAATACATGTTATTGTATACCAATTGTTAATGTATGTGTCTGTGAGAGAGAGATTAATATTTACATTTATAAAACAGGTGTGAGTAAAATGGTCGAAAGTTATACAGGACCAGCAACAATAAGATACTGAAACAAAAATTAAAATAGCCTTTATTTCTGAAAGGATTCGGACAGCTGGAGTTCTACATTAGTTAGTTTTTACATGGAACCTCAGTCGATGCATTTTATCAGTTTTTTCTCTACATAAACTTTTCTTAGTTAATGTGACATTTGACAAAAATGTAAATAAATTTTTCTAGTAATGAAATTAAGCAGTAGGTCTCTAAGTAAACATCATTTGCTAAGTTGGACCTTGTCAATGTACTGTGAAACTTCAACTTGAATTAAAACAAATCGAGAGAGACAAAAAGAAAGATGTAAATGGGATTTGGTTAGCTCAACACTCGAATCAATTCAGAGAAACAGAGAGAGAATTGTTAATATGTAAAAGTAAATTAAGTAGCTAGAATACCATACACATTATTAAAATTGTTTAGATAAAGGTCAAGGTGTTCCATTAAAGTGGGTTTTTACTAATCACCAGACAAATTGTGATTTAACACATAATAGTATAAGTGCTAAAACATTATGAATTAGTTGCAAAGACCAAAATAATCAACTGACAACTGCAAATTGTTTATCAAACTGTGATTCCTGAGGCAATATTGATATTTAAAGGAGAAAAATGTGTTTGCTAAAGATTGAATAGTTACTTTTGCCTGATTATTCAATTATGTCTGAAAAAAGGAAATGGTTTTTTATATTGCTAAAATGAAAAAAAGAAGTTTTTAAGAACATTAAATACTTGACTATTCACTATAGTTGCCAAGTATAAGTGGCGTTTTTGTACATGAGATGTGGCTGTCGGATTGATTGATGAGAATAATTGAATATATCAACAAATAAATCTCCAATGTGAATTTGCTAAATGGCATTAGCTTGTTCATACGATTTGAGGTCATATTGAAACCATCCAGGATCGTTTTAGGCATGCAAATTTTCAAGAAGCAAGAGACAGGATTCTTTTATGTAGAATTGATAGCATCAAGTTTATATGCATGATGCAGTTGGATATCCTAACTTCAAGTGTTACAATTATAATTTTAATTTAATAAGGCATGTTTGATGAACATAAGAAGTACAGTGGAACCCTCAAATCCGAACTTATTGGGGCTACAACCTGTTTGGATTGTAGATTTGGCGTGTATTTTGCATTTGACAAAAGTGCGCTTTTTTATTAACGAACAATATTAGAGCGTTCATTACATATTTCTGTATCAATACTGTACTATAGACCTTCATTCAAGAAAAATATTGTAGCACAAGTCAATGCCATTATTTTACATTTAACGGATGTGTCTGTTTATAAATGATAGCTTTAAGTAGTGTACTGTATTGTAGCCTACAGAATTCCTTAGCCTATTGATAGAACTGCTTTATTTACTGTTTGAGGTTCGATTGTGTAGCCTTCACCCATCTGCTTGTCATGGAGGAACGATAAGATTAGGATATAAGGAATAAACGCATATATGACTAATGCATGTAAGCAATCTGTCTAGCATAACTAGCCAAGACAGTGCTCCATAGCTGAACAGTTGTCCAGTGTTTGTTGTGCTGTGGGGCTGCTGTTCTGTACATTATGGTGAGCAAACTGAAAGCAAGTTTTCTGAAACTGAGAGTTCTTGCAATTTAAAAGAAAAACTTGTATTGATGCAACTAGACAAAGTCATCAATAGTGTTGGCTATTGAATTGTGTTGGTAAGGCTACAATAAGTGACTGGAAAACGAATTGTGCAAAAATTGAAGTTTTGCAATGCTACAAGTGAAAAGTCTTTGGAACAACGCCATCACTCAAAAGTTTCTGTGAGTTAAAAAATTTACAAGACTGTATTTTTATGGTTTATACGAGAGGCGGAAAGGAGTTCCTATTAGTGGCCCATTAATAGAAGAAAAGGCATTACAGTTGAACAAATTAATGATCTGTGATTTGGGAAATTTACTGCTAGCAATGGATGGTTGGTTTACAACATGTAGCTGCAATACCCAATGATTTTATGCTAATCCGACGGTGGCGCAACATTGCATCCTCGGGAAGGGTTATGTCTTTTCGTCAGATGAAGATTACTAATTTTAAGTGAAAAATATAGTTGATGTTTGTGTCTTTTTCTTTCAAATGAAATATATAGTTTAGTGTTTGTTTTTTTAAATTTTTATTTTACTATATCGGGAAGGTTTATGTCTTTTCGTCAGATGAAGATTACTAATTTTAAGTGAAAAATATAGTTGATGTTTGTGTCTTTTTCTTTCAAATGAAATATATAGTTTAGTGTTTGTTTTTTTAAATTTTTATTTTACTATAATAATAAATTATATGTTAATGAAGCGTTAACAATAGTACAGTATAGACTTTGTATCATATCATGTTTTTACAGTGTCAATTCCAATATATTACACATTTCAGTCCTGTTTTACGTAAGTAGCCAACTTTCAGTACATACTTCATTACATTTCTGTTCAATTTTTCACTATAACACCTGGCTTTCTAAAGGAGACTTCAGTGGTCTAGAAATTTTTGCAGCTATGTAAAATATGTACCTTTAAAAGTGTTGTTTAAATCTCAAAGTAAAGTGTTGAATCCACATTGAGTTATAAAAATATACAATCTAAAAAAAATTTCAACATCAAAAGCTTTTGATTGTGATGGTAAGTAATGCTGGTATTTTAATTTACTAAATTGTAATAAGTTCTTGAGAATATTTTCTTTTTTATGTTCATTTGTAAAACATTAAACTAAATTTGATTTGATAATAATATTCTACCTTAAAATGTCGGAGGTTATTTTGTGGCATCACTATATTATTTTCAGAGTTGTGTTGTTGAAGACCATTTAACAAAGACTTGTGCAGATTTCTATATGGTATACATAATAATAATTTGGTGGTGGAGTTGTCAGTTTTATCTACTGTAGTGTCTTGAAACAAGCATAATGTAGTAAAGATTGGTCTTACATGGGAAAGGCCTAGTATTTATGTATATTTGAATCTGTTTTTAAATTCTTCACAGTATATTGTATAGTCAGTATACACACATAACAGAAACAAAGACATTACAGAGTTAAATGAATTTAATATAGAAACTGTACTGTATGGTTTGAAAAAATTAGTTGACTTTTGTTGTTCACTTATAAGAGATGTTTAAATGTAAGATCTCATTTTTGTATTCTCTCCATGTTCTATCTGCAGCTTTTCCAACTTGTCTTGCACAACAAATAGGTTGGTCTTTGATGTGACATATTTCTAGTGTTCTCCATTTCAACCACTGCCTTTGCATTTGCAGTTGTTTTTACTACCCATACTAATTGTTTTCTTGTTTACAAAAAAATAGTTTCCCATTTCTTTGTCTGTTTGTTATCCATTCCTCCATTATCAAATTGAATTTGGGTCCTCTCATTGATCACAGATCACAAAACTGGACTATTTCCTTTTATATCAGGCTAGATTTGTCTCTATTTTTTCTTAATGGTAGACTTTCTTCACACTAGCTAACATGAAAATTACACCACTGACTTCTTAACTTTCTCAAGGTGAGGCGTTTTCATCCTTGCAAACAAGTAAAATTTCGGAAATAAACCTGTCAGTATAGTTTTTTAAACTGTCACTCCTTGCTCCATACACCAACCTTATTAACATTTGTCTATAATTAATAATTAAAAGTGCTTGTTGAAATCATCTTCAATTCACTGATTAGACTATGATTAAATAATTCTTAACTAAGGGAATACTTGAGGACTTACTTGCTGACACGTTTAAAACAATTGTTCCTTTTGTGAAGCAAAGCCTCTACAAAGGCTGGTAGTGGCTTTGCTTCGTAAAAGGAGCGATGGTTTCAAACCACGACAGCAAATAAGCCCTCATGTATTCACTTAGTTGCATATTATTTAATTATAGTTTTAAAGCGTGTACAGTAATCATGTTTAGGTGATTTGACTTCACTTGAAAATTAATACAGGTGAAGTGATATTTGTTTTTATTACATCATAACTGTCATGTTGCACAAGTGCTTGACTGGGATTACTTTTGTATGGTTTACCCACACAAAATGAATAAATATACCAAATAAATAATAGTTTGAATACAGCTTAATTGCTTTGAATGCTACTTTTATTAAACAATTTGCTTTATTTTTTGCTATAAACTTAGCTACAAATTTGAATTTTTTTTAAGAGAGTAAATTTAAAATATATATAGATGGCTATAGTGTTTAACCCATTGCTGATCCATATACATGCGCACCACTGGTACGAGTTGATTCCTTGGGTCAATTGAGTTGTATTTTGTTACAAAAATATCATCACTTAAAATGCACAAAAAATATTTCTTATATGGGTGCAATATTTTTATTGGTTGTTTTGTATCTCAGTTTATTATTTGTTAATTCATTATTATGTGTAAACATAATTAGCAAAAATAAATTGAAAGTTGCATATTGTTAAAAGTTTGCTTTATATTCTAGGCTCCCACTATTATTCGTTTCATGTGTACACAAGAAAACACTAATTACAGCTACAAACCCATACTGAGTTTCTCACTCCAGTTGACATAAAAAGTTTTAAGAGTCAATAAATATTTCTTAAAAGGCACAGAGTTTTCTAAACTTGTGTGGTGACATATCAGAAAATAAACTCTTTAAGTAAATGAATCAAACAATGACGATATTTGTTGTCTTAATACCCACTACTAATAAATTATCGTGATCTAGTCTGTAAACAGCAATGGGTTAAAGGGCTATTTAATGTACAAGGGAAGAATTTACATTATTTACCAATAAATAACCTTTCAATAATTAATATCTGTAAATATTGTTGTTTTAAGGGAAATCTATTTAAAAAGATAGTTCAGTATACAGTGTGTGATTGAAAAGTAGTAAGACTTTCCGCGCGCAATGTCTGGCAAGCGGCAAAAAAAAAAAAAATGGCTGTAGGGGGGAAATGTACTTTGGACCTTCTACAGGAGACCGCTCCCAGATTGCTGGCAAAAGCGGTTGAGTTAACATTGCTTTGTGGGTGAAAGCTGTTTTGGCAGTCTGTTCCAATTTGCCAGTGGCAAAAATGCAGCGATTGTTGAAACAGCGTTACGCAATAAAATTTTACGTATTGCTTAACAAAACTTTTATCAAAACCCATGGGTTTACTCTAAGAGGCTTACGGGGCCCAGGTAAATGTATGGCACAAGGCGTTCAAGGAAGGCCGAGAGGACCCCGAAGAGGAACAGCCACCCGGGAGGCCTTCAACAACGCAAACAGGAAGATGTGAGCCAGGTGAATTTTTGAACATTGACCGTCGTGCTAGTCTCCGTGAGATTAGTGAGGAGTTGAATTTAACTTATTACAGTGTGCGTGAAAATGGTCCCGAAGGTTTTGACTGATGAACAAAAGCGATTGCGTGTGCTACTTCCTTGTGAAGGGTTGGAAAGTGACGAACAGAATGACACCTTGGACAGTACTATCACTGGTGATGAAACATGTTTTCAGTATGGAACAGAGTGCGGAGTGGCACACGAACTCGTCACCACGACCCAAGAACGTGTTTCTCAACTCTCGAGGCATCGTGCATAAGAAGTTCATACCTCAAGAAAGCGCTCCTACGGTTCAAAAAACGTGTCAGCCCGACATGGTCAACAATTTGACTCTCTATCACGACAATGCGCTGGCGCACACTGCCCTCCTATGCACCTCTCTACTGGCCAAGATAGGGGTTTCGGTGCTTTCCCACCCTCTACAGCCCAGATGTGTCCCTCCCGGACTTCTTCTTATTCCCGCTCGTTAAAAGGAAGCTGAAAGAAAGGCGTTTCGACTCCATCGAAGCGATCCAAAAGGCTGACGGACAAACTCAAGGCGATCCCGGAGGGTGAGTTTTAAAAAATTTTCAGCAGTGGAAGAACTGCTACCAGCAGTGTATTAACGCGCAAGGGTCCTGTTTTGAGGAGTATTAGTTGTATGACCCAAAAAGTTCAATAAAACTGCCTAAAAAAAAGTCTTATTACTTTTCAATCGCACCCTGTATAACTGTCATTTTTTATAAAGTTCTACACTCATTCTTGAAAGTTATAAAGCGATTTTTCATAAGGAGATACTTTTCAATTCAAATCAATTGTTAGATGTAAATATTTAAAAAGGCGTGTTTTGCTAGCCAAATGCATGTTAAAAAACTAGTTTTAATTGGGAATTTTCATTTTGTTAATCAACAATAATCTATTATAATTTACAATGTTTCAAAATTAATCCCTCTTATACCTAACCTTTCCTTTTTCCCCTAGATCCGAGTCCAGTTAATACCAAACCTGGCTATATGACTTTATCCGTCTCAGGTTCAGATTCAACTTACTCAGGAGCACCAGGACCTCAACGAGGGAACAATTACACGGCACAGACGCCTGCTCCAAGTTTCCATCCATATAGACGTGTTTAAAACAAGCCACACAGGTCTTGAAATTTCCTTAGCTTTAGGTCATGAAGAACCTAAATCTACAAAAGTACCTCTGTGCACATCCTTGTTCATTGGCAGACTTATATTTGGAAAATCTTTATTGAAAAAAAATGCACCAAATTTATCCTCTTTTTTAAAGTTTAAAAGTTATTTTTTAATTTGTAGAGTTAAAAGCAGGTTGAACTGTTGACTTGCTTTAATTTCTTTGTACTGTATATTTTAAGAAAACCACAAGGGTAGCCATTCCAATATAAAATAAATATATTTCATTACCAATATTTAGTGTTATTACCAATAATTCATCACTGAAACCTTATTTGTATATTTGTATGTGTTTTGTATATCACACACATACATATACATATTTGTCTTTGAGTTTTCCTTTGTTAAAAAAAAGTGTAATTCATCTTTAATTACAATTTTCTAATTTACTGGGGAGGGGAGTGTAAGGTTTTAGTTTTACACAATAAAAATATCTTTTAAGGTTAGTTCCTCAGTTTACAATATTTTTTAAAATACGACTAAATCTGTAATTTGTATGTAATGTTTGAACTTGACGTCAATATTATGTGTACCATTCATATTATGTGTAAATAAAGTAATTTTCTTATTTTCTGCTACCCCAAAACATACTACTTATTGAATCCTTTAAAATCTGTTTTCAAAATATATTTGGTTCTGTACAGAATATATTGAACAGTAATTTAAGCCCTTGCGCTGTGAAAAAGTAAACATGTTTTGTATACTATAAAACATTTATTAAGTTTTAGATTTAAATTGTCTTGAATTAACTTGTTATTATGACATTTGAGTCTATAGAACTTAATTGGTCACATGAGTTGAAATATAAAGTCATCTCAGGCTTTTATCAGTTGACATCTGGTTTTTGGGAAGAACCCTAAGAAGTGGTGTATACTATAAGATTGCCCTGCAAAGAATTACAAGTAAACAAATGTAGTGATCAATCACTGATAAAGGCAACATCATTGTCAAAATTAGAGTGTAGTAAGATTTTGAATGAATGATTTTAATACTTGCAATTATAAAATAAATATTTGTTATTTATCTTCCTAAAATCCATGGACTGTGTTAGTTTATGAATGTCGAAATTCTTTTTCCAAGACACTAAACTGGATCATGTAGTTTTAAATCCAACTTTCTATTTTTTAAATTTTTTCCATTAGCTCACTTCTTATATATCTTGTTCAAAATTTCAATCTTTAGTAAAATAGGTTTTTATTCATCCAGTCATGTTCAAATACAAATGTTTAAACCTACAGGGAATGACAATTGATCTTGATAAAGGTTTTTCAAATATTTATTCAATAATTAAATTATAAAAATTTAGGGGTATATCGGAATTTGAACTGTGAATCTTCACATGCTTTGGCGTTGCGCCAACTTTACAATACCTAGAAATGTGTTTCACAAAGATAAATATGAATCCTCCCCCCCCCCATCTGGTTGTCATCAAAACCTGCATTGTATATTTGTAGAACCTTAAATGTTACCATGGTTATCACACAATATCCTAAATAGTACTCTAGTGTTAAAAATGAATGTAAAGAATAAAATAAACAAACTGGAAATAAGCCAACAATTAAAAAAAAAATTGTGTTACCTCTTTAGGAATATACTTCAAACATTTTTTTATACTACTTGTTTTCTTATCCACTTTAATAAAGTATGAGTTTTTTTATTATCATGTTATACAAATTTATCAACATTCTTTAAGTCCTTCTCATAACCCTTCTTGTGTTTTTATAGAGTTCAAAATATTCTTGAAATGACTCACCACAGATACATTTTTTTAAATTTAATTTTTCATTTCTAATTTTCTGAATTTTTATGAGTGATCACAAATTAACACAGTTGGTACACAATTATCTTGTACTCTTGAATTTGTTGAATCATAAATACTCTGAATTTTCAAGAATCTCATTTGGAGTAAAAGCGTGTTTGACCTAACCTAACCCATCATGACACCGAGACAGAGTGGGCACGTATCGGATTCTGCTAGGCCAAAACGATAGAGGTGTGGGCCTGGAGATAGTTGTGTCTTGTCAGGATTCGAAAGTCATTCACGGCAGTTGCCCTATCGCTCGTGGGCACCAGAGAACCGTGACTGCTAAGTAATGTCCACTGTTTTCCTCTGCTGGCTTCCTTGTTTCAGGGCTGTATTGATAAGGTGTTTGGCATAGATAAGGCTGACGTCTGTGTAGTGTTGTTGCATGTGCTCCAGTTTTTACTAGGTCGTCTGCTCTTTCGTTACTTGTGAAGCCGAAGTGACTTGGAATCAACTATTCAGCTTTATTGTGATATGCATATAACAATCTTGATATAAATCAATAGATTTGTACTGTATTACTAAAAAATGTTCAGTCATTCTGAATATCTCATACATTTACCATGTTTTTAGGGGCTCTAAATAGGTCTTGGCAGAAAACAAAATTCTATTTGTATATATTTTTTCATTCAAAGGGGAAAATATAATTTGGATAAAAATATGTGTCATATATTTTTTCATTATATCGGTTTATAGGTTATAACAAAGATTAATTAACAATGCATTAACCAATACTAGGGAATCTTAAGGATAAACCCCCGATGTAAGTTAGGTCTGTAATCTATACTACCAATTAATTGCAAAACTTATGACAAAGTGTATATTGGTCAGACAAAGAGGAAAACTAACTATGTTCAAAGAATATCTAGCCCAAATTAAACATGGGAGGCCTGATAAGTTCAGGCTAAATACGTATGTCTTGAATAATTGCCATGAATTGGATAATGTTGAAGTTGGTGAAACATTGTTTTCTAACAGATGACTAGAATTTTATGACAGTTTTCATTGCTAAAACAAAGTGATTTATGAGTAAAGGGTGGTATAGGTCTTGTGTTTCTTCGTGAACCCTGACATTGGTCGTCATTATCATTTTAGTTAGTATTTAACATTATATTAGTGTTCAAGTTGGATCTGTAAATATATTTGCGTAGTTTCCTGCCTTTTTTAATGTTACAATATTCTCCTCTGTTTATGCGTTTCGGAGTGATATTTTCAAAACTTAAATCGTACTCTTAGAAGTACAATTTAAGTTATGAAAATGGAATCACTCCGAAACAGGTCAACAGAAGAGATTATTGTAACGTTAAGGAAGGCAGACAACTGTATTCGAATATATAGAAATATTCCTACCAGAAATGAAGATGAGTATATTAATAATTAGATCTGTAACGTATAGTTTAGTTATAGGCGTGGTATTTTTCCTTCATTTAGTACTGGTATTATTTCAACTGGTTTCTGGGCGGTGGAATCGGATGGTGCCTATTGTAAGTATATGTGAAGAATCTTAAGATTTATTTGTAACATTCTAATGGTGATAACAAATTAGCATCATATATATATATATAGTTTTGGTTGGTAAAGATTATTTAGATTTTTTGGACTAGGAGACTGACAGACTTACCTTGGTAAGAGTCCACACTGTAGTCTTGAAATAGAAACACATAAAAGCACTTAAACAATGATATATTTCAACCACATAGTGGTCTTTATCAATCGAAGAGAAAACACAAAAAGAAATTTCTTTTTGTGTTTTCTCTTCGATTGATAAAGACCACTGTGTGGTTGAAATATATCATTGTTTAAGTGCTTTTATGTGTTTCTATTTCAAGACTACAGTGTGGACTCTTACCAAGGTAAGTCTGTCAGTCTCCTAGTCCAAAAAATCTATATATATATATATATATAGGAATTTTTGGACTTGATAGGAGACTGACAGACTTACCTAAAGGCAATAGTCCAAAACTGCAATCTCTTGGAAATAAGAACATATAAAACACTTAATACACTTTTATTTGAAATATTTCGATCAACATGATCTTCTTCAGTCAAGAAAGAGAAAAACAAAAGATTGAAGTGAACCACAGATGTGTATAAACATCCAAATGTCACAGATTTATAGTTTATGATATAGTGCTATATGTGATATGTGTAGAAATTGTTATATGTGAATCGTGTAAAGATTGGTTACTTGAAACTAGATATTAAAAGTCTGTCAGAAGGAAGGTAATGGAGCTGTTAAAAATGGTAGAAGTTAGGGGGAAGTTAAAAGGAGTTTTATCTGATGTTCAGGTTAGGAGGCTCTCTAGATTTGGTATACCACTGGTATGATAACTCCCATCTTCTTAATTCTGAAGAGTTGCAATCAGGGGGGAGGGCTTTAATTATATTGGTGGTATAGCAATCATTGAAAGAGATGATGTTGTGACTAGCAGCGTGTTGAGCGGTTGGCCTGTCTATGTTCATGGTTCCAACGTCATGTCTGTGGCCATTCAGAATGAATGTTTTGTTTTTCTCTTTCTTGACTGAAGAAGATCATGTTGATCGAAATATTTCAAATAAAAGTGTATTAAGTGTTTTATATGTGCTTATTTCCAAGAGATTGCAGTTTTGGACTATTGCCTTTAGGTAAGTCTGTCAGTCTCCTATCAAGTCCAAAAATTCCTAAATAAGCTTTAAGCTCTACTAGAACTAACCTAAATATATATATATATATATATATATATATTCTTGATATTTTACGTTATCCATTGTTTTTCTGTTGCACTGACTTTATGAAGTTAATATATTACTATTGTAAGTAATTTTATCAATAGTTGTTTGAATCTACAAACAACATATACAGAAGACATACTATATAAAAACATCATACACGCAGATCAAGAGAAAATGCGTGTAACGTCAACAAATACCAATATCACGGACCGAACATCTACAACAGAAAAATATCAGTGATTCGACAATGGTCAAGTGACCGAAAGGTGCCTCATCACTCAAGGTAAAATTATTGCACTTAATGGTGGATAAAATTACTTACAATAGTAATATATTTACTTCATATATATATATATATTTTTTTTTTTTTGAGGTGTATAAAAACAGTTTTTCAAATAGATTTTTTAAAAATTGTTTATATATTTTATTTACAAAAGAATATTACAAGATTTAATCAACTAGAGTGAAATAACGTTAAACAATATGTACAGTCAGTCAAAGCTTTAGAGAAACAACTGGTGAATTAAGTCAGTCTTCTTTATGTAACAGATAAAATGCAAATATGTATACAGAATTATTTTTATAACATATAATAAAACAGGCAGGAAACAAAATATTGAGAAAAATCATACTTAATATTTAAATGTTAGGGCACACTTAAAATGTTTTTAACTTAATAATATATACTTGAGACAGTATAAACAGATAAGAGAAACCAACAAAACTATAAAAGTTTAACAATAAAATACTAAAAAGCAACCAGGTAAAGAATAAAATTAAAGCATTATAAACTTAGTGTAAATACCATTTAAGATCTTCAAATCATAACTTTTTTGTATACAATGTTTTCTATCAAAAAAAAGATTGTAACAAAAAATTATTTCTAGTAATAAAACATGAATTTCATTGTAACATTAGTTTATTATAAAGCTTTACTATACAAAACACTGTACATTTCACACATACCTTAAGGGTTAGTTATTAAAATTATATAATAATTATTAAAACGAACTACATTTTCTGTTTAATATTCAATTAAATTTATCTGTACATTATGCGAGGTACCTAGAAAATAATGCAAATCAGTGGATGAACAAAAATAATATACCATGCTTCAGGAACAGCCAGTAGTGCAGCTACAAATCCCTTCTGGAGAGACAGGGTGGTTAGTGACATTTTGGGGGAATCTGGGAGATAATATTTACCGAAATGCAAAATTTTGAAAATAAAGTCCCATTTTAAATCTTAATATTAGACAAAAGTAATGAATTAAACTTTTCTCGACTCAATAAATTCCAAATTTAAAGAGTACTCAATGTAGATTAAATTTAATAATACATGCAGGATTGTGTATTTGTTATACTGTTATAAATTGTGCTATATTTTTGTTGGAATTACACGTTGGCTTACAAATTGCCTTTAAAATATCTTATTATCTTTGTAATATGTTTATCATGCGTTACAAAAGACATTGCTTTGTTGATAAAAAAACAAACACCAATTGTGGGTTTAATCTTTACAAAGTTGAACATATCTGCCTCTCAGGGGTGAAACCAGGGGGCACGTGCTCCCAAACCAATTAATTTTAGCAGAAAAATAAACGGCACTGCTTTTTAACAAAACAGCTTCGCGACTACCCAACAATTGTGTAATTTTAAGTGCCAAAATACCTTAAAATTGATTTCTAAAGTGAAAATGTTCAAAATCTCTGGGGGGTCCATCCCTTGATCTCCCTGGGTTGTACCCCCTCCCCAATACATTGTCCTGGCTATGCTCCTGCTGCCTCTTGTGACTGCATCAAGTGTTTTAATTAGTTTGCATAATTCAATATACCACAAAAATGATACACTTACTGTAAAGAATAAATCACAATCAATAAACTAATACACTATCAGTAACTGATTTATTGAAGATAGAGTCCCCTATCAAACTTAACTAATTTTGGCACACTAATAGTAATTATTTTAGAGAACTTTGTACCTTTAGGAACAAGAGCATTGCCTATAATCTAGGTAGATGGTTTTATAAATGATTACCCTCTTTCACTCACTGACAGTAGTAGCCACACACTGAGGAAGACGATATCGTCGCCGAATCTAGTCTGTTGTGAACTAGTGTGTTTGTTTATTGAAAACTAATTTTTGGTGAGATTTTGAGTTAACTATTTTGTTTTTTCACTGTTGTAACTTGTCATACTGTTTTTCATTAATAGTAAAAAGATTATATTAATACTTCACAACATGATAAAAAAATTGGTATAATAATATATAGTTATTACTATATTTTTATTCTCTTGAATTTTGTAGTCCATTACGTTCAGTTAACATTAGTTTATGACTACCCGAACTTTGAATTTTAATAAGACAGAACGTTTTTGATTGCTATGTGGCGATCTCCATCAGTGTCTTCTTTTATAGTTTTATCATAAGTGGTTATTGAGTAACTGGGTGAAAACTATTGATTTACTACTTATACCCTAAAAAATACAACCACAAACAAATGTAAATCATACTTTTGGACACAGCAATACAAAATATAGAACCCACTCGCCATGAATACATTACACAAGATATTAATCATAAAATGTCCATCATAAACACTAAATCATATGATTTATTAAAGAATTCAAGATGATTAAACTAGCAACTTATATTTGTTTGTGTAATAAAGGAACTCAGAGCAACTGAGGTGAGTTCATAATCATTCTAGGCAATAAACTTAAAATAATCAAATTCAACTGAGAACTTTGCCAACAGAAGATTCTATAAAACCACTGATTTGAAATATAAAAGAAAAACAATAAAAATACCTGAGATTAGCTAATTTGTCAAAAGTAAATAGACAGTTAATAAAGTAAATTTCAAAATCATAAATATAGTCATTGTATTATTTAAATCCTCAGACACAGATGAAATTAGACACTGCTAGGAGAGATTGAAATTGATTGTACTATAAACAGTACATAATATAATTATATATACAGTACAGTCTCGCTAATCCGGACGGCCCAAAATTTTGTTTAGTTATAGTATTTTACAGTGCACAATCATTCTGCCGTTCACAAAAATATTTATTTTTATACGTCTATATTTGTTATTTTTTAAAGGGGGTTTCCTACTCTAATAGACAAATAATATAATTTATTCATTAAAATATGAATTTACCATATTATTTGTTTCTTTTGCCTATTAAAGTATCAGAGACATCTTGCGATAAACGAAAGATAAAGGACGTCAGGTCAGTTGTGTTGTCGGACGGATGCCACCTTTACTGCTTCTCGCAAGATTTCTGCTCAGTTGTCATTTAATTCTAGTGCGATATTGATCTGTGTTTTTTATTTACGTTTCGTTCAGTGTTCAGTGAAAATGGCGAATAAACGTAAGTCAGTGACAGTGACAATGGAATAAAAACTCCAAGCTTTATTTCGTATTGATGGGGTTGAATCGCTTACTAAAATTGCAAGAGTTAGGCGTGGGAAAACAAACTGTTTCCGATTGGAGAAAAAGCGACAGGAAATTTAAGATTTTTTTGCAAAAATGGTTAGTAAAGACAGTTAAGGCGGCGAAGCACTTTAAAAAACCAAAAAATGAAACCTTAGTTTATGCTTTGTATGTTTGCTTTTGCCAACAACGGGAATAGGGTGTTCTATTATCGGGTGTAAATTTGCAAACGATCGCGTTGAAACTGAATGAAAAGTTAAAACCCACACATTTTACTGCCAGTGTGGATTGGCTGTCACGGTGGTAGGAACGACACGGCATCCGTCAACTCGGAATAAGTGGTGAAATTTTGTCAGGTGACAGTGATGCCAGTGAAAAATTCAAAGACAAATTTGGCAAGTTTCTCAGAGATGTAAACTTACAACCTTGTTAGGTGTTCAACGCTGACGAGACCGGATTAAATTATAAAATGTTCCCAAAAAAAACTTTAGCTTCCAAATTAGATACAGTAGCAAAGGCCATAAAGTTAAGAAAGAATGTATGACTTTGCTGCCCTGCAGTAATACTTCTGGCAATCTAAAATATCCACTTTTGGTGATAGGGAAATCCGCAAAACCTAGTGTTTTTAAAAATGTAAATTTAAGTGTTCTACCGGTTCAATACAAGTTCCAAAAATCAGCGTGGGTGAACAGTCAAATTTTTAAGGACTGGTATTTTGAAAATTTTGTTCCAACAACAGAAAAGTTTTTAAAAGAGAAAAAACTCCCTCAAAAAGCGGTTTTACTCATTGATAATGCCCCATGCCACCCAAATGAAGAATTGGTTCATGGTGACATTTTTGTTAAATTTCTTCCTCCTAACGTCACGGCTCTCATTCAGCCGACGGAGCGAGGCGTGATGGAGGCGATAAAACGGCAATATAGGAAAAAGTTAATTTTATCGCTTTTATAACAACAAGAAGCAGATCCAGCTACACAATTTATTGAAATTCTTAAAACAGTGACTATAAAGGATGTCATTTATATGGCTGCAGAATCATGGGAGGAAATTCAACCGTCTACACTCCAAAAAAACTGGAAAAATTGTGGTCTGATATGCCACAGGAAAGTGAAAAATCCGACAGTCAACCTACTAATGATGACGCGGAATTTGTTCAGATTTGTCAACAATTGGAGGGTTGGGTCGAGTTGAAAGAAACTGATATTTCCGAGTGGATTATCAGTGATAATGACATTGGTTATCAAGTGCTCAATCGTCGCGGTGTGCACTGCAAACGCAGAAAATGACAGCTCGAAAGAGGAAGACTACACAGACGAGCCGGACAGTCCAACTCATGATGGGACGGCTGCAATGCTGGAGGGGTTGATGACTTACTTTGAGAAACAAACTGATACGTCAACTGCGGAGCTACTGACCTTGAAACGCTTACGAGATCGTACTGTAAAACGACGTCATTCATAGTTAAAACAAAATAACATTACAGACTTTTTTCACTAAGTTTTTTAAAGTTTATTTTTGTTTCAGTTTCATTTTTGTTTCAGTTTTTTGTGCGTTTATACAGTATAGTGTAAATAACTTTATGTCAATACATTTATTCAACGAGGAAGATGCTTTGAAATTTATTTATGTCATACCTTTTCTGTTACAATTACAGGATTTTTTGCTAAATAAGCTATGAAATACTGTACTGTATAGCTATATGTAGGCCTCAATTTCACTAAAACTACAATTTCAATATGTTTCCCCGCCTAAAACACATATTGTATGCATTTGTTTGGCTTTTTCCGTCTAATCCGGACTTTCGTTGATCCGGACAGGGTCCGGTCCCATCAAGTCCGGATTAGTGAGACTGTACTGTATATATATACACACACACACATGTACTGTTTATAGTATAATCAATTTCATATACAATCATATATATATATATATATGAAGTTAATAAATTACCAATTTTGAGTAATTTTATCCACCATTAAGTGCAATAATTTTACCTTGAGTGATGAGGCACCTTTCGGTCTTTGACCATTGTCGAATCACTCTACCTTGAGCGATTCGACAATGGTCAAAGACCGAAAGGTGCCTCATCACTCAAGGTAAAATTATTGCACTTAATGGTGGATAAAATTACTCAAAATTGGTAATTTATTAACTTCATAAAGTCAGTGCAACGGAAAAACAATGGATAATATTAAATATCAGGAATATATATATATATATATATATATATATATATATATATATATATATTAGGTTAGTTTTGGTTGGTAAAGATTATATATATATATATATATGTATATGAAGTTAATATATTACTATTGTAAGTAATTTTATCCACCATTAAGGGCAATGATTTTACCTTGTATGATGAGGCGCCTTTCGGTCACTTGACCATAGTCGAATCAAGTGATCAAAAGGCGCCTCATCACACAAGGTAAAAATCATTGCACTTAATGGTGGATAAAATCACTTACAATAGTAATATATTAACTTCATAAAGTCAGTGCAACGGGAAAACAATGGATAACGTAAAATATCAAGAATATATGTATATAAATGAATGTTTGTATGTATGAGCTTTATGCATTACTAAACCACTGATCTGATCACCATAAAACTTTGGAAAATTGTTGAGTACCTGGAAAGGTTTCTGGCACTTTCTAAAGCTATTTCTGTACAGTTATGCCTCTCACAGGTTTTCGCTATTTTTCAACATAGTGTTCTGTGTACATCGTCATCTGTTTGACATTTCATTAAATTCATTCGAATTTCGGTTGCTATCGATCATTATATTGGCGACATGCATGTGCAAATTGAAACAGAACGACTTCTCTATATTCGATTCGATTAAATCAAACAATTTGCGATCAGAATAATACATTCATTTAGGTGGCAATGTGAAAAACAACGGCACATGCATGGATACACCCAAGATGCAATGACACATGTTCGTGCAACAGGCCGTCCAGATCTATCTATAACATTCACATGCAACCCTGTGGCATAAAAATTACAGAACTTTGGTTACCTACACAATCATCTTTGGATCGACATGATATTACTACACATGTACAAACAGAATTTGAAAATATTAATGAATTAAATTGTTAAGCATCAGGTTTTTGGAGAAAACGCTAATAAAATACTAAATCAAATTTAGCAAATGTTGACACTCCATTCATTGAGTTTTAGGTGGTACAAAGTTCGCCGAGTCAGCTAAATAACTCTTAACATTCTCTGATCATAACATTGTTACTTCTCTGTAGAAGTATTTCCAAACGCCTCAATTTTAAAAACATTTTACCATAATTTTCAATCGATATAATAATTTTGTTTCTGGTTTTCAGTTTGACTATTTTTTATGTGAGATAAGGAAATAATAAAATAACACAAATGAATGATAAAGGCCTAAAACTATAGTCTGGAGAAGGTATTAAGCATCTAAAGTAACATATCCGAAGCAGACTACCAAATAGGAAGAGGGAAAAGGAAGGCTAGGTGAAACAAAATTATGGGCTAAAAATAGGAAATACAATTTTGTAGATACAGAAACCTCTCTAATTAGTCATGTTCAGAACCGAGGGGTGACGAATTTGAGAAAATTACGAATTATGGAAGCTGTGAAATTAATATGTGATTGTGGGTAAACATAACACACAAATATGTAAATAGGTATGTAATGTAATTAATGGTGTACTAAAATGATTCATATCTGCCAAAAAACTCAATGACACTATAAAAACACTAGTAGCCTGTAGTATAGATCGTAATTACTAATTCACGATCTAGTGTATTGTTAAATACTGCCAGAGGCAGTGTACACAAGATATCGGCCCATCAGTTGCACTAAGCAGCGAGATTCCTGGTAAAAGTGAGTAACCTCTATTATCTATCAACCTCATAAGGATAAATCTATCTACCTATTCTACAATGACCTAATAAAACCAGTTATCACTAACTCAACTTCACCAAAACTCTTAGCCTAACCTAAATGTTTCAACTGTTTTTTTAAACCTAATTAAAAACCGTAATAGTATATTTCAACAAACATATTTTTTAAAAAATGTACTTAAACCAACCAAGCCTAATCTAAGAGAGTAATCATTTATTCATCTTGTATTACTTATCTCAAAAACATCAAGTTATTCAAGGCAAATGATTATACTATAGATTGTAAAAACAAACAACTAATTTACATTATATGATAGAAAACCATCAACAGTATAGAAGCAATTCTATTTCTCATTATTATTTAGATATTTTAATTACAAACATTAAATTCTGTGGTGCACTATATTTAGTTAACCCACTGGGATGAAAATTATGTGCAACTGGAATAACATCTCTTATTTATAGCCGCCTTTTTGCCTTAAATGTTTATCGAACAAATAGATTAAATGTTATTTTTCAATTCCTACTGTTAGTTTACACTCTCCTTATATATATTTATAAATCTTGTTCAAATTCAAGATGTTAAAACAATATTTAATTCAATCATTAATAAAATACTTTTTATTCATCCATTCAAGTTGAAATGCTTTCTTTTAAAACTTGTAGTGGATGATACTTGATGTTAATATAGTTTTTTCAAATATTAATTCATTACTTAAATTTAATTAATTAATTTTGCGTTATATTTTGCCACTAAATATTTTGATTATGTTGTATGTATATACATACTTATATTAATTATTTAATAAAAAGTAACTAAAATAAAATTTGTCTTTAAATTTACTTTAAATTTTTTTCATAATTTTACTTGGGAGTCACTGCAAATGTAAATCCTTAAACCTCATAAAAGTTCATCAGAAAATTTGTTTTTTTAGATATTGTTTATGGAACTACGTTTGTATAACTATAGAAATGACATACTAACTAGACTGTTATAATTAGCACATATAAAATTAGCTTTATTACTAGCAACATGTTGCCTCACCACTCTTCAACCAATGGGTTAAATATAAAAATTGTATATTTATAGTTCTACAAATAGTTATATTTACAAAAGATTTTACTACTTCATTAATAGGTTAAAGTATCATGCATAGATGTGGTTAAAAGTAACCACGGTAAATATAAATCTAACCTGTTTTTAAACAATATTATTTTATATTAAAAATGTTATAAACAATATTTATTATTTTATATTAAAAGCGTTTCAAGTTAGGGGATACAATATGTTTTAAAACTATAAAATAGAAGATAAAAAATTAAGTATTTTAGAAACAAACCTGCTACACAAATCACAGATATTTGGATTATACAAAAACACATGTGCTGACACACAACCGTTACATATATCAATTCTTTAAACTCTCACCAATACATTTATATTTCTAGGCAATAAAAATACTTAAAGTACACTAATAAATCAAATACCAAAAATTTTGTTTTACAAACTACAAGGATAACAAAAACAGGTCTAGACCCCCCTTATCCACAAACAAGGCCTTACACAACCATTATATCATACTATAGAAGGGTGAAAGTGTTTACAATTTTCAGAAAGCTTTATGGTCAATTTGAGAACAACATTCTAAGAGGATCCAAAAGTAAACATCAACTTTTTTGGCAGAACAAGAAAATGAAAATTCATTAAAATAAAAATTGAAATTCATTAAAAATAAAATATTTAACATAAAAATTAATTTTCAGCTTAAATAGTCTTTTAGATTTTTTTTATTTGAAATTAATTTTTCGCATTTATTTCTTTCATGAAAATCGTAGACTGCGAGTTTTATAACTTTTAAATGAAGTAAAAATGGGATGTTTAACACAAAAGAATTAAAATTTCTATAGAACCCATAATACACAGCACTGGTTGCCATACTTCATGAAAATTAGCGATGCAATATAACTGGCTAACGACAAAATTATTAAGGATTTATTTTTTACATTAGATAACCATACAGACATACTACCTCAAAATTCATGTCTTTTAAATCACTAAAACACAGGTATTTAAAATACTGAGATATAAAAACATTAATATATATTAATCAATGTCAAAACTAGATGGAACCATAAAATTTAAAGTGTGTTTCCATAATATTTTTTTGGAAGCTTTCTATAGAGTGAAATCACTTGATGTTCGCTACAGTGGCCTGATACAATTAGCTTGCCAGTTGGCTATTTACTCATTCTCCCTCAATGACGAAACTATCTCATCCCTACAATATATATTAACAGGCATACAGACGTTTGTTTCTCGACATTGATTTTTGCCATCGCTTCAAGAAACAATGTTGCTTTTGTTGTTGTGAATGTTTAGTCTGTTTGGCCCCTGTTAATGTGTTGTCTCCATGCTTCAGATAAGCACATGCAACAGTTTCTCATTTCTAAAAAATTGTTTATTTTTTTTAGCACAACACAATTCAGTTGCCATGACCACTTGACACAATGAATTAATTCATGCCACTAGATAGCTTAGATCATGAATTATTTAATCCTTAATGGGTAACATCTTCTGCACGGTGGTGTCATTTGACAATGCTAATTTAATAATTGTTTTGAATTGAAAAGCAATTCTCCAAACTGCTTTTATCTCGTGTAGTTTCATCTGAGGTTCATAGGTAGCAACACTGACTACTCCACAGTTCAGAGGAAGCATACAGATGTGTTTCTGATAAAATTATTTCGTCTGTCCAGCGTACTCACTGCTAGTGAAAGATTAGTTGTTTTTTTACAATATTTTTTTCTTCAAGTAAGAAATGTTATTGATGAGAAAAATTATTTTCAGTAAGGAGGTAGGTAAGACTATAAAATTTGCTATTTAGACCATTGAAACAATAAACAATAAGATATAACAAAAGATTACTGAAACAAGATCATTTATTGTTAATGTTACAATAAACAATAACTACCGATTATAAGCAGGTGGCAAATGACGACATGCAATGAAACCATTCCAATCCTGATATCTGGTTGGTATTTTTCACTTATATTTTTTTGTTCCTTTTTGGTGTATAAAATCGATCTTTTCTACAAGAAAGGTATTGCTATACGCCAGTGGCTCCCAACCATTTTCATTTCACTACCCCTAAAAAAGTTTTTCCAATGAAAAGTATTCCCTATTTCTCAACGTGGTGAAGACAAAGAGTGGTTGCCTGACTACCTTGTAAGTAATGGGTGGGAGGGGGCAACCAGCTGTGTATACAATATTTTTGAGTAGGCAACACGATGGTTCCCTGAAAGTTTCCTATCATCAAATCGTAGATCCATTTCTGCAATTTTATTACTCACCAAAATCTGGAATAGATGTTTCCAATCGCTATTCTATTTTGTGCTTTCAGTAGCATACAAGCTCCACACAATTTCTGATCGACAACATGTCAACTAACTTGTGAATTACTAGTGTAACCTCGTGTTTCATATCTAGAGTGTGAAATATTGATATCCGCCATTACTGGGAATTGCTGCTATATGGGAATTACTTGGGAATTGCTGCTATAAGCGAATGCCTTGAAATACTTAATGATATGTCAGAGGATGAGTGCTATAGAGTATCAGGTAACCTTTTGAGGAAGATGTAGCCAATCTTATGCTTTCAACTGAATTTTCACTTTTTACTGTCATAGATGATTTAGCTAATGTTATTGATCAAATGAGTTCACTTATGTCAACCAGCTGCATCTATAGGCACATATAAAAAAAATGAAGTAAAATATTTTCCTTGTGCGATCCACTCAGTTCAAATACTGAAGGAAATTGTTGCCCTTGCGTTCCTAAGTAATGACTACAGAGTCATTACTTAGGAACGCAAGGGCAACAATTTTGTTATAAATAACAATTGCATCCTTTCTTAAACAATAAATGCAACTGAAAAACGCCTTATGAACTTATTAAAACAATTGTGTTTGAAACCAAGAGATACACTCTCCAAAATAATAAAAACACTCGAAACTCAGACGTAGAGCTAGGAATATTTTTGAGAATATAGTGATGACCTACATATTATATCCAAGGTGCAGAATGTACTGGTCTTCAACATATCTTTTATGATTCTTCGTTTTTTATTTACTGCTAATGCCATGACAGTGAAGAGATATGAAGATACTCACATTTCATAAATAATGAGGTTATCCAGGGTTGATGATGCACTTAGGTTTTGGAAGTTACAATTCCAGTGTTGCTAAGTTAAATACATATATAAAAAGAAACTTAATATAAAACTAATATATCTTACATCATCTGAGAAAGAACTAAAGAAAAATAATGATCAGAGAATTATTTCTTGAAGAGAAATGGCTTCAAGAGTACGAGGGTGGTCCACAAAGTAACTGCCGTTTAGGCATGGCGCGATAAGTAGTGGGGGTAGCGCCGCCATTCTCACATCGGGGTGTGCAGTCATTCAGTACGCTTATAGCTGTGCAAGGGAGAGTATCGTGCGATCGTGCGTTCTTTTGTTATAACGTAAATACATGAGCGCCGCGATAGAAAATCCCGCCAAGTGTGAAGTGCGAGGTGAAATAAGATGTCTATGGTCGAAAAGTTACACAGCAGCTGAAATTCATCATGAATTGAGTGCGGTGTATGGCCCAAACATTATGAGCAAAGGTGTAGTCCGTCAATAGGTTCGTTTTTTTTAAAAAATGGAAGAACGAACGTTCACGATGAAGACCTGAGTGGTAGGCCATCTCTCGTCAGTGATGACTTGGTGAACAAAATGAATGAGAAAATTCTCGAGAACCGTGGCTTCACAATCTCGGAACTTTCAGATCATTTTCTTGAAATTTCTCGAAGTCTTGTGCACGAGATAGTTATAGAAAAACTAGGCTATCACAAGTTTTGTGCTCGTTGGATTCCAAAAGTGCTCACCGATGATCACAAAATGAAAAGAATGAGTTCTGC
This sequence comes from Prosapia bicincta, assembly GCA_036971475.1. Taxonomy (NCBI): domain Eukaryota; kingdom Metazoa; phylum Arthropoda; class Insecta; order Hemiptera; family Cercopidae; genus Prosapia; species Prosapia bicincta. Next base: position 328,040,766 of record JBAIZL010000002.1, read on the forward strand.
CATTGACTTTCTTACTCGGTATGACGCTGAAGGAGAAACATTTTTGAACTGGATCGTTACAGGAGATGAGACTTGGGTAGCCTATGTGAATGCCGAAACAAAACAACAGTCACTGCAATGGGGTCATACCGCTTCGCCAAGCAAGCCAAAGAAAGCTCGCAAACCCTTTTCAGCGAGCAAATTGATGGCTACAGTTTTTGGGATGCTAAGGGCATCTTGCTTGTTGAATTTATGGAGTGTGGTACGACCATTACAGCTGCAGCTTATTGTGAAACCTTAAAACGGCTATGATGAGCGATTCAAAACAAGCGTTGTGGTCTTCTGAAATCTGGCATTGTGTTTGTCCATGATAATGCCCGCCCTCACACAGCTCAAAAAACTACTGAACTTTTGGAAAAGTTCAAATGGGACGTTTTTGACCACCCCCCCCCCCCCTACAGCCCGGACTTGGCTCCCACTGATTTCCATCTTTTCCGGTATATGAAGCGGTGGCTTGCATCTCAGAGGTTTGCGAGTGATGAAGAGCTTCAAAATGCTGTGACAGGCTGGCTACGTTCTCAGGCAGCAGATTTTTTTAAAGACGGAATTTCAAAAACTGTTAAAAGATATGATAAATGCTTGAATTTTTTTGGTGAATATGTAGAAAAGTAGAGAAAAGCTGTAGTTTTAACATGTATATAATAAAATTTTTGTATCTCAACTGGTTTATTTTTTATTTCAAAACGGAGGTTACTTTGTGGACCACCTTCTTATAGTGATGGATCTATAATAGACCATTCAAATTAACTTGGAGCAAGAGTATACTATCAATGCATTCAGTTTTCTTTCTATTACTGCCAAACAGCCAATAAAGGCAATTGAGGCAAAGCAGTTGGTAATTTTAATAGTCGCCGCACGAGGGTACCATGCTCTAGTCCCTGTTTAGCTGTTTGGTACAAACCTCATTTTTCCAAACTTTTTAAAAATAAGGTTCAAGTTAAGAAGAGTCAGAGAGGTCGAAGACAGAGGTCGTAAGGTACCAGACAAGAAAAGTTAGTGCTAGCTGGTGACTGCAGGAACATCTCTGATAGATTGGCCATCTCCCAAAGTAACCCAGGAACACATCTGAGGTAACCTTATTCATTTACAATACTACAGCTTAAAGGTAAATCTTTAAAAGAGGTATATATGTAAATTGTAAGTGTGCACAGGTTATTTGTCAAAATTCCTTTTTAGAGGGAACATTCTAAATTCTATTTTGTGAAATAACTTAGCTATCTAACCCTTCTAAGGGGGTGTGCAACAGAAGGAAAATATAAAGCAAATAAAGGCAAACTTGAAGCAAAGAAATTAAATGGAAACACTTTGAGCTGCATGATAGCCAAGCTGAGTTTCTTAGAGAAAAATGAAAAACAAAACATTTAATTACAAAAATGAATGCTCCATCAAATAATTTCTACTTTAAATATTTTAATTACTTTTAAGTATTTTTTAATGGAAAACTTTTATCATAAAACACATATTTAGAATAAAATAAACCAATTAACATTTGGCACTTAGAACTACAAAAAATTTTAAAAATTATTTACACATGATTAATAAACATTAAAAAAACATTTTAAAACTTGTACAGCCCTGATAATTTTAAAAACTTTAAAGCTTATTTTTTTAACCTACTATTATATACAAAATAAAATCCTGTATCATTTCTAACTATTTCATTAAGAATATTAAAACTACATTGGCACCAAAAAAAACAAATTTACTACATGTTTAGGAACATGAATAAATTAATTTGATATGAATATATTTTAAAATAATAAATGAACTGAAAACAATCTGGTAACTGTTTATAAACATTATTTCTTGTAACTGTTTAAAACAATTGCTTTCTAAATGCTCTACATTTGTAGAGTCTACAACCTGCTATATGTAATCCTCATTCTTCACTAGGAAATAACTGTTTTGGGTAATTTATCTTCATTTTTGATGACTCAGAAATGATAGTAAATGTAAGTTCTTTCTGAAAATGAACCAAAATATTTACATTAAGCCTATTCTGTAAATGCTGTCATGATCATTATTAGATAAACTCTGACCCAAAAATAAAATATCCAAATAACAGGTTTTTAATTTAAAATATTGGGTTCATTTATATTTTAAATAATGACAATAAACAAAGTTTTATCATGAGGTATTCTAAAATATATTTTAAACAATGGTTTAGTCACAACCTAGAAAATTATTTTTCAATTCCTACTATTAGTTCACACTCTAGGACTGAGGTCATAAAAAAAATGTACTTTATTTGGAAGTTACACGTCTAGGTCTCCTTCAAAGTACTCTCCTCCCCAACGCACACACTTATCCCAACAGTGTTTCCATTTGTTAAAACAGTCCTGGTACGCTTCTTTTGTGATGGCGTTCAGCTCCTTCGTCGCATTTGCCTTAATCTCCGAAATCGTTTCAAATCTTCTTCCTTTGAGGGGTTTTTTGAGTTTTGGGAATAAGAAAAAGTCACAAGAAGCAAGGTCTGGTGAGTAGGGGAGGGGGGTAAAGAACATTGATCGAGTGTTTGGAACTCACGAGTTCTGAGTGCTGAGTTAGCTTGTGAGCGTTGTCGAGATGGAAAAACCAGTTATCACTCCTCCACAGTTCTGGCCTTTTGCGTCGGACGGCGTCCCTCAGACGTTTCAGTACTTCAATGTAGGTAATCTGGTTGACTGTAGAGCCTTCAGGGAGGTACTCATAGTGAACAACACCCTTAGCATCAAAAAAAAACTGTCAGCATCACCTTGACATTCGACTGAACTTGGCGAGCTTTTTTGGATCTTGGGGACGTTTGACTCACCCATTGGGATGATTGGACCTTTGTTTCAATGTTGTAACCATACACCCATGATTCATCACCAGTTATAATTCTTGACAAAACGTTCTCATCTTCATTTGAACGATCAAGCAGTTCCCGACAAACCCGGACGCGATTGGCTTTTTGGTCGTCGGTCATCAGGCGTGACACAAATTTCGCAGCGACGCGGTGCATCTTAAATTTTTTGGTAAAAATCTCTTAACAAGATCCAACTGATATCCCACACTCTTCGGAAAGCTCCCTAATGGTCAGACGTCGATTTTCGTACACCAGGGTGTTGATTTTGTCAACGTATGGGTCGTCAGTTGACGGTGAAGGACGTCCAGGATGCTCATCGTCATCAATCGACTGTCTGCTACCCTCGAAACATGCAGTATGCTTCATGGAAACATCGCCGTAGGCCGTGTTAAGCATAGCAAATGTTTCTGTTGCAGATTTTTCTAGTTTTACACAAAATTTCATAGCAATTCGTTGCTCCTTCAGGCTGTCCATTTTAAAATCTGACAAACGAAAAGAAACACGCTTCACTAAACTGCGTGTAACTCATCAACAAATGAAGATATCTGCGACTGAAATATTGCATTTTAATCAGCTGATTTATACGAACCTAGCGACACCAAGCGGATTCTCCTGAAACTAACTTGAGCCGCGTATTTTTTGAACAGACCTCGTATATATTTATATATCTTGTTCAAATTTTCAATTGTTAATAAAATGCCTATTTATTCATCCAGTCAAGTTCAAATACATTTTTTAAGCTTCTAAGGAATGACATTTGATGTTAGTATAGTTGTTTCAAATATTAATTAATTTTGATAATTAATTTTGCTTTATATTTTTCTACTTAATATAGTAATTCTGTCATATGTATATGCGTATTTATATTAATTGTAATTATTTATTAAAAAGTGAGATAAAATTTTTCTTTGTTGACCAAAATATGAATTGACTTTAAAATTTGTTTATATTAATTGTTAGTAATGTTGTTTAAAACATGTATGTATTGCGTTTATTATTACATTTATATCTGTACAAGCTGGAATATCAAACATGCATACAATATTTACCTATTTCTTTAAATGTATTTTCAGTTCTTTTACACAGATTTTCATGCATTTTTAAGACTGTAAGGTTTAAAATATGATGTTTGTAACAAAACCGGAATTACCAATTGATTTTTGTGCCTTACACAAGCTAGTTTATCACTTCTGTATCTTACTCCTTTGGGTCATAAATATCTTTCTTTATTTAAACTGTAAGTATTTGACAGTCAACAAATATCCATGCACAAATGTCTAGTCTTGTGCGTGACATATCAGAAAATAAACTCTCTTGAAGCAAACAATGACGACAGTCATGATTAGCTGGACTGGTCTTTATTCCCGCTATTAATAAATCCGGTTTGGGCTATTGCTACATTGTTCTGGATATGAAGGGTTTTGCTGTATAAGGGTTCATTAGAAGTCCTATTTTTTCTAATGCTCAGGAATGTTTTCCGTGTAATTCGAGTTTTCGGTAATCCGACGGGGATCTCGGTCTCATTCACCTCGAATTATCGAGACTACTGTAATTTGTTATTTTATTGATGTGGTGGCTTATGTGTTGTCCGTAAATTTTATTAGTAGTTATATGTGATATGTTGCTAAGTTGGGTTTCACAAGACACTCCAAAACCCTATCAAAAAAGAAATAATAATAAATAAATATGAGAGGTATAATAATTCACAGAGAGAACTAAGAAATGAAACATAATCAAGTTTTGTTACAATTGATGCCTACAACACGTGGATTGCTGGAAAAAATACTAAGTTTATATAATAAATAATGAGAATTTGTTTGTGCATTAAAAGTTCTGATTAGATAAATTTTTGTGGCAAATGTGATTGGCATAAAATTAATTCAGTACCAAAGAATAAGCAGTGTTAGCATACGTAAGTTTACTGATAAATTGATGAATATTGTGAGAGTACTAGGGATGGTCGATATTTTCTGTCACAGTGACTTGTCACTGATATTAGTTTGTTGTTGGTTGTACCAGTGACAAAATATAGAAAATGGCAGTTCCAGTGACAATGGATTGATCGGAAGTTTCCTTTGTTATGATTGGGCAAAAAGTCACAGTCACTGGATGAAACAGCTGTCATTGGTTAATTTGACACTGTCATTCGCTCTACTCTCACACCTCAGCTTATAGCACCCATTATCGTGCAGTGTCATTGACTGAAGGGAAGAGGGGGTTGTCTGTTGTGATTGGACAAAATGTTGCTGTTGGGACTGAAAAGTTACTGATATTTTACCACAGCTATCATGAGTTGATTTGTCGGTGTCACTGGTTCTACTCATTTACGTCGTGTGTGGGTGATCGATTTGTGTCAGGTTTCAAGGTAGTGACAATGTTGTGTACAGCAGACGCTATTTTGCTTTCGGTAGTTTGTTTTCAATTTAGTAGAAGTTTATTTTTAAATAAAATGAGATTTCTAAAAACGAAAAAAGCGAGGTGTAGAATCATTTCACCAGTGTGGTATGGCTGCCTGTTATTGTCACATGCAGAGCAGTCTCAGTATCCCTTCTCAACAGTACTAAAATCACCAGTAAAAGTCAATGATCCAAACCTGACGCTGTCACTAAAATCATCGATCAGTTAAAGTCACTGGATCAAACATTGCAAGAGGGTACAAGCTGGTAACAGAATTGTAAGATGTAGCCAAAGAATTAGGAAACAAAAATCAAGATAAACAACCAAGATTATCTATATAACTGTTAATATTAAGCATCACTTTACCAACTTTAATAATTAAATAATAAATAACTAATTTACTGCACAAACAATGTAACAAAAAAGTAAAATAGAAAGGTTTTGTTAGACTGTAAGAAAGTAAAAACCAGGGACAAAGTGTGAACTGATTACGTTTGGGCAATGTGTTGTTTAACTAGAGTAAAACTAGTTCTTCTGGTTGGAAGGAATACAATAAATTATTTGCTTAGTTTAATCCAACCACTAGTGACCAGAATGTTCCTGATTGTAGAAATATATAAGAAAAAAAATTACAAACAAATTACTACTAATTACTAACAAATTGAAGCTATACTATAAAATGAGGAAATTTGTGAAAAAATATATGACGAAGATAACAATAGAGGTATCTGCATTGAAATAAACATGAGTTCAATCAAATAAAAAGGTATGTGACTACACAGTCAGCTCAGAAAAGTTGTATCATTTACATGTGTTGTTGATGAACATTTTTTATAATTTATATAAATTGTAGTAAAATTAAATTTTTGGACCAAGAAACAATACAAAGAAAACGATTTTTGCAAATTTAACACATAATTAAAAAGAAAATTCAAGAAAAATTATGCTTTTTTAAACCAAACACGATTTAGACAGATAAAAAATTTAAAGTATAATTTTAAATGAATTATAAGTAATTATTACAAAACTGTGTAAATACTTTTGAACTTACTAGCTAACGGGTTTCATAACAATCATTTCATTGACGATTCCAGCTCTTCGGAGTAGTGGGTCGGTTTTGTCACTGAAATGATTGTTTTGAAACGTGTCAGCAAGTAAATGCATAAGTATTCACTAAGTTATGCAATAATTACTTATAATTTAATTATTGAATTAAAGAGGATTACAACATGAAACTTTAAATAAATGCCTATAATCAAATTAGGTCTCTTTTCTTACCTCAACTGTAGTTTCCTTCATCAAAGTATCTAAATATGGTCTTGTATTACCATTACTCCTTTCACTAATCGATTCGTCATCAACGTTATCTAAATCTCTCACAATTTCATCAAAACTTTTGAAACGCACATGATCATCTACAACAGGCTTAAAAATAAACTCTTTGTGTTTAACACTCACGTTCTGTTCATAGTTAATAAATCCAGGATAGCACACGTTTTGTAAAAATGAACTAGCCGGTGACAGAGTCTGGTTAAAAAGAGCAGAGTCACTTTCATTACTGAAACTATCACACATTGTACTCTGTAAATCAAGTTCAAGACAATTTGTGTTTCTTTTACAATTTCTCGTGTCACCATAACTCATTGGCAATTGCGAGCTATTAGTTGGTTTCGTTTTTTCATTTTCAAAATAGTGTTTGCCGTATAATTGACTAAAGTTTTTACACTGTTGCCTAAGAGGCGTTGTTAAAAGTTTCGAGGTAATATTTGGAGTAAGATTTTCTTTATTGTCTAGAGTCGAATTTTGTCTGAGCACTAAATTATCTCCAGTATTCATTTGTTGGTTTCCTAAATTCTGAGAGGAACTTGGTGGATACCTGAAAAAATTATTTAAATAAAAATACGCAGAGATGAAAGGGTGCATTTCACTTACATTATTTCCAACGTACAATGCTAGTCCGGTTACTTTTGGGTACCACCTCTTACATACAGTTCTGTCATAACATGCCTGATTTCGTAACATGAGCAACATGGCAAGCTTTGTAAATGAAATAATAGTTTTGAAAAGAGGCAGTACAGTATATTGTTCAAGTGCTTTCACTTAGTTATTACTAAAGAGAAGAAGAATATTATGTATATAATTTGATACCATCATGACAATACATACACTGGGATAAGAAAGAAATCATGTTGAGAGATAATATAAAAAACAATATTGTTAAAAAGCGAATTAACATAACACTAAATTATAGAAAACTAAGAAAACTATACTAATAATTCTAATAAATCCCTTTAATAAATAATAATGTGAATAATAAATGCCTGACAAAGACATTGGGATACTAATTCCTAATTCTTATTATTTTCTTTGTGAAAATGTTTTGAAAAAACACTCCGACAACAGATCTATATTCTGGTGAAATTAACTGATTAGCAAAACTAAATATGCAAGAGATTCTTTGTTGGCAATACAAAGATTTCGCAAATGTCAACATTTAAATGTCCCATTGTGATAAACATTTTAAGCATACTTTGTCCACAGCATACTTTAAGCTGTACGTGTCCCCTGAGTAGTGCTAAATGACCAGCAGAGTTGGCTGAGAACCCAAGCCAAACAGAGACAATGCAAAAGCCAAATACACTCAAGAACCAAAATCAAAATGGCCTTTCTAAAGGCCTGGACGATGGCCTTCTTCGTACCATCTTCTGGAATGCTGGAGGCCTGAGTAACGCAAAGTTCACTGAACTCAAGACCACTATATACGCTTGTGACTCTGACATTTTTGTAATTGTTGAAGCAGGAGTATCAACAGATAATCTACAATTTTATGAACTGACAAACTATACTACATATGTGCTGAAAAGATCTAGACAGGTTGCCTCTGGGATCCTGGTGGGAATAAACAAGAGACATCCCAGTAACTTCTCCATTGTTCATGAAATGGAGAAGGCTGACAGAATGGAGGTAATAAGACTAAAAATATGGGCCAATGGAACACTGTACAATGTCTTTGGCTTATATAACCCGCCCAATAACAGACCCAATTTTGATTGCCTTGCTGTGATAAACATCCAAACACCATAATCATCGAAGACTTTAATACACACTCTCCAAGATGGGGCTGAAACTATTAACCCTGCCGGACGATCTGTGGAAGACCTAATTGACAACTCAAACCTTATCCAACTTAAGAGTGACCCAACCTTCCTCTTTTTCGCTGGCCAACAATCAACACCTGATTTAGCCTTAGTGCAGCAAACATTGCTGCTCAAGGCAAACTGACCCTAGGAGACGCACATGATGACTAGGTCATCGGTCCCTCATCTTGGAAATTAAACCAAAGAAAACTGTACAGCTACAGCGACAGATGCCAAGATGGAATTTTAAGAAGACTGATTGGGCCAAATTTGCCAAAATCTCCAATGAAGTAATCACAGAGGATCTTGTTGGCAACAACCCTGAAAGGGCATGTGACAGTTTTGTTGAAGCAATTTTGTCAGTGGCAAAAGGATCAATCCTTAGGGGCCACGTGAAACTCTAGAGACCTTTCTGGAACTCTAAATTAACAGAATTAAAAGCAAAAGGGATAAGGCAAGGAAAAAAGCTGAACGAACAAAGCTGCTTTGTGACGCCATAGACCTAAAGAAAAACAGTTATAGCCCACCATTTCATATCAAGCCTCAATAATAAAAAGAAGGCCTACCAGTGGGTACTGATGCTGCTAAAGGGAAAACTTCTAACATCCTTGAAGGATGTTGCCACTGCACTAAACAAACACTTTGCAGCCGTGAGCCATTTAACACTTAGTACAAAGGAAAAGAGAAACAAAAAAATACCTTCTTCACCTGCCCAACTGCTAAAGAATTCCCTTTTCAACAACTTATTCAGTCTATCTAAACTGGAGCTTGCCATTCAGTCCTTAAAGAAAGGGAAATCAGCAGGTCCGGATAAAATATACCCAGAATTTCTGAAGAATCTCGAAAATAACGCTCGAAAAACCTTGCTAAAACTAGTAAATCTCTCATGGGAAGATCACATCCCCCAAAAATGGAAGAAAGAGGATCATTGCTATCCACAAGAATGGAAAGCCCACTAACATCCTTACCCGATCTCCCTTACAAGTCTGGTCTGTAAAACAGCTGAGAAAATGGTGGACATGAGACGGCTTCAGAACCTGCAAGGTATTGGCGCTATCTCGGATTGTCAGGCTGGCTTCCGGCAACATCATTCTACCATTGACCATTTAGTCAAACTAACTCAATCAGTAAAAGATGGGTTTCACCGTAAACAATCCACTCTTGCAGTATTTATCGACCTACGAGGGTAAGTCAAATATTATCCGCAATATAGGTATATTTTTTGTTTACGTTGGCAGTACTGTCCTTTTGCGTTGATGACGCATGCTTTGTTTATTCGTTGTTATGTCTATGCACGTTACAAGCTGCTAGGTTAGTTTCGTTATTGCTGCCGTGCTGTTAATAATGGCCGCTCCACTTTCTATTTGCACCAAAGAAGAGCAACGTTCAGTGATCCGTTTTTTGTGGTCGGAAGGTGTATCAGGGGCCGAAATTCATCGAAGACTTTTGGTACAGTACGGGAACAATTGTTTGCCACAATGGAGTGTCTATGAATGGATTGAAAAATTCAAAAATGGTTGCACAAGTGTTACGCAAAATGAAGGAGCTGGACGACCAGTTACCGCCATAAACGAGGAAAACATTGAGCGTTCACGTGAAATGATTCTCTCAGACAGACGGATAACTGTTGACGACGTGGCAAATCGTCTGCAAATTAGCCACGGTTCTGCCTACTAAATCATTTACAGCAGACTTGGGTTTCATAAAGTTTGTGCAAGATGGGTTCCAAAACAACTGACACAGTTGCATAAACAAACGCGCTTGGACGTGTGCAAAAACATTTGGATCGCTATGTTAACGAACGGGACAACTTCTTAGACAGGATCGTTACTGGTGACGAAACATGGATCCATCATTACGAGCCGGAGAGTAAACGGCAGAGTATGGAATGGAAACATCCAAATTCGCCGTGCAAGAAAAAATTCAAAACCCAACCGTCCGCAGGAAAACTTATGCTTACGGTTTTTTGGGACTCACAAGGTCCATTACTGGAACATTATCAGGAAAGGGGCACAACAATAAACAGTGTACGTTACAGTGAGATGCTTACTGCTAAGCTGAAGCCTGCAATTCGTAGCAAACGCCGAGGACTGCTGTCAAAAGGCGTTGTGTTGTTGCACGACAATGCCCGTCCGCATACAGCTGCCCACACTGCAGAAACGCTTCAGAAACTCAATTTTGAAGTATTGGATCATCCTCCATATAGTCCCGATCTCGCTCCATCTGATTTTTACTTGTTTGGTCCACTCAAAGAGGCAATTAGGGGCCGTCGATTTACGACAGACGAAGCATTGAAAGAAGCGGTGCATTCCTGGCTCGCATCTCAACCCAAAACCTTCTTCCACGAGGGCATCAGGAAACTTGAACAACGTTGGACCAAGTGCGTTGAAAAGCAAGGGGACTATGTCGAAAAATGATGTACTTGTAAGTTTCCTATTTGATTTCAATAAAATTTTATAACTATATTGCGGATAATTATTGACTTACCCTCGTAAAAGAAGCATATGATAAAGTATGGAGATCTATGCTGCTCCACAAGCTCAGTCGACTGTATGTGACTGGTAATATGTACAAGTGGATAAAGCACTTTCTACTCGAAAGATATATCCGAACCAGATACCAAAATAATGTATCAAAGTACAAGAAAGTCTGTCATGGGCTACCACAGGGGGCAGTGCTTAGTTGCTTGCTTTTTAACATCATGATCGACGACGTACAGCTTGCCATTAAAAGCATACCTGGTGTTAACAGCCTCCTTTATGCTGATGACACAGCCATATGGGCAAAGGGGAGTAACATATCAGGATTAGAGAGAACCTTGAATAATGTGTTGGCTAATGTTTTGGAGTGGTGCAAAGATAATAAGATGGAGGTAAATACTGAAAAAACAGTGTTTCAATTGTTCACACTGTCCACTAGACAATACATTCTGAAACTTACTTACAATGGAATAGAGCTGAAAAAAACAAATGTTGCCAAGTACTTGGATGTTAACTTTGACAACAGACTTAGTTGGTCCAAGCATATAGAAACCGCAACTGAAAAAACTCAAAAGAGAAATAATCTCCTAAAGAGACTGGCAACTACGAAGTGGGGTGCAAGGCAGAATGTGATGACGACGGCCTATAAAACCTATATACACCCAGTTATGGAATATGCTTCTGAAGTCATCGCTCTTTCTCTTCCAGTGTTAACTTGGGAAAACTAGAGGTTGTCCAGAACAATGCACTGCGAAAGATAACTGGTGGAGCAACATTGACACCAATATCTGCGATGCAATTGCAAGGGGAGGTGGAGCCACTACAAAGCCGCAGGGAGAAATCAGTACCCAAGTTCAGGGAGAGGGCAAAGAGAATCGACTACAGACACTGGGAGAGATATAAACCTGGGACGTTGCGACTCAAGACACAAATGTCACCACTCATTTATGCAGAGCCACTTGGAATTAAATACACCCTGAAACTGGGGCAAGCATCTAAATTCCCAACCGGACATATGGTTTCCCCTTCGTTACCAGAGAGAAGACTGTCGCTTCTGAATCACAAAGTCTCCAAGGCTATTAGTGATCCCCACATCCTGAACGATTGCGAATCTATACAGTAAAGATAACTGGATCCATGTATACACCGATGGATTAGCGGTAAAGCATGCCTCTGGTGCTGGCTTTTACAACGACCACTTTGAGGGCTGCAGCCCAGTTGGAATTAATGCCAACTACTCCGACGGTGAGAATGCGGCTATAGTACAAGCTGCCGAAAAACTTTGTTCGATCTCCGGAAAGTTAGCAAGAGTTGTATTCTTTGTGTATTCACAGGCTGCTATAATTGCACTAACTAGTAATACCTCCACCGACTGTGTGCAAACAATGATTGGACGAAAGGCCCTGGTAGGGATGATTGAAGAAGAGTGGTGCATTGTGCTGTAATGGCTCCCTAGCCTGAAAAAAATGGAACGAGCAGACCGGCTAGCGAAGAAAGGTAACGCCTTGCCACAGCCTGACAATCCTATATCTCTATTGACAGCAAGCTGATTGAATCTACAATCAATGAAAAAACAAGGGAAACCCAAAATGAAATGAGTGCTAGAAAGATATGGAGGGGCCTGGCACACACAGTGCTAATACCACATAGCCTACCTACAGTGGAAGCCGTTGCCAGATTCAGAATGCTTACGGGCCATGACTATCTACAAGCCCACCTATATAAAATAGGATTAGCAGCCTTAGATATTTGACCTCTGTGCAACTGTCAGAAGATGGATGCCCTACATCTTTGGGATTGCACAGTGTTGCAAGACGTTGAAGACCGAAGCCAGCATTGTCTGTACTGGGAGACTAGGAGAAGAATGGCAGAAATGCCAAGATCTGGCATTGGCTAGAGTAAAGTAAGGTACTATTATCAGACCTACCGGAAGGTGTTGGGGAAATTTATTTTAATATAAATTTTCTAGGTTAGTTCTAGTAGATCTTATTTAAGAATTTTTGGACTAAATAGGAGACTGACAGACTTACCTAGTGGCAATAGTCCAAAACTGCAATCTCTTGGAAATAAATAAATAAACTTTATAAATATTAAATATAAAGCTACAGTTAATGTTTTAGAAAACATTTAGAGTGTACTATTGAAATATATGTACAATAAATTAGTGTAATACAACAACCAATTAGTTATTAGATAAAAAGAAAAGTCTATTGAATTACTGTATTCTAAATAAAATTAATAATAAAGGCAGAATAAATACAAAAACATGAGTACACAAACAAATTATGTTATATAATTACACAGATCTATGTATAATAATGTGTAGGCCTTTAGCACTGTACTTTTTTAATGTATATATCAACTTTCAAATTTACATAAAAATTTATGTAATATATTATAGTAATTATGTAGACTATAAGTAATTATTGCATAACTGAGTGAATACTTTAGAACTTACTTGCTGACGCGTTTCGAAACAAATCCAACCGGCTACTCCTCGAAGGGTAGGCAAAATTAGCTTCGTAAATGAAACTAATGCTTGTTTAAAAATGCGTCAGCAAGTAAGTTCTAAAGTATTCACTCAGTTATGCAAATTTTACTTATAAAAGTTACTTGTAATCATCTTAAATTCACTAATTTAACTGTAATTAATTAATATGTAACTAAGTGAATACTTAGTTGCTTACTTGCTGATGCATTTGGAAACAATTGTTTTTTTTACAAAGCTAAGCCTCTACTGACGGCATCGGAAAGGTATAAAAGGTTGTTGGCATAAGATTTATGAGTGTAGTATGGGTATGTTAAGTTGGATTTTTACTATGTAATGGTACAGGGTGTTGGCTTCAAAGTGTGTGTTATCATTTTATATAGTTTCTTTATCTATTGCGTGACATTTGTATATTTCATATTTTTCTATAGTTGTTAGTTTTTTACTATGATTTATTATACGGATATTATTTTAATTAGTGTGTATATCCGTGTATGTATGTTGTGTATTTTGTAAATGTGTTGCATAGCTGGATTTTGGATTTAGGTTGTTTATGTCGTTGATGTGTTCACTGAAGCGTGTGTTGAATGATCTACAGGTTTGGCTGATATAATAGGCGGGACACTCGTTACTTGTTACTTTGTATATACGGATAGATTGTATTTGTCTGTTTGTTGTTGAAAGGGTTGTATGTATTGTGGTATTTGGTAATTAAGTTTTCTGTGTGTGTTTGTTGGGGCATGTAAGGAATATTTATTTGTTGTTTTTTGTGTGGTTTATCAATGTGACACTTTGGTGTGATGTTGTTTATGTTTAATTTTCATGAGTACATTGTCTATTATAGTACGTTGGTAGCCATTTTGTTGGGCGATGTATTTTATTGTATTGAGTTCTTTGTCATAGTCTTTTTGTAGCATAGGTGTTTGTGCAATAATTAAGTAAAAGTTACTGAGAAACTGTTGCTGTAATTATATTAACGAAATAATAGTATTTGACGCTAATATACCCCAAAATAGAATGTAGGATGCTAAGGCAAGGTTAGCTATGAAATCTAAAAGAGTTAGTGGGAAAGTTCACTTACTTGTAGACGGTTGTCTGTCACAACTATAACTGGTGTAGTACTACGTTCGGCCGCAAGATGAGTAGAGACAGCGCTCCAATCGTAGTAAAAATGTAGATGAAAAATGAATTATAATAGAAATAATTGTTCCTCACTCACAATGTTGTATTTGAGGAAAAATGAGGAAATAGGAAAGGATTTACCCAACAATAGGTATATTGATCAGGCATTGTAACGTATGAATAAATGGATGGTCGTAAGACCAACATAGAAGTCATAAGACGAAAACGTTTCCTCCAAGTGTAAGTTAACAATTAACCACTTTTAGTTAACAATTGTCTGGTCGCAAGTAATAGCAAAAGTGTAATTTGTAATTTACAACTAGCTCGTCATGAACAGCAACAAGATTTCGATATTAAATGCATGGTATTTGTGTTATGTGAGGGGATTAGATGTGTTATGTATGACGGTATTGGTTGTTGGTTTCCTGTATATTTTGAAATTGTGTTTGGTGATGGTAAGGTCTAGAAAGTTTATTTATTGTTTTCTTCTAATTCGAGCAAAATGTGAGGTTTTGGTGTATGGTATTGATGTAATTGTGTAGTTGTTTTTTATTTGGCGTTTGTTGCCGTTGTATAATATTAAAATGTTATTTACATATCTATGGTAGTAAATTATTTTTTGTGTATGTTTATTGTTCTGTAGAATGTATTGCTGTTCATGTGATGTAGGAATATTTCTGATAGGATGCCTGAGATGGAAAAACCCATAGGCAGGCCATCATTTTGTGTGTAGAATTTGTGTTAATATGTGAAGTAGTTTTGTGATGTGATGAGTTTGTTGAGTGTTATGATTTCATTAGTGAGTTTATGTGGAGTTTTGTTTGCTGTGAGCATGTTTTGTAGTATTTGGAGTTTTTATTCAATAGGTACATTGGTGTGTAGGTTTCTTATGTTGAATGATGCTATGGTGGAGTTATGTGGAAAATGGTAAGTTTACTATTATTCTATGGCAACAAATGGCAAATCAAACCAATTGTGTTTGTGTTGTGTGGGGTGATTAGATGTGTTATGTATGACTGTATCAGTGGTTGTTGGTTTTCTGTATGTTTTACTGTGTATTACTATGGTTTAATCCAAAGTGAAAAAAAACTAACAACTGTAGAAAAATATGAAATATACAAACACCATGCAACCGATAAAGAAAATATATTAAATGACCACACGTACTTTCAAGCCAACACCCTATTATATTACATAGTAAACAACCAACTTAACGTTCCCCACTACACTCATAAATCTTAAGCCAACAACTTTGTATGCTTTGCATGACGCTGCCAGCAGAGGCTTAGCTTCATAAAAGAAACTATTGTTTCTAAACACATCAGAAACTAATCTCTCAATATGTATTCACTTATTTACATATTGATCAATTATAATTACTTTCAGTTTAATCAGTGAATTCAAGATATACATAATCAGCAGATATTGTACATTTACAATAAGCAGCTTAAATTATGTACAATACGGCCATTGCTAAAGAATGACAAATAATAATTGTTAACACAAAACTTAGGAAATGTTCCACTCACCACGCCCTGTACAGATAATTCAGATGCTAGAAAACTGATGCCGGATTGTATAAAAAACTACTTTTATTGCAAATAAACGCTAACTCATATTTTTAAAAATATTTGTTGAGCTACTAATAAATATCTTCACCTGAGCTACTAGTTTTCACTAAACACTTGTATATTTACAAACTTGCCTATAGTAGCACTTACTTATATTTGTTGAGGACGGACGTTTCGGGAGATGTGTCAAATTGTCAACTCAGACCGTAACTCGAGTTACGGTCTGAGTTGACAATGGGACACATCTCCCGAAACGTCCGTCCTCAACAAATATAAGTAAGTGCTACTATAGGCAAGTTTGTAAATATACAAGTGTTTAGTCATATTTTTTAGTATTATTAATTTTGTTGTCATCTATAAAAAATAACTTATACTTACATTCTGGCATATTTCTCTTGAACCATTGTAAGAAATTTATCACATTTTGGAGTCTTAAATTTTCTTTTTTTATTTTTAATTTTTAATAACTGTTGTATCTCACTGCAACAAAATTATTAAATATGTTAAAATATAAATCTTCTTTTTACAACTATATTATAGAAATCTTGGCATTAATAATAATAATAATATTAACTCATCTCTTATTTATCCTCTTCTATTCTAAAATTAATATTGCTAAATAACAGGTTTTTACAGTAAAAATAGCGAAGATCCGTAAATTACACAAAAAATCTAGGAGGTAGTTTTTATTTCATATTGTCACATTAATTTATGACAGGCAGGAGCTGGATATTCTATAGTTCTATACACTGTTTAACCCTTTGGACGCCAGCCGCTCGGGCCGGAGCCCAACTCCTGACCGCCAGCCGCTCTGTTAGCGGTACTAGCGAGAACCGCCAAGGCCTGTTTGAACGTTTTTGCACCGGTTTACATTTCGCTCTGTGCTTTCGTTATTTTTTATGCAAATGTAATGATTTTTTTTTTGTTTTATAGATAATTACCTGGGCTATCAACATTTACTAATTAAAAAAGTGTTACTTGTACAACAACATTATTGATAAATCAATAATGCCTAACAGAAAAAAAAATGTATACAAAAAATCAACTTTAGATAAAAAAATTAAATACTAAAAAAATATTTTTATATATAGCAAAAGTTTTTATTCAATTTAGTAACTAAATATCATACTGTTTGCAAATTTTCACAACTCTACTACAAAAAATAGTTTGTCAAAAACGTTTTTCAAAAAACGTTACAAATAGAAAAAAATGTATTATTATAAGCACTATTTATACAAAAGAATATAAGTTTGTAAATACTCACATAATTTACAGAATACTTACAAGGTATGGTGATAAAGGCCTTTTCGCACTAACTACAGTTCATTTTATAGTTTATAGTATAATAAAAGTAAACAAAAATATTTACGTCGCCACATCACTTTCTAATACAAATGTTTAGGAAGGCACAAAGGGTGGACACTTTTATTGCACTTATTACATAAGTATCTTGTTTTTTTCCTTTTGCCACATTGAGTAATACTCACTCTACTGCACACAGAACAATTTCGTTCCTTGTTATCAGGCAATCGAGCAAGAAGTCCATTTTGAGCACGCTGTACTTGAACTGACCCTTGTTCACAAATCCATTCAGCAGCAAGTCCTTCAACCAGTGCAACTGTGAATTCCATTCTTGATAGCGGGTTGTCTGTGTTGTTTTTGTATAGGATGTATAAGTTAACAATCATACGACCAAAAATATGAAACATAACCCAGGTAGCAATACAACATTTGATCGGACGAATCTACGCCGCCCATATAGGAATTGTACTGCCGTATGATAGATGGCTTGCAAGTAATAAACAACTTATTTCCTCTCTTTTTAGATTTACTTTCACTTTTTGCCGTAGCATTTGTTGACAAGAGAAGTTCTTGATTTTTTGGGACGACTGGCGACAGTGCGCTGTATGAGAGCACGTGCCTTATCAGCTCGGCCCCCGATGACGACAAAAACAAATAGCTGAGCCAAGGTCACTGGTACTACCAACGTGAAAATTATTTTCCTGTAGTGTTAGTGACTTCAACAAAAGTCCAAAACAATAGAAACAAAATTTAAAAGTGTCTAAATACATCTTAAAAATAATGTTTTCCTGGCGGTCCGATTGATCGGACCTTGGCGGTTTTCGCCTACACATCGTCGGTCCGATGGATCGGACCGTGGCGGTTTTCGCCTACACACCGTTGGTCCGATAGATCGGACCGTGGCGTCCAAAGGGTTAAAGCATAGGATACAGTGGAATGAAATACACAAAGTACAACATAATTTGTGTAGCCAAATTATGTTTTAACTTAGAAAAAATAATCAAAGTATTAAATTAAGAAAGAAGGGTAGTTTTTTCCTTTAGAAATTTCTTCTATTGTATATCAAATGCAACAGAGCACGGGCTTGTTTGTGAAATGAATGTATAAAACTGACGAGTCAGCAAAGGTCACAGTGATGTGAGACATTCAGCAAACTGATTACTTTCAAAGTATGCAGTGGAACTGCAGTGATAAATGTGTTGGAGGCTTGCAGTTTATTCAAAGCTTGCTTATTTATCCAGTCTATTCTGTTTGTCTAAAACAATCATTATTTATATAAAAATTCATGTCAATATTGTTCACAAGGGTCTAGCTTACTTATTTTCATGAACAAGCAATTCATTTATATATATATATATATATATATATATATATATATATATATATATATATATATATATATATATATATATAGAATATCAAATGTGTTTTCCTGTTAGAATATTTTTAAGATCAAATAATACACACAAATACAGGAATATTTAATTTATTGAACAATAAACTCAAAGCTTTTCGTTGGTTTACATTACCAACATCTTCAGGAGTTATAATAGTAAAAATGATAAAAGAACTGTCTAACAAACATGAATCTACTAGATAAAGCAATACACAGTTGCCAAATCTATTACAATATTGCCAAACTTATTCCACTGCTGCCACAACATTATATACATTGAACAAAGTATGGTATTTAGAACGTATTTGAATTTGTTCATCTATTAATTTGTTATTAATATTATGTTTGTAAATTTCAAATGCTTCACATACGTTCATTTTTAACCCTTTATTTACTTCTTTTATAATTTTCATATTATTTATATTAGGAAACATATGATTATTATTGATACAATGGGTTGCGAAATTAGACTTATATATATTTGGTTTTAAAAAAGCATTAAAATGTTCTTTATACCTTTATTTTAATTTTTTCTTTGTTTGTCCTATATAAACTTTATTACAAAATTCACATTCTAATTTATATACTCCATTTTTCTCATGTATAGGCCTACTATTTATATTATTATTATGGTTAATTATATTTATTATTCTATTATTGGTTCTATATGCAATTTTTATGTTTTTATTAGTAAATAATTTGGAAATATTTTTTATTTCAAAACCAGTGTAAGTAAAAGTACTCCATATAGTATTATTATTATTACTACTATTGTAATGAATATATATATATATATATATATATATATATATATATATATATATATATATATATATTCTTGATATTTAACATTATCCATTGTTTTTCCGTTGCACTGACTTTATGAAGTTAATATTACTGTGTGAGTAATTTTATCCACCATTAAGTGCAATAATTTTACCTTGAGTGATGAGGCACCTTTCGGTCGTTGACCATTGTCGAATCAATGATTTTTCTCTGCTGTGGATGCTACGTCCGTGAAGCCGGTGTTTGTTGACGTAACGCGCACTTTTTCTTGATCTGAGTGTATGATATTTTTGTATAGTATGTCTTCTGTATATGTTGTTTGTAAATTCATTAAGTTGTTGTGTAGGTTTTTATAAATGTGGTATTTTTCTAGTGAGTTTAGTTCTATTGGGTTGTTATTTATTTCCAGTATGGTTAGGTTATTTTCGTAATTTGTTATTTCGTGTTTATGGGATATTAGGTGTGCTGCAACATTTGATACTTTAGAATTTTTGTTTTTGAATGCTCTATAATGTTCTTCAAATCTTATTTTAAATGTTCTGGTTGTTTTTCCTATGTAAAAAGCGTTACAGTTGTTGCATGTGATTTTGTAAATTCCTGATAGGTTATGTTTTTCTGAATTTGTTATATGGTTTGTGTTATTAAGATATTTTATTATTTTGTTGTTTGGTTTGTAAGTTGGAGTGTAGTATTCTTTGTTGTATATATTTGTTATTTTTTCTATTTTGTTATTGGTGTATTTATATTTTAGGTAGATTTTTTTATTTTTATTATTTTCGTGTTCCGGTTGTAGTGTTGTGTTGAGGTTAGGTTTTTTTGTGAATTTATTGTATATATTTTTTATAAGGTGTTTGTTGTATCCATTTTCTATTGCTATTTTTGTAATGTTATCTAATTCTTCATTTAATTTTTGTTTGTTATCCTGTGTGTATTTTATTGCTTTATTTATCATGTTACTGTAAGTGTTAATTTTGTGTGTCCAGGGGTGGTTAGATTTGTAGTGTATTGTGGTGTTGTTGGAAGTAGGTTTCCTGTATACTGTAGTTTCTATTTTATTATCATTTATATTTAAAGTAATGTCGAGGAAGTTGATTGTTCTATTTGTTTCTGTTTCAACGGTAAATTGTATGTTTTCGTTGTATGTATTTAGTTTGTTTAATATTATGACGTGTTCGTTGTGAATGGTAGGTTGGTATATTACAAGTATATCGTCTACATATCTTGTCCATAGTGAGATACTGTGTGTGTTTATTATAGGTTTAATTATTATTTGTTCAAAGTGTTGTAAATACTTTGGTCATATAAATATATGACCAATGGTCATATATATTAACTTCATATATATATATATATATATATATATATATATATAAAGAATAATATATAAGAATAATAATATATATATTTTATATATATATATATATATATATATATATATATATATATATATATATTATTGTAATTTTCATTCCTGATGATGTTGGGACTGTTTGCCAACGAAAAGCTTTGGATATAAAATAATATATATTCTTGTATTTGAATAACCTATGTTGTTTAAAAAAAATATATATATATATATATATATATGTATGAAGTTAATATATTACTATTGTAAGTAATTTTATCCACCATTAAGTGTAATGATTTTACCTTGTGTGATGAGGCACCTTTCGGTCACTTGACCATTGTCGAATCACTGATATTTTTCTGGTGTAGATGATCGGTCTGTGATGTTGGTATTTGTTGACGTTACACGCATTTTCTCTTGATCTGCATGTATGATGTTCATTGCACTTAATGGTGGACAAAATTACTTACAATAGTAATATGTTAACTTCATAAAATCAGTGCAATGGAAAAACAATGGATAATGTAAAATATCAAGAATATATATATCCTCCATTAAGTGCATTAATTTTACCTTGAGTGATGAGGCACCTTTCGGTCACTTGACCATTGTCGAATCACTGATATTTTTCTGGTGTAGATGTTCGGTCCGTGATATTGGTATTTGTTGACGTTACACGCACTTTCTCTTGATCTGTGTGTAAGATGTTTTTATATAGTATGTCTTCTGTATATGTTGTTTGTAGATTCATTAAACTGTTGTGTATGTTTTTATAAATGTGGTATTTTTCTAGTGAGTTTAGTTCTATTGGGTTATTATTTATTTCAAGTATGGTTAGGTTATTTTCGTAATTTGTTATTTCATGTTTATGTGATATTAGGTGTGCTGCAACATTTGATACTTTTGAATTTTTGTTTTTGAATGCTCTATAATGATCTTCAAATCTTATTTTAAATGTTCTGGTTGTTTTTCCTATGTAAAAAGCGTTACAGTTTTTGCATGTAATTTTGTAAATTCCTGATAGGTTATGTTTTTCTGAATTTGTTTTGTGGTTTGTGTTATTAAGATATTTTATTATTTTGTTGTTTGGATTGTATGTTGGAGTGTAGTATTCTATGTTGTATATATATGTTATTTTTTCTATTTTGTTATTGGTGTATTTATATTTTAGGTAGGTTTTTTTATTTTCATTATTTTTGTGTTCCGGTTGTAGTGTTGTGTTGAGGTTAGGTTTTTTTGTGAATTTATTGTATATATTTTTTATAATGTGTTTGTTGTATCCATTTTCTATTGCTATTTTTGTAATGTTATCTAATTCTTCATTTAATTTGTTATCCTGTGTGTATTTTATTGCTTTATTTATCATGTTACTGTACGTGTTAATTTTGTGTGTCCAGGGGTGGTTAGATTTATAGTGTATTGTGGTGTTGTTGGAAGTAGGTTTCCTGTATACTGTAGTTTCTTTTTTATTATCATTTATATTTAAAGTGATGTCGAGAAAATTGATTGTTCTATTTGCTTCTGTTTCAACAGTGAATTGTATGTTTTCGTTGTATGTATTTATTTTGTTTAATATTATGATGTGTTCGTTGTGAATGGTAGGTTGGTATATTACAAGTATATCGTCTACATACCTTGTCCATAGTGAAATATTGTGTGTGTTTATTATAGGTTTAATTATTATTTGTTCAAAGTGTTGTGAATATATTTCTGACATGACAGATGATATGGGTGAACCCATGGGGAGTCCAGTTGTTTGTTTATAATATTTATTGTTAAATTGGGAGTAATTTTGGTTACATATGTGTTTGGTTAGCGTAATGATACTATCTATTATGTTTCTTTTTTCGTTATTGTGTATTAGTTTGTTTTTTATTTCTATGGTTTCTTCTATTGGGATACTAGGGTACATGTTAGTTATGTCATAACTTATTATTTTTGTGTTGCTGTTTGTTTTTATCGTTTTAATTTTATTAATTAATTCGTATCCATTTTTTATATTGTATGTGTTGTTGATATGTATTTTAGATTTTATGATTTTGTCTAGTATTTTTGCGATTATGTAAGATGGTGCTGTTGTGAAATTTATTAGTGGTCTAAATGGTGTGTTGGGTTTGTGGATTTTAGGTATCCCTGATAATATTGGTGCTCATGGTCTGAATGGGTATAGTCTTGTGTGGTATTTTAATTTATTGTTATAGGTTTCCTGTATACTGTAGTTTCTATTTTATTATCATTTATATTTAAAGTGATGTCGAGAAACTTGATTGTTCTATTTGTTTCTGTTTCAACGGTGAATTGTATGTTTTCGATGTATGTATTTAGTTTGCTTAATATTATGATGTGTTCGTTGTGAATGGTAGGTTGGTATATTAGAGAAACAAATAGAACAATCAACTTTCTCGACATCACTTTAAATATAAATGATAATAAAATAGAAACTACAGTATAAAGGAAACCTACTTCCAACAACACCACAATACACTATAAATCTAACCACCCCTGGACATACAAAATTAACACGTACAGTAACATGATAAATAAAGCAATAAAATACATACAGGATAACAAATTAAATGAAGAATTAGATAACATTACAAAAATAGCAATAGAAAATGGATACAACAAACACATTATAAAAAATATATACAATAAATTCACAAAAAAACCTAACCTCAACACAACACTACAACCGGAACACAAAAATAATGAAAATAAAAAAACCTACCTAAAATATAAATACACCAATAACAAAATAGAAAAAATAACAAATATATACAACAAAGAATACTACACTCCAACATACAAACCAAACAACAAAATAATAAAATATCTTAATAACACAAACCACAAAACAAATTCAGAAAAACATAACCTATCAGGAATTTACAAAATTACATGCAACAACTGTAACGCTTTTCACGTAGGAAAAACAACCTGAACATTTAAAATAAGATTTGAAGAACATTATAGAGCATTCAAAAACAAAAATTCAAAAGTATCAAATGTTGCAGCACACCTAATATCACATAAACATGAAATAACAAATTACGAAAATAACCTAACCATACTTGAAATAAATAATAACCCAATAGAACTAAACTCACTAGAAAAATACCACATTTATAAAAACACACACAACAATTTAATGAATCTACAAACAACATATACAGAAGACATACTATATAAAAACATCATACACACAGATCAAGAGAAAGTGCGTGTAACGTCAACAAATACCAATATCACGGACCGAACATCTACACCAGAAAAATATCAGTGATTCGACAATGGTCAAGTGACCGAAAGGTGCCTCATCACTCAAGGTAAAATTATTGCACTTAATGGTGGACAAAATTACTTACAATAGTAATATATTAACTTCATAAAATCAGTGCAACAGAAAAACAATGGATAACGTAAAATATCAAGAATTTAATACCTACCAAGGTAAACAACTGTACCGTAAATATCTTAACCTAAAAATCAAACTCCAGAATTGCATCAACAAAATACAGTTTAATAAAAAATGCTTAACACTTAATATAACACCAAAATACGCTAAATTACACATAAAAAATAAACAAAACACTATTATCAATAAAGCAACAAAAATAGCAGAATCACACATAATTAAACAAAACATTAAATCTGCCTACCATAAAAAAAGCCAAATCAATTTACAACTATACACAACCAATTTGGAAATAATGAAAACTTTTGATACTCTCACACCTATTATTCACGAAAAAACAACAAATTATAATAAAACATAAAACAAACACAATAAACAAACAAAACAAAAAAATTGAAAATTTATCAAAACAACAACATAACCTAAAAAATAGCCTAGAACCAATCCACACCTCTAACAACAATAAATTAATAAACTTAACTAAAACACAATTTACTGAAAAAGAAAAAATAATAATAACAAATTCCTTCAAATATAACCTACCTAATTTCAACAAAAAACAAATAATAAAAAACCTAATAGTTGACACAGAATCTAACATCCACAAAATTACCCACCAAAATACTGAACACATAAGAAACAATATTAACCCTTAACTGACACCATACGTCTCAGAGACGGTCGCGAATTTAAAAACCCGTGTATATTCCGCCTACAAATTTTTTGTGCGTCCCCAACCCGTCTACCTTTCAGGTGAGTGGTATAGTTTGTGTAGTGAAGGTCCTGTTTGTTTTTGTCTGCGTTTGCCTTTTCCAAAGCCATTTTAGTGTAGTGTGTCCCATTCTCCCGTCTCTCAGACGTATCGTGTCTGTTAAGTAACATTATTCGTTCATTCCAAACTTTGTATATAGTGTTTTTAGTGTAAGTGTGTCCTTTTTTACGTTTCTTTTTTAATAAATATGGATTATCAAAACCCTGATAAACCTGGTCCATCACATGGAAGACCAGTTATGAACTTAGTAACTGTGAATAGTGATGGGTTCAATAACGATCTTGAGAATTTGGTGTATGATGTTTTGGAAGGACCTTCAGAACCTGATCCATACGACAGCGATAAAGATCCAGATTATCAATATGATAGCGAACACGATTCCGAATCAGAACAGGAGGGCGAAGAAAATGATGATGTGTACCAAGAGTCGTCTAACGAGCATCCAGGTGTGATAGATTCTTCTAGTATTGAACCCCTGCTTCTAGAAGATAATTTTTTCTATGGAAAAAAAATACGTAACAGAACACAATTTAAATGGAATAAAGTGCACCAGCCTCTAAATGTTAGAACAAGAAGGCATAATATAATTGTGCAGTTACCAGGTCTAAAAGCTCCTACAAAAAAATTGGGAACTAACCCTACTGTTGAGGACGTGTGGGGACTTTTGATTTCTAATGACATTTTGAATGAAATTATTATGTGGACAAACAAAAAGATTACTTCGATCAGGAATAATTTTTCAAAATCTCAATCTTACTCATCTGATTTGTATATGATAGAGTTGAAAGGTTTCATCGGACTTTTGATATATACGGCTATTTTCAAATCTAGCAACGAGTCAATTGACAGTTTTTATTGTACTGATGGAACAGGTCGAGACATATTTCGTTGTACAATGTCCAGAAATAGATTTTTATTTTTATTGTTGGCATTACGATTTGACAACCCTGTTGATCGTGAGGGAAGGAAAGATGAGGGCCCTACAGCTGCAGTTTCCAAAATATTAATTAAATTTTCTGAGAACTCCCTACTCCTTTATTCTCCTGGTCCAACGATGTGCGTTGATGAAATGCTGGTCTCTACGACATTGAAATAGCTTTACATTATCACAAATTACGATGTTTAGATTACAAAATAAATATTTTAAAGAAAAAACAATTTTCCGGTAAAGAAAATTTTTTTGTTAGTAATATTAAATTATTTTTAAACGATTTTAAGCATCACTTTGTAAAACGCACTAATATATTAAGATTATGTCATTAAAAAATGTTTTTAAAAGTGTTTAATGATTACTAATTTCAAAATACATAATGGTGTCTGTCAGACGTATGGTGTTTGTTAAGTAATGTTTTAACATGGTGTTAGTTAAGGATTAATAATAAAATTAACCTAATAAAAACGGAAAAAAACAAAAAAACGGAACAATATATAAATAAAAAAGAAATTATAAAACTCAGAGAAAAACTAGAAAACAACGACTACTTAATATTAAAATCAGATAAAACAAATACACCAGTAATAATAGAAAATACCAAATATATCGATTCAATGACTAACTACATAAAAGAAAATAAATACGAACAAATCCCAGACCCAACTAGCAAATACCTTATTACAATAAAAAACTTAATAGTCACTCACCGAAATACCATAAACTAAAACAATAAATTAAAATACCACACAAGACTATACCCATTCACACCATGCGCACCAATATTATCAGGGATACCTAAAATCCACAAACCCAACACACCATTTAGACCACTAATAAATTTCACAACAGCACCATCTAACATAATCGCAAAAATACTAGACAAAATCATAAGATCTAAAATACATATCAATAACACATACAATATAAAAAATGGATACGAATTAATTAAGAAAATAAAAACGATAAAAACAAACAGCAACACAAAAATAATAAGTTATGACATAACTAACATGTACCCTAGTATCCCAATAGAAGAAACCATAGAAATAATAAAAAACAAACTAATACACAATAACGAAAAAAGAAACATAATAGATAGTATCATTACGCTAACCAAACACATATGTAACCAAAATTACTTCCAATTTAACAATAAATATTATAAACAAACAACTGGACTCCCCATGGGTTCACCCATATCATCTGTCATGTCAGAAATATATTTACAACACTTTGAACAAATAATAATTAAACCTATAATAAACACACACAATATTTCACTATGGACAAGGTATGTAGACGATATACTTGTAATATACCAACCTACCATTCACAACGAACACATCATAATATTAAACAAACTAAATACATACAACGAAAACATACAATTCACCGTTGAAACAGAAACAAATAGAACAATCAACTTTCTCGACATCACTTTAAATATAAATGATAATAAAACAGAAACTACAGTATACAGGAAACCTACTTCCAACAACACCACAATACACTATAAATCTAACCACCCCTGGACACACAAAATTAACACGTACAGTAACATGATAAATAAAGCAATAAAATACACACAGGATAACAAATTAAATGAAGAATTAGATAACATTACAAAAATAGCAATAGAAAATGGATACAACAAACACATTATAAAAAATATATACAATAAATTCACAAAAAAACCTAACCTCAACACAACACTACAACCGGAACACAAAAATAATGAAAATAAAAAAACCTACCTAAAATATAAATACACCAATAACAAAATAGAAAAAATAACAAATATATACAACAAAGAATACTACACTCCAACATACAAACCAAACAACAAAATAATAAAATATCTTAATAACACAAACCACAAAACAAATTCAGAAAAACATAACCTATCAGGAATTTACAAAATTACATGCAACAACTGTAACGCTTTTTACATAGGAAAAACAACCTGAACATTTAAAATAAGATTTGAAGAACATTATAGAGCATTCAAAAACAAAAATTCAAAAGTATCAAATGTTGCAGCACACCTAATATCACATAAACATGAAATAACAAATTACGAAAATAACCTAACCATACTTGAAATAAATAATAACCCAATAGAACTAAACTCACTAGAAAAATACTACATTTATAAAAACATACACAACAATTTAATGAATCTACAAACAACATTTACAGAAGACATACTATATAAAAACATCATACACACAGATCAAGAGAAAGTGCGTGTAACGTCAACAAATACCAATATCACGGACCGAACATCTACACCAGAAAAATATCAATGATTCGACAATGGTCAAGTGACCGAAAGGTGCCTCATCACTCAAGGTAAAATTATTGCACTTAATGGTGGACCAAATTACTTACAATAGTAATATATTAACTTCATACATATATATTATAACATAATTTTTAAAGTGACACAATACAATATAATTATGTTTTACTATTTAATAAATTGAAATTTTTTATTTAAGACAAATAAAACTACTCAGGAACAATTCAAAACTTTATTAGAACAATTTTATTTCAACATCTAAACACAATATTACAATAAAAATATTGAAAAGAACCCCAATACCACAAAAATAATCAAAAATAACAAATAAGACAAGTTACTTAAGATTAAACCCTTATGTACATTTCGATGACCATGTCATCATCATCAGAGGGTCTAGTTACAAAACACAATCTAGCACACAAGAAGTTACAAACTAGAATGATACCAATCGTTCTCCGCGGTCTCTATATATAGGCGTGAGGTAAGCTCCGCCCCTCTCCGCCCTCGACCGACAAATAACGATCGGCCATCAGGAACCAAATAGGTTATGTCAAAAATTACATTATAATAATACATGGTCATCGAAATGTACATAAGGGTTTAATCTTAAGTAACTTGTCTTATTTGTTATTTTTGATTATTTTTGTGGTATTGGGGTTCTTTTCAATATTTTTATTGTAATATATTGTACCACTGTGCTCTTGATATTGTGTATTATCATGGCTTCCCGGTCAACTGAGCAAAACCTTTTTAGTAAGTTAAGTTTAAAAATTGGTCATCGAAATGTACATAAGGGTTTAATCTTAAGTAACTTGTCTTATTTGTTATTTTTGATTATTTTTGTGGTATTGGGGTTCTTTTCAATATTTTTATTGTAATATATTGTACCACTGTGCTCTTGATATTGTGTATCTAAACACAAAACAAAAATTTACAACTTAACAAGTTTTAACACAATATACTAAAATTCGATTCTTTAAATTTGAGTTACAAGGTTTTTATACCCTTGGCTAGTTTAAGATCTCTTGATATCTCGGGGTTATAGTATGGGCTATATTTTTTTTTTTTAATTCTTAGGTTAATTAAATAAATTTTGAACAAACAATATTAAATTTTGGAAATTCAAAAAGGCTAAACTATTTGAACTGGATTATTTCTTACTATTAATTAACTACAAGATATTCTAATGTATAAAATTAAATTTCTCTATTATCTTAAAAGTCCACTATTGTTATTTTATAGCGCTATTACTCAACTTAATAAATATCAAAATTTTGCTGGTCGCTTACGTAAATTCCCGTTCTCTCCAATTAAACAATTCACACACTTAAATTCGTTTTATTTACTTCACTTGATATTAACACAGTATTACATTTTGTGATTCACTTCTCCTTAATTTAAGTTGGCCAATCTTCTTAACAAGACGGTATAATTTAGACGAACTCTTTCCAAATAAATAGAATTTTGACTGCACAGCAAGGTCTGCTTCCTCCAGTAGCGTCACCCACGCTAGAATGCTCTAACTACGCGTCCTTAGATTCTAAAATTGTTTAAAATATGGCCGCCTTTCTTCTTAAAAAAAACACACATGTTGCCTGTAATCTAGTTTGTTTTCTTTTTCTTCACTAGAATCGATTGTCACACTGACCTACATCTGTTTTACAGCTGACATACAAACAAGTTTGTTTAGAATGGCGTTTTAACTTGGTTAAACCTGGTTGAAACTTACTGTTTCAATTTCCTATCGTCAACAAACCTTCCAGTGTTTATTTTATTAATATTATTAGTGTGTGAAGTGTCTTTGTGTTTTACTTTTGAAATAGTTCTGAATTGTGTGTGTTTTGACTGGACTTTTCCAAACATAACCTTTCAATTTTTTTGTTTACAAACGTGTTCACTTTCTCCTTCAAGTAATTACTTAGGCCCTATGTTACTACAGTTTACAAATTTGTTTACACATAACTATTCTTAGATTATCTTATTTTAATTTATGTGTTAGGTTATTTGATATAACAAATTTCCTAATACATTTCCAGTTCAAAAACCTTGTTTACAATTCTATGCTTTTACCTAAATTTAGTTTTCATTTAACCTAACCAATATCTTAATGAATTTCTTCCTAAATTTTGAGTGAGTTATTTCTCATCTATTTTCCAATTCTTAAATAATATTATATAGCCCATTCTATAAATGTTACAATGTCCCCTAATTTAATTAAAATAAAAAAAATATTACTAATTTTCTACATTACACATTCTTTACATTCTACAAGCTTAATTAAATATACATATATTTTTTTTTTTTAATTAAATTTAAACTAACATTTATACTTTAAATTGTCCATTTATACTTAATTCCTACGACACAATTTTATCTTAATTCTTTAACAATCAAATACTGAGCTGAACACTTCAAGCTACATATTACTTAACTTATCTTCTAACAATACAATATACTTATAACTAACATTCAATCGACAATTCCTTAACAATTCTAACAATAAATCATGTTCTGGTATTTACAATTCCTTCCATAATTATTATTATTTTTTACATTTATTACAATTGGAACCCTTCCAATCCTAAGTCTGATTCAATATTTATTTAATATAATATATATTCTCTGAGACCATGTCTTTAAATCCCAGCCTATCCGAGTCATAGTATGTCTAGATTTGGTCAAATTGGTTATAACATTTCTCTTTCCCTTATTTCTGTTTATTCCTTGTTTATTATTTATCTCATATTTATTTTGCTTTTAGCTTCATCTAACTCTCAGTTCTAAGTTAGTATTTTATCTCCCCTTCCAATCTCACATCCAGTTCAATTATTTTCTTATATCATTTCAGTTTATTTTGTATGAAGTTTAACATCTAATATTTTTAAAGGTTGCAATTTCATATCCTCTATTTGATCATATCTATAGTTCCTTCGATTACACTATCCCTATATCAACGAATATAAATTTTGTTTTAATACTTATTTATCAACGCAGATTCTCCCTTACAATACGACGAAGTTTAAATACACAATTACCATATTTTTATTACAACGATGCTTTAATATTTATTATCATAGATTAATATTTCTTTTATAATATATACGACGAAGTTCCATTATTTATCAACGCAGATTCTCCATTACAATACGACGAAGTTTAAATATACATAATTTTATCTTTATTCATTATTCGACGAAGTTTCCAATAAATTATCGTAGATATAGTTACCATCCCTTAAAACTTATCTCCTGCTAACGTTTTCTTATACACATAATCACCTAGAGTTTATTCATATTGCTTCCTTTGCCTATATTTAATATCTCCCTTCCTATTTTATTATTATTTTTCTTTTCCAGTTCTCCTTGATACATGTCATTTTACTGCCTGTGTCGATTAATGCCTATAAATTTGTTTCCTCTATTTAATCTCTATTTCTGGGTTTCCTATGGTCTTAGTTTTCCGATTGACTGTGGGCACCATGCTCTTTTCTTGTCCCCAAGCCTGTCCTTGCCTTAACACCGTTTACATCTCCATTGTATCTCCCATCTGCTTCATAAGTTCTATTTTCTGTGTCACTCTCATATTTAAATTCCATTTCCCATTTTCCAAACTTGAGTTGTGCCTCCACATCCATTAACATATCCGTACCTATGATCATTTCTCTCAACAAGCTTTGTACCACTTTGCATTGAAACGGATATTTAACTCCTTCCATTTCTCCTATTACCGTTATCATTTTACTAATCTTTTCAGTCTTCCTATTAGTTGCGGTTTGAATTGTTATATTTTTTATTGGCAGTACCTCCATCTTTCCTACTTCATTTCTTAATTTTAACTCTCCTAACTCTTCTGTGTTTTTCTTTGTTATATATTCGACTTTCTCTATCTCTTTTTTATTAATTTCTATCTCATCAGCTATTATTTCATTTGTTTCCTCAAAATTTTCCTTAATCTCCTCCTCTAATTCTCCATCTTTCTCCTCTAAGTCTCTTCTCTCATCCTCTACTACAGCATTATTCTCTGTCCTCCACTGTCGCCTCATATCCTCTATCATTTTCCTATTTTCCTCCCGTATTTCATCTTTTATTACTTTTAGATCCTCCTTCATCTCTCTTATTTCGTCTCTATTCTCTTTTAATTCCTTTTTTAATTCTCTCATATCCTCCTTCATTTCCTCTCTCCCTTTTAGACTCATTTCCATGAGAGATCTCATCATTTCCCTTAAATCTTCATTTTCATCATTTCCCCATTTTTTTTGTTGGGTTTGCATAGGTAGTCCCCTAGCTTCTTCTACCTCAATGTTAACTATTGGCATATCTGTGCCTTCCATTTTTATTTCTTTCATTTCCAAATTTGTCCCTTTTTCCTGGTCCCCTACAACTACCAACTCGCCTATATTTTTTCTTTTTTTAGCTGTAAGTAACTTATTATACAAACATAAACAATTTTTATATATACTATCAACCTAGCCTTGATTCTATTCAACTCAGTGTTTAATTTTACAAAATTTTTTCTAAATCTATTTCCAGTTCAAATGTTTTTCATATAAAAAGTTCTAAATTAATTTTGATTCAAAATCTCTCTAAATAAATTTTATCGAGCCCCACGTTGTTGCGCCAATTATAACATAATTTTTTAAGTGATACAATACAATATAATTATGTTTTACTATTTAATAAATTGAATTTTTTTATTTAAGACAAATAAAACTACTCAGGAACAATTCATTAACATTTATTATCATTTCATCTCGACATTAAACAATACACACAAAACAAATTTTTACAACTTAACAATTTTTAACAAAATATACTAACACTTTTTTCTTTTAATTTTAGAGTTACACAATTTTAATACCCTTGGCTAGTTTAAGATCTCTTGATATCTCGGGGTTATAGCATGGGCTATATTAACTCTTTGTTAATTAAATAAATTTTGAAAAACACAATATTAAATTTAGAACATAGTTTTAATAAATATTTCCTGATGGAAAAACTTAAATTTTGAATATAAAAAAAACTAAACGATTTGAACTGGATTATTTCTTATTACTTACTATTAATTAACTACAAGATATTCTAATGTATAAAATTAAATTTCTCTATTATCTTAAAAGTCCACTAAAGTTATTTTATAGCGCTATTACTCAACTTAATAAATATCAAAATTTTGCTGGTCGCTTACGTAAATTCCCGTTCTCTCCAATTAAACAATTCACACACTTAAATTCGTTTTATTTACTTCACTTGATATTAACACAGTATTACATTTTGTGATTCACTTCTCCTTAAATTAAGTTGGCCAATCTTCTTAACAAAACGGTATAATTTAGACGAACTCTTTCCAAATAAATAGAATTTTGACTGGTCCTGGCTGGTATATTAGAGCGTCACCCACGCTACCTCCAACTCAACTAAACTACGCGTCCTTCGATTTTCTTTTAAAATGTTACAAATATGGCGGCTTTCTTCTCCAAAAAACACATGTTGCCTGTAATCTAGTTTGTTTTCTTTTTCTTCACTAGAATCGATTGTCACACTGACCTACATCTGTTTTACAGCTGACATACAAACAAGTTTGTTTAGAATGGCGTTTTAACTTGGTTAAACCTGGTTGAAACTTACTGTTTCAATTTCCTATCGTCAACAAACCTTCCAGTGTTTATTTTATTAATATTATTAGTGTGTGAAGTGTCTTTGTGTTTTACTTTTGAAATAGTTCTGAATTGTGTGTGTTTTGACTGGACTTTTCCAAACATAACCTTTCAATTTTTTTGTTTACAAACGTGTTCACTTTCTCCTTCAAGTAATTACTTAGGCCCTATGTTACTACAGTTTACAAATTTGTTTACACATAACTATTCTTAGATTATCTTATTTTAATTTATGTGTTAGGTTATTTGATATAACAAATTTCCTAATACATTTCCAGTTCAAAAACCTTGTTTACAATTCTATGCTTTTACCTAAATTTAGTTTTCATTTAACCTAACCAATATCTTAATGAATTTCTTCCTAAATTTTGAGTGAGTTATTTCTCATCTATTTTCCAATTCTTAAATAATATTATATAGCCCATTCTATAAATGTTACAATGTCCCCTAATTTAATTAAAATAAAAAAAATATTACTAATTTTCTACATTACACATTCTTTACATTCTACAAGCTTAATTAAATATACATATTTTTTTTTTTTAATTAAATTTAAACTAACATTTATACTTTAAATTGTCCATTTATACTTAATTCCTACGACACAATTTTATCTTAATTCTTTAACAATCAAATACTGAGCTGAACACTTCAAGCTACATATTACTTAACTTATCTTCTAACAATACAATATACTTATAACTAACATTCAATCGACAATTCCTTAACAATTCTAACAATAAATCATGTTCTGGTATTTACAATTCCTTCCATAATTATTATTATTTTTTACATTTATTACAATTGGAACCCTTCCAATCCTAAGTCTGATTCAATATTTATTTAATATAATATATATTCTCTGAGACCATGTCTTTAAATCCCAGCCTATCCGAGTCATAGTATGTCTAGATTTGGTCAAATTGGTTATAACATTTCTCTTTCCCTTATTTCTGTTTATTCCTTGTTTATTATTTATCTCATATTTATTTTGCTTTTAGCTTCATCTAACTCTCAGTTCTAAGTTAGTATTTTATCTCCCCTTCCAATCTCACATCCAGTTCAATTATTTTCTTATATCATTTCAGTTTATTTTGTATGAAGTTTAACATCTAATATTTTTAAAGGTTGCAATTTCATATCCTCTATTTGATCATATCTATAGTTCCTTCGATTACACTATCCCTATATCAACGAATATAAATTTTGTTTTAATACTTATTTATCAACGCAGATTCTCCCTTACAATACGACGAAGTTTAAATACACAATTACCATATTTTTATTACAACGATGCTTTAATATTTATTATCATAGATTAATATTTCTTTTATAATATATACGACGAAGTTCCATTATTTATCAACGCAGATTCTCCATTACAATACGACGAAGTTTAAATATACATAATTTTATCTTTATTCATTATTCGACGAAGTTTCCAATAAATTATCGTAGATATAGTTACCATCCCTTAAAACTTATCTCCTGCTAACGTTTTCTTATACACATAATCACCTAGAGTTTATTCATATTGCTTCCTTTGCCTATATTTAATATCTCCCTTCCTATTTTATTATTATTTTTCTTTTCCAGTTCTCCTTGATACATGTCATTTTACTGCCTGTGTCGATTAATGCCTATAAATTTGTTTCCTCTATTTAATCTCTATTTCTGGGTTTCCTATGGTCTTAGTTTTCCGATTGACTGTGGGCACCATGCTCTTTTCTTGTCCCCACGCCTGTCCTTGCCTTAACACCGTTTACATCTCCATTGTATCTCCCATCTGCTTCATAAGTTCTATTTTCTGTGTCACTCTCATATTTAAATTCCATTTCCCATTTTCCAAACTTGAGTTGTGCCTCCACATCCATTAACATATCCGTACCTATGATCATTTCTCTCAACAAGCTTTGTACCACTTTGCATTGAAACGGATATTTAACTCCTTCCATTTCTCCTATTACCGTTATCATTTTACTAATCTTTTCAGTCTTCCTATTAGTTGCGGTTTGAATTGTTATATTTTTTATTGGCAGTACCTCCATCTTTCCTACTTCATTTCTTAATTTTAACTCTCCTAACTCTTCTGTGTTTTTCTTTGTTATATATTCGACTTTCTCTATCTCTTTTTTATTAATTTCTATCTCATCAGCTATTATTTCATTTGTTTCCTCAAAATTTTCCTTAATCTCCTCCTCTAATTCTCCATCTTTCTCCTCTAAGTCTCTTCTCTCATCCTCTACTACAGCATTATTCTCTGTCCTCCACTGTCGCCTCATATCCTCTATCATTTTCCTATTTTCCTCCCGTATTTCATCTTTTATTACTTTTAGATCCTCCTTCATCTCTCTTATTTCGTCTCTATTCTCTTTTAATTCCTTTTTTAATTCTCTCATATCCTCCTTCATTTCCTCTCTCCCTTTTAGACTCATTTCCATGAGAGATCTCATCATTTCCCTTAAATCTTCATTTTCATCATTTCCCCATTTT
The DNA here is from genome assembly GCA_036971475.1 of Prosapia bicincta. Taxonomy (NCBI): domain Eukaryota; kingdom Metazoa; phylum Arthropoda; class Insecta; order Hemiptera; family Cercopidae; genus Prosapia; species Prosapia bicincta. Next base: position 328,077,231 of record JBAIZL010000002.1, read on the forward strand.
TTTTGTTGGGTTTGCATAGGTAGTCCCCTAGCTTCTTCTACCTCAATGTTAACTATTGGCATATCTGTGCCTTCCATTTTTATTTCTTTCATTTCCAAATTTGTCCCTTTTTCCTGGTCCCCTACAACTACCAACTCGCCTATATTTTTTCTTTTTTTAGCTGTAAGTAACTTATTATACAAACATAAACAATTTTTATATATACTATCAACCTAGCCTTGATTCTATTCAACTCAGTGTTTAATTTTACAAAATTTTTTCTAAATCTATTTCCAGTTCAAATGTTTTTCATATAAAAAGTTCTAAATTAATTTTGATTCAAAATCTCTCTAAATAAATTTTATCGAGCCCCACGTTGTTGCGCCAATTATAACATAATTTTTTAAGTGATACAATACAATATAATTATGTTTTACTATTTAATAAATTGAATTTTTTTATTTAAGACAAATAAAACTACTCAGGAACAATTCATTAACATTTATTATCATTTCATCTCGACATTAAACAATACACACAAAACAAATTTTTACAACTTAACAATTTTTAACAAAATATACTAACACTTTTTTCTTTTAATTTTAGAGTTACACAATTTTAATACCCTTGGCTAGTTTAAGATCTCTTGATATCTCGGGGTTATAGCATGGGCTATATTAACTCTTTGTTAATTAAATAAATTTTGAAAAACACAATATTAAATTTAGAACATAGTTTTAATAAATATTTCCTGATGGAAAAACTTAAATTTTGAATATAAAAAAAACTAAACGATTTGAACTGGATTATTTCTTATTACTTACTATTAATTAACTACAAGATATTCTAATGTATAAAATTAAATTTCTCTATTATCTTAAAAGTCCACTAAAGTTATTTTATAGCGCTATTACTCAACTTAATAAATATCAAAATTTTGCTGGTCGCTTACGTAAATTCCCGTTCTCTCCAATTAAACAATTCACACACTTAAATTCGTTTTATTTACTTCACTTGATATTAACACAGTATTACATTTTGTGATTCACTTCTCCTTAAATTAAGTTGGCCAATCTTCTTAACAAAACGGTATAATTTAGACGAACTCTTTCCAAATAAATAGAATTTTGACTGGTCCTGGCTGGTATATTAGAGCGTCACCCACGCTACCTCCAACTCAACTAAACTACGCGTCCTTCGATTTTCTTTTAAAATGTTACAAATATGGCGGCTTTCTTCTCCAAAAAACACATGTTGCCTGTAATCTAGTTTGTTTTCTTTTTCTTCACTAGAATCGATTGTCACACTGACCTACATCTGTTTTACAGCTGACATACAAACAAGTTTGTTTAGAATGGCGTTTTAACTTGGTTAAACCTGGTTGAAACTTACTGTTTCAATTTCCTATCGTCAACAAACCTTCCAGTGTTTATTTTATTAATATTATTAGTGTGTGAAGTGTCTTTGTGTTTTACTTTTGAAATAGTTCTGAATTGTGTGTGTTTTGACTGGACTTTTCCAAACATAACCTTTCAATTTTTTTGTTTACAAACGTGTTCACTTTCTCCTTCAAGTAATTACTTAGGCCCTATGTTACTACAGTTTACAAATTTGTTTACACATAACTATTCTTAGATTATCTTATTTTAATTTATGTGTTAGGTTATTTGATATAACAAATTTCCTAATACATTTCCAGTTCAAAAACCTTGTTTACAATTCTATGCTTTTACCTAAATTTAGTTTTCATTTAACCTAACCAATATCTTAATGAATTTCTTCCTAAATTTTGAGTGAGTTATTTCTCATCTATTTTCCAATTCTTAAATAATATTATATAGCCCATTCTATAAATGTTACAATATATATATATATATATATATATATATATATATATATATATATATATATATATATATATATATATATATATATCTTGTACAAATTTTCAATCTTTAATAAAACAGGTTTTATTCATCCTATCAAGTTCAAACACATTATTATTAACCTACAGTGGATGACAATTGATGTTAATACAGTTTTTTTCAAATATTTATTCATCAATTAAACTTTAAAAAATTGATCTCCGATCTCCCTGTCGTATTTGAATTGAATAATAACTCATGTTTGAAATCCAGCACTTTGAGACTTTCCTATAGATAGAAATCCGTTACTTAAAGACGCGTATGTAATTATAAGAGAAAGGTTCCTTTCAATAATGAAGCATTACAAAAGATGGATAGAACGAGAAATTATAGACCGCCATCAGCTTCATAAATTAAAAACAAAAAAGCCTTGTTAAATTAGTAACAAGCAAAAATAATAGCCCATTTTACTACTGTACAGAGAGGAAAATGGAAATTTTCAAGGAAATTTGCCTTCTATTTTGATACTTAATATTGTGATTCTGTCATATTTATACATATTTATGTTAATTGTAATTATAAAACCAAAAGTAATTAAAATAAAGTTTTTCTTTGTCAACCTCATTAGGAATTGTCTCTAAAAGTTGTTTTTTATATTACTTTTCTTTTAAATATATTGGTAACATGCATCGATAACATAAATATCATTTACTGTACAAATACATAATCACTGGTTTATATACAACTAATTTTGTACTTCGAATGGTGACAGTGGTAAAGATTTCTGCTTGCAGATATGGTAGCTTATGTTTATATCTTTGTTCACTTTAGCCTTTAAAATGATCATGTAAAGTTACTTAACCACTCACTTTCGGTAAAGAGTAACTTTTACTGAATTATATCTTATAACCATCGGGGGCAGGCTACTATAATGAATCGAACTGTTTTTATGAGACTGTTTAATGAGACTGTTTTTACATCCCAGTCAATTCCAATTCCAGCATGGTTACTAAGCTTTTGGCTATAAGTGCAGCCCTGACTAGCTGTGTGCATTTAAAGGGCAATTCAAAAATATGCATCCTATCGGATTTGAAAGCCGCCCTTCGGTTATTGTTAAGTAATTCTACAAGTTCACGTTTCGAATATCAGAAATAAGAAAACCTGCCCAATGCGGAGTACCCGGAAACGAAAAGTCTGACAAAATTGCAAAAATAGCCTCAACCATGGGACCTACAGATGAAGGCAAACACTCCCTGCTACATTGCAAAAGTGTAAGCAGGGAAGTTTTTCGAAAACTTTGGTGTGAAAATTGGGAAAAAGAGTCTGCCAGTCGACACCTTTACCAGCTCCAACCAGAACCACCAGTCAAGGACAAATATAGGGAAGAGCACAATCAACAGCATCTTTTGCTGCCAGAGCAAGAACCGACCATCTGGTCGATTTCGTTTTAATCTCACAGAGTCCCCGTTGTGTGCACTCTGCGCTGTGGAGAGTGAAACAATTGAACACATCCTGCTGAACTGCCCTTACCCATTACCTACAAGAGACATCCTCAGACCAATTGTGACAAACTGGCAAGATATTCTAGTTAAGAAGAACCTGTGGGCCATAGCATCATATATATATATCGTGGACATCAGGCCATCGGCTAAAGTTAAGCTGGACGCCTGCATGAAGAAGTAAGTAATATCTTATAACCATAGTTCTTGGAGCTACAATTATAAAAAACATATCTGGTAACCTTCAGTATAGCTGAGACCATTTAACTGTGCACTTGGCCTTGAAAGAACGCTTTAGCGAGACAGGAGGTGGAGGGCTGTGTTGAGTCAGTATAGATACTTTCCTACAAACATGATACGGTCTGTAAAAACACTGATTTGCATGAGACGGTCGATATTAGACAAATTCGTTATTAAATTAGCTTCGGTATGAAATAGCAATTCTGAAATATGTGTAAACTTATCAGATGTAGAAGCTGTTGATGTATAGAACATTTCGAAAATGTAACATGTTTTCAGAAGTAATAGTACAAGAGAAACCGAGAATGAGCAAGTGCATGCTTAGCTGGACACAACTAAACTTATATTAAGTAGTCCCTTCTCCCTTTTACAAGCAAACAACTTTTCGAGTTTTCCTATGACAATGCTACAAACCAATGACTAACTATTTGAAGTAAAACTATGTTGAATTTTTAATCAATTTTAGGTGTAATCTAAAAATTAAGTTAATAATAAAATTAACTGTTTGCAGTTTTTGTGTTGTATATCTTGAGGTTTTTAATTTACTACTATTGGTATCACTTGGCAAAATACCACTAATGACTGGCGCAGACGCGTTTTGGACTAGATCAGTGCATTGTTCAATGTTGTTAGTCACAGACAAGACTGTTGCTCTGGTGTGTTGTATTAATGAGAGTATGTGGTATATTGGTCTTCTTTGGTGTGTTGTTCATAAAGAAGTTGTTGATTATGCGTTCGAATATAATACTAGATTGTGATTGTTTAGTCGTTTAGAATGTATTATGGATGGTTTTTGTGGTAGTTGTACATCTCGTAGTTTTCTGTTTTTAGTTTTTTTTATATAGTAACTTCGATGTAGGATTTTTAGATTAGTGTCTAAATTGGTTTATGTGTTTTTATGTCTATTATGTGTTCCTGGTATTGTGTTGTGAAGTTTCACCCTGTTTGACCTATGAAGAAGCTGAGATTGTTGTTAAATGTGATCTTGTATACTCTTGGCTTGTCGTCTTTGTTCTGGAGTGTTTTATACTATGTGGGTGTTAGTTGTGTCTAATGTATAAAGGCTACTCTGTATTTGAGTTTGCAGAATGAGGAAGCTATTTTTTATGATGTGTTGTTGGGATATGTTAATGTTATGTATTTTTGTATTTGTTTGTGATTGTTGTTCTTTGTTGTGTTAGGTGTGTTGTTTTTTCTCCATAATGTTGTCTATCAGGGTGTGTTAGTATCCATTTCTATAAGCTACGTATTTAATTATACTGAGTTTGTTTATTTTTTCTTCGTTGTTCATGGGTATATAGATTAGTCTGTGATACGAAGTGGAAATCGGCATATTTTTGTTGTATGGGGTGATTGGAAGTATAGTGTATAATTCTGTCAGTGGTGGTGGGCTTCCTGTATTTTTTAAATGTGTTTGTTGCTTTGATTAGTTATTGTGAGATCTAGGAAGTTGATGCTGTTGTGTTGCTCGGTTTTGAGTGTGGTTAGTCTCATCTGTTTTTACTGAGGTTAGACAGTGTTCTTATATTATTTACTAAATCTAATCTCTACATTATAAATAAACATTGTGAGTATTTTTATGATAGGGGTTTGGCATTACATAATTATTTGGAGGGAGAAAAGACATATGGTTGTAGGCGGTTTGTAGGACAGAAAGGGTTGTACAAAATTGGTTTTTTTTTTGTTACATTATTAATGGACCGACTCTTATAAAAAATATGAGAATTTACATAATAATCTAAATATTTCTCTATAACTCAATATACCTGCAACTGACATCTGAATCATTTTGTTTCAAAGAATTACTGCTGAAGTTTTTAGGTACTGTCCGTTCTCGATAAGCAGTATCAGATACCAACATGTTCAGTGGTAGAATAGATTTTGGTTGCCTTTTTGTATCGTCAATTATGTTGCGTGATGTGTTTAGGCCCAGTAATGATCTCTTGAACTAGATTGTGAAAAGATTTTAAAATATAGTTTCAAGTAATGTTTATAATACATCTTTATTAAATACAACTCAGCAGAAATAAAGAGTGTGACAGAAAAATAGCAAGTTTTTGAAACTACAGCAATGTTAGAGTTTTAAAATAACATTTTCTGGTATGTTATCATTAGTGGTTTAAAAGCATTTTATTTACATCTTTTCAAATTAGGGTAAAAATATAGACGTAATGACATTGGTGCTAAAATTTTTTTTGTTCTTACATTACTCGTTTTAATGTGTAGAACACAAATATCAACTTTTTTTCCGCAGAAAGTTACTTTTTTCACATTTTAAATGTTACGTTGTAAAGGCATGTAGCGATATCGTGAAATGGGCACGCAGTAGCTACAGCGCACTGTACTATGTCTTGATTTGTAATTTTAAACATTAATATATATCTATATTAAAATATACCTACAAAGTATCCAGTCTGGATAGATTTGGTTATAATTTTATTCAATATTGCTATCTACCTATATTAAAATATACCTACAAAGTATCCAGTCAGGATAGATTTGGTAATCATTTTATTTAACATTACTATCTACCTGTATTAAAGTATACCTACAAAGTATTCAGTCAGGATAGATTGGGTTGTAATTTTGATAAATATTTAGGCTTATTGCCGATGCAGAAAATTACGACTAAATCTATCCTGACTGGATACTTTGTAGGTATATTTCAATATAGGCAGATAGTAAAGTTGAATAACATTATAACCAAATCTATCCTGACTGGATACTTCGTAGGTATATTTTAATGTAGGTATGTAGTCATGTTGCATAAAATTATAACCAAAAGTTAAAGTTTTAGATTTTAAGTTTAGTATTTAAAAAAACTGACTTTGACATAGTGCAGTGCTCTGTAGCTACTGCTCGGCCGGAGCACGCCATCACAGACTAACATTAAAAATGTGCTGAAAAATTAACTTTTTGCATTTTCTGCGGAAAAAAGTTTATAATAGTGTTCTACACATTAAAATGAGTAATTAAATAAACAAACAAAAATTTTTTAACAATATCAATAAAACTTGTTTACGCAATACATGCTATTATAACCTAACATTTAAAATGTGAAAACAGTAACATTCCACTTTCCGCGGAAAAAAAGTTGATATTCATGTTCTACACATTAAAACAAGTAATATAATAATAAGAAAAAAATTTTAGCACCAACGTCATTACGTCTATATTTTTACCCAAATTAGTGCTTTTTTTATTTCTAGAAAGCCTCTTTTAATCTGAATTACTTATACACAGATATGGTTATATTACTAGGTTATATATGGCAGAGGAACAAAAAACAATAGAAATCTTCTTGTTTCTGTGCAGGTTGAAGTACTTAAGAACTGCAGGTCTAATAGTGCAGGCCTTCAGGTAGAAGTCTAATGATAGGCTTTATTTTGACTTTAAACAATATAAAGAGCTCCTCAAGTTATATTTTTTATTAAATTTATGTACTCAAATTTTGTACATTTCATTTGTTCTCTAATTTAGTGAAAACTTGTTAGTTGAGATGGTAATGGTTCTTTCGCCTTTTTTAATTATCCAATTGGCTAAAGTACATACAGAGGAGGCCTGTTCATTCAGTTGTAGCTTTGTAAGGTGTAGGCAAGACAATGTAGATTAAAACAAAACAACTTAGTTTATGTAGATAAAACAAAACAACTGTTGCTATATAAATAACAACACAATTTATTTATTACATTTTACAGCCAAAAGTAACCTACCTGGCTACTTTGTAGCTATATTCTAAACGGCTATGTTATCCTCAGGGCTTGTTCCTCCTGCACTCTATCAAAACAAGGCCTGATAATGTAGCCGTTATTGAAAAGTTGCCTGTTTAATAAATAGTTGCATCTGACTACAAATCAACCTCATTTATTTAAACAATAATCTATACAAGTGTAAACATGAGTAACATAAATGTATTGTTATAAAAACAATACCAATACTAATGTACTAACACAAACATTTCTGAATATTAAAACAGTTCAAGAATTATTGAGTTAATTAAATTTGAAATTACTTCTCTGTGTACTCAATTCATTTACCTGCGTATGTGGTAATGATTTCACTCTAAGAGGCGACTGTGTAGATAACATATCCTTCATATATAATGCATTTATAGGAGCTTGAGATGTAATAAATTCAGCTTTTGAGTAGCTGTTGTCATATTTTTTCTTGACGTGGGGATCCATAACAATATATTCATGAATAAGTACTGTAGCTAGTCTCCTAAGTAGTTAAAACAATATGAAACTTTTGAAGGATTTTATAATGTTGCTAACCTTTCCATTTGACTGACATCAACTCCACCAAATGGAATTTTCTTTAAATGGATCCTATGCACATGAGAACTATTTCTTGAAGAATAACTTCTATTAGATCTTGGGTTATGAGATGGTGCTAATGTATTACTAGGATTTTTACTAACAGCTGTATATCTATATGGATTTGAAACTGTGTGCAACTCAAATAACTCGATAGGGTGGTGATTAGCCAAATGTTTTGTAGGATCTGAATTATTGTTAAATTTTCTAAGGAAGCAAACTAACAGAAATAACATAAACAAGAAATATACTCCACATACTGCAATACAAGTCACCATATATTGATCTAAGGTTTCTAAAGGAACCATTATGAAATGTCATCTTAGTAAAAATAAATAAGAAAATGAATTAGCCTACATAACTGATACTACTGCTATTTCAAAACCCAAGCCAACAAAATAATGACGCAAAATGTTTCATGTAGTTGAAATCGAACACTTATAAATAATGGAACACTTGTAATCTTTAAACTCCCTTGCACTAATTAAAGTACTTTAAACATCTTAAAGTTGCACATTCAATAACAAAACAAAAACAGTTTTCTACCAATCTCTAATGCACTGCCAAACAAATAAAAAATAAACAAATGCCAGACCCCTCGAAAATCTAAATATACCATCTTTATATCCGTTAAAAAATACAATTCGTATTAATTAGTAGTTGTTTAATTAATAAAACATTTCAATCATTGAACAAATGAGCTATATACTAAATTTTAAAATATTTAAGGACTTTTTTAAAATTTGTATAATTATTGTGTTTTATATATTAATTATAATAATTTTAGAGCACCCACGTCCCATTCCTAGTATGTGAAAATTGTTGTAATATGGTACAAGAAACCCTAAAAATTAGAGTGCAACCAGATTTTTTATTGCTTTTGCATCAATATTTTTTAATTAAAAGACATATAAGAAAAAACACATGTCACACTTCACAACATTAGAGACACGCTGTAAGTAACACTAAAAACTTGAAATATTTAACCCTTGTAAATGTTTATAAACTTGCCAATAGTAGCACTTACTTATATTTGTTGAGGACGGCCGTTTCGGGAGATGTGTCCCATTGTCAACTCAGACTGTAAAACTAGTAGCTCACGTGAAGATGGAATCAACAAATATGAAGTATTTAAATGAAAATTAACACTTACAGAATATATATATATATATAATGAAAACATACTATATATAGCCTACACACACACAGCTGTTGCTTGGCTAATATAAGCTTACTACTTGATGTAACAGGGCCTTAATAATTGTTATATATGTTTTTTATAAATTTTATGTAAATGATATTTTTCTTTGCGATATTTCATGTTTTCTGCGTTTTTTTATTAGTGAAATGGTGTTCAAGTGTACCCATAAAGGTAATTTGCTAGTTTATATTGATAGTGTTGTGATGATTTTCATGTACTTTTGTGTTATGTTTTTCAAAAATTAATTTTTAAACACAACATCGATAAAGCTATTAGGTTGCTCTCTGATTTTTAGACCGATCAGTATCACCAAGTAACAATTTTTATCTTTATATTTGTTGATTCCATCTTCAGTTTTCACTAAACACTTGTAGATATTTAAAAATGTTTAGTGAATTTCTATTTTCTAACATTTAAACGGCCCATTTATGGCAGAGAAATTAATGCGGCATTGAGCACATGTCAGTTTGCCTCAACTGTTATTGTTTTGCTATATCTAAATGAAGACGAGTCAGTCATAGATGCAGGGGCTAGATTGTTTAAAAACGTATACATAAACATTTAGGTAAATACAGGGTTTCAGCTGTTGCTTTCTTTTGTAATGAAATTTGTGATATGGAGTGATTTTTCAATATTTCATAACAAAAATGTTGTCATTGGAAGAAAAAGCAAATGTTGTAGAACTTCTTAGTGGTTTACCAGATTTATCAGATCTCATATCACTTGCAGTGACAATTACAAATGGCTTACTAAAACCAGAAACTAAAGAAGGTATAACCTAAAATCTTAGATTATATAATTTCAATTAATATTGGTAACTAATGACTCTTGCTCTCAAGGCATGTACATTTTGATTGTATTGTTTATTCAGAGGATCATGTTTCAGAATCTAACTGAAAAAGATTGAGTCTTGATTTTGGTAAAAAAATGCTATCCTTAATGTCACTCTATCTTTTGTTAAAACCGTGATAATTATTTGCTAGATTCCTTGGTGATATTTTTTCTACAGATGAATTAATTTAACAGTTTTTTTTTCACTAAACACTTGTATTTATTTATAAACTTGCCTATAGTAGCACTTACTTATATTTGTTGAGGATGGCCGTTTCAGGAGATGTGTCCCACTGTCAACTCAGGCCGTAACTGACCTCCAGGCTTACGTAGGTTAGGGTGGGGGCGGAATATTATGGTGGTGTGGGCGTATTTTGTGAGTATTAGGAATTATGTTGTCAAAAAGTGTATCTGAGTTGTAATGTAATTGTGTATTAAGTATGTGTGTAGTTTGAAGTGTCTGTTTATTTTGTATAGTTCGGTTGTGTAGCTGTATAGTTCGGTTGTGTAGCATTGGTTATTTCTGTGTTGTTTATGAAGAATTTGTAGGTTAGATGTTATGTCTGTGTAGTCATGTTTTGTGGAGTTGAGATGATCAGCGAAGTTTGATTGGTAGTTATTGTTTGTTAATGCTTTTATATGTTCTTGGTATACCAAAAGCACTAACAAACAATAATAAATACACTAAAACCTCTTAACCACAAACTTTCTTTAATTTACCCTAATGTACATTTCAATTACAAAGTAACCATCCTCAGAGGGATAACATACAAAGACTCCCGTCTTTGTATGTTATCCCTCTGAGGATGGTTACTTTGTAATTGAAATGTACATTAGGGTAAATTAAAGAAAGTTTGTGGTTAAGAGGTTTTTGTGTATTTATTATTAAATTCAACCACAGTATATTCCTAATAAATACTAACAAACAATAACTACCAATCAAACGTCGCTGATCACCTCAACTTCACAAAACATGACTACACACATAACATCTAACCTACAAATTCTTAAAACAACACAGAAATAACCAACGCTACACAACCGAACAATATGAAATATACAGACATTTCAAACTACACCCTACACACATACTCAATACACAATTACATTACAACTCACACACACGTTTTGACATCATAACTCCTAATACTCTCAAAATACACCCCCACCACCATAATATCTCACCCACACCCTAACCTACGTAAACATTGAGATCAGTTACAGTCTGAGTTGACAATAGGACAAATCTCATGAAACGGCCGTCCTCAACAAATATAAGTAAGTGCACCTATAGGCAAGTTTATAAATATTTACAAGTGTTTAGTAAAAACTAGTAGCTCACGTGAAGATGGAATCAACAAATATGAGTTTTTTCCTTTTACACATGTTGCTCAAAAATACATTATAAGTACTTAAATAGTGGTTGAAATTTGTAAAACTTGAGACATAACCTCATTATATTAATACATTGGCTTAGTTTGATGAGCCCTTCCTGTTATTTTGCTGATTACCATAAAGTACTTCAAAGAGACCATCTCACCACTCAGAAGTTTACTTTTTTCTTGTCAGTTATCATCACTATCCAAACAGTTTTCCCCACAATTATTAGCAATACAAATAATAAATGTTGATTTCTTTATCTGACAATACTTTAGTTGTGGATGATAAGAAAAACAAATTTGGTTACAAAACAAATGACTGAGGGTTGAGAGCTGAAGGCATAAACAAACAGTAAGTAATAAGACATGATATAAAATGAACATTTATCAGTGAATGTTTTTACTAATGAAATCTTTTTTTATAATCGATTGTGTATATAAGTGAAACAATTGTTTTTTGTGAATTTTCTTCAGATAAAATTGATAAATATTTTGTGAGTGATAGAAGTAGATAAGTCAAAATGAAAACAAATGTAAAAAGGTTTTTCATACTCATACAACATATTAGTTAGCTGATGTTTATTATGTATGTTTGTTATAGAAATTTATAATTTATTTAGCCATATGCTTTTACACTCTTAGGCATTATGTAGAGATTTTATCTGTAATTTACACATTAACAACACCCCATTAAAAATCATCCAAAGTTGATTATATATATTTTTGTATTTCTTTTATATAAATACAGTTTTGTTTATAATGGGAAAATAATTAGTAAACTATTATTATTAATTGGGTTAGTAGTTTTAGTAATATTTTAAATAAAGGGCAACAAATTTTGTATGGTAAAATGATTTTTATTAAAACAACCGGTAATTATTAAGATCAGCGACTACCGCTTCGTTCGGCGAAATATTTTTTTCTTGATCAATTTGACCTTGCTGAACATGTATCTGAAATCTGAAGTTTTTTTTACTGCAAACACATTAAAAAAAAATAATAATCTAACCTAACCTGACCTGACCTGGTTTTCTTAGGTTAATATGTGCTTGCCGTTTAAAAAAACTTCAGATTTGAGTTCAGCAAGGCCAAATCTATCAGGAAAAAAATTTTGCCGATCGGAGCGCTAGTTGCTGATCTTACCAATTCCCAAAAAACGTTTTAAAACTTATAATTTTACGTTTTTAAACCACAAGAAATGAATTTTATTATATATTTGGATGTCCATTGAAACACCACAAAATTTATAAAAATCTGACTTAAAACTAAACCTATAGAATTTAAAGTAAAAGTCCATATATTTATTTAAATGTAATTGATTTTCTGTGCATTGTTGTTTATAGAGAAAGTGGTTGGCCAATTGCTAAGACAATCAAAACTATAAAATCAAGGTAAATCTTGATCAAATGCAGGTTCACTTTAAGTTCTTTTTTTCTCTTTTTCCTATGTCTTTGTATGTTCTTATAAATTCCTATGTTACTCAAAAATACATTAATCACTTTTACATTAGTTTATGACTATCCAAACCTTAATTTATTTTCTAAAAACTTACTGACACAGAACGTGTTCAATCCCTCTGTGGCGATCTTCATCAGTGTCTAAATTTTCTGCTTGGGGTTGTTATGTTAAGAGGTGACATTGATGAAGATCGCCACAGAGCGATTGAAAATGTTTTATCTCAGTAAGTTTTTACATATTTACAAAATAAATTAAGGTTTGGATTATCATAAATTAATGTAAAAGTGATTAATTAAGTTTCACCGAGCGTAATAGACTAGAAAATTCAAGAGTCAAAAATACATTTTAAATAAGTAACTATAAAGGTTCCAAAAGATAAATTTGTTACTATTCAAAACTTTTGAAACATAACCTATATGTACCAACATGCTTAACCCTTAACTGCTATACCCTCAAAAACTTACTTAACTACTATACAACGTCTGTCAGACGTACTTTTTTGAAAATTTTTTACGTTCACATTTCTTTGGGGGAAAACATTTAACCCTATTTGTGTTAAATTATAAGATGTAAATAAACTAAAAAAATATAAACTGTGTTGTTCGACATAAAAATAGCCCATCACGGCTCTGTAGCAAAAAAAGTACAAATGTTTGTGTTAGATTACAAAAAAAACGTTTTATGTAAATTTTGTTAAAATATTAATCTAAAATATTTGTTTATTTAAAGAATATAAGTTGCATTGCATATATGAACAATTTTGGCATTGTATTATTTATTATTATATTGAAAAAAATTCCAAACTTATGTAAATATTTTTTTCTAGAGATTTCTATAAATCAGGAAAATAATTAATATTACACTTCAATTATGAACAAAACTTACTTTATTTAGTTACAAAACAGTAAAATCAACAAAATTAATTTAACCATGTAGTCAATTCTAAGTCTGAACTACAAGTCTAGAACTTCTAGCCTATTCCAAGCAACTTGCGCACACTTTCCTAGCACACTCCAAGCATATTGGCTTTTCAATCCTGCTTGGTAAGCAGGTGGCTCCTCAGTAGATGTTGTTGGAATATCCATAATATAAATTTATGTTCTAAAGGTTCATAAAGATATATATATATATATATATATATATATATATATATATATATATATATATATATATATTGTAACATTTATGGAATGGGCTATATAATATTATTTAAGAAATGGAAAATAAATTAGAAATAACTCATACAAAATTTAAACAAAAATTCATTAAAAGATTGGTTAGGTTAAAATTGAAACTAAATTCTGGTAAAAGCCTAGGAATTGTAAACAAGGTTTTTGAACTGGAAATGTATTAGGAAATTTGTTATATCAAATAACCTAACACATAAATTAAAATAAGAAAATCTAATAATAGTTATGTGTAAACAAATTTGTAAACTGTAGTAACATAGGGCCTAAGTAATTACTTGAAGGAGAAAGTGAACACGTTTGTAAACAAAAGAGAATTGAAAGGTTATGTTTGAAAAATTGGGCTAAAAACACATACAATTCAGAACTATCACAAAAGTAAAACACAAAGACACTTCACACACTAATAATATTAATAAAATAAACACTGGAAGGTTTGTTGACGATAGGAAATTGAAACAGTAAGTTTCAATCAGGTTTAACCAAGTTAAAATGCCATTCTAAACAAACTTGTGGTATGTCAGCTGTAAAACAGATGTAGGTCAGTGTGACAATCGATTCTAGTGAAGAAAAAGAAAATAAACTAGATTACAGGCAACATGTGTTTTTTGGAGAAGAAAGGCGGCCATATTTTAAAACAATTTTAGAAAAAAAAGGACGCGTAGTTAGAGTTTAGTTGATTCTAGCGTGGGTGACGCTACAAGACCGGACCTGCCAGGACCAGTCAAAATTCTATTTATTTGGAAAGAGTTCGTCTAAATTATACAGTTTTGTGAGTAAACTTGGCCAGATTAAACAGGAATAAGAAAATTGAAAGAGTTAATACAGTGAAAATATAATTTGAAAGAACTAAAACGGATTTAAGTGTGTGAATTGTTTAATTGGAGAGAACGGGAATTTACGTAAGCGACCAGCAAAATTTTGATATTTATTAAGTTGAGTAATAGCGCTATAAAATAACTTTAGCGGACTTTTAAGATAATAGAGAAGTTTAAATTTGTATATTAGGATATCTTATAGTTAATTAATAGTTCGAAATAATCCAGTTCAAATAGTTTGGCTTTTTTGCATTTTCAAAATTTAATATTGTTTGTTCAAAATTTATTTAATTAACCTAAGAATTTCTAAAAATATAGCCCATACTATAACCCCGAGATATCAAGAGATCTTAAACTAGCCAAGGGTATAAAAACCTTGTAACTCAAATTTAAAGAATCGAATTTTAGTATATTGTGTTAAAAATTGTTAAGTTGTAAAATTTTGTTTTGTGTTATTGTTTTAAATGTTGAAAAAGAAATGTTATAATAAAGTTTTGAATTGTTCCTGAGTAGTTTTATTTGTCTTAAATAAAAAAATTTCAATTTATTAAATAGTAAAACATAATTATATTGTATTGTGTCTCTATAAAAATTACTTTACATTTGGCACACCAACGTGGGGTACGATTATTAGAAAAATAATAATAAAGAATTAATTATTCAGGAGTTTGTGTTTTGTAAATAGAGAAATTAATTATTTTCTCGATATAATAAGAGATAAAATTTATTTAGAGAGATTTTGAAACAAAATTAATTTAGAACTTTTTATATGAAAAACATTTGAACTGGAAATAGATTTAAAAAAAAAAATTTTGTAAAATTAAACACTGAGTTGAATAGAATCAAGGCTAGGTTTATAGTATATATAAAAATTGTTTATGTTTGTATAATAAGTTACTTTCAGAAAAAAAAAGAAGAAAATATTATAGGCTAACTGGTAGTTGTAGGGGTTCAGGAAAAAGGGACAAGTTTGGAAATGAAAGAAATGGAAGGCACAGATATGCCAATAGGAAACATTGAGGTAGAAGAAGCTAGGGGACTACCACCTAGGCAAACCCAACAAAAAAAACGGGGAAATAATGAGAATGAAGATTTAAGGGAGATGATGAGAACTCTCATGGAAATGAGTGAAAAAGGGAGTGAGAAAATAAAAGAGGAGATGAAGGATATGAGAAAGGATCTACATAGAGAATTAGATATAAATAATGAAAAAATAAATAGACAATTAAATATAAATAATGAAAAAATAAATAGACAATTAGATAAGATAGATGAAATAAAAGGGGTAATGAAAGATATCAGTGAGGATATGAGGGAAATAAACAAAAAATTAAAGGAAAATAGAGACGAAATGAGAGGGATGAAGGAGGATTTGAAATCCATAAAAGAGGAAATAAGGGAGGAAAATAGGAAAATGATAGAGGATATGAGGCGACAGTGGAGGACAGAGAATAATGCTGTAGTAGAGGATGTGAGAAGAGACTTAGAGGAGAAAGATGGAGAATTAGAGGAGGAGATTAAGGAAAATTTTGAGGAAACAAAAGAAATAATAGCTGATGAGATAGAAATTAATAAAAAAGAGATAGAGAAAGTCGAATATATAACAAAGAAAAACACAGAAGAGTTAGGAGAGTTAAAATTAAGAAATGAAGTAGGAAAGATGGAGGTACTGCCAATAAAAAATATAACAATTCAAACCGCAACTAATAGGAAGACTGAAAAGATTAGTAAAATGATAACGGTAATAGGAGAAAGAGGAGGAGTTAAATATCCGTCTCAATGCTTAGTGGTACAAAGCTTATTGAGAGAAATGATCAGAGGTACGGATATGTTGATGAATGTGGAGGCACAACTCGAGTTTGGAAAATGGGAAATGGAATTTAAATATGAGAGTAACACAGAAAATAGAACTTATGAGGCAGATGGGAGATACAATGGAGATGTAACTGGTGTTAAGGCCAGGACAGGCGTGGGGACAAGAAAAGAGCATGGTGCCCACAGTCAATCGGAAAACTAAGACCATAGGAAACCCAGGAATAGAAATTAAATAGAGGAAACAAGTTTACAGACATTAATAGACACAGGCAGTAAAATGACATGTATCAAGGAGAACTGGAAAAGGAAAATAGTAATAAAATAGGAAGGGAGATATTAAATATAGGTAAAGGAAGCAATATGAATAAACTCTAGGTGATTATGTGTATATGAAAACGTTAGCAGGAGATACGTTGTAAGGGATGGTAACTATATCTATGATAATTTATTAGGAACTTCGTCGAGTAATGAATAAAGATAAAATTATGTATATTTAAACTTCGTCGTATTGTAAGGGAGAATCTGCGTTGATAAATAATGGAACTTTGTCGTATATATTATATATTATAAAAGAAATATGAATCTATGATAATAAATATTAAAGCATCGTTGTAATAAAAATATGGTAATTGTGTATTTAAACTTCGTCGTATTGTAAGGGAGAATCTGCGTTGATAAATAAGTATTAAAACAAAATTTATATTCGTTGATATAGGGATAGTGTAATCGAAGGAACTATAGATATGATCAAATAGAGGATATGAAATTGCAACCTTTAAAAATATTAGATGTTAAACTTCATACGAAATAAACTGATATGATATAAGAAAATAATTGAACTGGATGTGAGATTGGAAGGGGAGATAAAATACTAACTTAGAACTGAGAGTTAGATGAAGCTAAAAGCAAAATAAATATGAGATGAATAATAAACAAGGAATAAACAGAAATAAGGGAAAGAGAAATGTTGTAACCAATTTGACCAAATCTAGACAGACTATGACTAGGATAGGCTGGGATTTAAAGACACGGTATCAGAATATATGTTAAATAAATATTGAATCAGACTTATGATTGGAAGGATTCCAATTGTAATAAATGTAAAAAATAATAATAATTATGGAAGGAATTGTAAATACCAGAACATGATTTATTGTTAGAATTGTTAAAGAATTGTCGATTGAATGTTAGTTATAAGTATATTGTGTTGTTAAAAGATATGTTAAGTAATATGTAGCTTGAAGTGTTCAGCTCAGTATTTGATTGTTAAAGAATTAAGATAAAATTGTGTCGTAGGAATTAAGTATAAATGGACAATTTAAAGTATAAATGTTAATTTAAATTTAATTTAAAAAAAAAAAATATGTATATTTAATCAAGCTTGTAAAATGTAAAGAATGTGTAATGTAGAGATTAGTAATATTTTTTTTTATTTAAATTAAATTAGGGGACATTGTAACATTTATGGAATGGGCTATATAATATTATTTAAGAAATGGAAAATAAATTAGAAATAACTCATACAAAATTTAAACAAAAATTCATTAAAAGATTGGTTAGGTTAAAATTGAAACTAAATTCTGGTAAAAGCCTAGGAATTGTAAACAAGGTTTTTGAACTGGAAATGTATTAGGAAATTTGTTATATCAAATAACCTAACACATAAATTAAAATAAGAAAATCTAATAATAGTTATGTGTAAACAAATTTGTAAACTGTAGTAACATAGGGCCTAAGTAATTACTTGAAGGAGAAAGTGAACACGTTTGTAAACAAAAGAGAATTGAAAGGTTATGTTTGAAAAATTGGGCTAAAAACACATACAATTCAGAACTATCACAAAAGTAAAACACAAAGACACTTCACACACTAATAATATTAATAAAATAAACACTGGAAGGTTTGTTGACGATAGGAAATTGAAACAGTAAGTTTCAATCAGGTTTAACCAAGTTAAAATGCCATTCTAAACAAACTTGTGGTATGTCAGCTGTAAAACAGATGTAGGTCAGTGTGACAATCGATTCTAGTGAAGAAAAAGAAAATAAACTAGATTACAGGCAACATGTGTTTTTTGGAGAAGAAAGGCGGCCATATTTTAAAACAATTTTAGAAAAAAAAGGACGCGTAGTTAGAGTTTAGTTGATTCTAGCGTGGGTGACGCTACAAGACCGGACCTGCCAGGACCAGTCAAAATTCTATTTATTTGGAAAGAGTTCGTCTAAATTATACAGTTTTGTGAGTAAACTTGGCCAGATTAAACAGGAATAAGAAAATTGAAAGAGTTAATACAGTGAAAATATAATTTGAAAGAACTAAAACGGATTTAAGTGTGTGAATTGTTTAATTGGAGAGAACGGGAATTTACGTAAGCGACCAGCAAAATTTTGATATTTATTAAGTTGAGTAATAGCGCTATAAAATAACTTTAGCGGACTTTTAAGATAATAGAGAAGTTTAAATTTGTATATTAGGATATCTTATAGTTAATTAATAGTTCGAAATAATCCAGTTCAAATAGTTTGGCTTTTTTGCATTTTCAAAATTTAATATTGTTTGTTCAAAATTTATTTAATTAACCTAAGAATTTCTAAAAATATAGCCCATACTATAACCCCGAGATATCAAGAGATCTTAAACTAGCCAAGGGTATAAAAACCTTGTAACTCAAATTTAAAGAATCGAATTTTAGTATATTGTGTTAAAAATTGTTAAGTTGTAAAATTTTGTTTTGTGTTATTGTTTTAAATGTTGAAAAAGAAATGTTATAATAAAGTTTTGAATTGTTCCTGAGTAGTTTTATTTGTCTTAAATAAAAAAATTTCAATTTATTAAATAGTAAAACATAATTATATTGTATTGTGTCTCTATAAAAATTACTTTACAATATATATATATATATATATATATATATATATATATATATATATATGAAGTTAATATATTACTATTGTAAGTAATTTTATCCACCATTAAGTGCAATAATTTTACCTTGAGTGATGAGGCACCTTTCGGTCAATTGACCATTGTCGAATCACTGATGTTTTTCTGTTGTAGATGTTCGGTCTGTGAAGTTGGTGTTTGTTGACGTTACGCGCACTTTTTCTTGATCTGTGTGTATGATATTTCTATATAGTATGTCTTCTGTATATGTTGTTTGTAGATTCATTGTTGTGTATGTTTTTATAAATGTGGTATTTTTCTAGTGAGTTTAGTTCTATTGGGTTCTTATTTATTTCAAGTATGGTTAGGTTATTTTCGTAATTTGTTATTTCGTGTTTATGGGATATTAGGTGTGCTGCAACATTTGATACTTTAGAATTTTTGTTTTTGAATGCTCTATAATGTTCTTCAAATCTTATTTTAAATGTTCTGGTTGTTTTTCCTATGTAAAAACCGTTACAGTTGTTGCATGTGATTTTGTAAATTCCTGATAGGTTATGTTTTTCTGAATTTGTTTTGTGGTTTGTGTTATTAAGATATTTTATTATTTTGTTGTTTGGTTTGTAAGTTGGAGTGTAGTATTCTTTGTTGTATATATTTGTTATTTTTTCTATTTTGTTATTGGTGTATTTATATTTTAGGTAGATTTTTTTATTTCCATTATTTTCGTGTTCCGGTTGTAGTGTTGTGTTGAAGTTAGGTTTTTTTGTGAATTTATTGTATATATTTTTTATAATGTGTTTGTTGTATCCATTTTCTATTGCTATTTTTGTAATGTTATCTAATTCTTCATTTAATTTTTGTTTGTTATCCTGTGTGTATTTTATTGCTTTATTTATCATGTTACTGTAAGTGTTAATTTTGTGTGTCCAGGGGTGGTTTGATTTGTAGTGTATTGTGGTGTTGTTGGAAGTAGGTTTCCTGTATACTGTAGTTTCTATTTTATTGAATCTACAAACAACATATACAGAAGACATACTATATAGAAATATCATACACACAGATCAAGAAAAAGTGCGCGTAACGTCAACAAACACCAACTTCACAGACCGAACATCTACAACAGAAAAACATCAGTGATTCGACAATGGTCAATTGACCAAAAGGTGCCTCATCACTCAAGGTAAAATTATTGCACTTAATGGTGGATAAAATTACTTACAATAGTAATATATTAACTTCATAAAGTCAGTGCAACGGAAAAACAATGGATAACGTTAAATATATATATATATATATATATATATATATATATATATATATATATATATATATATATATATACAATGCTATTATATACACACACAAAAATCACACAACCACTATACCACGTCAACCAGACGTCACTGTTACGGGAGAAAAATAACACAACTACTATAATACGTCTGTCAGACGTTAAATTGACCCTAACCTATAAACAAAGTAAAGAAACGCGATGCGACTTTAACTCGTTAAAGACCGTTAATCAACTGGCAGCTAGGTGGCCAGACTGGTTTCTAGGGGGTGGGGGATGGGGAGAGAACCGAACGTAAACATCCGGGCCGTCTGTGAGACGTCAGTATAGTAGTTAAGGGTTAAATCTATTGAGTAAATGTTTCTATGTAAAAAAAGTACATTAAAATAAAATATTGCTATTTTATTTAAAATAGGTTCAATTATAAAAATTTGCCAAACTTGTAAATTGGCAATCACACAATTCAGTTGTGTGAAGTTTTGTAAAATCACTCAAAGTTCTGTAAAAAAGCAAAATACAGTATTATGATATATATATACCTGTATACATATACCTATATATACATATACCTAATATATAGGTATATTATTTTTAACCACTACTTATGGTTTGAAACACTTAAAATCGCTTGTTTCTTGTTTAGAATATATTTTTGAGCAACATATATGGCAAGGAAAAATCTGAGTTGGCTGTATTTTTCTAGTATTACTGATTTTATGTTCTGCCAATTCTATCAAGTAGAAAGAGAAAATGTACGCTATATTTACTGCAATTGCTCATCTGAATAAGATCCATCTCAATTCTTGTAGTCAGATCCTCTTGAATATCAAGAAAGAGACGGGTAAGCCGATGATAGTAAATTCTTTAGTGATTATTACATTTAAGAAGATTTTTTGAGTTTATAAAGTTTCTTATTTTTTAAAAAAAGTAGGTAATGCTTATATAATATACATATAATAACACACACATACTACTCTTGTTTAGAAGTAACATATCTAAATTTAAGAAAAATTAGAGGCAGCACTATAATTTGTGTCGCCTGGGGCAAACATTTCCTTGTTTTATGTAGAACTCGATCTTATTGTTCATACTTACATGTTTAATTCTATACAAATTACTGTAATGAATTTATATTACTTCATATGTTTATTACATTATGAAAAAGCCATATAAAAATATAGCTATAAAGTATTCATCTATCATAGATTAAAAAAAGAAGAAAAATAAAGTTCCGTGTGTAAAGTAAATAATAGCTACATTGAACAAGTTACATTAGTTTTTCAATGTATAATTTTACCAAATGTATAATTTATAGTTTTGCATTACACATTGTGCATGCATTTTGAGACATGTAAGCTTATGCTGATTAACTTGAATTCTTATTAACCCTAAATTTTGTTAATTAGAGTAATATTTTTTTTAAATTTAATAGTTTTTTCATGTTAACCACACTTTACCTTACGTTTACTGACAATTTCTTTGCTAAAAATTATCTATTAATCTTGTTTTCTTGTAAAATACCTATTTCTTGTAAAATACAGGACAAACTTAGAAACAATCTGTAAACAAGTGAGAAAAACCATAGACTTTGGAAAAAAAATTCTTCATTATTCAATCCCCTATTCATTGTAAAATACCACACTAACTTCAAAACGATTTGTAAATACGTGGGGAAACCCATAGACTTTGGAAGAAAAAGAATGGTGACAATGTACTCTGTGTAATATTTATTGTTCAGATAGTTGCAAATATTTAACCTAGAATACAGCACAATACACAGGAATAAAAATCCAAACGTACGGCAATGCTAATCTGAGAGAAATGGTAGAACATACATATACGGGAATGCCCCCGCTGGCTGTTGCGTGATTTCACATAATGGTACGTGAATGCTAATCTAAGGGTTAGTAGCTAAATTAGTAGTACTTGATCAAATGTTAGTTGACTTCAGTTTTTCCCCATTATAATTGTTTTTCAAGTGTATATTGAAAGCAAAACAAGTGATTTTAAGTATTGTGAACCATGAATATTAATAAAATTATCATGAATATCATCATGGAGAATTAGTAAATTTATGGTAGATTTGGGTATAAACAAGAAATAAATCATTAGCTTGGCAAGGATAAAATAAACCACTAATGAAGTCAAATGCTTGGGCTCCATTGTTGTATGTTTAAAATTTATAAATTCTCATCATTTTGACAAATAGAATTATTTTATCATGAGTGTTTATGATGACCGATAATTTGATATCATTCACTATGTTGTTTTATTTATTGACTATGCTTCCTAAAGTCGGACTTCTTGAACTAATAATCTACAAATAGATTTTTGAAATCAGACGGCACATTTTCAGTTATTGTTCAGTCATAAAAAACCTCATCGTAAAACAAGTATTTCATTTCAAGTTGCTTGTTGTAATAATTTTGAATTCACTGATTAAATTATATGTAATTATTGTGTAACTGAGTGAATTCTCATGAACTTACTTGCTGATGCATTTTGAAACTTTCGCTTCATTGACAGGCTGACCCGCTACTGCCGTCAATGTATTCAAACATCACACAATACAAATTTCACATTCAGAAAACTCAATAACCAAATATACAAAACAACAAACACTTTAAGACAACTTATACAACCCTATCAACAACAAACAGTCAAATAAAATGTATCCAGTATATACAAAATAACATGTAACGACTGCCCCAGCTTGTACATTGGCCAAACCTGTAGATCATTTAACACAGGATTCAAAGAACACATTAACAACATAAATCCAACTACGCAACACATACACAAAAGAACCAACACACATACACAAACATCCATACTAATTTAAATATTTTCCACATAATAAATCATAGTAAAAAACTAACCAATACGAAAAATTTGAAGGATTCAAACATCACCCAACACAAAAACAACATACCTTAAACGATCACATATACTTCGAATCTAATATGTTATTCCTTTGTATAATAAATAACCTGCTTAGTTCAAACCCCTCCTTCACTCTCATAAATTACAAGCCCTGTAACCCAGAGCGATACCCAGCAGTACCGGATCGGCTTCGTTATTGAAACATTTGGATGACTGAGAACAATATTGATTGGATCATATTTATTATGTAATAGATAATAAAAAGGACATGCTGGTTTCATGGTCTCATAGAACTATCAATAATATAGTTTCCCTAGCTCCTTCTCTACCTAAAAACCAAGGGTCAGCTATCCTAAGTTGATAAAGGGAGATATCTTCTAAAACAGCCATAATAGTTCTACCTAAACAGTACTTAGCAAGTTTTATTTATTTTAAAGTATATAAGTTAAATTTTGAACAAATATTTTATACAGGGTGATTCACGAAGATATGCAGAAATTTTGGGAGCTCATTCTACATGTCAAACTAATGAAAAAAAATTATATAAACACGGATCCAGAAATGCTTCATTAGCGAGTTGTGCCTAGCGAAAGATTTCACCCCAGCATGTAAAATTAGGTCTTCCTGAAATTCTGGTAAGGTAGATTAAGGGGCGAATTCAATTGTATCTTATGGTTTTTGACCTGATAAATTCAATAAAAAAGGTCCCAGAACTGTAAATTAAGTAGTTTTTGAGAAAATCAGTGTCAAACGCAAAAAATGGAGTAAAAACAAAGTTAACCAAATTATTGCCTGTCAAATGTAAAAGGCGTGTTGTGAATAAAACTTCATTCAATCAAACATCTATTCGCTTTCTGTGTTCTTTATTTACACAGTTTTGTTCAGTATAAAATTTTCTACAAGTTAAAAAAAAGAAATTAATCTGTTTCTTGGGGAAATAACAGTTATTGTTGCCGAAAGATAAAAATTTTTTCACTCCATTTTTTGCATTTGACACTGGTTTTCTCAAAAACTACTTAACTTACAGCTCGTTTTACATGGTGAGCTGAAATCCTGGTGAATTTTTTTGCTAGCTGTAACTCGCTAATGAAGCATTTCCAGCTACATTACTTTTTATAATAACAAAAACTTTTTATAATATTTTTACATGTAGAATGAGCTCCCAATGTTTCTGGATATCTTTGTGAATCACCCTGTATAATGAAATTTTTTTAATTTTTCCTCTAGAATTTATATTGAAAAAAAATTACTTTTTATATGTATCACTTTATTATTCCCTAATAAAATGAAAATATTGGAAAGAACCACAAAAATAACAAATAAAACAAGTTACTTTTGATTATGTTTGTGGTATTGGGGTTCTTTCCAATATTTTCATTGTAATATATTGTACCACTGTGCTCTTGATATTGTGTATCCCCTAATACGTTTATATTTTTGTAATTTGCCATAATTTTTTTTTTTATAAGTGACAAAATAAATTTTCTACTATAGTTGACTTTAATTGATTAGTAGATTATTATTAGTCATACACATTGTTCATTGATCATGCATGGTTGCCACCACAGACTTTTTTTGCATTACTTCATTAAAATATTGTGGTTATTTCCCTTGTTTGTTTGTTTGGTTCCTTACCCTTGGCTCCCTGGATTTGGCATGATACAGATATATATCATGCTATAAACATTTCTTGAGGGTTTTCATGTGTTTTTACACCTGGATTAGTTTAATACAATAGAACCTCGATAATTCAGACTAACTGGGATCGTGGCCCATCCAGGTTATCGAAAATCCCGGTAAGCCGGCCACTGAGGAAAAATTAAAAGAAGGAATTGTACTTACAGAAAAATTCCTTTATACTTATCAAACAAAGAGTATTATGCACAGTATATGAACATAGATACTGTTTATACAGTTAAACTCCATTGTAGTTTATTGCTCAACAAACTCTGTTAATTTGGCTGTTTAATTTTGTGCTTTGCGATCCCATAGTCTTTTCAGCATATGATGCACAAAACATTTTGTTTATCTGTAGGTCTTAGACAATTTTGATGTCTTTATGTATGTATTTATTTGGTTTTGGTTATTTCTTATTTATTGTTTTTTTTTTATTCTACTTCAAAATCATTCCGGTTTATCCAGAGATCTGAGTTAATGGAGTCCGACTTATCGAGGTTCTAATGTATAATTATTCTTGTTTACTTTTTAATATTGAAGTCAACCAAAATTGATTTTTGGAAATAATTCTACACATGAATTACCAAATCTGTTTAATTTCGTGGCTTTTTCTATACATGTCAGTGTCTGAGAAAACAGACTGTTGGACAGAAAAAAGTTTTCATTTTATTGAAGTCTCCTTTTATTGACGGTACTAAATGAGAGAGCAAGAAATACCGTATGGAATTACAAAATTTGTAATTATTATAATAATAATAGTGCACTTATAGATATTTAATATCTATAATTGTAAACTAAACATTCTAATTATTCTACAAATGTTACAGATGCCATTGAAGCTATAGTACTCCACTCTGCCAATTTAGAACAAGTTTTAAGTAGAAAAAAAGTATCAAAAGAATTGCTTTTTAATTACATACATTGGAAAAAAATTCCTACACCCGGCACTCATGATAAAGTTACATTAATAAAGTTGATTATTGATTACTGGCGAAGGCTGCCTGAAAGTAAAGAAGAAACTGTAAGTAGTGTATTTTAATGTTTACAAAATTTTGATATTACTTGTTTAGGATATGATTTTTGAGTTCCATTGAGTTAAAAATTCTTAAAATAAAATAATTTAAAACAAGAATAAATTACATGTACAAGTTTCAAATATTTAATAATCATTTTTAACATTATTATTAAATAACATTTATTTAATGTTATGTTTTTATTATTACTTGGCAATATTTCACACAGTTATACAAATTATTTTAATAACTTTTAGTGCTTATATTTTGTTTATAAAATACGGCAATACATACTTTACATACCTCCATTATCATAAAAACTTTGTGTGTTGAAATCAAAGCTAAACAAATGTCATATATGCTCTATATCAGTGGTTTCCAACCTTTTTCATTTTACGTACCCTTAAAAAAGTTTTTCGAATGAAAAGTACCCCCTATCCTTTGACGTGGTTAAGACAGAGTGGTTGCCTGACTGCCTTTTAAATAATGAGTGGAGTGGAGGCAACCGGCTGTATATATGATATTTTTGTGTGGGCAATATGACAGACTGAAAGCTTCCTATCATCAAATTGTAGACCCATTCCTGCATTTGTATTGTTCGCCTAAATCTGGAACGGATGTCTCCTATTGCTATTTTATTCTGTGGTTTTAGTCTCATACAAACATACGAGCTTCTTGTAATTTCCGATCAATAACACATCAACTATCTTGTCAACTATTAGTGTAACTTCGTATTTGTTTCAAATCTAAAGTGTCAAATATTGATGTTAACCATTACTGTTATTATTTTCACGTACGACTCAAAAGGCTTCTACATACCCCTGGGAGTACGCATACCACAGGTTGGGAACCGCTGCTCTATATAAACGGAACATTTAAAAAGCCTACTGATGCTTTGATTTGTCACTAAGGGATGTGGAGGTTCAAGTAAGTAAAGTATTGCATTGTTGATCCTATCAGACCAATCTGCCTACATGGAATTCTAGTCTGTGGTGTTAAATCAGTAAGTTCTCCATAAGTTTTAATCATAGTTCAAGTAACCCTGATTGCCTTATATACACCTTTAACCTTTTGGCCAACAAAGTTTTTTGAGGCTAAGAGGTACCCAAAGTATTAAAAATTTTTTTTTTCCTATAACTAAGTTTAGAACAAAGTAGTGCACTAACCAAGGTCATTATTTGTGTAACTTATGGTATAATAATCGAATATCGATTGTTTTGCGTATTCTTTGTTCATAGCGGATTATCCGGGGAATTCGGTTATCCGGCGTTGCCGGGCTACCCTATTCCACAAATAATCGGCAGTTTACTATATATATATATATATATATATATATATATATATATATATATATATATGAAGTTGATATATTACTATTATAAATATTTTTATCCACCACTAAGTGCAATGGTGGTGGATAAAAATATTTACAATAGTAATATATCAACTTCATAAAGTCAGTGCAACGGAAAAATAATAGACAACGTAAAATGTAAATATATATATATATATATATATATATATATATATATATATATATATATAGATTTTTTGGACTAGGGGACTGACAGACTTACCTTGGTAAGAGTCCACTCTGTAGTCTTGAAATAGAAACACATAAAAGCACTTAAACAATGATATATTTTTATGTGTCTCTTTTATGTGTTTCTATTTCAAGACTACAGAGTGGACTCTTACCAAGGTAAGTCTGTCAGTCTCCTAGTCCAAAAAATCTAAATAATCTTTACCAACCAAAACTAACCTAAATATATATATATATATATATATATATATATATATGAAGTTAATATATTACTATTTTTGAGTAATTTTAAATTTCGAAATTACAAATTACGAAAATAACCTAACCATACTGGAAATAAATAACAACCCAATAGAACTAAACTCACTAGAAAAATACCACATTTAAGAGTGATTCGACAATGGTCAAAGACCGAAAGGTGCCTCATCACTCAAGGTAAAATCATTGCACTTAATGTAGGATAAAATTACTCAAAAATAGTAATATATTAACTTCATAAAGTCAGTGCAACGGAAAAACAATGGATAATATTAAATATATATATATATATATATATATATATATATATATATATTATTATGTTTTTTATAACACACAACACAACTCAGGCATTTGTAATTTAAATTCTTTATTACAATTATTTATTAATTCAACAAGTAAACAATTAACACAATAAACAGAACAAAAATAAACTTAACAACTTTTAACAAAATATACTAACTCTTATTTTCTTTTAATTTTTTATAGTTACAACATTTTAATACCTTTGGCTAGTTTAAGATCTCTTGATATCTCGGGGTTATAGCATGGGCTATATTAACTCTTTTGTTAATTAAATAAATTTTGAAAAACAATATTAAATTTTGAAATAAGTTTAATAAATATTTTCCTGATGGAAAAACTTAAATTTTGAATATGCAAAAAGGCTAAACTATTTGAACTGGATTATTTCTTATTACTTACTATTAATTAACTACAAGATATTCTATTGTACAAAATTAAACTTCCTTATTATCTTAATGTCCATTAAAATTGATCTTTATAGCGCTAATAACTTATCAAATATCGAAATTTCAGTTAGCTTACGTAAGATTCCATTCTCTCCAAATTTGACTTTTTACACACTTAAATTCGTTTTATTTACTTCACTTTATATTAACACAGTATTACATTTTGTAATTCACTTCTCCTTAATTTAGTTTGGCCAATCTTCTTAACAAAACGGTATAATTTAGACGAACTCTTTCCAAATAAATAGAATTTTGACTGCTCCTGGCAGATCCGTCTTGTCGCGTCCCCACGCTATCTCAAACTCTACTCACGCGTCCTTAGATTTCTAAAATTGTTTAAAAAATATGGCCGCCTTTCTTCTTAAAAAAAACACATATGGGTTATAATTTAGTTCGATTTCTTTCCACTAGACTTTCCATCAGACTTACTTTCTTCTGTTTTTACAGCTGATGTTTCCTTGACTTTCACACATGTTAATGTCAACGAACTATTTTCACCGTTTTACAGCTGATGCGTCCACAACGAGCTTGTTTAGAATGGCGTTTTAACTTGGTTAAACCTGGTTGAAACTTACTGTTTCAATTTTCCGATCCTTAATAAAGTTTCCAGTGTTTCTTTAATTACTATTATTAGTGTGTGAAGTGTCTTTGTGTTTTACTTTTGAAATAGTTCTGAATTGTGTGTGTTTTGCTTGGTCTTTCATAAACATAACCTTTCAATTTTCTTTTGTTTACAAACGTGTTCACTTTCTCCTTCAAGTAATTACTTAGGCCCTATGTTACTACAGTTTACAAATTTGTTTACACATAACTATTATTAGATTATCTTGTTTTAATTTATGTGTTAGGTTATTTGATATAACAAATTTCCTAATACATTTCCAGTTCAAAAACCTTGTTTACAATTCTATGCTTCTACCTAAATTTAGTTTTCATTTTTAACCTAACCAATCTTTTAATGAATTTCTTTTTAAATTTTGTGTGAGTTATTTCTAATATATTCTTCCAATTCTTAAATAATATTATATAGCCCATTCTATAAATGTTACAATGTCCCCTAATTTTTTTTTTTATGACAGGTTTTTTACAATGTTTTACATTTTAACCTAAGTCTAATGAAATACAGTTTTTAATTTTGTTTTTCCACTCATCCCTATCTGTCCACAAGTTTTCTGGTATATCCCATTTGATTTTCCGTCAATTGGTTGCCAGTTAGTGACATAAGTTTTTAATTTTTTCCTTATTAATACAGAGATTCCACGTTTTGCTCTTTGATGCTTCTGTACACCACTGTAAAAATGTATGAATGATCCCTTAATTTCGCTGCCATTTCCTTTTTTTTTAGTTTCAGATAAGACAATAATATCTTGTTTTCTGATTTCTAATTCTTTAATCACTTCTTCAAATTTATTATTTAAACCTTGAATATTCCACGTTCCAATATTCATTGTCCGTTTCCATAGCTTTTGTCGTATTCCTTTAAATCCATCCGGCTGTATTCTATTAGACTTTTTAACATTTTAGGTTTTTTATATGAATGGGGAGTTGGCCCATTGCATAACCCCCAACCTGGAGGACCAGGTAATTTATTTTCAAGGTTGTCTTCCTTTAGCCTTTGATAAACCAATATCTCCCTACAAGGCAGCAGTGTTAGTTTTGGTCCGCCCCGAGTATTTTATTTCCTCGGTACCCACCATATCTGGTGAGCTTTCCCTTATCCGCCACCTAGGGAGGCGCCCGATGGGAGACTAACAACTCCACACGGGATGTCCCCTAATTTAATTTAAATAAAAAAAAATTACTAATATCTACATTACACATTCTTTACATTCTACAAGCTTATTTAAATATACATATTTTTTTTTTTAAATTAAATTTAAATTAACATTTATACTTTAAATTGTACATTTTATTTAATAACTAATTGAACACATTTTTTATTGAGTAAGTACCTCAACACTTTGGCTAACTTATCGTCCATTGTCTTTACTACTTTTATAACTGTCCATTTATACTTAATTCCTATGACACAATTTTATCTTAATTCTTTAACAATCAAATACTGAGCTGAACACTTCAAGCTACATATTACTTAACATATCTTCTAACAATACAATATACTTATAACTAACATTCAATCGACAATTCTTTAACAATTCTAACGTATAGTAACAACAAATCATGTTCTGGTATTTACAATTCCTTCCATAATTATATATATATATATATATTTTTTTTTTTTATATTTTTTACAATTGGAACCCTTCCAATCATAAGTCTGATTCAATATTTATTTAACATAATATATATTCTCTGATACCATGTCTTTAAATCCCAGCCTATCCGCGTCATAGTCTGTCTAGATTTGGTCAAATTGGTTATAACATTTCTCTTTCCCTTATTTCTGTTTATTCCTTGTTTATTATTTGTCTCATATTTATTTTGCTTTTAGCTTCATCTAACTCTCAGTTCTAAGTTAGTATTTTATCTCCCCTTCCAATCTCACATCCAGCTCAATTATTTTCTTATATCATCTCAGTTTATTTTGTATGAAGTTTAACATCTAATATTTTTAAAGGTTGCAATTTCATATCCTCTATTTGATCATATCTACAGTTCCTTCGATTACACTATCCCTATATCAACGAATATAAATTTTGTTTTAATACTTATTTATCAACGCAGATTCTCCCTTACAATACGACGAAGTTTAAATACACAATTACCATATTTTTATTACAACGATGCTTTAATATTTCTTATCATAGATTCATATTTCTTTTATAATATATAATATATACGACGAAGTTCCATTATTTATCAACGCAGATTCTCCCTTACAATACGACGAAGTTTAAATATACATAATTTTATCTTTATTCATTATTCGACGAAGTTTCTAATAAATTATCATAGATATAGTTACCATCCCTTAAACGTATCTCCTGCTAACGTTTTCTTATACATATAATCACCTAGAGTTTATTCATATTGCTTCCTTCATCTATATTTAATATCTCCCTTCCTATTTTATTATTATTTTCCTTTTCCAGTTCTCCTTGATACATGTCATATTACTGCCTGTGTCTATTAATGCCTGTAAACTTGTTTCCTCTATTTCATTTCTATCTCTGGGTTTCCTATTGTCTTAGTTTTCCGATTGACTGTGGGCACCATGCTCTTTTCTTGTCCCCACACCTGTCCTTGCCTTAACACCGTTTACATCTCCATTGTATCTCCCATCTGCTTCATAAGTTCTATTTTCTGTGTTACTCTCATATTTAAATTCCATTTCCCATTTTCCAAACTCGAGTTGTGCCTCCACATCCATTAACATGTCCGTACCTCTGATAAATTTTCTCCATAAGCCTTGTACCACCAAGCCTTGAGACGGATATTTAACTCCTCCTATTTCTCCTATTACCATTATCATTTTACTAATCTTTTCAGTCTTCCTATTAGTTGCGGTTTGAATTGTTAAATTTTTTATTTGCAGTACCTCCATCTTTCCTACTTCATTTCTTAATTTTAACTCTCCTAACTCTTCTGTGTTTTTCTTTGTTACATTTTCTACTTTCTCTACCTCTTTTTTATTAATTTCTACCACATCAGCTATTATTTCTTTTGTTTTCTCAAAATTTTCCTTAATCTCCTCTAATTCTCCATCTTTCTCCTCTAAGTCTCTTCTCTCATCCTCTACTACAGCATTATTCTTTTTTCTCCACTGTTCCCTCATATCCTCTATCATTCTCCTATTTTCTTCCTTTAGGCTTTCGAATTTCTTATCCAATCTACTCATTTCCAACCTACTTGAGGCAAATCCTCTGTTCATCTCTTCTCTCATCTCCTTATTTTCCTCCTTTATCTCCTCATTATTTTTATTTATGTTTCTACTTATTTCCATTAGAGTTCTCATCATCTCCCTTAAATCCTCATTCTCATTATTTCCCCGTTTTTGTTGTTGGGTTTGCATAGGTAGTAGTCCCCTAGCTTCTTCTACCTCAATGTTTCCTATTGGCATATCTGTGCCTTCCAATTCTATTTCTTTCATTTCCAAAATTGTCCCTTTTTCCTGGTCCCCTACAACTACCAGCTCGCCTATAATATTTTCTTCTTCTTTTTTTTTTTTATCTGTAAGTAACTTATTATACAAACATAAACAATTTTTTATATATACTATAAACCTAGCCTTGATTCTATTCAACTCAGTGTTTAATTTTCCAAAATTTTTTCTAAATCTATTTCCAGTTCAAATGTTTTTCATATAAAAAGTTCTAAATTAATTTTATTTCAAAATCTCTCTAAATAAATTTTATCTCTTATTTTATCGAGCTCCCACGTTGTTGCGCCAAATATTATAACAATTTCTTCCGTGCCGCGATACAACGGGGTTTTATTATTAAATGAAAATAATTAATTTCTCTAATTACAAAACACAAACTCCTGAATAATTAACTCTTTATTATAATTTTTCCAATAATCGTACCCCACGTTGGTGTGCCAAATGTAAAGTATTTATAAAACACAAGCAACCGGGTTTTTTACTATTAATATTATTTAATGAAGATATATAATTTCTCTATTTAAAACAAAACGAAAAAACTACTCAGGAACAATCCATTAACATTTATTATAACATTTCTTATTTCAACATTTAAAACAATACACACAACAAAAATAAACTTGAAAAATTTTAACACAATAAACTAAACTCACTTTCTTTGATTTTTAGTTACAAATTTTCATATACCCTAGGCTAATTTTACGGTCTCTTATTATCTCGGGGTTATAGCATGAGCTATATTAACTCTTTTGTTAATTAAATAAATTTTGAAAAACAATATTAAATTTTGAAATAAGTTTAATAAATATTTTCCTGATGGAAAAACTTAAATTTTGAATATGCAAAAAGGCTAAACTATTTGAACTGGATTATTTCTTATTACTTACTATTAATTAACTACAAGATATTCTATTGTACAAAATTAAACTTCCTTACTATCTTAATGTCCATTAAAATTGATCTTTATAGCGCTAATAACTTATCAAATATCGAAATTTCAGTTAGCTTACGTAAGATTCCATTCTCTCCAAATTTGACTTTTTACACACTTAAATTCGTTTTATTTACTTCACTTTATATTAACACAGTATTACATTTTGTAATTCACTTCTCCTTAATTTAGTTTGGCCAATCTTCTTAACAAAACGGTATAATTTAGACGAACTCTTTCCAAATAAATAGAATTTTGACTGCTCCTGGCAGATCCGTCTTGTCGCGTCCCCACGCTATCTCAAACTCTACTCACGCGTCCTTAGATTTCTAAAATTGTTTAAAAAATATGGCCGCCTTTCTTCTTAAAAAAAACACATATGGGTTATAATTTAGTTCGATTTCTTTCCACTAGACTTTCCATCAGACTTACTTTCTTCTGTTTTTACAGCTGATGTTTCCTTGACTTTCACACATGTTAATGTCAACGAACTATTTTCACCGTTTTACAGCTGATGCGTCCACAACGAGCTTGTTTAGAATGGCGTTTTAACTTGGTTAAACCTGGTTGAAACTTACTGTTTCAATTTTCCGATCCTTAATAAAGTTTCCAGTGTTTCTTTAATTACTGTTATTAGTGTGTGAAGTGTCTTTGTGTTTTACTTTTGAAATAGTTCTGAATTGTGTGTGTTTTGCTTGGTCTTTCATAAACATAACCTTTCAATTTTCTTTTGTTTACAAACGTGTTCACTTTCTCCTTCAAGTAATTACTTAGGCCCTATGTTACTACAGTTTACAAATTTGTTTACACATAACTATTATTAGATTATCTTGTTTTAATTTATGTGTTAGGTTATTTGATATAACAAATTTCCTAATACATTTCCAGTTCAAAAACCTTGTTTACAATTCTATGCTTCTACCTAAATTTAGTTTTCATTTTTAACCTAACCAATCTTTTAATGAATTTCTTTTTAAATTTTGTGTGAGTTATTTCTAATATATTCTTCCAATTCTTAAATAATATTATATAGCCCATTCTATAAATGTTACAATATATATAGATTTTTTGGACTAGGAGACTGACAGACTTACCTTGGTAAGAGTCCACTCTGTAGTCTTGAAATAGAAACACATAAAAGCACTTAAACAATGATATATTTCAAGCACACGGTGGTCTTTGTCAATCGAAGAGAAAACACAAAAAAAATATGAGAGAATGAAATAAAATAATTGAGGTTAGGGGATTCTCTGGACTTGGTATACCACTGGTATGATAGTTCCCACCTTCTCAGTTCTGAGGGATTGCAATCAGGGGGGAGTGATTTAATTATTTTTATGGTATAGCAGTCATCAAAAGTTGTGATGTTGTGACTCACAGCATGTTGAGCTGTTGGTCTATCCATATTCATAATTTTAACATCATGTCTGTGGCCATTCATTCTGATATTCAGACCATCCGTGGTCAGGCCTATGTACTGTGCTGAGCAAAGTTTACATTGTAGCTGGTATAAGACATTTTTCGATGTACAATTATGATGACCCTGTATTTTGAAGACCATTTTTGTTGTTTGGCTGTTGAAACTATTTGCTGAGGGGTGTATTGGACACGTCTTGCATCTAGGTCTATTACATGGGAAGGAGCCATGAGGAAGTTTGTGTGGTTTGCATCAGGGTCTGGTAGTTTAGGATGTACTAGGATGTTTTTCAAGTTGGGAGGTTGCTTGTACCAAATTTGCGGTGGATCGGTGAAAAGATTTTTGGTGTGGACGGAAGCTTGAAGAATTTTGAAGCCATCTCTTAATATCTTGTTGAGTTTATGTAGACCAGGATGGTAGTCTGTTATTAAAGACAGTTTATTTTGTTCTGTTTGTGGTTTATGGTGAACCGAGGATTGTGCTGAATGAATTTGGTTTTCAATGAGTTTTTTTGGGTATCCTCTTCTCTGGAAGGCTGTTGATATCTTTCTATTAAAATCTTCCAATTCCCTATCATTCGAACAGATTCTCTTACCCCTGATTGCTTGACTGTATGGAATGGATCGTTTTATGTTTATTGGGTGGTTGCTGTCGAAATGGAGATATTGTAGGTGGTTTGTAGGTTTGATGTGAATTCCTGTGTTGATATTTCCATTCTGGAGTGTTACCTCTACATCCAAAAAGGTGATGGCTGATGTAGATTTCTCCCAGGTAAATTGAAGTGTGGAGAATTGTGTCAGGCTGTCTAAAAATGCCTCAAGTGTTGAAGCACCCTGTGTCCAAATTAGGAAGATGTCATCTATATATCTATACCAATATAATGGCTGGTGTGTTTGTGTCTTTAGAAAACTTTCTTCCAACAATCCCATGTACAGATTTGCGTACGATGGTGCCATTCTGGTACCCATTGCTGTTCCCTTTATTTGAAGGTAGTTCCTTCCCTCAAACTGAAAGTTGTTCTTCTCGAGGATAAACCTGGTCAGGTTCACAAGAAAAGGTGTAGTGGGAGAAGGCTTGCCTGGGCGTTTGTTTAGAAAATTCTCTATTGCAGATAGGCTATGTGCATGAGGGATGTTGGTATAGAGAGAGGTGACATCTATGGTGACCAAAATAGTTACCGGGAGTAGAGGTACAGATATTTGTGAGAGTCGATCTATGAAGTGATTGGTGTCCTGGGTATGTGATGGAAGGTTCTTTACTAAGGGTTGAAGGTGTGAGTCGAGGAATGGCCACAGACATGATGTTAAAATTATGAATATGGATAGACCAACAGCTCAACATGCTGCAAGTCACAACATCACAACTTTTGATGACTGCTATACCACAAAAATAATTAAATCACTCCCCCCTGATTGCAATCCCTCAGAACTGAGAAGGTGGGAACTATCATACCAGTGGTATACCAAGTCCAGAGAATCCCCTAACCTCAACATCAGATAAATCCATTCATTTTTTTTTTTTCAAATAGCCTTATCTCTTTTCCCTTGACAGACTTATATAAACTATAATCACTCATATGTTCATGGAAACAATATATATATATATATATATATATATATATATATATATATATATCTTTAATCTGTGCATCTGTGACATCTGATTTCTACTCTACACAATCTGTGATTACAATTATTTTATTTCATTCTCTCATATTTCTTTTTGTGTTTTCTCTTCGATTGACAAAGACCACTGTGTGGTTGAAATATATCACTGTTTAAGTGCTTTTATGTGTTTCTATTTCAAGACTACAGAGTGGACCAAGGTAAGTCTGTCAGTCTCCTAGTCCAAAAAATCTAAATAATCTTTACCAACCAAAACTAACCTATATATATATATATATATATATATATATATATATATATATATATATATATATATATGAAGTTAATATATTACTATTTTTGAGTAATTTTATCCACCATTAAGTGCAATAATTTTACCTTGAGTGATGAGGCACCTTTCGGTCTTTGACCATTGTCGAATCACTCAAGTGATTCGACAATGGTCAAAGACCGAAAGGTGCCTCATCACTCAAGGTAAAATTATTGCACTTAATGGTGGATAAAATTACTCAAAAATAGTAATATATTAACTTCATAAAGTCAGTGCAACGGAAAAACAATGGATAATGTTAAATATCAAGAATATATATATATATATATATATATATATATATATATATATATATATATATATATATGAAGTTATTATTATTACTTGTAAATAATTTTTTCCACCACTAAGTGTAATAATTTTACCTTATGTGATGAGGTACCTTTCGGTCACTTGACCATTGTCGAATCACTGATTATTTTTCTGATGTGAATGTTCGGTCCATGATGTTGATGTCATACATATTTCTTCTTGAACCTCGTGTATAATGTTTTAAAATAGTACGTCGTCTGCATATATTGTCTATAAATGTGATATTTTTCTAGTGAGTTTAGTTCTATTGGGTTATTATTTGTTTCGATTATGGTTAGGTTATTTTCGTAATTTGTTATTTCATGTTTATGTGATATTAGATGTGCTGCAACATTTGATGTTTTTGTATTTTTTTGTTTGTTTTGAATGCTCTATAATGTTCTCCAAATCCTATTTTAAATGATCTGGTTGTTTTCCCTATGTAAAATGTGTTGCATGTAACTTTGTAAATTCCTTATAGGTTATGCTTTTCTGTATTTGTTATGTGGTTTGTGTTATCAAGATATTTTATTATTTTGTTGTTTGGTTTGTATGTTGGAGTGTAGTTTTCTTTGTTGTATACATTTGTTAATTTTTCTATTTTGTTTTTGATGTATTTATATTTAAGGTAGATTTTTTTAATTTTTATTGTTTTTGTGTTCAGGTTGTAGTGTTGTGTTGAGGTTAGGTTTTTTGTAAATTCATTGTATATGTTTTTTATAAGGTGTTTGTTGTATCCATTTTCTATTGCTATTTTTGTAATGTTATCTAATTCTTCATATAATTTTTGTTTGTTATCTTGTGTGTATTTTATTGCTTTATTTATCATGTGACTGTAAGTGTTAATTTTGTATGTCCAAGGGTGGTTAGATTTGTAGTGTATTGTGGTGTTGTTGGAAGTTGGTTTTTGGTGTACTGTAGTTTCTATTTTATTATTATTTATATTTAATGTAATGTCAAGATAGTTAATTGTTCTGTTTCAACAGTGAATTGTATGTTTTCGTTGTATGTATTTAATTTGTTTAGTATTATGATGTGTTCGTTTTGAATGGTAGGTTGGTATATTACAAGTATATCGTCTATGTACCTTGTCCATAGTGTTGTAGATATATATTTCTGACATGACTGATGATATGGGTGATCCCATGGGGAGTCCAGTTGTTTGTTTATAGTATTTATTATTAAATTGGAAGTAATTGTGGTTACATATGTGTTTGGTTAGCGTAATGATACTATCTATTGTGTTTCTTTTTTCGTTATTGTGTATTAGTTTGTTTTTTATTATTTCTATGGTTTCTTCTATTGGGATACTAGGGTACATGTTTATTATGTCATAACTTATTATTTTTGTATTGCTGTTTGTTTTTTATTTTATTAATAATTTCGTATCCATTTTTTATATTGTATGTGTTGTTGATATGTATTTTAGATCTTATTATTTTGTCTAGTATTTTTGAAATTATGTAAGATAGTGCTGTTTTGAAATTTATTAGTGGTCTAAATGGTGTGTCGGGTTTGTGGATTTTAGGTATGCCTATTAATATTGGTGCACATGGTTTGAATGGGTAGTCTTGTGTGGTATTTTAATTTATTGTTATAGTTTAGGGTATTTCCTTGTGTGACTATTAGGTTTTTTATTGAATTAAGGTATTTGTTAGTTGGGTCTGGGATTTGTTCGTAATTATTTAAATTTATGTGGTTAGACATTGAATTGATATATTTGGTATTTTCTATTATTACTGGTGTGTTTGTTTTATCTAATTTTAATATTACATAGTTGTTGTTTTCTAGTTTTTTTTTAGTTTCATAATTTCTTTTTTGTTTATATATTGTTTTGTTTTTTTGGGTTTTTATTAGGTTAATTTTATTATTAACGTTGTTTCTTATGTGAATAATATATTTAAAATAATAATAACATATACTTTCAAATATAACCTACTCAATTTTAACAAAAACCAAATAATAAAAAACCTAATAGTTGACACAGAATCTAACATCCATAAAATTACCCACCAAAACACTGAACACATAAGAAACAACATTAATAATAAAATTAACCATTAAAATAAAAATACAAAAACATTAAATGTTGCAGCACACCTAATATCACATAAACATGAAAAAACAAATTACGAAAATAACCTAACCATACTCGAAATAAATAATAACCCAATAGAACTAAACTCACTAGAAAAATACCACATTTATAAAAACATACACAACAATTTAATGAACCTACAAACAACATATACAGATGATGTACTATTTAAAAACATTATACACGAGGTTCAAGAAGAAATATGTATGACGTCAACAAATACCATTATCACGGACCGAACATTCACATCAGAAAAATAGAGAAAAATAATCAGTGATTCGACAATGGTTAAGTGACCGAAAAGTACCTCATCACATAAGGTAAAATTATTGCACTTAGTGGTGAAAAAAATTATTTACAAGTAATAATAATAACTTCATAAAGTCAGTGCAACGGAAAAATAATGGACAAGTGAAATATATATATATATATATATATATATATATATATATATATATATATATATACATACACACACACACAGTAGAGCGTCAGAAATCTAGATGAGTTGGGACCGGGATCCATACAGATTACTGATTTATCCAGATTTTTAAACGAATTTTAAATTACTACGTATTATTGATACCGTATTTCATTAACTATAATGGATTTTAATGCTTAGAGTATCGTGTAAGTTTGAATTAAACCAGGAATTATTACAAAATAAGACGTCAGAGAGCACAAAAAAATTTAGTGAAAGAACCTATAATTGTATATACTAATCACAGCTCAGAAAGTTATTGAGCGAAAAATTCCTTCATTATTTTTTGAACAAAAGTCGACGTATGTTTCTTTGCAGCCATGTCTCCACGTCATTTAAGAAATATGAGTTGAGATGGTGTACCATCAGGTTGACTCGTACGGTATACCCTCAGCTGTACCTTCATAATTTAGTTATAACGTATTTTAAAAAAATTGATTTATCTCCTTTGCATTTATAATTAAAGAAAGCACTTAGTTTAAATATCTGTTGTAGTGGTCCCGAACTCGTTGCTCTTCACGCTGAGTCCGTGCATGCTGAAATTCTGATCCGGATTTGTGATGCTCCAGATTTTTGATGCTCTACTGTACATTCATTGTGTGTGTGTGTGTTTTGTTTTCTTTGATTTTAGATTGTTTCATATAAAGATTACTTTATGATTAAAATTTATTCTATCTTTTACAGGGTACTGTAGATATTGCTATCCAAGGTCCCATTGCTGAAACATTTGCTCTTCAATTCTGTGAATGGTTTTTTAAATTATATAACACTGACATTGCTGAAGAAGGCTTAAAACCAGAGCATTTTTGGCAGGACTGTACCATAACACTCTGTCTCTCATCGAACAATAATGACATCTCTGAAGAAGCTTTCAGTAGTGAAGGAGTTGTTCATTTATTAAAACAAATCAAAATAAACTACAATCTTTACTTTTACCCAAACTTATGCCCTGAAGGAGTACAAACCAAATGCCAACCAAATGGTTTAGTGGCTGTACTGGCATGCGGCACGTTACATCAGACCATTGGAAATGTTTTCGGTATTTTTGAACTGATGTTTTTATTACTTAAAGATCCATTTGCATGTGGAAATTGGAAGATCAAAACAATAAAAGCTAAATTGACAAGTTGCCAGAACATTATAGCGATGCCAGTGTTGAAGGATTGCGAGTTAGGAAACGTTTTAGCTTTAGAAAACTGAAGGTTTATTATGTATAAATAGTGTAATGTGATATAAAATAAATAATTTTAAGATCTTAAACAAATATAATGATTAAGCTTCTGAACTATATAATTAGTTATTTGAATTTAAAAAAATATATATATCATTAATAAATAGTGCTATTTTCTTATCTCACACATACGTGCCAAACAAAACACAAATTAAATGGACAAGCCCAAAAATCTACCCAATGCCTTGTGTGTTGTTATTAAATTCCTTCTATTATCTTACACTCTTCTGATATATATCTTGTACAAATTATCAATCGTTAATAAAATATGTTTTTATTTACCCAATCAAGTTCAAATACATTTTTGAAACCTATAATGGATGACAATTGATGTTAGTGAAGTTTTTTTTCAAATATTGATTCAATAATTAAATTATAAAATTTGTGGGGTCCAGCCAGATTTGAACTGAGAATCTTCATGTTCGAAGTCTAGAACGCCTTGGCACTGCACCAACTTTCCAATAGTTAGAAATATATCTCAAAGATGTATATGAATTTTTCCCCATCTGCTTGTTGTCGAAACCTTCATTTTACTACTTTAAACTGTTGCCATGGATACAACACAATATCACAAATAGTGCTCTAGGGTGACTAAAATAAAACTTTTTTTTTGTTAACCTCAGTAGGAATTTACTTAAAATGTTTTTTTTATATTACTTGTTTTTACTGAATAAATAAAAAATGTTAAATGTAAAAATTGAATTCAAACTCAATTTTTACTAAATTTACTTCATATTAGTTACAATGCACTTATTTATTATACACTTTTCATTTAGAAAAATGTTTTTGTTACCTTTATGCTCTGTAATTTTTTAACAAGACATGGAAAAAGAGAATTGTTGAAATTGGTTGAAGAGTTTTTTATGATTTTTTCCAAAAGCTTAAAAAATTTACAAAAACCAGCCTGATAATATATACATAACTGATAATATATGCATAAGTTATGGAGAAATGACTGAAGTACTGAAAGGGTTAGAGATTTTATTCAGTAAAAAATTTAATAAAATTGACGATTCTGGGATCAAGGTTTACAAATAATATGGTCTAGTATTGAAATTAATAGGTCCAAAACTTTCTGATGATGCTTACTGAGCTATCACATGTTTATTAGACCTTATAACTTATTTTCCTTGTAGCAAAGAATTTATTAAATTAATATATTTTATTATTTATATTGTTCATTACATACTATATGGATATATTGCTATTACTGTATTCAAAATTATTAACAAAATCTGATTTACAAAATTGCTAGAGTATAAAATTTCAATTTGTCCAACTGAGAATGTACTGATGTCACTTTAAATTTGAAGGCTTTGCTATCAATTCTTGTTCTCGTGTCATCTGAGCTTCTCGGGCATGTTCTCTTTGAAGAGCTTCCTTTTGTTTCATTTCTTGAAGCCTTAAAGCTCTTTTCTGAAATAAAATAATCACAGGTTACATACTTGTATAATACATCAATTTTTTAAAACTGACTGTATAGAATAAGTCTGTCTAATTGTTGTGGTTTTAAACTAATGAATGAATATCATTAGATACAATGTAACAACATGGAAAGAACCTTTTCTCCATAAAATACCTTTTCAAATGAAAAATTGGCCTATAGATGATCCTAAGGAAAACAAATAAAGTTAATGGAAATGATGGTTGCTTTATTCAAGGCATAGGAATTTTACTAGGTGAATAACTAAGGGTCTACAGCAATCACTGATGCTTAAGTAAAGCAAATGTGTTTATGTGATATCTTGTGTTAATAAGGTTTGAAATCTATACCCAGCAATAGCTAAATTTCAATTAAAATGCAGGATAATCGTGGTTTTCTATAAAATGCCAGCTGCAATTCATGACATGGATTACTTGAAGCACATTACAGTAACTGCCTAATATAGTTAATTATACAAGCTGTCTATATATATATTTTATTGTTGTCCTGGGAGAAATCTACAGCAACTATCACCTTCTTGGATGTAGATGTAACAATCGGAGATAGGAATATCTGTACAGGTGTCCACATCAAACCGACAAACCATCTACAATACCTACATTTCAATAGCAACCGCCCTATAAATATAAAAAAGTCCATACCATACAGTCAGGCAATCAGGGGCAAGAGAATTTGTTCCAACGATATGGCATTGGAGGACTTTTATAGAAAGACCTTACTAGCTTTCCAAAAAAGAGGATATCCTAAACAACTTGTTGAGGATCAAATCCGCTTAGCTCAATCATCTGATGAACCCACACCACTTATGGAAGACAAGAAACTGTCTTTAGTTACAGATTACCATTCGTGCTTACAGAAGCTGAACAATATTAAAGGATGGCTTCAAGCTTCCACCCACACCAAAAATCTTTTCTCAAATCCACCACATATTTGGTCCAGACAACCTTTTAATTTGAAAAATATTTTAGTACATCCAAAACTACCAGATCCAAATACTGAAAAACCATCTAAACTTCCTCATGGCTCCTTTCCGTGCAATAGACCTAAATGCAAGACATGTCCAATACACATCCCAACAAATAGTTTTCATAGCCTAGCAACCAACGTGGACTTCAAGATTCAAGGTCATCATACTTTTACATCAAAAAATGTAATATACCACTTGCAGTGTAAATTTTGCCCAGCACAGTACATAGGCCTTACCACGGATGGTCTGAGCATTGGAATGAATGGCCATAGACATGACGCTGGAACCATGAACATAGACAGGCCAACTGCTCATCATGCTACTAGTCACATCATATCTTTCAATGATTATCATACCACCAAAATAATTAAGGCCCTCCCCCCTGATTGCAACCCTTCAGAATCGAGAAGATGGAAGTTGTTGTACCAGTGGTACACCAAATCTAGAGAACCTCCTAA
This sequence comes from Prosapia bicincta, assembly GCA_036971475.1. Taxonomy (NCBI): domain Eukaryota; kingdom Metazoa; phylum Arthropoda; class Insecta; order Hemiptera; family Cercopidae; genus Prosapia; species Prosapia bicincta. The sequence goes on from JBAIZL010000002.1 coordinate 328,121,459, forward strand.
CCTCAACATCAGATAAAACTCCTTTTACCTTGCCCCTAACTTCTACCATTTTTAACAACTCCATTTACCTTACTTCTGGCAGACTATTAATATTTAGTTTCAAATAATCAATACTTATACAAATCACATATAGTACTATATCATAAAATGTAAATATATGACATTTGAATATTTATACACATCTGTGGTTCACTTCAGTCTTTTCTTTTTTGATTGACAAAGATCATTGTGTGATCGAAATATTTCATTAGTGTAATAAGTTTTTATATATGTTTATTTATTTATTTCCAAAAGATTGCAGTTTTGGGCTATTGCCACTAGGTAAGTCTGTCAGTCTCCTATCTAGTCCAAAAATTCCTAAATAAGCTCTACTAGAACTAACCTACAGTTGATATGTGAGTCAATAACATTTATTTTCAAAATAAAGACGTTTTGACAGTTAGTTTGCCATCTTCATCAGGCTAATAAATTAAATGAATTATTATTGATTAATAATTAATTATTGGCCTGATGAAGATGGCCAACTAGCTGTTGAAACACAGCCGTTATTTTGAAAATTAATGTTACTGACTCGTATATCAACCATCTTTTATTAATGTTTAATACTTTGTTTTCACGTTCTGCCTAATCTGTCGTTTGTTCAATTTCTTCATACTATTTTGGTATATACATGAGTCTTTTTTTATTAGAGCAGTATTATATTTATGTTTGTGTTGTTTTATCTGTTGAAGTTTGTTACTACAATTGGTTTCTTCACCAGTGTAACAAACATCTTTTAGATTAAATAGTTGCTAAGCCAGGGAGTTTATTGTTGCAGTTAATACCTTTATTACATTTCAAAGTTTTCTAGTAATCAGAAAAATACTGACTAGATTACAACATTAACCTGGCATTACCTTTAGATTTATAGACTTTGCAGATATCTGTCTCATCTGGGATTTTACCCGATGAAGTCTTTCTTCGTAATCTTTTACTATAATCATCTGAAAAAAAAACAATCGCTTCTATAAAGAAGAAAATTTCAAATTAGTTTATTGACAAATTGTATTTATTAACAAATTACAGCACAATCTCATTTATTTAAGGCTGTTTTTTAATATAATATGTACAACATCAAATGACCAGTTATTTGATTCAATCCACAGAACATGCATTAATTTTCTCGAAAAGAGATTATACAAATGAATTGTGTTTTATAAAATTCAACTATAGAGTCCAAGAAACTAACCTTTTAAATTTTTGCCAGTGCTGTCCTCATGCATTGCAATTATTCAATACAAATAATAGTGCATTGGAAAAGGAGAGTTGTATTTTAAGCCAATGACTTACATACCTCTACCACTGTCCTTCTTATCTCAGTTGCAAATTGCTGTTGATAAAAACCTGTAATTTTCTACTGTCTATGTGGAATTTTCATTTTAGAAACTATTCTTTCTTGTTGAATGTTACATAAAATAGTGGTAAGATGTACTATTTACAAGAGGCTCTGTATTAAGATTTACCTCTTGTCACAATAGGGGAATCTAACAATTTTTAAAGTTTCTTTTTGAAATCATATTGAATTCATTAAATTATAAGTAATTATGGCATAACTGAGCAAACATTTTTGAACTTACTAGCGGATGTGTTTGGAAACAATCGTTTTATTGCCGGGAATCGCTTAAGGTTGCAGACATATAATTATCAGGATGGAGGGGTGTGGGTAAAGTGGGTTGTTTACTATATAATTGAATATGGTGTTAGATTCGAAGTGTGTGCGGTCTTTTAAGATGTTGTTTTTGTGTTGTGTGATGTTTGAACATTTCAACTTTCTCTCTAGTGGTTAGTCTTTTACTATGGTTTAATATGTGGAGAGTATTTGAATTAGTAAGGATGTTAGTGTATGTGTGTTTGGTGTTTAGAATATTTAGTATTTATCCAAAACTATATTTATATTATATTTAAGGTTATAAGCTGACTTTACAGAAAATTACAAAACTGATTTTTGGGCAACATTAGCTATCTCATAATGGAAAGATCTCATCAAAGATAAAAATTCCCACTGAGATTTTACTTTTAACATAGGATACAAATTGTTCAACAACGACATTAAAAACATTAATACGAAATCCAGCTTTGTAACACATATACAAAACCTGTATTTACAACTTGTGTATACAAATTTTATTTATATTACATTATAGCGTCGAAAATCCAGATAAATTGGGACCGAAACCCATCTGGACTACTAATTTATCCAGATTTTCAAACGATCTCTAAACTACTGTGTATTATTGATATTTCATTAACTATAATCTATTTTAATGCTTAGAGTTTCGTTTAGGTTTGGATTAAACTAGGAATTATTACAAAATAAATGTCAGAAGCATTGAAAAATACAAAAGAATTTAGTCAAATACCATATAATGTACATACAGTACTAATACATGGGACAGAAATCCAAAAAAACATGCCAGTATAAACTCTTTGGGTGAAAAAGTCTTTTATTGTTTTTTGAACAAAACCATATATGACAAAATAGCTAAAGAATAAGTTTGATAATAAATTTTATTATTTTGCTGACTGCTAACAATACACGTTATTTATTAGTGTGGAGAACATACAAATCAAAAAAATTTAAACCATGATTAAATATACTGTACATTGCGTTTTAAATTTCATTATGACGCTTTTTTCAGAATTAGTTTGTCATTTTTTCATTTATAATTAAAAATAACACTTAGTTAGGTATGCATTGAAGTGGCGACGAGTGCCACGCTTTTCATGCCGAGTAACGTGTAAGCTGAAATCATAATCCGGATTTGGAACGCTCTGGATTTTTGATATCAGGATTACTGATGCTCTACTGTACTTGTTTATTACCTATACTCTTCAGGTTCTCAAGATCCACTCTTATTCCAGATAGTTTTGAATAAATGAGGCTTTGGTGTATGAGTTACATAAATACATGCAGTTTGTTGAACAATGTACATACCATTCCATGTAATGTATCATCGTTATTATCATTCAATCTTCCTTGTTCAGCTTCAATCTTTTGTAAAGTAGACACTTGTTTCCTCCTATTTTCAGACAAAAAAGTCAATTAATTTTCTGCAACACTGAAATGAAGTAGTATTAGCAAGTTGAGCATAATCTAAGAAAACATATCACTATAGATACTCTTCAAAATTATATAGGATTGTAATGTGGGTTGTTTTAAAAGTAAGTTACACTACCTTTTTTCTAATTAATTATTTTTACTTAATCATATTTTGAAAAGTATATTAAAAAAACCTATTTTCTACATAATCGCCTTGTTTTTTAATGCATTTTTGGTACCGTGGTAAACATTTTTTCAATCCATCGTCATACCATTCTACCACCATACTGGTTCCCCATCTTTCAAACATCTTGCTTCAAATTAACCTCGTTTGCAAAGTGTCTTTCCTCAAGATGTTGCTTCAGCTGTGGAAACAAGGTCAGGGGAGTAAGGCAGATGTCTGAAAACATCTCATCGAAACTTCTCAAGCAGGTCTTGAGTCTGATAAGCATTGTGGAACAAAAAAAAAAAACTTCTGCGCAGATCGTCAGAAAGGCATGAACGGCTTATTTCCACATTCGGAGACAGTTGAGTAAGCGTTAAGTGCTGATCGCTGTAAATGGCCTGATGGACATCTTCGACAGCAGTTGGAGTGCGGAAAGTGGAGGAGAGGGTACTTTGTTGTTCCTCATGTAATATTTTCTCCTTTCAATGAACAACTGGCGCCAACAAGAAACCATTGAACTTGTGATAATGTCTTCACCATAAACACTATACAACTTGCGGTGAATTTCAGTTGCATTTTAATTTTTTGTCATAAAAAACAACACCATGAACTTCCCATTCGCTGGCAGGAACCAGTGTAATCTCTATTTTGGCTGGAGCCAGAGTGCCAGCTCCAACGACGCATGCACATAGGAATTTAATAGTGCTGTCAGTACACCCAGAAGTTTAACACCTACCACATGGATTTTAATAAATAGTGTAATTTATTTTAGAGACATCCCTAGTATTTATTATCTGCGGTAATAAATTTCCAGACAATGACTAGCAGTTTATTATTTAAAACATATTACACATAAAAGTTGTATCATATAAAGTAAAACATTTATTACAAATGATTTTATTCCAAAATTGATTTTGGAATAATCAGAACTTTTCTAACCATGTTCTCTGATTGGCTAAGGGAATAGAATTGCAAATGACTATTCCTTACCATTTCAATTACAACTTCACTGTGCTTTTAAGTTTCGCCTCTAATCTGTTTGACCTATATGTAATTTTATAATTGTTTCTGAGGGTCAACATGTTAAAGAACTTCGTAAATGACATTAATGATTTGGTTAACGTTTAATGGCAGTAATTTAATGAATCAGGTTCTGTGACTCATGCATGAACCGAGTTTTTATTTGACAGTAATTATATACTGAAAACGTTTATAAATTGTATAAACAGAATAATTAAAAATGGCATCAATGAACTTATAGCTTTAGTTATTAATTAATATTTTGCATATTTACTTTAGGTTTTTTTATTGTTGTTCATCAGAACCCCTCAACTGTGACTAACAATTAGTAGCCTAATAACAGTTGTTTTGTGAATTACTTTGCTACTAGCGGTTTTTCCAAAAGTGAATGAGTTTTTTTACACAGTTACGGTTGAATACAGAATATTTCATTGCAAATTTTGGTTCAAGTTGGATTTTGGTAACTTTTATCATGTAAGGTATTAGGTTGAAGTGTGTTTTACTTATAAATTATGGCAAGCAAACAAAAACACAGTTCTGGAACTTGAAAAAAAAATGTAAGCAACTTAGCAAAATTGGCTACTGAGAACTAGGTATTAGAAAGGCAACAATCTGTTACTGGAAAAAAAAACAGAACAATTTTGCAGTGCAAAAAGTAAGGAGCCTTAAAGCAACTCCATCATACATCGGCGGTATAGTTTATCTGTAGTTTATACAAGAGAGGCAGAAAAGACTTCCTATAAGCGACCTATTAATAAGAAAAGGTTTAAAAAATTAATGAATGATTGTATAGTGATGTATTTTACTGCTATTAATAGGTGATTTGATCACCAAAAAAGCCATAGCATCAGGGAACTGTCGGTAACTAACATGATTTCAGATTTGAAGTGTTCTTGTGTAATGGATATAAAATTATCGTCATATATAGACAAAATTTTAATATCAATAGTGTAATGTTTTTATATAAAAACACAAAAGTAATAAATAAATAATTCAGAATATAATAGAAGTTAATTAAAAATGGATGAAAAAAAAGAAAATGTAAACAATGGAGCCATAACCTAAAGAAAAAATTATAAAATATTAAAACCAAGATGGCAGCTAGTATAATTATGAAACAGCTGATGTTTTCCAAATGTAGAATTGTACAAAACCTAAAATTTATTGCATTGAGGATAAAACTTAACTGTCCAGGTAAGGACATGAAGATCAAATAATCAGTGGCTCAAATAACAGATGTTTCAACAATTGACAAAGTTTTATTCTTGGCTCTAGAAATTTTCAATTAGAAAAATTCTTTGTTAGAGAAGCTTGCATTGGAACTGGAAGCAAAAAAACTTAGTTGGCAAAAATTTTATTTAAAGGAAGAATTCAAGCATAAAAAATAGTGGTGAAAGATTTGTTTATAGAAATAAATTTAAAAGACTAGAAATTTTGACAAAAACATTAAACGTCAGATAAGTAATTAAATTTAAGAATAGATTATAAATTATTATATTGTAAATTCAAAATTAATAACTTTAGGCCTAGGCGTTTCTTTTGTAAAATTTATTACAACATTAATTTCATAAACTAAATTTTAATTTGTCATAACACCCACCGAATAACCTGAAAGAAAGAGTCTTGTGATATTTAACTAAATTAGGAAATAGAGAAAGTGTATTGAAAAAAAATATTGTAACTAGAATAAGATTTTTAAAAAACTAAATTAAACAAAAATTAATCGAATTATAAGAAAGTGTTTTATTTATTACAATAAATGGTAAGTAATAAAAAATAAATGTAATAGGAATCTAAATTTTACTGTTAGGGTTACAATTATTTTGTAATTCTAACTGGCGCCCAGCAATTTATTATTTTCTAAAGATTAGTATGATTAAATTGTGTTATTATAAAACAATATATTTAAATTATTCAAAATTATAAACATATTATATAAAAATATTACAGTACATATAAAAATGTAATACTTAAAAATAACTTACGTTAATTCTGAAATTTGTGACTTTAGGTTTTTCAAGCTTGGCTCATACAACACCAACAGTCCAGCAGCTAGTCTCCTTATTTCAGCATCTCTAAAGTTTAAAAAAATGTACTATAATTCTAATAGTAATTTATTAGAGTAACTTATGATAATACCAACAATGTAACAAGTTCAAATTAGATAAAACGTTAGAAAAATGTCTGTTTATATCAAATATTTGTATGAAGTAGTTAATAAACAACTCTCTATGATCTTAACAGATCAGGTCTTAATTCATGGTAACTATTGAAATTCCATTAAAAATAATCATCCATTTCATACGATACAAAATATAAAATTTATACAAAAAGGTCTATAAATGTTAGCTTCGGATATTACAAAATGTCAAATAAGTACAAAGAATAATGCATTTATCATTGTAACACACCAAAAGATAAATAGACAATTTCCTAAACTTCATAGCATCAACTTCTGTACACTTGTAGAGTTTGCATACCCTTAAAAGCTAGCTTGCCAATAAAACAAGTAAATTTCTTGCTAAATGTACATTAAAATAAATATAAGTAATAAAATGAATACAAGAAAAGATTTTTGTAAAATTGCAATACATATTTTCTATTATTTGAAGTTCTTTCTAGAAATATATGAGGAATTACTGGAAATACTTGGCTTGATTCAACTTCGATTTTTTTCTTATATTTTAATCAAACCTACATGCTCTATACAAAACCTATTGGAAACAATTTTTCCCGACATAACATGAGCTTGTATTAAACAGGCTCAGTGAACTTTGTACAATGCCAAGTACCACAACTGCAAATGACTCAAGAGATCTATGCCATCAAATTTTGTTGGACTTGGGAAATCGGTTATGGAGATGTTGTGGATGATTCGTCAAGGCTTCAGACCAAAAGCATGTTAGGAACTACAATATTTTGATTATACAAACAAGATGGTCAAACGCGGGAGTGGTTACCAAAAGGGTGGAAGAGATATGCAAGGGTGACCCACTACTAATTTGTACCAAGAAATGTAAAAAGACTAAGAGAAGTATAAATCAGGTAAAGTTTTGTCCATGACTTGCACCATTGAACAATGCACTGATTGAGTAACATGTGACTACTGAGAAATGTCACTCTAGTGTTTTTGACAAGAAAAGTGATGAGTTCACTAAAGTTTACTGCATGAGATCGGGTGGGTGGCTTGTTTAGCGGCTGCCATCTATGGAACCAGCCTCATGAGGTATGATTGAAAGTTGTTTATCCCTGAGAATCGCCTGTCTGTAATTCGTCTCTTGCCGTTGTAGCAACATTACAATTTTAATCACAAACCTGAATTCGTGCAGTCGACTTTACACACTGTAACGTCATAGTTATAAAAATATATCATTCCATTGAATAATTTTGTTTCAATTACTACTTCTCTTACATCCTTCTAGGTACTAAGTAAACAGAATTTTTTATAAAGTAATAGTTATGATTAATAACATGATTATTAATAGTTATGATTAATAATCAAATATTAATAATAATGTTTATAAAGTGCCAACATTACTATTCCTTGTGATGAAACTCAATATTCCTAATATTCCTTGTGACGGAAAAGAGATTTAAAAAAGGAAAACTATGATTTCTAACAAATTTAACACAACTCGCCTGTTTTCGTCAATTGTTTCCATTTTAGACAAATTTTAAGATTATCTTCTTCACAATTTTAAACACATTAATACATTTTTATTACTAGGGGATTTAAATAGCATTCTAAACATTTGTTAAATTAAAACAACAACAAAAATAACATAACCTAAACTGAAAATGAGTTTTTTTCGGGAATGTTTGTTTTCTACCCGTTTCCTAAGATAATTGTAAACCTGTATTTGTTGTTGACCAAAAGCCATATGTTCATCATTTACTAAATTGCAATCTAGACAGCACTTGTAAAATTCTATACTTTTACCCCGTATACTGATTAAAAAAGTCAGTTATATACAAGAAAAGTACTACAAGTTGGATTTAACTATGTTTTTATTAATTAAAAATTACATATAAAGCTGTCAAAATTTAAAATGCAAAAAAAAAACACTATTATAGCTTAACGTGTTTTGGTAAAATAATCCAATCAAATGTTTTTCGATTTGTTGAAATATATTTTTCTACAGTATAATAAATCATTAAATATTTATGGTAATTTTGATATGTTTTAAAATAGAAATATCATACATCAATAACTATAAAATTATGTAATGATGTTGTCATCCTGAAAACAGTAGCAGTAGGAGTCAGAATCAGCGATACAGCTAGAGTGAACGAGTCATCCCATTGATAAAATGGCGGAAGGTCAAGAAAATCGTAAAAAAATTAATTTAACCATAAAAACCCCAAAAGAAAAGCAAGCACTTGAAGTAGAAGATGGAGCTTCAATTAAAGATGTAAGTGTTTAAACGTAAATTGTTTAAGATTTTATTATATGCCGTTAGAATGACGTAATTACTAGCAATCAGTGATCCATTAAAACAGCCTATTTAGCCTAGTAATGAAATTTGTCGTAAAACTGCCTATTTCAAAGTATTATTTTCTTATTTGAAAAACATAATAATTAGCCTATCTCTTGGTATGATATTTTGTTCTGATATTTGGACTAGATTCATTTGTTACGTGTAATGTTTAAACTGGCTTAGCTTTACACAGGTTATAAGTCACTCTAGGCCTTTTATATTTCTAGATCTTTGCAATGTTGAGATATTCTAGAATGTTGATCACTCCAGAATTTGTTTTTCAAGTGTCAGTTGAAAGAATTATTTCATACTGCAATGAGCATCATGTGATTTGATGTTTATAGCAGATACAGACAAATTATAAAGGGTTATTTATTTTAAATTAAGAGTTAATGTTGTTAAACATTTTAAATTTTGCCTAATTTTGTGATAAAGTACCCTCTTTGTACATAATCATAAAACACTGTTTAAGAAACTATGTATCATACAGTTAGTATGAGATCATTATTAGAAAAAAAGGTAATTGTTTAGATTCCTAAACCGGGCCTATATTTGCATAAAACATTCTGAAACATGTAAAAAGGTTATTTTCATTGAAATTATTGGTAATTGTTTACTTTGCTAAACCGGGCCTATATTTTCATGAAACATTCAGAAACATGTAAAAAGGCTATTTTCATTGAAATTATTTTTTTCTGTGCCCAGAAACATTAATTTTTCTTAAATTAAAGTTGGGTAAAATTTTCAGCGCGGATGTAGAAGTTGTGAATGGGCGTGGAGTGATACAAATGTTTTTTACGTCACAGTGCTGCGCATAAGATTGTACGCATCGGCCCCCGTACGTTACGCAACCTTACATGTGTAGATATTTGAGAAACAACGTTTTGGCTTAATATTTATACATATATTTAAATATACTTATAAAGTCTACAGTTAGGATAGATTTGGTTTTAAATTTATACATTACTATATACCTATATTAAAATATACCTAAAAATGTCCAGTCAGGTTAGATTTGGTTTTAATTTTATACATTACCTAAATGGTTACATTTATACAATTAGAACCAAATCTATCCTGACTGGATACTTCATATTTTATACTTTTATTTTGTTAAATTCATTAAAATTATGCCAAAATGTAATGCTACACATTATCCAAGTGTAACGGTTAGTACATTTGTGATGTCGTGTATCCCTCCGTGAGGCAAGATGCCTATTCAAAACTGCTACATCCGCGCTGACAAAACGTAATGCTACACATTATCTAAGTCTAACGGTTAGTACATTTGTGATGTCGTGTATCCCTCCGCAAGGCAGGCAGCCTATTCACAACTGCTCCATACGCGCTGAAAATTTTGCCCAACTTTAAATTAAGAAAAGATAATGTTTCTAGGCACAAACAAAAATAATTTAAATGAAAATAGCCTTTTTACATGTTTTAGAATGTTTCATGCAAATATAGGCCCGGTTTAGGAATGTAAACAATTACCAAAATTTTAAAAAATCAACTCATACCCCAAAAATTCCAAATTTTAAAGCTTACATAACCATAAGTTCTAGGCACACTTAGAAGTTTATAACTGAGGTATCTTTTGTATTTTTTTTTTTTGTTGTTCCCAATGTAATCGATTTTAGCAAAAAAAATTATACCGGGCAATCAAGAATACAAATTTATACTGGGCAAGTCATCACGAATACAAAGAGAAATTAAAATCTTTTGTTCATGCCCCAAAAATTAAACATTTTGGAGAATAGCAATTTCACACCTCCACAACACATCGAAAATGGGTAAATATATTGTTAGTGACATTGGTTAAAAAAAAATTCAAATTACTCCTTTTAATGTGTAAAACACCCATATCAACATTTTTTTCTGCGGAAAATATGAAAGTTAATTTTTTTTCTTTTAGTATATGCGCTGTCTGGTTTTTTACCAGGGACTGGCAGTAAGAATCTTTCCACACAGACCATGTTAATGTTGGCCTGACCTTCATTACAAACCAGAAGTGGAAAGTTGTTATAATAACTTATTATTATACTTCATACAAACTCTTGGCGTATGTGTGTTTGTTGTATATTTTTGTATTTAGTGTTTTTTTAGGATGGCACATATATGAGCCGGTCTGTCTATAGCACGAAAATCTTATGTTACGGTCTTCCCACGTATGAGGGACTACAGTGTAGCCCCTCAAATCTGAAACCAAATATGATTTTGATGAAAACAAATTTTTAAAAGTATGTAAAATTTAATAAATTATACAAAGTATATAGGCTATTAAATTTTGCTACTTATATAAAACAGGGCTTAGAAGTGTAATATATTATAAATAACACTATATACACGTAAAACAGAAATGCCTTATAAATGGCTTAGAAATGGCTTATATCAACAATCTCCCAACTAACTCGTCTTGGCTGGTCATGCTAGACAGATTGCTTATATAGACTACATATCTTACTGAAAAGATGCTGACATTATAAACAGTATTTTATCAGAGGAAAATATGTTTACATTTGTATTCCATATACATTAGGCTAACAGAATATTCACAGATGCTTTAATCACTTGTGACAGGTTTACATCCTGTGTTGATAAATGCCATTTAGAGTACATTCTTTGTGATTTTAATGGAATAGAATGGTGCATGAAGGAATAAACAATGTGTCAGGAGTATTTTAATGTCATTGATCTTGATAACTAAGAGACCAAATGTCCCACATTAACGTCAGACATTTCTATAGTTCAATACGAATATATCAAACCGTTAAAATAAACCACTGATTTGTCAGAGGAATAAAAGTTACACGCAAACAGTGTCGCAAATATGAGACTTCGGTCCATCTCAACTACCCAGAACGCATATGTGAGACGACGGTCCAGGACGAGAAACTGTACTGTGCATATATAAGCCGACTGGTCTATACGAATAGTTATTTTGTTAACATTGCGGTAGCGAACGTGTTAAATGTTAGTTTATAATGGCATTAATAGCGTGAACTGGTAGAGCAATAACTACAGCGCACTGCACTACGTCAAAGTCAATTTATCTTAATAGTAAACTTAAAATGTAAATGTTTAACTTTAGGTTATAATTTTACACAACATTACTATATACCTAGATTAAAATATACCCATGAAGTATCCAGTCAGGATAGATTTGGTTATAATTTTATACTACATTATTATATATCTATATCAAAATATACCTATGAAGTATCCAGTCAGGATAGATTTGGTTGTAATTTTCTGCATTGGCAATAAGTCTAAATATTTATAAAGATTTTAACCAAATCCATCCTGACTGGATACTTTGTAGGTATATTTTAATATAGGTATATGGTAATATTGTACAAAATTACAATCAAATATACATGTAGTGCAGTGCGCTGTAGCTACTGCGTGCCTGGTTCACGCTATACATGCCATTACAGACTAACAACTAAAATGTAAAAAAAATAACTCCGTATTTTCCACGAACAAAAAAGTTGATATTCGGGTAAAACAAATAATTAAAAAAAACCCCAAAAATACTAAATTTTGAAAACAAATCAACTTTAACACGAATTCAACACTGATTTGTGTGGTAAGTTCTATCCCAAAGTTAGAAATAAAAGTCTTCAATGCAATATTTTAATTTTTATATGTGAAATAGGGTCTGTAAATGTTTGTTTTGTCATTTTGAGTAATATTTCAACTTATTATCGCAAAAAAGTAAGATGCATATGCGAGATTTATAATTCTATAAGATTTGTGTCCCGGATATAACGTGGATTAAAGTCAATTTTTTATTAAAATTGATTATTATTTGGGAGTTAACAGTATATTTAATTACACTTTAAAGCATTTTGTGAGTTAATACAACCAAACAATAAAGAAAAAACATTAAATTAATAATAATTTACGTGTGCTGTCTGTGGAGAGAGGGAATTTCTATTTTACATTTTTTATTTTGAATGCATGTGGTAAAGTTTTCATATTTTTATTATTGTATTCCTAAAAACTTTCGGCATTGCCCAGTATAATTTTTTTGTGTTATAATTGATTACACAGGAACGGGAAATAAATATTGTTTCTTTTTATGTTTTTGAGATAGTAACTCGAAAAGCAATTATACTTTGTGGCGATGCCCAAAAAATACATCTCATTTTCACTGTGCATACACAAGTTTATATTTCAAAGTGTTATTTTTATTTTTTTGATATGTTACCAAATGCCTCAGAAGGACAAAAATACTTACATTTAGGAACACAACTCACAAATATACTACAAGCATGATAAAATACAAATAATACGCTATATGACAAATTCAACAGAACAAAAATTGAAAATTAAGAATGCAAATTTAAAGTTCAAAATCGTGGGGTCAAACTTTAAAAAAGTAATTATTTTTTTATATACTGTGATCCTGTAATTACAATCTCACCGATATTGAGATCGTAAATAGAAGTCAATTACATAGTATGGCAAATGTAATGTCTTGTTCATAGCAAACAATTACACCTTAATTATATACCTTTTCCCTATCATTAAGTTAACTGAGCAGAATAGCTGACTAACAATGTAGAATACTATTTAACTTTATTTTTTTGTGAAAAACAAATGTTTTCTAGTTTCATACAGTTATATCTATTTAATATCAAATATCTGCAATTATTATTAACTGCCATCTTCAAATCGAAAAGTAAATACTGTATATGTATACTATAATACTGTTATATGCAACATAAAAATAACTTCAAACAACTGTAACAAGTGTTCAATTTAAATAAATAAAACTTCTTAAGCCCAAATAAAAGTATTTTATTCAAAAATATTTCTACTAATTTTTTTATTTAAACAAAATAAAAATATTTCTGGTTAAAAGGTTTTATTTATTTAAATCATTCCTTCAAGGATGAAGTTATTAGTGTTTTGCTGGACCAGGGAAATCAAATTAGTTCCCCGTGAGTTCATTAGTCTTGGCAACTAAACTGTCACTATAATGAAAGGTATTTGCCTTCTGAACTAACTTGTCAGCTGGCCAGTCAAGTCAACTTCTTACAGTCTTTATCACTCAATGTTCAGTTGTGCATAGGACATTGACACTAAATACAGACAGGCTCTTTTATTAATGTAAGTAGCATTTTATTAATTCTTATATACAACCATACTTGGCAATTTAAAAATTGTGAATATTTTACTTGGACATTTCACTCTAGTTATCAATTGTCATATTTATTTATAAACATAAGTATAAAAAGCAGAAACTTGTGTAATGGCAATTCAGTTGTTATGATGCTTTTACCTTCTTTTATCATTTTCACGATCAACCAGTGAAGACCCCAGCTTAACTGGATGTACTGTTTATAGGCTCCAATATCTTGTGCAACACTTGGAGATGAAGGGTTTAAGATGCTGTGACTTTATCAAAGTTTAACGTTCGTCAAGCTATAATTCTTTAAAAAACCAGGTCAAAGACACATAAATCAAAACAAATAGTGACAGTTAGGCTTGGCCAGCCTCCTGGCAGTGGACAACAGCTACTATACATAACTGCACTGAGACAGTGATATAATAATGTTTGTGCTGCGCCTACACTAGCTTTGCAGAGAAAAGTCCATTGTACATGTAGGCAGAATAATTATTTTGGAAATTGCAGTATGTTTTTGTCTTAGTTTGTTGGTAGAAAATTTGAAAACGATTATCTAAAAACATGAATTTTCAATAGTAGCACTTATTTTTTTGATTACTGAGGACGGCTGTTTCGGGAGATTTGTCCTATTGTTCAACTGAGACTGGAACTCAAGTTAGTTACATCCCCAACAATCAAAACATTAAGTACTACTATAGGTCAATGTAACATGAAAACATAGGTTAAGTGTTTTTAGTTAATGTTTCTAAAGTTCCTTGAAGATCATGTCTGCTAAGAACACTAGCTATTTACAAAATTAAAGAGTATATGTTTGATTGCGATGATATGTCCATAGAACTGACAGTGAGAGATACTTGTGGTGCAATTAGTGATGAGACAACAAAATGCTACCTACCTATTCTCTACAGTTTGAATAATTAGAAGACCTTCAAGTTCAGATGGTGTTCTTTATTTTAATCCAGAAAGCACTATTTTTTATTCCATCCACAGAAACACAAGTAATCTAGAAATAAAATTTTTAATTGAATGTTAAGTTTGTCATTCTCAATTTTTATGATTTCCCAAAAATAGTTTTCACAACTAGATGTATTAAATTAAATACTGTTCTAGCTATATTAACGGATTTTTGTATTTGAGATGGTTACATGTTTAGAACTTTGCTTTAGTGTAATAACTCTTGATTTTTCACATTGAAATTGTTTCATCATCTGTCTGTAGTAACTTACAATAGGTGAAATCTTATATTAATGACTTATTTTAATTAGTCATTAACCATTAATACATTTTATTTTCAGTTCAAAGAGTTAGTAGCCAAGAAATTCAATGCACAGCCAGAACAGTTGTGTTTAATTTTTGCTGGAAAAATAATGAAAGATCATGAAACATTAACAACTCATAATGTTAAAGATGGCCATACTGTTCACTTAGTTATAAAAACAAATACACGAGCAAGTGATACAACAAGTGCGACTGGAACTGGTAGCAATAATACGTCTTCTAGACCTGCAGGTATGGTATATTTGAAATAACAATATACATTTCAATAATAAATATTAAATATATTAAATAAAAACAACCTCTTACCACAAATTCAACAATTTTTACTTTAACCTAATGTACATTTCGATTACAAAGTAATCATCTTCAGAGGTATTTTACAAATGACTAACTTACAGCTAAACCTATGCGTATTTATAGGCAACGGGAACTCCTTGGCCACGCCCCCTACACTATCCGACCTATCATGTTGCGAGTAACAACAAGGTCTGGTCCAACAGGAGGAGTTACCGTTACATTATTTTTGAATTTTTACACTAATTATTAAGTTTACACATTTAATAAATAAAACTATAACATTCTCGTAACTAATAACTACAATTCGGGATATTCCCTTTGTCAGAATTTAATAATTTATTAGTTTCATATTTATTAATAATCATGCTTTCGAAACTATTTAACATATTTTTTGATTTGACATTTTTAATTAACTTAAGGTTATTTATATCTAAGTTATGATTAGTTTCTAAGATATGTTCAGTCACACTTGATTTCTCTGGTCTTTGAAATTTCGAAGTTTCAAAGACCAGAGATTTCAAAGATCAAAGTCCAGAGAAATCAAGTGTAGCTGAACATATCTTGGAAACTAATCATAACTTAGATATAAATAACCTTAAGTTAATTAAAAATGTCAAATCAAAAAATATGTTAAATAGTTTCGAAAGCATGATTATTAATAAATATGAAACTAATAAATTATTAAATTCTGACAAGGGCCATGTCAAATCAACCAACTAAAAAATAATTTTGGACCTTAAGGTTTCAGAATGATCTGATTTTTTGTATGATTGTTCCTACCATCAAAACTAACAAAAATGCAAAATATCAGATTTTCCGGACTTATAGTTTTTTAATTATTAATTTTCAAAAATAGTAAAAAGTACAAACATTGTCAGCGCTTTGGTTACTCTAAACTGCTCTATTTTCAAAACTACTAAACATACAAGATTGAAATTTTCACTATTTTATTCTGTTTTACAAGAGCTTTAATTTGATACCATACATGATCATGTTGGTAAATTTTACCATTTTCCAAAAATTTTCTAAAAATAAATTTTGAAAAATTTCAAAAACATATTTTTATTTTTCTGAAAAAAATATATGTTATTTGTACACTATTATGGTACATATATGCCAAATTTTAGAATGGGATGACAAAGGGATCATATTTTAATAAAATATTTTTTGTCTAAACTCGCCCTAACATGTAAGTATCGATCGGTCACACTCATCGGATTTCCACACAAAAATCAGAAATATGTTTATGACCGCATCTTTAAAAGTTTTTATAAAAAAAGTAGGCACCACCTAATGAACTAGGTTTTTAAAGTCACTTAAACTTAACAAAATTCAACATTGATATTTAGGTAGATGTTTCTCTTGAGATACTTTTCTAAAGTCTTTGAAGAAAGCCAATTTTCTTCCTTGCTTAATTTGTACACCCTTCCAGTTGTAGTCGTTGGTTCTACTTTTTGAAGTAGTGTTTCACCTGGGACAGTTAAAATGTCACAAAGCTTTGGTTAAAAAATGATGCTGCAGGCCCTTTAGGATGTAGAAAACTCACTTCTTATTCACAAGTTTCATTATTCTTTTTAAGAATACATGAAAGCCACCAGGATTGATCATAGGCAACAGTCACAAAGCCAGATTCGATGTATTGTAAATCAGTCGGTGTTATATACTCAAAGGCTGTGATAGTTTTAGTAAACTGGTAGGGGCTGTAGTAGTAATACTTCACATTGATGCGATTTTCTGAAATTGGGCTGTAGGAATGAAACTTTTGGGTTCCAACAATGGCTACTGAGTCATTGAAGCTTGCAGCAATTTTCTTTCCCATATCTGTATATTCTTGTTGCAAGCAGTGTACAAAATCAATTCCAGATATATTATCCATGGCAAAGTCATACAACTGCAGTGGTGTTAAAATTTGATTATCATAAGGACGCTGGAGACTAGCTTTGGCAGTAAGGCGTTTGATACTGCCATCCAGGCACTTTTTCCATGGGATGTGGCAAAAAACTGCCATTCTGCTTCGATTCCAAAATCAGTTTTTTTGAAAGCAAAGGATATGGAAATTTTTCTTGTTTTTATATTGTGCCGAACTATCATCGAAAAAGTATGTTATTTTCTTGATTTCAAAAAGTATAGTTTCTTTCAGTATAGAAATCAACTTAGTCTGGAATACATTAAATGCTACAGTATTGTGTTCTAAGCAGTCTGATATAAAAACATAATCTAAATGTTTTATTTTGTTTTCCCAATTGTAGTAAACTATAAAAGGGTGTACAGTAGCCTGAGTTGATGTCCAATGAAATGGCTGTACTTCGTCTTGGATAATAAATGAATAATTTTGTGCAAAGTCACAGTTAATGATAAGTTCCCCTGATACCAAGTTTTCTTTCTTCTCTGAGAAGCATTCTTTTTGCATGTTGGCTAGGAATGAATGTGTTTTCAGTTTTAAGAGCATTTCTAGAAATTCATCAACAACGTCTTCTACGTTTTTTGTTATAGACTCCATTGTATACCTATCGACTGTAATCCACTGTTTATATGTCACTTCATCGACAAGTTCTTCTTCAAATTTATTTATTAAGGCATCATGCAATTGTTCAACACCAGGGCATTCTTTACATTCACTCATGTAACACTCTTGTGAGAGTGGATTGCTCATAATTTTAGCAAGGCAACTATGGTATGATTTTAACGGGGTACTATCTCCATGCCACCAGATGCTTGAAAGCCCTCTACTGCTCATCATCAGTTTCACATTTTGATGTATTGTGCAGACACATACAGTATGTGTGCCACTTCCACCGACTAAAATACAGTTTTTTGGCCTCAACTGACAAAACTTGGAAAATCCTAAACGATTAGTAGGGTACTTTTCCTTAAACAATTGATAGAGTTCCGAGAGATTGCTTAACACTAAACGCTTTTGAATTTGGTACTTAGACCCTTTTTCTCTGATAGTAACAAAATCTTTTTTACCAGGCATTATCCTACTAACTTCATCACTATTGTAAAATTCTATAACTAAACTAGCTATAGCCTCATCCAATATTTCATCTAATGACTTAGCCTACATTAGGTACTTAAGTTTGACATACCAATTTCACATATGATATAGGCTAATTTATTTTTGATCCTAACAAGCGAGATTTTCCAATATGTTTTATATTTTATAAAATCACATTTTACAAATCCTAGTACTGTATGATCTTTGGGGACGAGTAAGATTGATCGATAAATTGATGAGTTTAGACAAAATATATGTTATTAAAATATGACCACATTCTAAAATTTGGCATATATGTACTATAATAGTGCACAAATAACATATTTTTTTCAGAAAAATAAAAAAATACGTTTTTGAAAATTTTCAAAACTTATTTTTAGAAAATTTTTGGAAAATGGTAAAATTTACCAACATGGTCATGAATGGTATCTTAAAGCTCTTGTAAAACAGAATAAAATGGTGAAAATTTCAATCTTGTATGTTTAGTAGTTTTGAAAATAGAGCAGTTTAGAGTAACCAAAGCGCTGACAATGTTCGTACTTTTTGCTATTTTTGAAAATTAATAATTAAAAAACTATAAGCCCGAAAAATCTGATATTTTGCATTTTTGTTAGTTTTGATCGTAGGAACAGTCATGCAAAAAATCATAAAAATCTGAGATGGTGAGATTCAGACCATTGGTTGATTTGACATGGAATGACCCACAAAGGGAATATCCCGAATTCTCAATTCTATTTATTAGTTACGAGATAGTTATAGTTTTATTTGTTAAATGTGTAAACTTAATAATTAGTGTAAAAATTCAAAAATAATGTAACGATAACTCCTCCTGTTGGACCAGACCTTGTTGTTACTCGCAACATGATAGATGTAGGGAGCGTGGCCAAGGCGTTCCCGTTGCCTATAGGTTTAGCTGTAAATTAGTCATTTGAAAAATACCTCTGAAGATGATTACTTTGTAATCAAAATGTACATTAGGTTAAAATAAAAATTGTTGAATTTGTAGTAAGAGGTTGTTTTTATTTAACATAAACATTTACGCCACAGTTGCTTCAAGTTGTTATTAATAAACATTTAAATTAAAACTTTGTAAAGCAATCACTTACATATACTTTAAGTAAATTTTTAAAGATCTACTATGAGATAAAATTCTTCAACCAGTGTAGGCAATCATCATGGGTTAGCTGCCAGGTATTACTGTTTAGCTGCCTTGACTTGAAAAGCAGGCTTTCAATGATCTGGTTAAACAATGTTATATGATTTGATTGAGTTTGTTTATGCAGTATGTTCTCAATGTTTGTTCTGGTATGTTAATTTTAGATTTCTCTGATGTATTAATAAACGATTTTTGTATGATCAGGCACAAAAATATATGTAATTGATCTATTGGCCCTTGAACACAATCTAGTCCAAAAGTGTATGTATTTAAATATGTCAGTTTTTAAATAGATAAAAGAATTGTGACCAGAAGTTATTACTTATAATTTCAAAGCTTTAAACTTACTTGTAAAGTAACTAAAACAGGTTGACCTTCTAGTGTTGAATAAAGACATATATTCCGCCTATTGTATACACATTCACTTTAATATCTTCAAGTAGATTTTATTTTTGAAAAAAATATAAAATTATTTACAGTAGAGTCTTGAAATACCAAATCCCGATATTTCGAGGTTCCGTTAAATGCAAGCTTATTTCTATTTTAGCCTATTTTATCTATTTGAAAGAAATAAAGAATCGGGTTTCCAAAAAATGTTATAGCCATATGGTATGCAAAGAAAAGGAGTCAGGCTTCCAAGAAATGTTCATATCAATACGGTATGCAAAGGAAATAAGTCAGGCTTCCAATAAATGTTTATCAATATGGTATGCAAAGGAAATGAATCGGGCTTCAAAGAAATGTTCATAACAGTAGTGTATGCAAAGGAATTGAGTCAGGCTTTCAATAAATGTCTATATACAGTTCTATAAACTGATTTTGTACATTTTTAATTATAGTACTGTATTAGGGTTCATTAAATCACCTATTATTTCTAATGCACAGGAACTTATTTACGTGTAATCCGAGTTTTCGGTAATCCGAAGGGGGTTTTGTCCCATCTTCCTCAAATTATCCAGACCCTACTGTATTTAGAATGTAATTATTAAATCAGTTCTACAATAACACTTCTTGCAATATTTTCCTATCAAACTAAAATTGATAACATTTCTGATATCTAGTATGTCATTTCTGATGTTTGTGTAGAATTAAATAGTTTAAAAATATGACAAACACATTTTTAGTAAAAATATTATTTAGTTGTAAGAAAACAATAAATGAAGATTAGCTTAATCTAACAAACTGTAAGTAAAGTGTTTGTTATAGTATTGTGTTTAAATATTGCGTGCCATCTTTATTATGGTGAAATAACACCATTTATAGTTTTAATTCTAATGGGCAAATTAACAGGTGTATCAGCAACTCCTTTCGGCTTAGGAGGTCTTGGTGGACTTGCAGGTCTGGATAGCCTAGGTTTCGGTTCTGGGAATTTCATGGAACTTCAGCAAAGTATGCAGAGAGAACTATTGTCCAATCCAGACACATTACGTCAAGTAATGGACAATCCTTTTGTACAGCAACTGATGAACGACCCAAACAATATGCGACAACTTATAATGTCTAATCCTCAAATGCAAGAGTTGATTGAGGTGAGGTTATATTAGATGTATAATTTAAGAAATTATCTTCAATGTTTTTCTTCTGTAAGTGTGTGTAATAAATTGTTGGCCCTAATGATTTATGATCAAGGACTAATTTCTTTTAAAAAAAAAATTACCCATTAATGGCCAAAGGTAGACAAATTGTAAATATTTCTGTTTTAGGAAAAAATGGTAATAATATCCATTACAAATTTTTTAGCATTAATTAGTATCAAATTTTAACTGTTAAATGTTTGCCAATTTATATCATAAAACAGCTAAAGTTTTGTAATTTAATAACAAATAATATAGAATTTAAAGAAATGTTTCAAATACAATATAGCTGTGTGTTATTTTGATATATTTTTATTTTGAGTTTTAACGTGTGTGTTTGTGTGTGTGTGCGCGCGCTTATATATATCAATTACACTTTAATGTACTTATACAAGAATCTTACTTGGTATATATATGAGACAACTGCCAAGGACTTTAATTACGTCTCCTTATTTATGAGCATCATCTCTCTTTCTCTCTCTCTCTTGAATATATACACATACACTGTCATGAAGTGACATTCATTGCACCTTCTTTGGCCACAATTAATTTATTTTTATAATATATCTCTGTTCATCAATTCTGATAATGTCTGGTTTCTTTCTTTTCTCAAGAAAAGTTATATTTGAAAACAATTAGTTGAAGGGAAAAGAAGAGGATCAAAATTTGGGTGTTGTAAAACCAACAAATTGACTCTTAATTTACATCTATTCGCTTACGAATTATCATATAATATTTGGTATAGATAAGCAATTTTGTGAGACTGGCCAAAAAAACAAAGAAGGAATTTTGTATATTTTTATTTTGATATGATGGAGTTTATCATAAAAAATAAAACTTTTAAAAACAAACCTTTAAGTTAAGTTCAAATTTTAAATTTAAAAAATTCATTTATTTCATTAGTTTTTTTATTATTATATACTTTGCTACAAAATAGTATCTATCATATCATACGTTTTATTCTTACACAAAACTAAATTAAAAAGTCTTATTAAGGAACATGTATTAGGTTTATTTTCAACCATTTTACTTAATGACTTCTATATATTTTAAAAGATTTGAATGAAATTATTTACTGGATTGTAATACTGTATTGTATCAATTAGCTTACATTTTGTTAAAACAAAATTTCAGTTTAATAAAATATCTCACGCACGGTCTTGGTCTGTGATGATTTTATCATGAGATTTGACATGTAATATATACATATGAAGTTATTATTTTTACTTGTGAATAATTTTTTCCACCACAAAGTGCAATAATTTTACCTTACATGATGAGGCGCCTTTTGGTCACTTTACCATTGTCGAATCACTGAATTAATTTTCTCTATTTTTCTGGTGTGGTTGTTCGGTCCGTGATGTTGGTATTTGTTGACATCATACATATTTCTTCTTGAGCAGCGTGTATAATGTTTTTGAATAGTATGTTGTCTGCATATGTTGCCTGTAGGTTCATTAAATTGTTGTGTATGTTTTTATAAATGTGGTATTTTTCTAGCGAGTTTAGTTCTATTGGGTTATTATTTATTTCAAGTATGGTTAGGTTATTTTCGTAATTTGTTATTTCATGTTTATATGATATTAGGTGTGCTGCAACATTTGATGCTTTTGTATTTTTATTTTTGAATGCTCTGTAATGTTCTTCAAATTATATTTTAAATGATCTGGTTGTTTTTCCTGTATAAAATGAGTTGCAGTCATTACATGTAATTTTGTAAATTCCAGATAGGTTATGTTTTTCTGTATTTGTTTCGTGGTTTGTGTTATTAAGATATCCGATTATTTTGTTTGGTTTTATATTTTGGTGTATTTATATTTTAGGTAGATTTTTTTATTAATATTTTTGTGTTCAGGTTATAGTGTTGTGTTGAGGTTAGTTTTTGAAGATGTTTTTTATAAGATGTTTGTTGTATTTTTTTTTTCTATTGCTATTTTTGTAATTCTTGAATTTTGTTCGGTTAGTCATAAACTATTGTTTAAGTGATTAATTTTTGTTATGTTATCTAACTCTTCATTTAATTTTTGTTTATTAACTTGTGTGTATTTTATTGCTTTATTTATCATGCTACTGTAAGTGTTAATTTTGTGTGTCGAGGGATGGTTAGATTTGCAGTGTATTGTGGTGTTGTTGGAAGTTGGTTTTCTGTGTACTGTAGTTTTTATTTTATTATTGTTTATATTTAATGTAATGTCAAGATAGTTAATTGTTCTGTTAGTTTCTGTTTTGAAGGTGAATGTTACCTTATCACATAAGGTAAAATTATTGCACTTGGTGGTAGAAAAAATAGTTTACAATTAATAATAATAACTTCATATATAGTTTATAGACTGAAGTGAACTTTTGTTTTTCTTTTCCTTGACTGATGAAGATCATTTTTGATCGAAATATTTCAATAGTGTGTTACGTTTTTATATGCGTTTAGTTGGAAGAGACTGCAGTTTTGGACTATTGCCATTAGGTAAGTCTGTCAGTCTCCTATCTAGTCCATAAATTCCTAAATAAGTTTTAAGCTCTACTATAACTAACCTATATATATTAAAACAACATAGGTTATTCAAATACAAGAATATTTATTAATTTATATCCAAAGCTTTTCGTTGGTAAACAGTACCAACATCATCAGGAATGAAAATTACAATAATGCAATAATTACATTATTGTAATTTTCATTCCTGATGATGTTGGTACTGTTTACCAACGAAAAGCTTAGGATATAAATTAATAAATATTCTTGTATTTGAATAACCTATGTTGTTTTAAATTATTAAATACAGTATTTTATACAGTCGGGGCCGCTTATTGTGATCATATTTGTCAGAAGAATATTTGATAACAATAACCGAACGCTTAATCACGATGTAGTCTACAGCCGTACTGCATTGAACTCACTGTATTATGGCCACAAGTGTTTGTTCTGAACGATATGTAAGCCTATCATTACATTAAGTAATTCTAATTCTGTAACACTATAATTAAACTGTACTTACCAAATTTTGATGCTATTCCGGACAGTTTTATGTACATTAGTAGAATTTCTGTAACTTAGTTTTCTACTTGTTAAAATTGGTGGGCATATTTCATGTCAGTTCATTTTATTCCACTGTAGATTTTTTTAAAACACTGAATCTAGCATAATTGAACAACAAATATAGAACTACGTAAAACACTTGATCAAAACATTTTAACACATAAAACTTCATTATAAAACACTTCAATCTTATTTACACTTCAAATTTACATTTAATTTTTTTCGAAGAATTCCTCTATATGTGACTGTCTGTAGTCTTCTCGTAAAATATTGTTTATAAACTGTTCATATTCATAATGTTTGTTGAAATTTTCTGCGTTTTGTTGAACAAACTGCCTTAGAATCTCAAGAGCTTGGTGAACTTCCTGCTTAGATCTTTGCGGTACACATTTATCACTTTCGTCATCATCGGTGCCTTCTTCTTCTTCAGTAACTTTTGATGTTGAAGCAACTACCTCCCAAATATCGTCTTCAGTCATTTCCGCTGCTGTTTCAATACTATTGTCAACTTCCATCCACTCAGTATATTCTTTTAAGGACAAATCGAAAGGCTTCAAGTTTTTTTCAGAGCCTTCCTCAGATGTAGCTTACTCTTAATTTTCTTCAAACCCACCTTTTCTAAAGCAATTTTTCACAGTTTTTTCAGAAACTTCATTTCAACATTTTGCTATCAGATGAATAGCATCGAGTAAAGAAGTTTTTTTAGCCAATTCATTTGAAGTAAGGGAAAATTCATCCATATTCTCTATAATGCTAGCACGCATCTCTCGTCGATAAAAACTTTTGAGATTCTTAATTATGCCTTGGTCACATGGCTGAATAATTGATGTAGTATTGGCCGGAAGGTAAATCACTTTGATGTGTTTTAGCGTAGTGCTTATGTCATTATGTGCAGTGCAGTTGTCTAGTAGAAGGACAATGTTGCGTTTGAGGCTGGTATCCCATTTAGTCAGCCATTCATTAAAAATTTTTGATGTCATCCAAGCATTGGAGTTTGAATGATATTCAACCGGTAGCTTTTTGATACCTTGAAAACACAGTGGATTTTTAGATTTACCGATGATTAAGAGTTTTTCTTTATGACCAACCATGTTAACACAACACAAAACAGTTATTCTTTGTTTACATATTTTACAGCCGTTAGCATTTTCATTTTTAAATAAGTAAGTATGTTTGGGTATAGCACGATAATAAGTCCTATTTCATCTGCATTGTATATGCAGCTAAGAGAATACTCAGCCAAAATCTTTGGCCATTCGCATTGTAACCGGTCCTCAGCTCCAACAAAATTAGCATTTCTTTTTTCACCACACGTTTTCTTGTAAACAATGTTTTCCCTTTTCTTCCATCGATTGAACCATCCATCTGTGGCTTTAAAACCCTGTTTTCCTATTATTTTGGCAAGATCCTCAGCTTTTAGACGCATTAGTGGGCCGTCAACTCGAGCATCTTTTTCGTGAACATTTTTAAACCACAATTTCAAAGCTGATTCTACTTGCGGACCCTTCCCAGAACGATGTCTTTTGTTGTCAACATTTGCACTACACTTTGATAATGACAAGATTTTTTCTTTGTTGTTAAATATTTTACATAAGAGAGGTTGAGAAACGCCAAGTTGAGAAGCAGTGTTTCTTTGACTCATTTTTGGTAATTTACTGTACCTATCTAGAATATCAAGTTTTTGTTTAAGACTTAAATCGCGTCGTTTCGTTTGAGATTGGGACATCTTGCTATACTGTCCTTTGAAACTTCAAGTGACACTAAACTCTACAAAACAAACGAAAAAGATATTTAAAAATTAAATTATGTAAAATCACACTGAAATACTGCAATAAACGCTCATAAAAATTCAATGTTAAAAAATACAGTAGGACTGTACTGTAAATGGTTCAGTAGTAACATCAACTAATGTTAACAAACAACTAAAGTCGACTCAGTGAGGCTAGGGTGTTTGCGTAAACAAAGAGTAAGGGAGACATTCTAAGAACTGTGCTAAGTGCTGAAACCGTTATGAAGTATTTCTGTCATTCTAAAAATAAACATTCTATGAATTGGGCGTCATTGTGTGTTGCACGTGCTGTTTACACTACTTTGTAGACATTTTTATTTGGTCTATGCTAGTATACATTGACGCATATGATTTTGCATGGCAAATTAAATGATAATAATAAGCGAACAGATGATTACAATAAGCGACCTAATTACAATGTATTAATATATGTCCGTGTTTGTTTTTCAATGAAACGATAACAATAACCGAATAATAACATTAACCGTGATCACAATAAGCGGCGCCGACTGTATATATATATATATATATATATATTGTAACATTTATAGAATGGGCTATATAATATTATTTAAGAATTGGAAAATAGATGAGAAATAACTCACTCAAAATTTAGAAAGAAATTCATTAAGATATTGGTTAGGTTAAATGAAAACTAAATTTAGGTAAAAGCATAGAATTGTAAAGAAGGTTTTTGAACTGGAAATGTATTAGGAAATTTGTTATATCAAATAACCTAACACATAAATTAAAATAAGATAATCTAATAATAGTTATGTGTAAACAAATTTGTAAACTGTAGTAACATAGGGCCTAAGTAATTACTTGAAGGAGAAAGTGAACACGTTTGTAAACAAAAGAGAATTGAAAGGTTATGTTTGAAAAATTGGGCTCAAAACACATACAATTCAGAACTATTTCAAAAGTAAAACACAAAGACACTTCACACACTAATAATAGTAATTAAAGAAACACTGGAAACTTTATTAAGGATCGGAAAATTGAAACAGTAAGTTTCAACCAAAGTTTAACGAAATTAAAACTGGTGAAATTAGTTCATTGACATTAACAGATGTGAAAGCAAGGAAATGGGTCAGTATGACAATCGATTCTAGTGAAAAAAAAAATCGAACTAAATTACAGGCAACATGTGTTTTTTTTAGAAGGAGAAGCCGCCATATTTTTCTTTAACAATTCTAGAAGTAAAACGAAGCGTTAGTTTTTTAGTGAGAGATAGCGTGGGTGACGCTACAAGATCGGACCTGCCAAGACCAGTCAAAATTCTATTTATTAGGAACTTCGTCAAAATTATACCGTTTTGTTAAGAAGATTGGCCAAACTAAATTAAGGAGAAGTGAATTACAAAATGTAATACTGTGTTAATATAAAGTGAAGTAAATAAAACGAATTTAAGTGTGTAAAAAGTCAAATTTGGAGAGAATGGAATCTTACGTAAGCTAACTGAAATTTCGATATTTGATAAGTTATTAGCGCTATAAAAAGCAATTTTAATGGACATTAAGATAATAAGGAAGTTTAAATTTGTATATTAGAATATCTTGTAGTTAATTAATAGTAAGAAATAAGAAATAATCCAGTTCAAATAGTTTAGCCTTTTTTTGCATTTTCAAAATTTAATATTGTTTGTTCAAAATTTATTTAATTAACCTAAGAATTAAAAAAAAATATAGCCCATGCTATAACCCCGAGATACTAAGAGATCGTAGAATTAGCCAAGGGTATTAAAATTGTGTAACTCTAAAATTAAAAGAAAATAAGAGTTAGTATATTTTGTTAAAAGTTGTTAAGTTTATTTTTGTTCTGTTTATTGTGTTAATTGTTTACTTGTTGAATTAATAAATAATTGTAATAAAGAATTTAAATTACAAATGCCTGAGTTGTGTTGTGTGTAATAAATAAAAATAAATACATTACATTTGGCGCAACAACGTGGGAGCTCGATAAAATTTATTTAGAGAGATTTTGAAATAAAATTAATTTAGAACTTTTTATATGAAAAACATTTGAACTGGAAATAGATTTAGAAAAAATTTTGTAAAATTAAGCACTGAGTTGAATAGAATCAAGGCTAGGTTTATAGTATATATAAAAATTATTTATGTTTGTATAATAAGTTACTTACAGAAAAAAAAGAAGAAAATATTATAGGCGAGCTGGTAGTTGTAGGGGACCAGGAAAAAGGGACAAGTTTGGAAATGAAAGAAATGGAAGGCACAGATATGCCAATAGGAAACATTGAGGTAGAAGAAGCTAGGGGACTACCACCTATGCAAACCCAACAAAAAAAACGGGGAAATAATGAGAATGAAGATTTAAGGGAGATGATGAGAACTCTCATGGAAATGAGTGAAAAAGGGAGTGAGAAAATAAAAGAGGAGATGAAGGATATGAGAGAGGATCTAAATAGACAATTAAATATAAATAATGAAAAAATAAATAGACAATTAGATAA
This sequence comes from Prosapia bicincta, assembly GCA_036971475.1. NCBI lineage: Eukaryota > Metazoa > Arthropoda > Insecta > Hemiptera > Cercopidae > Prosapia > Prosapia bicincta. The sequence goes on from JBAIZL010000002.1 coordinate 328,149,932, forward strand.
GATAGATGAAATAAAAGGGGAAATGAAAGATATGAGTGAGGATATGAGGGAAATAAACAAAAAATTAGAGGAAAATAGAGACGAAATGAGAGAGATGAAGGAAGATTTCAAATTCATAACACAGGAAATAAGGGAGGAAAATAGGAAAATGATAGAGGATATGAGGAGACAGTGGAGGACAGAGAATAATGCTGTAGTAGAGGATGAGAGAAGAGACTTAGAGGAGAAAGATGGAGAATTAGAAGAGGAGATTAAGGAAAATTTTGAGGAAACAAATGAAATAATAGCTGATGAGATAGAAATTAATAAAAAAGAGATAGAGAAAGTCGAATATATAACAAAGAAAAACACAGAAGAGTTAGGAGAGTTAAAATTAAGAAATGAAGTAGGAAAGATGGAGGTACTGCAAATAAAAAATTTATCAATTCAAACCGCAACTAATAAGAAAATTGAAAAGATTAATAAAATGAAAATGGTAATAGGAGAAAGAGGAGGAGTTAAATATCCGTTTCAATGCATAGTGGTACAAAGCTTATTGAGAGAAATGATCCGAGGTACGGATATGTTAATGAATGTGGAGGCACAACTCGAGTTTGAAAAATGGGAAATGGAATTTAAATATGAGAGTAACACAGAAAATAGAACTTATGAAGCAGATGGGAGATACAATGGAGATGTAAACGGTGTTAAGGCGAGGACAGGCGTGGGGACAAGAAAAGAGCATGGTGCCCACAGTCAATTGGAAAACTAAGACAATCAGAAACCCAGAAATAGAAATTAAAATAGAGGAAACAAGTTTACAGGCAATAAAATGACATGTATCAAGGAGAACTGGAAAAGGAAAATAATAATAAAATAGGAAGGGAGATATTAAATATAGGTGAAGGAAGCAATATGAATAAACTCTAGGTGATTATGTGTATATGAAAACGTTAGCAGGAGATAAGTTTTAAGGGATGGTAACTATATCTATGATAATTTATTAGAAACTTCGTCGAATAATGAATAAAGATAAAATTATGTATATTTAAACTTCGTCGTATTGTAAGGGAGAATCTGCGTTGATAAATAATGGAACTTCGTCGTATATATTATATATTATAAAAGAAATATGAATCTATGATAATAAATATTAAAGCATCGTTGTAATAAAAATATGGTAATTGTGTATTTAAACTTCGTCGTATTGAAAGGGAGAATCTGCGTTGATAAATAAGTATTAAAACAAAATTTATATTCGTTGATATAGGGATAGTGTAATCGAAGGAACTATAGATATGATCAAATAGAGGATATGAAATTGCAACCTTTAAAAATATTAGATGTTAAACTTCATACAAAATAAACTGAAATGATATAAGAAAATAATTGAACTGGATGTGAGATTGGAAGGGGAGATAAAATACTAACTTAGAACTGAGAGTTAGATGAAGCTAAAAGCAAAATAAATATGAGATAAATAATAAACAAGGAATAAACAGAAATAAGGGAAAGAGAAATGTTATAACCAATTTGACCAAATCTAGACATACTATGACTCGGATAGGCTGGGATGTAAAGACATGGTATCAGAGAATATATATTTTGTTAAATAAATATTGAATCAGACTTATGATTGGAAGGGTTCCAATTGTAATAAATGTAAAAAAAAAAATAATAATAATTATGGAAGGAATTGTAAATACCAGAACATGATTTATTGTTAGAATTGTTAAAGAATTGTCGATTGAATGTTAGTTATAAGTATATTGTATTGTTAGAAGATAAGTTAAGAAATATGTAGCTTGAAGTTTTCAGCTCAGTATTTGATTGTTAAAGAATTAAGATAAAATTGTGTCATAGGAATTAAGTATAAATGGACAATTTAAAGTATAAATGTTAATTTAAATTTAATTAAAAAAAAAATATATGTATATTTAATCAAGCTTGTAAAATGTAAAGAATGTGTAATGTAGAGATTAGTAATATTTTTTTTTTTATTTAAATTAAATTAGGGGACATTGTAACATTTATAGAATGGGCTATATAATATTATTTAAGAATTGGAAAATAGATGAGAAATAACTCACTCAAAATTTAGAAAGAAATTCATTAAGATATTGGTTAGGTTAAATGAAAACTAAATTTAGGTAAAAGCATAGAATTGTAAACAAGGTTTTTGAACTGGAAATGTATTAGGAAATTTGTTATATCAAATAACCTAACACATAAATTAAAATAAGATAATCTAATAATAGTTATGTGTAAACAAATTTGTAAACTGTAGTAACATAGGGCCTAAGTAATTACTTGAAGGAGAAAGTGAACACGTTTGTAAACAAAAGAGAATTGAAAGGTTATGTTTGAAAAATTGGGCTCAAAACACATACAATTCAGAACTATTTCAAAAGTAAAACACAAAGACACTTCACACACTAATAATAGTAATTAAAGAAACACTGGAAACTTTATTAAGGATCGGAAAATTGAAACAGTAAGTTTCAACCAAAGTTTAACGAAATTAAAACTGGTGAAATTAGTTCATTGACATTAACAGATGTGAAAGCAAGGAAATGGGTCAGTGTGACAATCGATTCTAGTGAAAAAAAAAATCGAACTAAATTACAGGCAACATGTGTTTTTTTTAGAAGGAGAAGCCGCCATATTTTTCTTTAACAATTCTAGAAGTAAAACGAAGCGTTAGTTTTTTAGTGAGAGATAGCGTGGGTGACGCTACAAGATCGGACCTGCCAAGACCAGTCAAAATTCTATTTATTAGGAACTTCGTCAAAATTATACCGTTTTGTTAAGAAGATTGGCCAAACTAAATTAAGGAGAAGTGAATTACAAAATGTAATACTGTGTTAATATAAAGTGAAGTAAATAAAACGAATTTAAGTGTGTAAAAAGTCAAATTTGGAGAGAATGGAATCTTACGTAAGCTAACTGAAATTTCGATATTTGATAAGTTATTAGCGCTATAAAAAGCAATTTTAATGGACATTAAGATAATAAGGAAGTTTAAATTTGTATATTAGAATATCTTGTAGTTAATTAATAGTAAGAAATAAGAAATAATCCAGTTCAAATAGTTAAGCCTTTTTTTGCATTTTCAAAATTTAATATTGTTTGTTCAAAATTTATTTAATTAACCTAAGAATTAAAAAAAAATATAGCCCATGCTATAACCCTGAGATACTAAGAGATCGTAGAATTAGCCAAGGGTATTAAAATTGTGTAACTCTAAAATTAAAAGAAAATAAGAGTTAGTATATTTTGTTAAAACTTGTTAAGTTGTAAAATTTGTTTTGTGTGTATTGTTTAATGTCGAGATGAAATGATAATAAATGTTAATGAATTGTTCCTGAGTAGTTTTATTTGTTTTAAAAATAGAAATTCAATAAATAATCAATAAATATAAACCCCGTTGCGTCTGTTTTATAAAAAATAACATTACAATATATATATATATATATTTAGGTTAGTTTTGGTTGGTAAAGATTATTTAGATTTTTTGGACTAGGAGACTGACAGACTTACCTTGGTAAGAGTCCACACTGTAGTCTTGAAATAGAAACACATAAAAGCACTTAAACAATGATATATTATATATATATATATATATATATATATTTTTAGGTTAGTTTTGGTTGGTAAAGATTATTTAGATTTTTTGGACTAGGAGACTGACAGACTTACCTTGGTAAGAGTCCACACTGTAGTCTTGAAATAGAAACACATAAAAGCACTTAAACAATGATGTATTTCAACCACACAGTGGTCTTTGTCAATCGAAGAGAAAACAAAACGAAATATGAGAGAATGAAATAAAATAAATATAAGTTGTTTATAAATATAAAATAAATATATATATATATATATATATATATTTAGGTTAGTTTTTGTTTTTAAAGATTATTTAGAAAGTCTCCTAGTCCAAAAAATCTATCTATCTATCTATATATATATATAGATATTCGTTATATATATATATATATATATATATATATATATATATATATATATATTATAAACATTTTTCCGTTACGCAATACAACTGGGTTTTATTATTAAATGAAAATAATTAATTTCTCTAGTTACAAAACACAAACTCCTGACTAATTTATTCTTTATTATTATTTTTCTAATAATCGTACCCCACGTTGGTGTGCCAAATGTAATGATATTTATAAAACAGACGCAACGGTGTTTTATTATTATTATTGATTATTTTATTGAATTATATTTAAAACAAAAAAAAAACTACTCAGGAACAATTCATTAACATTTATTATCACAATTTCATCTCAACATTTAAACAATAAACACAAAACAAAAATTTACAACAACAATTTTTAACAAAATAGGTTTAACTCTTTTTTCTTTTAATTTTATATCTACACAATTTTAATACCCTTGGCTAATTTTACGATCTCTTAGTATCTCGGGGTTATAGCATGGGCTATATTTTTTTAATTCTTAGGTTAATTAAATAAATTTTGAACAAACAATATTAAATTTTGAAATTAGCTTTAATAAATATTTTCCGGATGGAAATACTTTAATTTTGAATAAGCAAAAAGGCGAAACTATTTGAACTGGATTAAGTTTTTATTACTATTAATACAAGATATTCTAATGTACAAAATTAAACTTCTCTATTATCCTAAGAGTCCACTAAAGTTTATTTTTTTATATAGCGCTAGGTACTTAACTTATCAAATAACGCCGAATGGCTGCTTGCTCACACGTAGAATTCCGTTGTCTTTAAATTTCACTTTTTACACACTTAAATCCGTTTTAGTTCTTTCAAATTATATTTTCACTGTACTATATCTTTTAATTTTCTTATTCCTGTTTAATCTGGCCAAGTTTCCTCACAAAACTGTATAATTTTGACTAATTCCTTTCAAATTGAATTTTGACTGCACAGCAAGGTCTGCTTCCTCGGCGTTACCACGCCAGACTCTAAACTACGCGTCCTTAGATTTTCTTTTAAAATGTTACAAATATGGCGGCCTCCTTCTTCTTAAAAAAAAAAAACATATGGATTATAATTTAGTTCAATTTCTTCTCACTATAGTCGACTGCACACTTGACCTATTGCTTTACTTTCACATCTGTTAATACAGCTGATGCAATAACGCGATTGTTTACAATGGCGTTTTAATTTGGTTAAACTTTAGTTGAAACTTACTGTTTCAATTTTCCTTCCTTAACAACCCTTCCAGTGTTTATTTAATTACTATTATTAGTGTGTGAAGTGTCTTTGTGTTTTACTTTTGTAATATTTCGAAATGTGTGTGTTTTGACTGGACTTTTCCAAACATAACCTTACATTGTTTACAATCGTTTTTCACTTTTTCCTTCAAGTAATTACTTATGCCCTATTTTACTAATATTTACAATTTTGTTTAACATATAACTATTATTAGATTATCTTGTTTTAAATTTTATTTGATACAACAAATTTCTTTATGTATTTACAGTTCAAATATCTTATTTACTAATCTAGGCTTTTACCTAAATTTAGTTTCAATTTTAACCTAACCAATCTTTTAATGAATTTCTTTTTTAAATTTTGTGTGAGTTATTTCTAATATATTTTTCCAATTCTTAAAGAATATTATATAGCCCATTCTATAAATGTTACAATATATATATATACATATACATTTTTTGGACTAGGAGACTGACAGACTTGCCTTGGTAAGAGTCCACACTGTAGTCAGTTTCATTCTCTCATATTTCTTTTTGTGTTTTCTCTTCGATTGACAAAGACCACTGTTTGGTTGAAATATATCATTATTTAAGTGCTTTTATGTGTTTCTATTTCAAGACTACAGTGTGGACTCTTACCAAGGTAAGTCTGTCAGTCTCCTAGTCCAAAAAATCTAAATAATCTTTACCAACCAAAACTAACCTAAATATATATATATATATATATATATATATATATATATATATTCTTGATATTTAACGTTATCCATTGTTTTTCCGTTGGACTGACTTTATGAAGTTAATATATTACTATTGTAATATATTACAATTGGTGGATAAAATTACTTACAATAGTAATATATTAACTTCATATATATATATATATATATATATATATATATATATATATATGTATGTATATGTAAATTTTATATGCAGTTTTGCATATTCAGTAATAATGGGCTTACATGTATAAAAGTTTAATTTCTGAAGGTTTCACAACAAATTTTATAAGATTCCCAATTAAGTTAAATTTGTTTCAAATTATCTTTATTTTAAATTTTTTAATTTTCAGCATAATCCTGAAATTAGTCACATGTTAAACAACCCTGAACTGTTACGTCAGACAATGGAACTTGCACGTAACCCTTCTATGCTACAAGAACTTATGCGTTCACAGGATCGAGCCATGTCAAACTTGGAATCTATTCCAGGTATTATACTTTTGATGCTTATAAAAAATAAACTTTAAGACTAACTTTTTTATAATTTTAAAATTAATTGAAGATACAGTAGAGCGTCTCAAAATTCGAATGCTTCCTTTAAACATGCAAACTGTATTTTGCATGGCAGCGTCGGTGTTGTGAGAGAGAACAATGTCCTTAGTAGTATGTCTTCTGAACTGTCCATTCATCCTCCCCCAGTGCTGTATGAGAACAATGACCTTGGAGTGCTTGTTTCTAACCATCAGTTCCTCCTCCCCTCAGCGAGTCAGTCTATTTTTAACCTTGTCAGTTCACTTATTCAGTAGTGTAGTTGCATTTATGTGATGTGGTATAAAGTGCATTCATAATTTGTATTTTAACTACAGCGTGTGTGTGCATTGTACAGTGTCAGATTATGACGTCATCATTAACACTGAAGAGGAAAGATAAATTTTTAACTATAGAAACCAAATTCGAAATAGTAAATAGACTTGAAAGGGGCTCATCTTTGTCAGGACATTATGGAATGAGACATTAAAAAGAAAAAAAATAGCATTCTGACTTTTGCTTTAAAGTTAGATTTAGATTAATAAGTTAATTAGAGGCTAGTTAGTCAGAAGAAATCACAACAGTAAAAATTAAAACAGTGAACTCTAAATCTCACTACACATTAGTTTATTAAAACAACCAAACTAGTTTCCACTCTGTAGTAGCCAAGCACTGATGAAGGCGACATTGTCGTCAAAACTAGTCTATTTATTTTAATAAACTAGCGTGTTTGTTATAATAAACTAATGTGTAGTGAGATATAGAGTTAACTTTTAATTTTTACCATTGTTAGATTTAGATGATGGGTCCAAACTCAGAAAAGTGGCAAGAACCACAGATGACAGTTCACTATAAATAAGATGCTGTGTTTTTATGGTTTTCTCAGCGACAAAGTTTAGGGGAACCCATATCAGGACCTTTGATGTGTGAAAAGGCTTACTTTAACAAAAAGTTAAGGGGTCTGTGGGGCTTTAAAGCCAGTACAGGTTGTCTAACAAAGTTTAAATCTCGACACGGGATAAGGGAACTTAATATTTAGGGGAAAGTTTTTTTTCTGACCCACTCTATCCTGCAGAAGATTTCAAAACTAAGCCTTTGAATTTTGTATCTACCAATGCCTTTACAAGAAATGTTTAAAACTGAGATAGACTAGAAGGTTCTATCACAAAATTCGTTTGCCTTTTGTCATTAAACAGCTGCTCCAGGATTCAAGGTTAATAAGGAATGTGTTACAGGGATGGTCTGTGCAAACGCTAGGAGATTATCCGCTTTAATTATTGATTATTGGAAAAAGCAAAAACCCGAGGTGTTTTAAAAATGTGACTCAGTTGCGAGTGATGCACAGAATACAAAAAAGCTCCTGAATGAATAGTGAAATATTTACTGACCGGTTTAAACATATTTTTATATAATCTGTTAAAAATTTCTACAAAAAGGAAAAAATTAACAGAAAAGTGTTTGGTCATGAATAATGTCGCTACGCATCCATCTGTTGAAGTTTTAAATCCAAGTGATGAGGGAATTGAAGTGACGTTTCTTCCACTTAACTTTATGCCGCTAATTCAGCCAGTGAATCAGAGTGTTATTGAAAAACTGAAAAAAATGTACAGGAAACAAGTGCTACGCAAGCATCTTTTGGTAGGAGATTATGAAGAAAGTGTCGTTCGGTTTAAAAAAAAGTTGAACCTAAAAGACTCGTGCTACATGTTAGCAGATTCCTAGGACTTGCTAACTAGAGAAAACTTATTGAAAGTGTGGAATAAACTTTGGGCAGAAAGTGAACAACACCATCATAAGACACTGATGAATGATCAGTCTGAAGAGCTTGAGAATGTGAGAAAGGTGATCATGTTATGCCAGTCGGTTCCAGGCTCTCAAGAATGCGACAAAACTGATGGTTGGGAATGGTTGGATCTCAAAAAAATTAACGAGCTATGAATTCTTAGATAACGACATTGTATCTTCATCGCAAGAGCCAGAAAATCAAGAATGCAGTGATAGCGAAGAAGACTTCACTGTACCTTCACATTTTGAAGCTTTTATGTCATTTGAGAAAGTGATGTCTTGGTACAAAGCAAAGCCCGAATGCACTCAATCTCAGCTCCTGCTACTTAAGCGAATGAAGGGTTTGGCTGGCAGAAAACCAGTTTTAAAACTTACACAACCCAAAATTGTTATTCAGATTGTAACATTATTTTATTCAATATAACATTATTTTTTTCAATAAAATAATAATATTAGTGAGACAGCATTCAAAAACAAATCAGAACAGTTACAAAATAATAATAATAATAATAATATAAAAAATTGTGAAATTGTTCATTCATAAAATTTGTAAACAAAATGGTAAAGATATCAGATTTCTACAAGCTCAAAGACCTGTAAGAAAGCGTTCTAGGTAAAATGGACAGAGCGATGCATGGAAAATTAATAGCTTATACTAACTAATTGGTTGTCAAACCTGGTTTTCAACTTTCAGAGTGTGATTAACAGTAATTAACTGTTACTTTCAGTTGTAATTAACAGTTTAGCCGGTCGAATAGTAAAATATCTAATTTTGCATGTTACTTTCAAAGTGTTTTAAATGAGCGATTAAGCCATATGATGTTAATATTTTATGTTTCAAGTACCAATTTTTAGATTCACAGATGGTCTAATACTTTTAAATGAATGAAACAATCTTGCGAATGTATATCTCATATCTAGACCACAATTTAATTAATTGCATAATTGTTCTAATTTGTTAACTTTCTATTCAAAGAGATAAAATATTTCAACACAAGTTTAACAACAACAACAAATTCATTTGTTTTATTTTTCTTAATTTTGAAACTCATGACTAATTAAATTCTTGATTTGTTTTATTCTTAAAATGAATCTATTTGAAACATACCTCTTATTCTTAATTCAATGAGAATGCACATAAATTTTGCAGGTAAACTATAAACTACATAACATATAACTACAATATTCAACATCTATAAATAGTGTTTCAAGATAAAATATTTTAGTGATTTTGTAAACTTGTGTTTAGATACATACATTTGTAAATATGTAGTGAATTGTTCTTGTAAAATAAGTGCATTCTTCTGGATTTAAAGATACAAGTAAATCAAAGTACAATTGTTATGTACATATATAAGTACATCAAATGTTTCTTTTCATTTATCTTGACATTTTTAGTGTACTTAGAAATTTCTAGGTTATGTTTGATAGTCCGAACAAATAGGAAATTCGAAACGTCTCACTTAGTTCGGATTTTTGATGCTCTAACTGTATTATCATGAAGAGAGTCCATTCTTAATGTGATTTAACTATGAAAATCTTGTGTTAGCTCTGTATATAATGTAAAACTTAGTTTGTTACAAGAATTATATTTAGTACTTCTCCACTGTATCCTAGATACGTTATACAAATGCTTCTTGCCATCAACTGTTAACAGTAATCTTTTGTTCTCCTTAATATGTTTGTATACCATTTCCATACCTCTGACTTTACAATCTTCCTTTCTTCAGTCCCATTTTTCAGATGCTTAGATCTTCAGAAAATGGCTGTAGAAAGAGATCTTGCATTTGGATCACCTCAGGATGGGATACCTTATATCTGTTGAATTTAATTTCTTGACCAATATAAATTTTTTTGTCTATTCGAGGGAGATGTTTCCTCAACAATAAGTTCAGTCGTCAGTAATAACCTAAATATGCCTTTTGATTTAACAGATACTTACAAGAAAATGAAATCTAACTTAGACCAAAGGTCAAGAAAATATCTTTCAAATTAATTGTTTCTAATTTAAATAAAAGAAACTTCTATACCACAAATGACTTTTTCTTTTATTTAAAACCTTATGTACATTTCAATTGCATAGCAATCACCCTCAGAGGTAATTTACAAAACAACTCAGAGGATGATTGCTATGCAGTTGAAATTTACATGAGGGTTTTTAATATAAAAAGTCATTTGTGGTATAAAGGTTTCATTTATTTAAATTAAACGTTACACTACAGTTGTTTTATACAGTTTTAATTGTTTCTAGTTGAAGGAAATGGCTACTTAACTATTATTAGATATAAAATGCATACAGAGTTGATGCTTTTATCATCCTATAAGTGTTTGGGATTTCCATTTCTGTGGCATTTGTACTAAACTAATTTTTCTACTTGTTCTAGACTAATGGCTTATGCTTTTCAGGTGGATACAATGCTCTGCAAAGAATGTACAGGGATATTCAGGAACCTATGCTGAATGCAGCAAATGAACAGCTAATAAGAAATCCCTATGTAGTTAATTCCAACAGTAATACAGGTATTGAAGTAAATTGCTAACAAAGATGTTTGAGAGAGGTTGTATATAAACTAAAGATTAGTAAAAAATTTTACCGATACCGAACCAAGAAATCGAAGCCAATCTCTTTCCCCCTGACATACTTATATAAACTATAATCACTCATATGCTCATGGAAACAATACATATATCTTTAATCTGTGACATCTGTTTTCTACACAATCTGGGATTACAACTTATATTTATTTTATTTCATTTTCTCATATTTCTTATTGTTTTCTCTTTGATTAACAAAGACTACTGTGTGGTTGAAATATATCATTGGTTAAGTGCTTTTATGTGTTTCTATTTCAAGACTACAGAGTGGACTCTTACCAAGGTAAGTCTGTCAGTCTCCTAGTCCAAAAAATCTATATATATATATTCTTGATATTTAACGCTATCCATTGTTTTTCCGTTGCACTGACTTTATGAAGTTAATATATTACTATTGTAAGTAATTTTATCCACCATTAAGTGCAATAATTTTACCTTGAGTGATGAGGCACCTTTCGGTCAATTGACCATTGTCGAATCACTGATGTTTTTCTGTTGTAGATGTTCGGTCTGTGATATTGGTGTTTCTTGATGTTACGCGCACTTTCTCTTGATCTGTGTGTATGATGTTTCTATATAGTATGTCTTCTGTATATGTTGTTTGTAGATTCATTAAATTGTTGTGTATGTTTTTATAAATGTGGTATTTTTCTAGTGAGTTTAGTTCTATTGGGTTATTATTTATTTCAAGTATGGTTAGGTTTTTTTCGTAATTTGTTATTTCGTGTTTATGGGATATTAGGTGTGCTGCAACATTTGATACTTTAGAATTTTTGTTTTTGAATGCTCTATAATGTTCTTCAAATCTTATTTTAAATGTTCTGGTTGTTTTTCCTATGTAAAAAGCGTTACAGTTGTTGCATGTGATTTTGTAAATTCCTGATAGGTTATGTTTTTCTGAATTTGTTTTGTGGTTTGTGTTATTAAGATATTTTATTATTTTGTTGTTTGGTTTGTATGTTGGAATGTAGTATTCTTTGTTGTATATATTTGTCATTTTTTCTATTTTGTTATTGGTGTATTTATATTTTAGGTAGATTTTTTTATTTTCATTATTTTCGTGTTCCGGTTGTAGTGTTGTGTTGAGGTTAGGTTTTTTTGTGAATTTATTGTATATATTTTTTATAATGTGTTTGTTGTATCCATTTTCTATTGCTATTTTTGTAATGTTATCTAATTCTTCATTTAATTTTTGTTTGTTATCCTGTGTGTATTTTATTGCTTTATTTATCATGTGTAACTATACACAACCAATTTGGAAATAATGAAAACTTTTGATACTCACACCTATTATTCACGAAAAAACACAACAAATTATAATAAAACATAAAACAAACACTATAAACAGACAAAAATCAAAAATACATCAAAACAACAACATAACCTAAAAAATAGCCTAGAACCAACCCACACCTCTAACAACAATAAATTCATAAACTTAACTAAAACACAATTTACTGAAAAAGAAAAAATAATAATAACAAATTCCTTCAAATATAACCTACCTTACTTCAACAAAAAACAAATAATAAAAAACCTAATAGTTGACACAGAATCTAACATCCACAAAATTACCCACCAAAATACTGAACACATAAGAAATAATATTAATAATAAAATTAACCTAATAAAAACGGAAAAAAACAAAAAAACGGAACAATATATTAATAAAAAAGAAATTATAAAACTCTGAGAAAAACTAGAAAACAACGACTACTTAATATTAAAATCAGATAAAACAAATACACCAGTAATAATAGAAAATACCAAATATATCGATTCAATGACTAACTACATAAAAGAAAATAAATACGAACAAATCCCAGACCCAACTAGCAAATACCTTATTACAATAAAAAACTTAATAGTCACTCACCGAAACACCCTAAACTATAACAATAAATTAAAATACCACACAAGACTATACCCATTCAAACCATGCGCACCAGTATTATCAGGGATACCTAAAATCCACAAACCCAACACACCATTTAGACCACTAATAAATTTCACAACAGCACCATCTAACATAATCGCAAAAATACTAGACAAAATCATAAGATCTAAAATACATATCAACAACACATACAATATAAAAAATGGATACGAATTAATTAAGAAAATAAACACGAAATAACAAATTATGAAAATAACCTAACCATACTTGAAATAAATAACAACCCAATAGAACTAAACTCACTAGAAAAATACCACATTTATAAAAACATACACAACAATTTAATGAATCTACAAACAACATATACAGAAGACATACTATATAGAAATATCATACACACAGATCAAGAAAAAGTGCGCATAACGTCAACAAACACCAACTTCACAGACCGAACATCTACAACAGAAAAACATCAGTGATTCGACAACGGTCAATTGACCGAAAGGTGCCTCATCACTCAAGGTAAAATTATTGCACTTAATGGTGGATAAAATTACTTACAATAGTAATATATTAACTTCATATATATATATATATATATATATATATATATATATATATATATATATATATATATATATATATCGTGAAATTTCACCTAGTCCATTATTTTTCCGTTGCACTAACTTAATGAAGTTATTATTATTAATTGTAAATAATTTTTTCCACCACTAAGTGCAATAATTTTACCTTATGTGATGAGGCACCTTTCGGTCACTTGACCATTGTCGAATCACTGAATTATTTTCTCTATATTTCTGGTGTGGATGTTCGGTCCGTGATGTTGGTATTTGTTAACGTCATACATGTTTCTTCATTGAGCCGCGTGTATAATGTTTTTGAATGCAGACGACGTACTATTCAAAAACATTATACTCGCGGTGCAATGAAGAAACATGTATGACACCAACATCACAGACCTAACATCCACACCAGAAAAATAGAGAAAAAATTCAGTGATTCGACAATGGTCAAGTGACCAAAAGGTGCCTCATCAGCAAAATTTATATTGCAACTGGTATATTACATTTTTGGATATACAAGTATGATGACCCTGAATCTTGAAGTCCACATTGGTTGCTAGGCTATGGAAACTATTTGTTGAGATGTGTATTGGACATGTCTTGCATCTAGGTCTATTGCACGGAAAGGAGCCATGAGGAGGTTTAAGCGGGTTTTCAGTACTTGGATCTGGTAATTTTTGATGAACTAAAATATTTTTCAAATTAAAAGGTTGTCTGAACCAAATATGTGGTGGATTTGAGAAAAGATCTTTGGTGTGGGTGAAAGGTTGAAGAGTCTTAAAGCCATCCTTTAATAGTTTGTTCAGCTTCTGTAGGCCTTGATGGTAATCTGTAACTAAAGACAGTTTGTTGTCTTCCATAGGTGGTCTGGGTTCATCAGATGATTGAGCTAAGCGGATTTGATCCTCAACAAGTTGTTTAGGATATCCTGTTTTTCGCCAAATAATCACTCGTTGTAATTCAGTCACCGAAAGAATCTCAGCTTTTCTGGATTCGTATATTCAACCTTTGGTGAAAAACCTTTTGTCATACATTCAGGATACGAATCATTTCATAGACCGGCTGTCTCAAATACCCGTACCTCTACCTCCTGAAACAATTTTGGTCACCATAGATGTTACCTCTCTTTATACGAACATCCCTCATGCACATTGTCTATCAGCTCTCGAAAATTTCCCCAACAAATACTCAGACAACCCTTACCCCACTACACCTTTCCTTGTTCACCTCACTAAATTAATTCTTGAAAAGAATAATTTTCTGTTTGAGGGAAAGAATTAATTGCAAATAAAAGGAACAGCAATGGATACTAGGTTGGCCCTGCCGTATGCAAATCTGTACATAAGTAATATCGAAGCAGAATTCCTAATTCTCGGAACATGCCAACCATTATGTTGGTACAGATATATAGACGACATCTTCGTAATTTGGACACAGGGAATCTCAACGCTGGAAAGTTTTTTGAAGGGCTTATCATTATTCTCTACACTTCAATTCACCTGGGAGAAATCTACAGCCACTATCACTTTCTTGGATGTAGATGTAACAATCAGAGATGGGAATATCTATACAGGTGTCCACATCAAACCAATAAACCATCTATAATACTTACATTTCAATAGCAAGCACCCGATGAACATAAAAAGGTCCATCCCATACAGACAGGCAATCAGGGGCAAGAGAATTTGTTCCAACGATATAGCATTGGAGAACTTTAATAGAACAGGCAATCAGGGGCAAGAGAATTTGTTCCAACGATATAGCATTGGAGGACTTTAATAGAAAGACCTTACTAGCTTTCCAAAAAAGAGGATATCCTAAACAACTTGTTGAGGATCAAATCCGCTTAGCTCAATCATCTGATGAAACTAGACTACCTATGAAAGACAACAAACTGTCTTTAGTTACAGATTACCATCCAGGCCTACAGAAGCTGATGGTAGGCATGGATGGAAGCCCTACAAACTATTAAAGGATGGCTTCCAAATTTCTTCAAGCTTCCAACCACACCAAAGATCTTTTCTCAAATTCACCACATATTTGGTTCAGACAACCTTTGAAAAATATTTTAGTTCATCCAAAACTACCAGATCCAAGTACTGAAAACCGCCTAAACGTCCTCATGGCTCCTTTCCATGAAATAGACCTAGATGCAAGACATGTCCAATACACATCCCAACAAATAGTTTTCATAGCCTAGCAACTAGACTCCAAGATTCAGGGTCATCATACTTATACATTAAAAAATGTAATATATCAGTTGCAATGTAAATTTTGCCCGGCACTGTACAAAGGCCTTACCAAGGATGGTCTGAGCATCAGAATGAATGGCCACAGACATGACGTTGGAACCATGAACATAGACAGGCCAACTGCTCAACATGCTGCTAGTCACAACATCATATCTTTCAATGATTGTTACGCCACCAAAATAATTAAGGCCTTTCCCCCTGATTGCAACCCTTCAGAATTGAGAAGATGGCAGTTGTCATACCAGGGGTATACCAAATCTAGAGAACCTCCTAACCTCAACGTCAGATAAAACTCCTTTTACCTTCCCCCTAACTTCTACCATTTTTAACAACTCTATCTACCTTCCTTCTGACTATTAATATCTAGTTTCAAATAATCAATATTTATACAAATCACATATATAGTACTATATCATAAACTATAAATCTGTGACATTTGGATATTTATTCACATCTGTGGCTCACTTCAGTCTTTTCTTTTTCTCAAATCATATGATTTAATTTTGTAAAAATATTTTATTAGATAATTATTTTCCTGAAGATGCTGGTACTATTTTATCGGCGAAAAGCTTTAAATAAATATATTTATTAAAAGTATTCTTGTTTTTGAAATATTTTTAATTTATGAATTATTATATATATGAAGTTAATATATTACTATTGTAAGTAATTTTATCCACCATTAAGTGCAATAATTTTACCTTGTGTGATAAGGCACCTTTCGGTCACTTGACCATTGTCGAATCACTCTTGTTTACCTTGGTAGGTGTTAAATTCTTGATATTTTACGTTATCCATTGTTTTTCCGTTGCACTGACTTTATGAAGTTAATATATTACTATTGTAAGTAATTTTATCCACCATTAAGTGCAATAATTTTACCTTGTGTGATGAGGCGCCTTTCGGTCACTTGACCATTGTCGAATCACTCAAGAATATATATATATCGTGATATTTCACGTTGTCCATTATTTTTCCGTTGCACTGACTTTATGAAGTTATTATACTTACTTGTAAATAATTTTTCCCACCACTAAGTGCAATAATTTTACCTTATGTGATGAGGCACCTTTCGGTCACTTGACCATTGTCGAATCACTGATTAATTTTTCTCTATTTTTCTGGTGTGGATGTTCGGTTGGTGATGTTGGTATTTGTTGACGTCATACATATTTCTTCTTGAGCCGTGTGTATAATGTTTTTGAATAGTACGTCATCTGCATATGTTGTCTGTAGGTTCATTAAATTGTTGTGTATGTTGTTGTAAATGTAGTATTTTTCTTGTGAGTTTAGTCCTATTGGTTTATTATTTATTTCAAGTATTTCACTTGACCATTTTCGAATCACTCATTTCGACTTTCATTCTGACTATAGAGTTATTATATGTTATTGTAAGCAATTATTCCACTATTAAGTACAATTAATTTTTATCTAATGGTGAGGTACCACACACTCGCATGTGCACTCAGGCACACACACAAACACAAACGAGTTAAAAATGTTTACAGGAGAGTTTGGCTATTTTCTTAGTTTGACTCACTTTCAGAACCTTTCTTTTCGTCCTAAATATTTATTTATAACCACTGGTCTATTTAGTTTCCATGTTTTTTTTATTATCGTAAATTACTATCTAGGCCGTGCGATCAGTAATTTGATTAACAGATAGTCGATAGATAACATAAAGAGCCAACTCCAAATAAATCACCTTCATGACAATCTAAATTAAGATATTTTTGTAACACCAATGAGTCAGAAGGACAAGGGTAACCCATTTCCGGTTATTACTACAACATGACATAATAAAACAACTACATTATGTATCTAGATATAGACAATTGACTTGTGTGCTACAATAACATACGTTTAACAGCTACCTATTAATGCAACCATGAATATAAATCATAATTTTATCATTAAAGGAATACAGTAAAGTAATCTGGCATTTTAGTAGACCACGAATACTTTGGTCCTGTATCTGCTGGACTATTGAGAGATTGCTGTACTTACTACATATTTAAGATACAAGTAGTTGACAAAATAGTAGATCATAATTTCCTTGAAACTTTTTAAAAATTGAATCAGTTTTGTTTGCATAAAAATGTGTTTTTCTTTTTTACAGATTCTTCCAACCCTCAACAGGGTCAGGAGAACCGAGACCCTTTACCAAACCCGTGGGGAGGCGGTACACAACCACAAAATACAACTACACCCAACATACCTTTAGTACCTCCAAACTTGTTCAACAACTCTTCAATGACTGCAATGATGCAGCAGGTAATGGAAAATCCACAGATGTTGCAAAATATGATGTCAGCACCATATACACAGAGTATGTTGCAAGCATTGGCAGCGGATCCTAATATGGCCAGCGATGTGCTGGGTAATAATCCATTGTTTGCTGGCAATCCTGAGCTGCAGGTAATGAAAAGTTCTTGTTCTGAACAATTTAATTATCATATACAGTAGAGTATCAATAATTGGAAGTAGATGGGACCGAGATTCCCTCAAATTACTGAGAACTTGGATTACATGGAAATACGTTCCTGTGCATTAGAAAAAACAGGAATTGTAATAAACCCTTATAAAATAGGTAATTAAAATGGACTAAATGATTTTGTATAACATTATATGAAAATTTCTTGGATGCCCAACATTTCCTTTCTATACCTTATTAATATAAACATTTCTTGGAATCCTGATTCATTTGCTTTGCTAGCTGTATTGATATAAACATTTCTTGGAAGCCCAATTCATTTCCTTTGCATATTTAAATGAACATTTCTTGGAAGCAAGACTCATTTCTTTACCATATTAGCATACTTTATGGTTATAAACATTTCTTGGAAGCCCGAATAATTTCTTTAGCATACCCTATGGTTATAAACATTTCTTGGAATCCTGATTCATTTCCTTTGCGTGGAGTATTGATATAAACATTTCTTGGAACTTGATTTATTTCCTTAGCATACCGTATTGATATAAACATTTTTTAGAAGCCTGACTCATTTTCTTTGCATACTGTGTTGATATAAACATTTTTCAGAAGTCATAATCATTTCCTTTGCATACCGTATGACTATAAAAATTCCTTAGACGCCTTATTCATCGTTTTCTTTCAAAATGATAAAAATAGGCTCTAATAGAAATAGTCTCGAAATATCGGGACTCAGATTATCGAGACTCTACTGTATTAGTAATGTAGAAAACCAATCAAAAAATATATTTGTGTCATTAATCTGTTGAGAATATTATCTTTAGAGATTTTAAAACTGGCCTACTATCCATTTACATTTACTAGTACAGTTTAAGTTCGAGGAAAACCTTGAATATTCATGAATTTCAAATCGATTTAACCTTAATTTATTTATTAACATATATTTCTAAAAATTCTAATTTAGGGATTTTAGAACTCAGTCTTCTAAAGCAAAATACAGACATAATATTTTTAAGGAAAATTTTTTATAGTATAATTAGTATATTGTAGAATTTTATTCATTTCCCCTTCTTTACTTGAAATTCATAAATTTTATGTAGGGATGGGTCGAGTCCTACATTTTGTATTCTATAATTTTTCTTTCAATTCTTAAGTTGGTCTTCTTGATTCTTTTAAGTTATATAAGCTTAAAGCCTTTAAAAGTTCCGTTTTGATGTAAAAGGCTACACAAAATGTTTAACCTTGGTTTATAAATAGGAATGTCTGAAACATGACAACATATCGGATAAAAGTAATGATTTATTTAAAAAACAAATGTGAACTTCAGTTCATAATTACAATATAACTTCAATAATAGCCATTTCAGTTTGTATAACTGGAGAAATTGGAACTACGTTTTCTATGTGTTTTGTTTTGACATCTATGAAGTGGTGGCGGTCAGAGACGTGGGGGAGAGAGTTGAGCCTCCCTGAATGAGAGTGAGACTGCAGAGCGAGACTAGCGTTAACAAATAGATCAGAAATGTTTCCGATCGTCTTTGTTGTTGTGGTGTCATTAATAATAATAATATTTTGTTATCTCCAATCAGCATTTGCCTAAATCGTTTAATTCATTCAAAGCAACTAATACATTAATAAGTCATAGTTGATAACTAATTATTTTTCCAATAAATTACACTGTACACGAATTTTAAATGTTAAAAAAAACACGAATTGGAATCAGCACCTTAATCAATGGAGACTCTAGTGTCATCAATTGTTTGATACCGTTGTAATCGGGAATTCCTGGAATTGAGAATCAATCCATCTCTTTATTTTGTTTTTCTTTTAAATATAAAAATATTTTATATTTCTCTGTGCAGAGTCAGTTCCGCGAGATGTTACCAAATTTCTTGCAACAGCTTCAAAATCCAGACATGCAGTCGATGCTGACAAATCCTGAGGCCCTTGGTGCTCTCCAACAAATACAGCAAGGAATTGAACAGTTGAGAACTGCAGCTCCAGGACTTGTTAACTCGTAAGTGAAAATGCTTTTTTTGTTCTCTAGAAGAAACATATTTTGTGAAAGATACTACAGTTCTTTTGTATTAAATACAGCTATTTAAAAAGTTATATCACTAACGTTTAACTTCATTCTATCCAGGCATTCTTTTATATACTTATTACACTCATGTTATTACTTGCGACCAGACTTTTTTTTGTAAACTAAAGGTTAACTTACACTTGGAGGAAACTATTTCGTCTTACGACTTCTTCAGCCTCGTATTTTTGCCGCAGTTGTGTCTCTTTGGTACCAGTTTTTGAAAGTTAGAAGCGATGTGATTGAAGATTATGTGTGATCTGTGCCATGTTTGTTCATTTAGGATGTAATTTTTATGTGTGTTGCTATGTCTATATTACTTTTTATATTAAAGAGTAAGTATGTGTCAGACTTGTCCTTCCACATATAATACAATAATCTTTCCCAAGGTTCTTACTGTTGGGATTAAGGGCCCCGCAGACTATTTATCGGCCGAGGGTCTAATCGGGTTGGGCTGCTAGTGCGCACATCGAACCAACTAAAAGGTTTGGTTGGTGAAGAGTGTGCAGACTAACCGACCGACTCTTCTCAAACAATTTAATACTTTGTAACTGAGAGCTGAAGTAAGCGTTCCCACAAAGAAATTACGTGCAATATTGTCTTGAAATGTTATTATTTTTCTCATACAACGGAGGAGGGAAAACAAGAAGAGATTCCATGAGTGTTGGTTGCATCCCATTCTGAGTGATAGATTAGTTAGTGGAAAATTATACACACTGCATTCCAAAATTACTTGATTACTGGGAAAAATTATGAGCATAACCAGCATCAATGAACTTGTCAAGCTAATTGAATACAAATTTAAGACTTTCTATACGTATGGAGGAGAGATTGAGCGTTACGATAGGGAAAGATAAACCACAAATTGTTTTCAAATATTTTTATTGGAATTAAATTACAAAGTTCAGTATTTTAAGAAATTAAGTTGTTTACAAGTTGTATTTTTGTGATTCATCTGAATAATAAGACTAGAGAATGCTCATGGTGTCTTGAGAGTACTGAAGAAAGTCAGCATGCCAATATGCCTCATCATTTTCAGTAAGGTAGCTTAAGAGACATTTTCCTAATTTATAGAGAGGTACATATAATCACTCCTTGTGATGGGGGGGGGGGGCGTGAGATAAGGCATCAAAGGGAATAATAGCTTTAAATATTTGTTATAAAATACTTTTGTATTTTATGTGTACAAATTTGTAGATTTTGATCTTTTTAAGGGAGCTTTGTTCTAGTGATGTAATTAAGGTAAAAAAAAACAAGATTGGAGAATTTTACACAACCTTTTTTTCAACTTAATGCTACTGTTTGAAACTGTATCCAAACAGTGTATTTTTTCTTTTTATTCTTTCTTAATGTTTAATGATAAAATTCCTTTACCTTAGGCAATTCATTAAGCAAACCTGAATAAATCCAATACAATCCATAAACATTTGGCATATGTACTTCTTTTTACATAAATCACAATCATATACTCAGAACAACATTTAAGCACATTAAACTCTTTTTATCATTTGTTGAAACGTGGCATTCTTACTTTTATTTAACTGTAATATTTAGTATTTATTTGTAGACAAGCAATTCATATAAAGTAGAGTCACTAATTCGAGATGAATGAGACCGAGGCCCCCTCGAATTATCGAAAACTCAGATTACACGGAAAAAGTTCCTGAGCATTAGAAAAAATAGGACTTTTAATGAACTCTAATACAGGATAACCCCTCATATCCAGATCAATGTGGCAACAACCAGAACTGGATTTATTAATAACGGGAATAAAGACCAGTCCAGCTAATCATGAGTGTCGTCACGCACAAGACTAGACATTTGTGCAGGGATATTTGTTGACTGTCAAAACTTACAGCTTAAATAAAGAAAGATATTTATGACCCATTGACCTTTTGTCATCTAAACATAACTGATATGAACATTCAAACAAAACATAACAGCTAGCATGAAGGACAGCATAACAACAACCGAATGGGAGAAAGAAAAACTATGGTATTGATATAAACATTTCTTGGAAGCCTGACTCATTCCCTTTGCATTACGTATTGAAATAAATGTTTCTTAAACACCTGATTCATTTTCTTTATGGCTATAAACATTAATTGGATGCCCGACTCATTTCCTTTCAAATAGATAAAATAGGCTGAAATAGGAATAGGCTTGAATTATACGGAAGTTTGAAATATCGGGACTCGGATTTTCAAGACTTTATTGTACCTCCAGCTGCAATAATTATCTTTTTAAAATTAATTTGAGGAATTTAAGTGTTTGGTTGATAGTAACATAGAATAAAATTATTGCATGGTATCAGGAGTTTTCTGTAACCTGAAATTCATCACAAATAATAAACGACATATAAAATTTATTGCATCAAGTCCCTTTACTGGTGTGAAAATAACATAATAATTGGAAAATTTTGTTTTATTTGTTACTTTGTCTAATCACATGTAAATTTTTTTAATAGTATTATATTTTCTTTCATAAATTGTAAATTCAAAACTGTTTTGATTTCATTAACATTATTGTTTTGTTCAGCCAGTTTCTATTTTGGTTCCATCCATGATTGCAAATATTCTGTTTGTTAAGTCTTTTAAATACATTGTTTTCAATAGAACATTGACAAAAATACCATGAGGTTTTGATCAACACACGAAACCATTTATGCTAGCATCTTGAATGCTATAACAGTAGAGCATCAGTAATCCAGAGCATAGCAGATCGGGATCATGGTGTCAGGTCCACGTTGGTTGGTGTCAGTGTAATAGATATCTTGACTAAGTGTTATCTTTAATTATAAATGCAAAGAAGAATAACGAATTCTGAAAAAATGCGTCATAACTATATAAAACGCAAAGTACAATATATTTATCCATGATTAAAATTTTTAGAATTGTATGTTTTGCAGCCTAACAAATAACATTTATTGTAACCAATCAGCAAAATAATAAAATTTTTTATTAAATCTATTCTTTAGCTAATTTGTGATATAATATGATTTTGCTAAGAAAACAATAAAAGACGTTTTTCACTCTATAAGTTTGTACCGCCATATTTTTTTGCTCTCTGTACTGTGTATTAGTATGTACATTATAGGGCTATGTTCTTTCACTAAATTCTTTTGTATTTAAGCCCTCTAACGCCTATTTTGTAATAATTCCTGATTTAATTCAAACCTGCACGATATTCTAAGCATTAAAATAGGTTATAGTTAGTTAAATATCAATAATACGCAGTAGTTTAAAAATCCTTTTTAAAATCTGGATAGATCAGTAGTCCGGATGGGTCTTGGTCCCAGTTGATCCTGACTTTCGATGCTCTACTTTACATATTTTCAGATTTTTTTTGTTTATAGTCCTTTTGACTTTAAATTACCTCTTACTAAAAATTTAACTTTATTCTGAGATTTTGAAGAAAACCAAATGGGATATAGTGCTCAGTAAGTATTCATTAAACAACAATAACCCTTGCTACAAATATTTAAACAACCTTGATGTACATTTAGCTAACACAGTTAGCACCATCAAAAGGTTATAAACAAACTGGGATATTAAGACCTAATGATTACTAGCAATGAGCATCACTTCCATTTATCCACCTAGCGACCACTTTTATTAATACCAGCACTGCACGTAGGAACAAGACCACACCTATCACTAACTAATGGGACAGATCTCTTTTCAAAACTAGTTTACAAAACAATGTAAATACTAAATAAGGATAAAATAATGATAATTAAAACTAAAGTAACTGTATTAATCACGCCATTAATAATAACAAACATAATATCACTAGCAATATTAAAATATCATGATAATAACACCTATAATTACAACTAAAGGAAAATGTCATGTATTTGGTCATAACAAGGAGAATATACTAGAACCAGGAATTCAGCGTTCATCAACAAATCATTCTCAATAAATATCAGTAAGTAGGTTAAAATAAAAAAAGATTTCTTGTAATTACTTTTTATATTTGTATTTTATGAAATTGTATGTGGAGGAAGTATACAACTTTTGTATTTCTATTTCAGTATTGGACTAGCACCTACATTCCCAGCACCTCCTGCAGCTGCAACCACCACACCTGATCAGACAACAAACACAAATACTACAACTTCGCCACAACAGCCTTCTAATCCGAACACACAGCAGGAGGTTTTCTCACAGTTCATGGCTCGCATGGTGAGTGATATTACTGGGTCAAGTTATCACCTATTGCTTCATGAGTAATATTTAAATGGTTATCTGTACAAAAAAGTAATTGGGTAACCCAGTTATTCACTTATATAAAAACTACATTTAAAAAAATTATTACTGATATGGGAATATTAGTTTATAAGTAGCTTTACACATACAGCCTAACATTTGATCCAACAGATTTAAAGCTTTAAAATTATAACAACTGGTTTCATCATAAATTTACAAAAAATTGTATTGAAACATTACTTTTATTTGTTAAAAAAAAACCTAAAAAACTCAGTAGAATCTTCAATCTTAATAAAATTTATGTTTGTAGTTGATATGTTAAAAAAAAAAATCAAATGTTAATTTTATCTTGAACAAAATAATATTTTTCTGTTTAAGTAATGTAAAAACAAAAAAAAAATCTAAGTTGATGCAGTATTTATCAAATATTAGCTACTTTTTAATAGCACTAAATTAATAAATACACAACCATTCGTGGCATTTTAAAAATTCTGAATTGTCGTGGGACATTTTGCTCTAGTAAGTGATTGTCAAAATTTCTCTATAAACAGAAAAGAGAATGTAAATTCTAACTGAAGGAAATATACATAAATGATTTAAAACCTAAACCAGCAAATAAATAAATTTAAAGTCAAATTAAATTATAATATGCCAATGTATCTATACAATTTATGAAAAAAATGTTACAATCCTCTTTTAAAAAGAGAAAATATTTGTTTAAGTCAAATTTATAGTTTACATAAATGATATCAAAAGGCAGTTCCATGTATAATACAAATTTTCGCCTATTTTAATATTTTTTATATGTTGTTTAAGTTATAGGGAAATTTTGTATAAGAGTATCAGTTTAACTTTGCCGCCTTCACACACCAAACCAAGTTATCAGGGTAATTGAGTATTGACAGACAGATCCCTGCCAATTACAAAAATTGGATTTTGCGAATCGCAAAAGCCAACTGAAGGAATGAGAGAATATGCACTATACATTTGTATTGCCATCAGAAAATGTGATGATAAAAGTATGTGCTGAATGAATATTTCTAGCCAGTCTGAAAAGTAGATAGAAATTTCTGCTAATAAGTGAGGGATAGGAAAAGACAAACCTCCACCTATAATTGAATGTAACGAATATATGTGATTTTAGTGAATTACAGCTTAGCCAGTGAGAACTGTTCACAACAGTAAAGAACAAAATAGTTAACTCAAAATCTCACAAAAAATTAGCTTTTAATAAACAAACACACTAGTTTCGACTACGATGTCGCCTTCCTCACTGCTTGGCTACTACTCAGTAGTAGTAGTACTACACAGTAGTAGCCAAGCACTGAGGAAGGCGACATCGTCATCACAACTAGTCTATTATGAACTAGTGTTTGTTTATGAAAAATTAATTTTTGGTAAGATTTTAAGTTAACTATTTTGTTTTTTACTGTTGTGAATATATGAGTGCCAACAGCAGGACCAAATGCTCTGTTATTACCTTTTCTGTATTGTGAAAACAGTATGGTGAATAAAAAGACGTCTATGCATCTTTTATATTGTGCATGATACTGTTGTTATTACTGGTTTTAAGTCTTCGTTTTATTATTACCTACGTTTTAAGTCTTCAGTGAATGTAGTTGACATTTGTGGTGTATTGCTACAAAGGGGTTGTATATTTCCTAGGGGTTGTTGCTGAACCACATTTCTTATAATAATTACAGCATTTTAGTGCTTTTCTTGTGATGACATATTAGAGTATTGAATGTGAAAAGGAAAATGTCAGCAACAATAACAATTGAATGAGTTGAGAAAATAAAACTGAGGGAACATATGTTGATTATGTTTCTTGAGTTCATGAGCACCAAAAAAATTGTGGTGTTTTCTATTATTTCAATAATTTACAATTATTTCAAAAAATTTCTTTGTTTTAAAACTATGAAAAAATTTTGAAGAAATATGTAACTAAAAATGTTTTAATATTTTATGGATGTAAATGAATTAAGTAATAAAATGATAATGTTCGCCATTCATGTAATTTAAGTTAGATTTCTATTTCAATTTATCATGTTAATAAAGTTAAGGAATGATAAAATTATAAGTACATCAGCAACTTTAAAATAAATATTTTTCTTAACTTAATTTAAACAAAACATTTTATAATCGTAAAATCTCACACCTTGGGTATCGTTTATTTAGCTTGTAAAAGCTTAAATTAGTTAAAAGGGTTAAGTAAGAGTTGTCGTAGTGTAGCTCTCTGAAAGGCAGTTTTTATTTTGTTTATTAAAAAACTATTTTACTGCTTAACACATTGGTGGCTGCTGGTAGTCTTACCGACTTTTTTTCTCCTGCCTTACTTTGTTTCTTTCTTTTCATCAATTGCTAAGTCAGTAAGAAAGTAATGGTTTATCCATTGACTACGAACCTAATTTCATAGACCTGTGCCTCAAGGAATAAACCTCTCAGAGGAACCAACCCCTGAATTTTTGATAAAACCAATTAGCCTCCGATAAGCCCTGTTCAAGCTCCTTTTCGGGTAGTGGAATCTTTGAGAGACACTTGTGATTTAAAGACTATACCTGGATACCTAGTGAACTTATCTTATTTAGAATGAAAACACAGCTAATTGGAAAATATACCTTTTTATTTATTTGTTCCAAGGTTCAAATTAATTATTATTGTTTTTATTTAATTTAACAGGATTTTCTTGACTAATTACTTTTTCAAAATTTCATACAACTTGCCATTGAATTAAACATTATTATCTCATTCTATGTTTTTAAATTTTCTTATTACATTAATTTTATATACAATTTAAATTATCAAAGTTACCATAATTAATTTTGTATATAGTTTTGATTGTTACAGTTAAATTTAACATATTTTAAAATCTGATTCTTTTTCAAACACTTAATATTACTATTTAATGCCTTTAGGCTAGGCCTTGAACAATTAACTTCTTTAGAAATTATTCATTAGAAATTTACTTAGAAAAAGCCATATAAGATATTCATCTTTATACTTAATCCATACATTCCCACAGCGATGGGAATGGAAAGTCAATTTTGAATCTTTGTTACTTAAATTTGGGTAACCTAAGAGAGTTGACTAATCAGTCCCTTAGGTTATTCCCATCTTATTTAATTTTGAATTTAAGTTAATATAATTTGAAGTAAAATGTTATTATAAAAGAATAACTAAATTGATTATATAACCTTGTACTGTAGAAATCTTTTTATCTTCATTAATGTTGTCATCTGTCGGTCCCATTACAGCTTCAAGGGTCTTGGTAGGTAGGCGTCTCTCCATAATTTCGGTTAATCTTCTTATTTTCTTTAATTTTGCATTTTGGTGGTCGAAATTTTGTTCTGGGTATATATGAGCCCTTGCTCATATATATCTTCCTTCCCCTGATCACATCGTAGCACTTTTTACTCTGTTTCTAGCACATTTTTTCTTGTCCTGTTCGCATGGTACAAAAACACGTCTGCTCGCCTTGAGTGCCTAATGCATTCTAATTCTGGATAGCGTCCTTTTTTGTGAGCCCCGCTTCATAGTATCCATTTTTCAACTTTTGACCAATCAGAAAGCCGTTGCCATGTCAATTGACTTTGTTTGTTCGGAAATTCTGAACTAAGATTAGTTTCACTTTTTGTAAAAGGCGTTTCTGTATTCTGATGTGTCCTTTCCAATTTTACCTTTTATTTAATAACGTATTTGACTTTATTTCTTCTTATTTAATTTAATTTACTTTTTAAAATTCCTAATCCAAAGTTCGACTGTAGCGCTTTCGTTTCGTAGTGACAAGATTTTTAATCAATACCCTAAGCGGATTTTCCGGAATCAAATATGACTGCTTCTAGTATAACCTAATTTCTAGGCTATTACATTTTAACATTTAATCTTTACTTTTACATAAATACTATTTTCCCTATCTAGGCCTAATTTACTTTCCTCACATCTTATAAATTTACATTCTTTATTCCTGATTATATTTAAGTACAATTATTTTAATAGCCGGCATCTAGGCCGAGTTTGTTATACTACACAATTACCGTCTTTTTTGTATACATAATTTAGGCTATCGACTTTGAAGTGATAATTTTTCTTATTGATTATAATTTATGTTTTTTAAGTCTAAAGTTATTTCTAATTTTCTTCATTTTACTATTATTTACCCTAGTTTTAATATTATTATTATTATAATGCTTTAAAATTTTTACATATAAATTTAGCCAATTATTTAACCCGGTTAGGTTTGATTCTGGTATTCTGTACAATTACCCTGATTCTTTGCATCGGACATTCTGGCCGCTGCAGTAGGTATCCCGGCCATAACTCTGTGACCCCATGCCCAAGATCCCTACCAGCCCCAACCAACGTGTTAACCCATTGCGGTTTATGAACTAGGCTAGATAATCACGACAATTTATTAGTAGGTGGTATAAAGACGCTGGTAATAAAAGTCGTCATTGTTTGATTGATTTGTTTGCTTCAAGAGATTTTATTTTCTAGTGTCACAGAATAGACTATACATCTGTGCTTTCTAAGGGTTATCAACTCTCGAAACTTATAGTTTAAATAATAACTTACCGTCCATTGACCTTCTGTCAGACATCTAAAGATAATAGAATACTTCAGAAATTTTTAATAAACTAGAGTGAGAACCTTAGTGTATGTATTACTCGGGTGTCGGTCATTAACTGATGTATGTTGTGTTTTTATAATTAGTATATTTTTGTAAACATACCAGATAAACAATAATAATAGGAGCCTAAAATCTAAAACAAACTTCAAACCGTAACTTAATTTGTTTGTATTAATTATGATTACATATATCAATCAATTAACAAATAATATACTAACTAAGGTACAAAATAATGAATAAAAAAGTTGCAGCCGTGTAAAAAACATAATATTTAGTGTTTCATAAGTGAGAATATTTGTGTAGTGAAATACAACTCAATTGAAGCGAGGAATTAATTGGTAGTGTCCACGATACGCATGTAATTATATCAGCAATGGGTTAAGGTTGACACGCTATTGCCGTCGGAGGATTTAATAAAACGGGAAGTCATAGATATTCACTATAAAATACCTTTGAGTACAATTAATGGACAGAAAATCTTTCATGGGCCATGGACAGTGCGTTCAAATAAACGTACGCATTATTAACAAATATAAAACTAATATTAAATGAGCCATTTACCTGTTGTGAGTCGTTACTAGGAGGACTTATGCGTTACCTCTTACTGGTTTCCTCAGGAAGCTAGCATTCGGCCTGATATAGTCTGTTGGCTGCCAGGAAGATCTCTTTAGACTCGCTAGTCCGGGTCTCTCTCAACAATTTATCTTATTTCCTTTTACACAATATCAAGAGCACAGTGGTACAATATATTACAATAAAAATATTGAAAAGAACCCCAATACCACAAAAATAATCAAAAATAACAAATAAGACAAGTTACTTAAGATTCTTGTCTTAAGTAACAATCTTAAGTAAACAATCTTAAGTAACTTGTCTTATTTGTTATTTTTGATTATTTTTGTGGTATTGGGGTTCTTTTCAATATTTTTATTGTAATTATTTCCTTTTGTAAAACTGTACCTGAAATATTAAACTTTGGCCGGTCAGCTGTTTTACTATCAGTCAGCTGTCTAACTCTCTCGGCGACAATTAATTAGTACTGTTTGCTCTCAGAACTATTTGGTGGTAAAATACTGGTTTAGCAGTAATATATAAATCAACCGTTACAGACCTCCCCCACAAAACGGAAACCGGGAATGGGTGAAATGTGAAACCCCCTGTGTGTGTCTGAGTGATAAGGCTGTATCAATTTAGATCTTGAAATGGTAACATAGAGGTTGGGCAGCAGACAACGCACAAGAAGGCCGGTCTCATCTTGTCCCCACGGCAACTCCCATGTTAACCGTATATCCCTTTAAATTCCCTTGTTTGCTCTCTCTCTCAAATGCGTTATCCCTATACCATAACTATCTGGACAATATCCACAAATACCACAGAGGACAACTACAAATACAAACTGCCATATAATTCCTTACATGGTCTAAGGGAAACCAAGACAACTTCAGGATGACGACGTGTCCATTGTGTTCATTCTGAAATTGGGAATAAATACAGGGGGAAAGGGAAGAGAAGGAGAGGGAGGAAGTTGACTTGGTTTAGGAGTTTTTTCTTAGCAGGTACTAAGCTCTCTATTTGGATTTCCTTACGGATAGGGGAGTGAGAGCTTAGATAATCCTCATTTGCTAATTTATCATTTTATCCCAAGAAACATATAAAATATAAATACGTACATAAAAATTCTTATGGTAGGAAATTATTGAGAAACCAGTTACCTCTTACTGGTTTCCTCAGGAAGCTAGCATTCGGCCGGATGTAGTCGTTTGGTTGCCAGGAAGATCTCTTAGACTCGCTATTCCGGGTCTCTCCCAACGACTTATCTTATTTCTTTTTGTAAAACTATACCGGAAATATTAAACTTTGGCCGGTCAGCTGTTTTACTATCGGTCAACTGTCAGTCTCTCGTGGCGACTATTAGAACTGTTTGCTCTCAAAACTATTTGGCGGTAATATATAAAAAAACCGTTACAATGACCAAGCCACTGCAAGGAAGTAATCTTTTTTGTAATTTGAAAAAAGGAACCCTTGTGAAAAGACCAATGCCAGATTTATTTGGCTTAAGCTGTATTCTAGCATATAAAATATGGATTTTAGAGTTACTAATACGTGAAATAAATATGATGTTTAGTATTAAAAATACTATTGATTTTCTCTATTATTTACTTTAAGGAAATCATTTATAATATCAGTTATGATTGACATAACTTTCTTCCCTTAACTGAAATTAAATATTTTTTTAATGGAAAACAATTTTTAAACAATTAAAACATTACCCATGTTAAATTTATATTGTTTGATTTTTACAGTTAGCAGGAATGTCAGCGCAAGGTCCTAATGCCAGTACACAGCCTCCTGAGGAAAGGTACCGGAGCCAGCTAGACCAGCTGACACAGATGGGCTTTGTCAACAGGGAAGCTAACTTACAAGGTTATTCTTTTGTATAAATACAATCTTATAAATATAATAAAACCCTTTTAGTTCGAACATAAGTTTTATAAAAATACTGGTCTTGTGTCATTACATACTGTAGGCTTTGAGATGAGGCCTATCTAGCCATCCACCTTCCA
Source organism: Prosapia bicincta (assembly GCA_036971475.1). Classification (NCBI taxonomy): domain Eukaryota; kingdom Metazoa; phylum Arthropoda; class Insecta; order Hemiptera; family Cercopidae; genus Prosapia; species Prosapia bicincta. The sequence continues at coordinate 328,181,412 of JBAIZL010000002.1, forward strand.
AAGATAATGTCGTCTGCTATACCTACTAATCATCAACAGCGTGCCAATAGCCACAGAACAAATTCTATTTAATTTCTTTTGCAACGAAAAAAAAAACAGTTTCCAAGATAACTTATTGTTTATGATACAGCCCTTATGATGTTGTACTCAGATACTATAGGATAGGTAATGTTTTTATGGATAGGATGGGGGAATTATATTAACAGTTTGGAGGTTCCGAAAATCCTTATATATAATTTCGTAAGCCAAAATTGTGAGAGAAAAATTGTGGGAGCCTAGAAGGTCGTACAGAGCTGGGAGATGGCTCAAATTAGAGGTATTGACACAAAAGAACGGAGAAAATAAAGGTTTTTCTCAATTTACAACATTTATAGGCTTATAAGGAGTCTAAAGTTAACAAATATCTCCATAAGAAATACATTGCAATGAAAAACAACTGAGTATGATTTTCAAATATTTCAGCTGAGAAACAGCTGTACAAATATTATATTAAAAACAGCTGAGTACAAATATTTTAACAGTAATAAAGATTAATTAGACATATGAACTTGGGATCAGGTTTAGTTAATAGATTACTATTTATTAGGAATATACTGTGGTTAAATTTAAAAATAAATACACAAAAACCTCTTAACCACAAACTTTCTTTAATTTACCCTAATGTACATTTCAGTTACAAAGTAACCATCCTCAGAGGGATAACATACAAAGACAGTCTTTGTATGTTATCCCTCTGAGGATGGTTACTTTGTAACTGAAATGTACATTAGGGTAAATTAAAGAAAGTTTGTGGTTAAGAGGTTTTTGTGTATTTATTTTTAGTTAATAGAGTATGTCTTATTACTAGATATGTTTGACAAGTGTATTAAATTTTAAATAATCACTGGTTCTGGAAAAGGATTTCTACCAATAATTAAATTAATATCAACAGATCCTAATATGCCATTTCAAACGAAAAGGAAGATATTTCTTTTAAGACTTACATTTTCAATAACTAGACTATAAGTAAAGCTTCAATCGACTAAACCTGTTTTTACACAACTTTATCAACTTTATGTTGCACTAAGTCGAATAAAATCTCAAGATGGATTAAAGAAAAATATTGATAGTACGATTGGTCAAAAAAATTAAATTTAAAACATTCACAAAAATATATAGTTTATGAGGAAATTTTGTTATGAAAACTTCGAATTATATTACATTAATTTCTATTACAAAAAAATTGTCACAAAAGTTTAAAATTTCTTTCAATATGAATAGGGATATTTGCTCCTACAAGCCCCAAGTTTTATATAATTACCAAATATATTTTCTCCCCAACCATACCTTATCCATGAAAACAAAGTTGTAGTTTAAATTGATAAGAGATATATCTCCTAAAACTACTGTCTTCTATAATATCAAATTTAGTTGATACAATAGGCAATTCTTATATATATGTTTTATGTATGTTTACATGTATAAGTAGTATATTGATACCTTAAGTTAAAGACCAAAACAGACAAAAACAATTTTTTTGAAGAAATTTTTCAAACAGAAGTCTATTTAATATAGAACATTTATCGAGAGGTCTGGATGTGAGGGCTTATCTCTTTATTATGTATTGTGTGCCAATAAAAAGACTAAGTTCCAAAATGAGGGAATTTGTGGAGTAAATCCATTTAAATGGGGTTTATTTTGTCTTAAAACTGTTTTGGAACCTTAATTGGTTCTAAATGATCAGTAACAAAGCCAAAGTATCAAAAATATTGTGATATACCATGGAAAAACCTTTTGTTTTAATTGTAATACAAATTTTGAAAGCGGACTCGGTTGATTATGAGTTCTAGACCCAAAATAAATTTCATTATAAGCTCAAAAAACCTGATAAGTTTTGAAGTTAAGTAGCTAATTTATACATCAAACATATAATCAAAATTAATTATTTTTTATGGTTGAATTGAAATGTTTCAAACCATTTCTGTTTTTTTCTAATTGGAAATGGTTCAATGTAACTTTTGAATTCCCCTCCAAGTAAATTTTGAATCTATGTCTACTGATGAAACTTGACCTCAGTAGTGCCTGTAGGCCTACCCATAATTCCATGACCTCTGTTGTCTCCAACTCTATTTTGTCGATTTTAAAATGACACAGACTGAAAGGCATACTGCAGAAATCATTGGAAATGTTTTAAAGAAGTATGATCCCAATAAGTTTCTCTTGATGATTGCAGACAATGCCGCTAACATGAAGGCCTCTTTGACGATACTAAAAGAAAAATATCCTCACATGGTTCCAAAGGGGTGTATTGCTCAACTGTTACACTTGCTTTGTTCTGACATTTTGGGATGCGAAACAGGTCGATAGTTTTTAGCAAGTGTCATTGAAATAATGAAAAAAATCAAAAACAATCATGTTTTAAAAGCACTTTTTGGTGAAATTATCGAGGAAAAACCCTAAAGATGGATTGTCTCAACTTACCAACAAAAACTAGATGAGGGGGGGCCATCTGTTCTGTTTGAAAAGTATGCAAGCGAACAAAGTTGTACTACAAACCTTAACTTGTGAATGAAAAGGCCGTTATTGAACCTGCTTGAAAAAAAGGCTCTTAGATGATGCATTTTTTTGGCCAAGAGTTGAGAGCATGGTAGCACTCATGAGCCCAGTCATACACTTAATAACTTCAATTGAGGCCGGCAATATTTCCTGGGAATTTTGCCCCAACTATAAATTCTCGGGAATTTTACACCGCTATGTGTAACTTGGTGCATAGCACAAGATCAAATGAAAATAATGATATTGTATTGTACAGACACCTTCTGAAGACCTATTGAAAATACTCATTATATTAACACTTTGAAGCCTAGCCCCGTCTATCTGCCTAGAGGTTTTTAGGTAAAATATACAAAATTTCAGACATATAATAAATACCATATTTACAACAAATTATACATTGTTGTAAAGGGAATGAAACTATCATTCAGGAAATACATACATATGAATTGATTACAGTAATATCTTGACTTACGCGATTCTCAAGTTACGCGGTTTTAAATCATGCTGTCCGAGTTACGCAGAAACTGCCGTTCTGGAAGACAATGCTTAAAAGAACTTGTATGGCACATGAAGAGAAAATATTTCCAGGTTTGAAGGCCCCCAAAGACCGATTGACAGTGATGGATGGCGCAAATACAGCTGGTGACTGAAAGTTGCAAGCTCTCATAGTTTATCGCTCAGAAAATCCAAAGTCATCAAAATATTTAGAGCTTATTACACAAGATCATTTGCGCATCTGTATAAAGCTATGAGACAGAACAACAAGCTCTCTGTTGAAGATTTTTGGGAACAATTCAATGTTTTAGATGATTTGAGATTTATTGGACAATCTTGGAATGAAATTTCACAAAAAACTTTTTGTTTTTCATTTTGAAAAAAGTGTGTCTTTTTTCACCACTGAAACTCAAGCAGAATCAGTGCCAGAGTCAGATGAAATTGCTGATGTGATTGAAGAAGGTGTCGGTTTTGCCAGACAACTCAGTTTAGAAGTGGATAATGATGACTTTCAAGAACTGCTGGATTTACACAACCAGGAGCTGGCAATTAATTGATTAGCTCATAGAAATGCATGCGCAAGAGCAAGACATTAAAAACGCAGATTCTTTAGACCCAGTTGAGGTAGAAGATGAAATGACAATTAGAAACTTGACAAAATGCATTAGTTTAATTGAATAAGGCTTGCAAATTTTGGAAAACATAAGACTCCAATGATGAATGTATTTCTGTCACAAAACAAAAAACAATTAGCGAGTTACAAGGAAATTCTGCCTGAGAAGAAAGAATCTTTAATTCGTGAAACGAATTTATTAGATTTTATGAAGCCTTCTATGTCAAATTAACTTTTTACTTACTTCTTTGCAATATGTATGTATATAATATATTTTTTTGTTGTATTATGTATTTAAGATTTTAATACATACACATTATTCTTCTAAAGTATTAATTTATTTAGTCTTTGGTCCCAATTAAACATGATTCCTATCTGATATAATGTAAAGTTATACCCCGACTTACGCGAATTCGACACACAACCGTTACTCAGTCCCGCCTATTGTGTAAATACAGGGTCTTTCTGTACTTACATATAGATGGTGCTAAGCTCCTTTGAAAAATGTATAAAACAGTCAAAAAAATTTTATAGCAACACTGTACATCACTGCACTTCACTACACATATTTTATATTAGAATGAAAATAAATATTATATGTTATATATCATTTTAAAGCTAAAAGAAAATGTAATTTAGAAATATTTATTTTAAAATTTAGAAAACTCTTTACAATCAGGTTATTTACATTTTCATTTAGTTTGTCAATGAAAAATATGTTGGTTGTACCTCGGCCTAGATTGGTTTTACTGTCACTGTCGAACATATCATGTATTGAATCACTTCAGAAAGGGTCTTTAGCCATTATATCTATAATATAATATCTCTAACAATACAAATTAAATACAATAAATAACTGACAGATAAATATAAAGCAAAAAAAAAACAAACTTGAAGCCTAAACAAAAATTAGGACAAACTACAAACTAAATAAACAAAATGAGAGACAGATAATATTTAGAGTAAACAGTAACAATTTTAAAACAAAGAACCACACTAATAAAACACTCATTACCTGACCAAACCAACATCTGTCAAACAAATGTCTGATAGCTCTAGGTCGCCACACTTAATCAAATAAGTTTTTGTTCATAAAAGAAACTCTGAATGTCCTAAAGGTAATGTAGAATAACCTATATAAAGAACGATATCGACAAAACTTAGGGAATTACATTGATGTGGAAATAAATACAGGAGCCCAAGCTATACACGGGCGTAGGCAACTAGCGTTAACTAAATGATCCGATCGATACTCTGGCGTAGGCTTGAAAGTGTTAAGCTCTACTCATTATAGCTCTTCTGACTTGCTAGATTATAGATAACTAGATTATTAGAATATTGCAGAAGTAGCATAAACTTGTTCATAGAGTCATAAGTCTTTTTTGAGAACATCACTGTATCAATAACAATTAAATGATTTTTTTGTTGCAGCATTAATCGCAACGTTTGGTGATATAAACGCAGCAGTAGAGAGGTTGTTATCTAATGGGCAACCCACACAGAGCTAACATTCCACACTACATAGTTCTTGCCCAGTTAGATCCTCGCACTGAATTTCTTTTACACAAAATTTAATCCTAATATTTATTTTGCTGAGAATCATTAAAGATTTTAACAAGGGATATATATTTATTTATGTAGCTGTAGGCATTTTTAAGTGGCAGGTGTGATGCAGTAGTAGGCAGATGTTTAAATCTGTGTGTATAAAATAATTACGAATTGTGGATGGTTCATTATAGAAATTGAATATTTTTAATTTCTGACCTACCTGTCGATTTGCATGTTTGCTAAGATGTTAAAATTTAAGATGAGGATATCTATAAAAAGCCTTCTAAAACGCCTGGCTGATCTAACATGTCTGTATTTTATAGTTAAATATGAAATTAAAATTGTATTATTTCAAATAATATAGAAATATGTTGAACAATTTGACGGCACAAACCTTGTATTTTCTGCACCATCTCTTGATTGGCATCTGAAAAACAAGGGAATTGGCAAAAACATTTAGTAATTCTATCATTGTAGATGTTTACTGAATTATTATTTTACTATTCAATAAAAAGTATTACTTCATTTACCTAAAAATTGCTTCATTTCAGGAAACGTTAACATCCAGGCTGTCTGGAAATAATTGGGCATCACTTTAAACAGATCAGTAGATTGTCATTGCCTGCCCATTCATGTCTTTTATATTTATTATTACGAAGTGCAAAAATTATCATTATTAATATCTGGTTGACATTTCTTGGTTCTGTAACTGATTTTTAACAATCTTATTCCTCAGATTTATCTTATCTTGAAAGTGTAGAGCAGATCAAAGTTTTTTCCCCAGTCTCTCATATTTATTTGAAAAATCATTATATATCCTTTTTGTTGTAATTTTTAATACTCATCACAAATTCTATAGAATAGTGAACCAAGAAGTCTATTCCTGTAATTGTGTTGATCGAAGAAAACAGTTTTCAGCTCAGGTTTTAAATAAACAATATTTACCATTTATTTAACCTCTTCCTAAATTTTATAGAAATACGACTGGTTTGAGAGTCAGGTATTGTCATTTATTAATTTAGTGGGTATGTTTAGATTTCATATTTTTTACCATCTTCAGGCCTGCACATGTGAATAGTAGTTAATGTTGATACAAATTACTTAATCGTTATAAACTAATTTTAAAAATGTAATATAATTGACACTTAACAAATGACAAGTACATACACACAATATAATAAAATACTCTATTTTAGTATTACTCATTTTGTTCAGTAACTAAATGCTTTATTATATTGTGTGTATGTCCTTGTCAGTTGTATTATATTTTAAAAATTAGTCTATAGCTATTAATTAATTTGTATCAACATTAATTATTCAAATGTACAGGCTTGAAGATGTAACGAAAATGTTGTCAAAACGTCGCCATTAAATTAAATGACAATGTTTGATTGGTAAACCAGTTGTTTTATTTAACTCAGCAAGTGTAAAAAAATGAATACTCTTCTGAAATTGTTAATACTTATATATAATTAACTGTCATCAGCGTTTGAGGAATATGTTTGTATACAACTGTTTTTGCGCTTATGTAATGCAATTTAATTCCGTAATGCACTATACTTTTGTTATGACCAGTTATTAATAGTGGTTTTCTTTAGAATTGTGAAAATAAACATCAATTTTTAGGACTGAAATATACTAATAGTATGGTGGAGTGTCAACAGACAGCTTTATCTTGCAAACTTTGTCAACGTGGAACTTTGAAACTTGCTTTATTATTTTTTTCATCATTCCAGAGTTTGTTTTGCAGCAATTCTCCTTGAATCAACTTTACTTGTGTTGCTCTAACTTCTGTTGGTTTTCTATTCTCACAGAATAAACTCAATTTTTTTAATATCTTCATTGTTTTACTTAATTCAAGAATAATTTTAAATATATTTTTTTTATATAGAAAATAGCGTGAATTGTTAGTGTGTGCGTGTGCAGACATATTCATTTTGATTGCTTGTATGATTAAGTTAAAGATAAGAATTTTTCTCCTGCTTCAATATTCAATAAAGAACTCAGTTGAAAGTGAATACATTAGGCAAAATATTTTGTTATAGATTTAGTGGAACAAATTAAAGATATAATACCAACATGGAAAATATAGTTTATTATTTAATCTAAGATTTATTTACTTAGAGTTCATTTAACAAGAAAATATAGAGTATACAGGTTTGGGTATTTTTAGCTGTGACAAATACATATAGTAGGTGGTTATGGATGGCGTTTCTCAATTTATTATAGAAAAAGTTCATTGTGTATGACGAGTAACCCATTCATTTTAAATAGGTTTTAAACAGTTTTTTGGGTGACTTCTTTTTGTTTTTTGTCAGAGAAAATTTCAATGAATAATTTGTACAGATTACTTTTGTTTGCTACAAATATGTATTTTAAAATTTTGTTTTCTTATAGCATTAAAATAATTTAAATTACTCAGTTGTTTAATTATTCAGCTATTCCACTTATCTTGCAAACTAAAATGCTGTAATTAATACATCTTTTTATCACTATAATCCTTTGTGTGTATATTACAGAAAAATTTAACACCACACACAAAATTGAAATCATCGTGTTAATTCCAAATTGTAATGACTTAATCCTGCATTCCAAAGATTAATACCAATTTACCTGTATAAGTTTGTGCAGTATTTGTATGAAACTGTAAAATAATAATGTATACAAGAAGATCCTGTTTTATCTATACTATTATATGAAAAACTAATGGTGTCTGTGTGTTGCTCAATCACATAAAGACTACTGGACCCATTGAGCTGAAATTTTACATGGACATTCCTATGGTCCCTGGTTAACACATAAGCCTATTTTTTTATTTAGAAATTCCCCACTGGCCTTGAAAACTCCCATAACACTCAACTATCCATACTCCATTATATACTTGGCTTAATCAGCTAATAGTTAATGTGTTTGTAATCACCTGTAAAAGTCAATTTTAAACATAATTAAACAGGTGATAGTAAATGTTTGTTATTATTCATCTTTCAAGGTTAGTTATTCTTTACAAATGTCATGTTACAAGCAGAAGCTTCTCCTTCTCTTGGTTTTTTAAGACAATCGATAAAGTTTATAAACTATAGTTTGATATATTTATTGGAATTTATTTTCAGTAAATTAAATTCATCCCAAATACAAATGCAAATTAAATCAATACAAATATATGTCAACCCCCTATGAAGAACGGGTACTCTGCTAGTATGCAATAAGATATATTTAGAACTTCTCTAATTTATGTAAAAAAGTTCAAGTGTTTTGTTCATGTATCTGATATATCGTAATATTTAAGAAAATATAATGATAATTATACATTGAAACAATTAAAACAAAAATTAATTTGTCCATGATTCTCTTAGTAGTCTTTGACAAAACATTCACTGGCATAAAGAAGAGCTATTCATAAATCGAGACAAACTAGCGCTGGCAGCTGACCATCTTCATGTTTCAGCTTATATTTTGGATGCTAGTTCCCAGCAATTGCTATTTATCTGTGTGTGATGAAACAGAAATTAATATGACCATTAGACTAGACTGGCATTTAAGATGATTAGCAGTATATAGTGCAGACCATTGAACTGTACACTTGACCATGAGAGATTGAGAAGGAGGTAGATTATGTAAATACTTTCCTGCAATCATAAGGATTTTCAAAACACTAACTTGCATGAGAGGGTCGATATTAGATAAATTCAATGATAATTTAGCTTTGGTATAAAATAACAGTCTTGAAATATTTGTACACATATGTATAGAAAATTCTGAATATTTTACGTGTTTTCAGAAGTGGTAGTACTTGAAATCTTTCAAGGTCAATTGCAGGGTTACATGGTCCTCACCTATACATATTAGATAAAATTTCAGACAATTTTGTTTTTTTTATTAGTTGGAAACTACACAATTCTGAAAGTTTTATCAGAATAATGATTGTGATCAAAGAATACTCTTCAGAATTATTTATTGCTTTGTTTAGAAAATATACTAATAATCCCAAGGGTTCTTAAATAGACATATGTTTCCATTAAAATTAAAAGACTGAGATCTTACTGAAAGGAAAGTTTTTGTATAGACTGTCATATGAAAAATTCATATAGACTTTGGGCTCCGAAGCACAAAAGATCCAGTGGGTTTGAAGATTAAAACAAATGTTTGTAATTTGATTGAAATATTTATCTATACTTTTGCCAGTAGTACAGTCGTGTACATGAATTTTATTTCCCTGATAGTAACTGCTGGAGATTTATATATTTTGATTAATGAACTATATTATATTTGCATTGTAGATGAAAGGAAAAATTAATATACTAGTATAGTCACACTTGATGTTACAGATAAATCTGTGTCATATATTTTATTCCTTAAATGATTTTAAGAAAAACATTGCCATTCAGTAACCACATTTATGTTATCAAAACCTATTGATTAACAAAAATAATAAGCTTATATAAGGTTTTTGTAATCAATTTTGGCTAGCTTGGGCAAGAACATTTATTGTATCCAATTATATGTATTTTAGTGAGTGTAATAACTATTATTTTAAATTCTTTGTCGATTGGACTGGTAAAATTAGACTCGTTGTATTTGTGAGAACTGTTATAGATGAGTTTTATTCTGTTTAAAATAAAAACTATTATCATTAGTGGTTTATTTTACACACACCCCTGTTTCCTTTCTTTTTCTAACACACTGTATAAAATGTGTTTTCTGTTTTCAAAGAATAATATCTCTTTGTTGTGTGCCAGTTAAATTTCATTTCAAATGTGTGGATTTAAAATTATGGACACAACAAAATGTGAAGGGATTGTAGTACCAAAAAGAGAGAATAGCTAAGATTAAATTGCCATGCACAGGGATAAATAGAAATATTAGAGGAAAGTGTGACAACCCCAATAAGAATCCGAAATGAAAAAACTAAAAAATATATTTACTAGAAGACTAAAATATCCTAACACATTAATTTTGGAAGTTGGATTTAAAAAATTACAGTAATTTATGGCTGACAATGTTAATGACGAAACATTTCAAGAAATGTATCTTAGAATTATATCAAACATTAAGAAGTATGATATAAGTATTTCAAGAAGTAAATCGGAAGGGGTGAAGGCCATGTGTTATGATAAATTTAAATCTGTTTCACTGACACAAAAATGATGGTCAAGATGGATTTAATAAGCAGGATTGACAAGGCAAAATATTAAACTGCTCAATTCCATTCAATGCATTACTTGTAACAAAGCATATAAAATAGTTGTTCAAAATATCAGGCATAAGGTGTAGAGATGTGAACTCGAAGCAAGAGATTTAAGTGAACAATTTTTTTTTTAAACTCTTCATTTGGAAAATAACATTAAAATATAAAATTTGGGAATAATAAATAATGTAACACAAATTGACTCCACTGTTAGAGATTCTATAAAAAAAAAAAAACAATGAATAAATATCTGAAACAACACAAATCCTGACTGTTTGAAGTTTTGCAGTATTAATTAACTTTTTTGCAGTGGTCATATTCAGGGATTCTTTATTTAATCATAGTAGATTCTTGGGTTCATTGTCAATCTGGAGTGAATTGGAAGACCGTCTGAGGTGTTTCTTAACCTTTAAACACACACCTCATAAAACAGAAAATAAACTGTATGCGTGCATAAAATTTTTAAAAATTTCATAAATAAAGCAGATTTTGTTTTCATTCAGAGTGATATATCGTGTATGAGAATTTAATCAGAAACCTTTTGCTTAAATGCACCTGTAATGAATGGTCAATAGGTAGGTGTTCAACTTTGTTAAAACCTAAACTCTGAATGCTAAATACTGTTTCGCTCATCAATTAAATTTAGTTGCATGTAGTTATTGCATAACTGAATGAATACTGTATAATTTACTTGCTGGTATGCTTCGAAACAATTGTTTCATTTATGAAGCTAATTTTCTACTCGTTATCTGTGTCAGAGTAGATGGTTCTAAACTATTCACTCAGTTATGCAATTATTACTTACTTATTCAAGATGATTACAACTAGCAACTTTAAATTTAGTGATTTGGGTTTTGCTTATTTTTCTCCTACTCAAAAGAAAACAATGTTTTATATTTAATCGTTGAATTAATAATAAAAAAGTTTTCATTCAATCTTATATCAACTGCCTCTCTGACACAATGGATCTTTCAAGTATGAAAATTACTTCAAAATAAAGAGTTTTTATATTTTTATAAAACTCACTATAATGCAATCAAATACGTACAACATGTGCAATCAACTTTTACAACTATATCCAATAGCAAAGTACTAACAGTTTATTTTCTAATCAACTAACAGGAACTTATATTCTCTAGGCATAAAACAATAAATTACCATACAAGCTACTGTATGTCTACAAGCCTGAAGTTTACATAATCAACATTTTCAATACCAGGTAAGTAAAAATAATTTTACCATATTACTTTTATTATTTACGTTTTGAAATTTGATTAATCAAATTACTTCAAACAAGTTGTAAACTGAATTTACTGGAAGGCCCAGCTATTTTAAGAAGATTGTGTACTTTTGCTATTGCAGAGGCTCAAGAACTATTTTTTTTTAGAATAACAAAAAACACTTGTAGTTTAAGTTGCTTTTTGTAATCATCTTGAATTCACTGATTAAAATATATAATTAAATAACACTTAACTAAGTGAATACATAAGGGCTTGCTTGCTGATGCATTTCAAAACAATCGTTCCTTTTACGAAGCAAAGTATCTACTTGGGTAGAGGCTTTGCTTTGTAAAATTGTTTCGAAACACAGCAGCAAGTAAGTCCTTATTTATTCACTTATTCAAGTATTATTTAATTATAGTTTTAAATTGTTACACTTGCCTATAGTAGCACTTACTTTGAGTTGACAATGAGACACATCCCCTTAAACTGCCGACCTCAACAATATTAAGTAAGTGCTACTATAGGGAAGTATAACAATATGCAACAAATATAGTATATAATAGTAGTATACAATTTATATTCTTGAACTTTTTATTACATCAACAATGAGATATTCTAAAATAAATTATAAAAGTACTGATTGGATAATTATTACTCCTCTAAGGAACTATTAACCCTAGAAAGCTAATGTGTAGTCTGCCAGACGACGCGATTTTTGTCATTTGCATCCCCTTCCCACATTAGTCGTCGCTGTACTTTCAAATTTCTTCTACCTTCAGTTGACCTTGAAACAGAAACGGAGAGTCAGTTAAAAATAGTTTTCTAAGTTTTATCAGTGTGTTGGTGTTCTCGCGTCGTCTCACAGACGAAACATTAGCTTTAACGGTAGTTTTAACTTGACATTCTCGCAGTACCTTAGACCAAATATTTGCCTGACCTGGGTGTGTGTGTTTACATGACTTTTGTATTGTGTAAATGCGAGTGTAAATATTTATTTTAAATGGTATATTGTATAATAATAGTGTAGGAGTCTAATAGTGTATCCTTTGGTTAGGTTTTTCATAATTGATAGTAAAATACTTTCAGTCGAGCAAATTTCAAATTTGCTAAATGGATATGAATATCTTAGTGAATATGAAAGTAGGGAAAGTGAAGAGAATGAATCGGATCATGCAGAGACTGAAATCGTTGAAGATATTGATGACCCTGATAAGGATCCAGATTTTATATTGGAACCAGAACCGGCAGAAAGCTCCAGTTCTGATGAAGATGAATGTCCTACTGTCTAAAATAAACAGCGTTGAACTGCTGATCCTCTTAGTAATACAATATTTTTTGGCCCTTCAACAGCTGCAGAAAACGCTATTGGTCAGAGTACAAGCTCATAATTTTGGGAACACTACGCAGAGACAAATTAGAAATTCCGCCTGAGATGTTGACCGCAAAAGGTAGAGCTGATGGTACATTAATGTTTTGTTTTGATGATGCAAAAACATTAGTGTCATACAAAACTAATAAAAATTGAATTGTCTTGTTACTGTCAACGAGTCATGAAATGCCTAGGATTGATGAACACAGCAAGAAGCCCGATATGGTAGAATTCTACAAGTCAACAAAGAGTGCTGTCCATTCGCTCGACCAGATGTATAATAATATGTCTTGTAGTCTTAAACAAGAAGATGGGCACTGTGTATTTTCTTTGGTATCATAAATATCATATTGGTCAATTCACATGTAATATATGTGGAAAATAAATTAAATAAGCAAGAAATGCCAGTATAAAGACGTTCCAGAGCAATTGTGTGGAGAACACCAATTAAAGTACTGTTACTAGTTCACTCAAAACAGGTAGAGTGATAAAAATACATTATATTTCTATCAACCTTTGAGTATGTAAGTAATAAAACAATTTTGAAATTTTTTGAAGTTCTATTTCATTGGAAAATACCGGTAGTCTGAGAGACTACTGATTAGCTTTAACGTCTGGTATACAACACGTTAGCTTTCTAGGGTTAAGGAGGGAAATTAAAACTTGAGGGGAATGATCATAGTAAATTATGGCTGATTTAATAACATTTTTTCAATTTTTTTTTTTAAAGGTATCTACTGCCAAATTTCCAGGTATTTTTAAAGAAAACTAAAGAAATTATTGTTGAAAGAATTGTTTTTGAAAATGTAAATTTTCAAGTAAACACATCCTTTTCATATTGGTAAAGTAATTATTTTTAACAATTACTATATTAAATTGGTAATTATTGCAAATAATCTGGGGCTATGTAATAACAAATTAAATTATTTAGTTTATTTTAGTATACCTTTTATGTTTGTTTATTTAAAATGTAAAGAAATTCAAATTATTTGCAGTTCTGGCAATCAATATTTTGGAACAAACTGTGTTGATTGTTGATAATACATACACTATATAAGCAGAATCATATATATATATATATATATATATATATATATATATATATATATATATATATACACTTTTGTTATAAGTAATTAACAACCAGCTCGTCATGAACAGCAACAAGATTTCGATATATATATATATATAGTTACACACACAAAATATATTGTTTACAATTAATAACTTTAACTCTAGTTTACGAGTTTAATATGTCTATGAGGGTAAGCTTATGTAGTTATATATTCATTACATAGGTATAATTTAAAAAGTGATGAATTAGTTATTTTATCAACAAGGTATTTAGGGCGTAATATTGTACTTAATAAGAATATAATATATAATAAAAATAATATAAACAACAAACAGTAAAGTAGATAATAACTTATACTATAAAACATTTGTTATATGAGTGAATCTATGCTATCCGAAAACCATTATAGCGCAATTTTGCAACTGCATAATGTGACTGCAATGATTTTCCGCAAAGGATTGGTGCATAGTAAAAAAATAAACCAATGAGTATCTATTGAATTATAATAATTTACTCATTCAAACGCTGATAAAGACATGGGAGACAACACGATTTCCGATTTGTAATTCAAGGCCAACTACAATAACACGAGAATTGTAGTTGGTAGACACTGTAATAGCAGACGACAAACCATTTTCCAAATTTAAGTGTTTTTTGTTATTGCTTCCTAGTTTTGTTTGGAGATGCATCTCGAAAAGTCATTCGTAATAATTTTGTTTTCATCACTGTACAGTCTAATAAGTAAGTAACAAAATTACAGTTGTAAATAACTTGGTATTTTTTTGATATTTACTTTTACCAATCACTAGCTGGATCTAAATGTTTTTTTTACTCTCTAGTAATTGTCATATTTGACAACAAATTAAAACAAACATTTTTATTTTTCTACCTAAACACGTCTACTTGAACGTAGGTAACTAAATAATAATTTATTAACTTTTTTTTGATATCCGAACAATTTGTTTAATATTTATTATTATATTTATACACATGCATTTATGTATAAATATTAAAAGAATAGTTTCTGTAGTGAATTGAAAAAAAATGTGAAAGGTTTTCATCAAACCCATGTTATATGTTTGGGCCTACTGATCAAGACAAAATATATAGGCTAAGTAATTTATAAAGAGTTTGAAAATTAAGTTATTCTAATGGTTGTAAGTTTTATAATATTAGTTTCATTTAAATAATGTTTTGTTTTAAAAATTGTTAATCAAGAAATTTACCAAAACATTATAAAACAATGTAGGTTAAATTTGTTTTTTTACAGATTTTGAATAAAGTTCATTTTATGAAGTTAAAAATACTATATCCATTAAAATTAGTATTTTGTAGTAAAAGTTAAAAATGTTATGGAATTAACACCAGTTTAATGAAATAAAGAAGTTATAACATTCAAATGTTTACTTGTGACTTTTTTTGTGAAATGTAATTTCATTATAATTGTTATAACTAAAATATAACCACAACTATTTTGGTTTAACCAGCTTTCAAGTCGTTAAAATATAAAGTTGTAACTAGCGTAAAACCATAACTAATTTTTTTGAAACCCGTTTCAGGTTGTTAAAATATACTTCTTATGTAATGTTTAGACAGTTTTTAGTGTGTAAAGATGAATGATTTGTCTCTAGTTAATGTAGTAAATTATTTAAGTTTAAGAGTTTAACAAAAGTTCAACTTTAGATAGATGTAGATGGCATTTTTGTTTATGCATATAAAGCATGACCATTATATCTTGAAGTTGCTTGATGTATACATCTTGAATTAACTGATTAAACTAATTTTAAAATACTTAATTTTAAAGGGTATTAGGGTATTTTAAAGGGTACTCTCTGAGTAGAGGGTTAGCATTATAAAAGGAACGATTGTTTTGAAACGCGTCAGCAAGTAAGCAATTACGTATTCACCTAGTTAAGTATTTTAAAATTAGCATTATATCTTAATGTAATTTCTTATCTTTCGATAGTCATTTAATCATATTAAAAGTTATAAGCAATATTAGATATACAAAGCAATGAAGAGTGTTATTATTAGCAATATATTTTCATTTGAAAATTTTCTATTATTAATTATTATTTCTATGTGTAAACTTATAGATGGTAATTTAAACTTAACAGTGATGGAAAACAATGAGTAGTTGCCTTTATAACCAATCTAGGATAATACATTTTTCTTACTACTTGGCAAAGATCAAATCATCTTCAAGTTTTTAAATTTTCATATATGATATTCAGAAATATATTATAAACAGGAAGAAAATGAATACTTTATAGAAATAAACGTATTACTTTACATTACCATATAGCCACAGTAATAAGTTCACAAATTTAGTTTATTTATGATAGTTGGTTATAAAAAAAGGTAAAGTTTCCTATTGAACTTAAAACGATTAGTGAAGTCAAGCAGTTGATTTCATAATTTATAGTAGGTTCAGGCTAAATTTAACATTTTTCTTACTATTTATTTTATAAACAAACCAATCTTAATTGGACATTAGGCTGCTAGATTTTAAGATTGGTATTTGATAATTTAATGTAGTGTGAAATAGTGCCCTGTTTTATAAAGAAACATTCAGTTTATACAGTTTCTGCATTCAGTGTTTGTGCATTGAGGTCATATTCATACTTTTAAACCTCTGTTCTTGGTTTGAAACACTTAAAATAACTTTCGTCTTGTTTATATTATGGTTTGAAGTAACATAAAATTGATAAAAGGTCCAATCTTTACCAAGAGTTACCAAAAATTTAAACAACAACTTTTTCTAAATATCTAGTTTGTAGTTGCCATGTCATGAAATTTTGAAAAAAAGGGAAAAGGTGTTTTGTAGATGGAAGAGAGGAGAATTGCACAGACTTCCGTGGGAACATTGTAGCGCATGGCCTTCTGTATGTACCAGGGCCCAATGTGTGTTCCCTGTGTGTGTGCTATCATAATTCACCCATGTGGTGTAAAACCATCTTCTGCAATGGTCCACCCTATGTAAGGATTTTAGACTAGTTTATTGACTAGAGTTGCATGTCTAGAAGACTGTAGTTATTTAAGTCTATTAGAAAGACTATGAATGACTTGTTCTGATCAAGCATAAGCCCTATAGCACTTTCATAACATCTGCATGGTAAACACCTAAAAAATTATCTATCTCACTTATCCAGGAGAGTGGAAGTAGTAAGTTTGAGTGTATTTTTGAGCCTGTGTGTAAAAATAGAAACATTTTAGTCAGTATGTATTTTTAAAGCCTGTATTTATTCCTTGCTAACATTTCTATTACAGGCATTGACCCGTGAATTGAAATTTAATTATCAGTTCTTTGAGTTTTTTTAATTAAAAACAACAACCTTAACTTTAAGTAATAAAAAAACAAGTCTTTAACAAAAAACTCGTCCTTTTAGATGTTTTGTTTTACATTTGTTAGTAAAAAATAAATTCTAAATTCAAAACTATTGATTTTAAGTATCGGTAAACATAAATAGTACTTAGAATTCAATAAAACTGGCACTAACCTAATCGTAACCAGTACATATAATTTCTATTCTACTATTAAACTCTGTAGTGGACAAAGTAAAATACAACACATCTAAGCACCCAATTCAACACAAAGACACTAATTTCTACTCCATGAAACACAGTTTAATGAACATATCCAGAACAAACAAGATCAATACATTAAAATTCCTTGCACATAAAAACATATATAAACATACTCAAGTATACATCATAATGTCCAAAAGCAACACACTCTAAAAACAACACACTCTACAAAAAACCAACAGTAGTACAAAAACAACATTACATTACCTTGACATATTATCACTATACACACCACAAAAAATAGCTTCATCTTTCTGAAAACTTACAAGGTTGCCTTCTAAACATCCAAAACAAACAAAAAACCCCTACAGAAGACAGAAGAAGTCTATAAAATCAAATTTAATAATTTTTTAGAATGTATTTTTTTATAACATTCATGAAAACAAAAAAACATTATACAGGTAAGCAGGGGCGGCTCGTCCATAGGTTCACTGGTTCAGTGAACCCCCAAGAATAATATTAAATTCCATGAAAATAATAAACTATGACAAAAACTAAAGTAGTATACAGTAGAAATAGTGAATTTCGGCGCTAATTTAGATCGAAGCGGCCTGAACAACTTGGCTGGTTCACTTCTCGATGTGAACCCCATTCTGTTGGCGTGCGAGTAGGGTTATGTGGTGGGAGGCCTGTTAATTTAAATGAGAAAGGAGCTAACGACTAGAGCTAGCGCGTAGCCGAGCTCTGGCGAAGTTACCCAATGGAAGCCGAAAGCGGCAGCTGAAGCAACTCCCACTTCCTTTAGCATTGGCACGCCGTACACACGTTAGCGGTTGGTCAAGCATTGTGCTATCTGGTCCTTGAGTGTCGAGTTACGTTGTTGTGAATTGTGGTGCAGTGGTGATAAATATTTAAGATTAAATGAATAAAGTTCAGTACTTATTAATTAACAACTTTTCATCGTTAACAATAGAAGAAAAATGCTCAATAAAAGAGCTTGGAAGACCAAAGCCAGTACTAAATTTATTACAAAAAGTCAAAGGACATGAGTATTGCCGGTCGTTTAACGATAAGTTCTACGAAAGGAATTCTTGGATTTGTGGTTGTGATAGTTTGAACAAGTTTTTTTTGTTTTCCTTGTCTTTTGTTTGCAAAAGGTAAAGACACTAGCTGGACGAAAACTGGAGTTGCTGATTTGGGACATTTGTCTTAAAAATTAAAAAACACGAACAATCTATTTCTCATGGTAATGCATGTCTTGATCTTTCCATATTAGGACGAACAGAAATCAGCCAAGAACTAAGCGAGGCTTTCAGAGAAAACATTGAAAAGCAAAATGGTCAAGTTAGAAAAAATAGGTATAACTTGTCAAAAGTAATCGATTGTATTAGATTTTGTGGTGAATTTGAACTAGCACTGCGTGGTCATGATGAGAAGTTAGACTCTGAAAACCCTGGAATTTTCAAGGGTTTAGTCAATTTTTCTGCTAGCCTTGATAACATTCTGAAGGAACACCTTCAAATTGCTACTGTATTTAAGGGGACCTCTAAAGAAATACAAAATGATCTTTTAGAGTGTATGTTTTATGTTTGTCAACAAAACATACTACAGGAGATTCTTAGTGCAGACTGTGTCCATAATTGGAGACGAGACTACTGATGTTTCAACAAAAGCCCAAATGGTTGTAGTTTTCCGTTATGCTCTTAAGAACGGGCTTCCAGTGGAACGCTTTTGGACATTTCTCAATCCTCCAAACACAAATGCAGAAACTCTGTCTGCTTGTATTAAAACTGTTCTAATTGATGTGATTGATGAAAATAAGGAAAAGTTAATTTCCCAGAGTTATGATGATGCTAATACCATGAGCGGTCAATACTCAGGTGTTCAAGCACGAGTGAAAACGGAGTACACAAATGCACACTTTGTGCACTGTTATGCGCATCAACTTTACTTAATTATGTCGAGAACTGCTAAACAAAACAGAGAAGTAAGAATTTTTTTTGCCAACCTACAAGAGATAAACAATTTCTTCTGTTTTTCCTCTCAAAGGACTGGTATTTTAGAGGAAATTGTGAAGAACAGGCTTCTTTTGGGTTCATCTACTAGATGGAATTATAATTCCAAATTAGTTCTTACTGTTAACGAAAATTTGGAAAGCTTTTTTGTGCTTTGAAAAAATTGAAGAAACCAGTGTTCAAGTTGCCACAATTAATCAGGCACAAGGTTTGAGGTTAAAGCTGTTGCAACCACAGTTTGTGTTTTGGCTCAATTTTTTCGCTAAAGTTATGCCTCACGTCCAGATTTTGTATGATTCATTTAAAAAAAGAAATATAGATCCCGTTTGGGCAAAAGAAACCATATCTTTGTTTAAAGGAGAAATAGAAAAATTAAGAAATAGTGTAGATGAAATCCAAGTAGTACAAGCAGCAAAAACCACACCTAAAAGAGCTCGTTTAAATGAAAATCCACGTATGACAAGAAATATAGCAGCTAAAGAAGTATGTGACGCCATCGTCATACCAACAAAAGAGAGGTTTGAATTTACAGGACACCTTGTAGCAGCAAACCTGTTTGACATTGCAAATATCGCCACATTTAAAAATAAGTTTCCAGAAAAACTATTAGGAACTTCCATAGAGTCATTTCCGTTTATTGAGAAGGACAAATTAAAAACAGAACTTCAAATTATCTACGGAATGGAAGATTTTAAAAGTGTAAAGAAAGTTACTCACTTGCTTGGATTTCTCCTTGAAAACAACTTAGCTGAGTGTTTTGGTGAAACTGTAAAATTATTAAAAGTTTTAATTACAATTCCAATGACTACAGCAGAAGCCAAACGCTGCTTTTCCTGCCTAAAAAGGGTAAAAACCTTTTTAAGAAGTGCTATGGACGGAGATCGGCTCTCAGCATTGGCTGACATTAGAAAAAGAAATGATAAGAAGAATAGCAGACTTCAATGAACAAGTAATTGAAAGATTTGCAACAAAGAAGGAAAGAAGAATGGTCTTTTTGTACAAAAATGTGACAACTGCAGGAGTGGGCGATTTGGGAGTATAAATTATATTTGGCTCAGATACTTGTCTGAATTGTAACTAATGTTTAACTTAACTTGAATTAAACTGTTGTACCTAAAGCATGTGTCTGGGTTTTACTAATTTGTAGTACCAAAATAGCTTAAAAACAATAACTTAATGTTAAATATTTTAATTTTTCCCGGGGAGGTCCGAGGGCCCCCGTTTTGTTTGAAACATGGAATATTCCCAAACCCCCGGTAATTGTGAACCCCCAGAACTTTTACTCACGAGCCGCCACTGCAGGTAAGTCAATTTGCTGAAGTATTACCAAATTTTCTAAACATTTATATACATCAACTTACAAAGTTAAACCTATCCAATTAAAAATATTCATTACATATACCACTTTCTCTTTAAAAAAAATGCATGGTATACAAAATAGTTTTTAAAAATTATTAGAGTAAAATGATTATGAATTATTATCAGATTTACCCAGTGTTTGTTATTCGTGTATAAGATTTTACTTCCAGATAAATTAGTTTCTTCACTTAATATGTTGCATCAGTAGGGTCTATTTTTTTAAAATATTTAGATTTATATATGAAACATTGACAGTATTAACCACTGTTAGAGAGGAACTAACTGTTTATATCTTGCTCCCCAAATATCTTTCCAAAACAAGTGATGAAAGGGGTAAATTGTGCTCTACCTCAGAAAGTGGTCTTCAGAATATATATAATTGGAACCATGTAACTGTACACTTGGTGTTGAGAGATCACAAGAGATTTCTCTTGTATTACCACTTCTGAAAACATGTTACCTATTCAGAATGTTTTATACATCAATAGGTTCTGTATCTAATATGTCTATACTACATATATTTGTTGAGGACAGCCGTTTTGGGAGATGTGTCCCATTGTCAACTCAGACGGTAACTGATCTCAAGGTTTACGTAGGTTAGGGTGTTGGGGGAGGGGGTATTATGGTGGTGGGGGTGTATTTTGTGGGTATTAGGAGTTATGATGTCAAAGTGTGTGTGAGTTGTAATGTAATTGTGTATTGAGTATGTGTGTAGAGTCTAGTTTGAAATGTCTGTATATTTCGTATTGTTCGGTTGTGTAGCGTTGGTTATTTCTGTGTTGTTTATGAAGAATTTGTAGGTTAGATGTTATGTCTATGTAGTCATGTTTTGTCCGGTTGAGATGATCGGCGAAGTTTGATTGGTAGTTATTGTTTGTTAGTGCTTTTATATGTTCTTGTTAACGTGTGTAAATGGACCTCCATGTCTGGCTTATGTAAAAACTGGGGCACGAACTGCAAGTTAGTTTGTAAACTCCAGTGGCGTTGTCAATGTTGTCGATTTTGTTTTTGGGTTTAAATTGTTTATTGAGAGTGTTGTGTGTGGAGTAAGCTATTTTGTAGTAGTATTTTCATAGTGTGTTGGTTAGATTGTGGGTTTTGGATGATCTGTATGGCATTGATAAGTACTTTTATGGGATTGTGCTGTTGTGTGTTTGTATTTGGGTTATTAGGTTTATTTTTTAGGCAGTTGTATAAAATTATCAATCATTGTTGGGTTGTATCAGTTAGTTTGTGCTATATGTTTTATAGTGTTTAACTCCTGGTAGTGTTCTTGTTTATCTTTGTTTTAAGCAGGCTATATATCATGGTGTTGTAAGCAGCTAGTTTATGTTGGTGTTGGTGGTTTGAGGAGTTGTGAATGGTCGTATTGGTACTAGTGGGTTTTCGGTATATGTTGAATTTATGTGTTTGTTTGTCTGTTCGTTTAATTGTAAGGTCTAGGAAGTTGAGAGAGTTTTGTTGTTCTGTTTCGATGGTGTATGTTAGTTTTGGGTGTATGGAATTAAGGTGTTTTAGGAATTAATGTGTGCTCTGCGTGCATTACCTTTATGTAATGTTATGATATCGTTGACATATCTGTACCAGTAAATTATGTTATCTGAGTATTTATTGTTGTGTAAAATGTGGTTATGTTCAAAATGGTGTATAAATATTTCTGCAAAGATGCTAGCTATGGGGGAGTCCATAGGTAGGGATGTTTATGATTTCTGGAATGGGGATGTTTGTATATAGATTTGATATATCAAAAGAGACTAAAGTGGAATTGTGTGGGATATTTACATTTTTTATTTTGTCTATTAGATTTAGGCTACTTTTCATGCTACAATGATTATTAAATTTTATATGGTTTCGGATAGTTTTGTCAAGGAATTTGGCTAGAAGATGAGAAGGGGCGCTTGTGTGGTTGATTAGTGGACGTATTTTGATGTCTTTTCGTGAAGATTAGGCATGGCGTTTAGTTTAGGGGCTATTGGCTTTATTTGTTTTAGGTGCTTTTTGGTGTAGTGTGGTGTTGTAAGTTTTGTTTTGTTGATTGCTTCTTTGATTTGAGCGTTGTTTTTTTGTTGTTGGGTCTTCTTTTAATGTAATGATGTTGTTATTCTGGATGAAGCTGTGTACTTTTTTGTTGAGGTCGTTATTGTTAATAATCATTGTTATGTTGCCTTTGTGAGCTTTGGTTATGGTTAAATTTTGTTTTTGACGGATTTGGCTACTTTTAATTCTTGGGTGTTTGTTTTGGGGGTTTGATTTGGGTTATTTTGTGTTTTATTTGGTGTCTGATTGCATCTTGTTGTTCTACTGGTGTGTTATGTTGGATTGTGTTTTCAAGATCTAATATTAGAGTTTTGGTGAAATTTTGTTGGCTGTATTTGGGTGTGATGTTATGTTTTAAGCCTTTGTCTAATAGGTTTAATTCATTATCTGAAAATGTTGTGTTGGTGAGGTTTATAGTTCTGGGGTGAAAAACATCTGTTGTATTAATAACCTGTGTTGGGTGTTGGCCGTTTTTGAGGTTATGTATTTTTTTATTATGTACTAATTTAATTTTATTTTTTGTGTCTGTAATTAGTGTGTTGGTGAAATTTATTACTTCTACCCGAGAATACTGTTGTATACCCATATTGTTCTACCCAACCGAACAATACGAAATATACAGACACTTCAAACTACACCCTACACACATACTCAATACACAATTTCATTACAACTCACACACACTTTGACATCATAACTCCTAATACCCACAAAATACACCCCCACCACCATAATACCCCCTCCCCCAACACCCCAACTATGGATAGCACAAACTAACGGATACAACCCAACAATGATTGATAATTTTATACAACCGCCTAAAAAATAAACCTAATAACCCAAATACAAATACACAACAGCACAATCCCATAAAAGTACTTATCAATGCCATACAGATCATCCAAAACCCACAATCTAACCAACACACTATGAAAATACTACTACAAAATAGCTTACTCCACACACAACACTCTCAATAAACAATTTAAACCCAAAAACAAAATCGACGACATTGACAACGCCACTGAAGTTTACAAACTAACTTGCAGTTCGTGCCCCAGTTTTTACATAAGCCAGACATGGAGGTCCATTTACACACGTTAACAAGAACATATAAAAGAACTAACAAACAATAACTACCAATCAAACTTCGCCGATCATCTCAACCGGACAAAACATGACTACATAGACATAACACCTAACCTACAAATTCTTCATAAACAACACTGAAATAACCAACGCTACACAACCGAACAATACGAAATATACAGACACTTCAAACTACACCCTACACACATACTCAATACACAATTACATTACAACTCACATTCACTTTTTGACATCATAACTCCTAATACTCACAAAATACACCCACACCACCATAATATCCCACCCCCACCCTAACACCCTAACCTACTAAACCTTGAGATCAGTTACGGACTAAGTTGACAATGGGACACATCTCCCGAAACGGCCGTCCTCAACAAGTATAATAAGTGCTACTATAGGCAAACTTATAAACATTTACAAGTGTTTATTGATAACTAGTAGCTCACGTGAAGATGTAATCAACAAATATGTTTATACATATTTCAAGATTGTTTATTATTTCATACTGAAGCTAATTTATTATCGAATTTATCTAATATGGACCTTCCCATTCAAGTCAGCGGATTGACAGTCGTTATCATGTTTGTAGTATAGTATTTATACTGACTCATTTCAGCCCTCCACCACCCGCCTCGGCTATTGTGTCTCTCAAGACCAAGTTTACGGTTAAATGGTCCCCATTATACTTTTT
The DNA here is from genome assembly GCA_036971475.1 of Prosapia bicincta. Lineage (NCBI taxonomy): Eukaryota > Metazoa > Arthropoda > Insecta > Hemiptera > Cercopidae > Prosapia > Prosapia bicincta. The sequence goes on from JBAIZL010000002.1 coordinate 328,206,195, forward strand.
CAGACACCTAGTGTTCAGTAGATTAGCTTAAATACAGAGTGTTAAGATAATGTAGCTTTAGAATACACTATTTGCTAAAGCATTTGATTTTTATAAAATGACAAATGGAGAACTGTTTGTCACAGTCCAGTGGTTTAGTGAAATCAATGATTTATTCCAACCATGTAGGTTTTCTAATTGTTTGAGTATTAAGAAAGAAGAGTTTCTTTTATATTGCTAATTTGACTTTCTATAATTCATTGATGGTCGATGTAGTACTGAAATCTGCCTCTGTGGCTGTTATGAGAAGCTACTATTACAGTCCGGGGTAACGGTTTTTGTTTATGATGAGTTCAATGGTATTTATAACAGAAACGATCTTCGAGGAAGTGTAAAGCTGGTATTAATGGGATGATGCTGCGGTCATTGACAGTGTCATCTTTTTATCTAAAAGTGTTTAATTATATTTAATACTTTTCTTCTTTTTTAATATTATTTTTTTAATATTTTAGGTATTTCTTGTACTACCATTTTCTTTTTTGTTGTTGTTTCTCTGCTTTCTTCTGCCTATGTATTTTTAAAGTTTTTTACATTAACCTGTTTGCTTTATCATAATAATTGTAGTTGAAATTTTATCAGAGCATAATTTATAATAATAATTGTACATTATTTTTATTTAATTAATCACTTTTATATTAATTTATGACTATCCAAACTTAAATTATTTAAATTTAACTATCCAAAGTTAATTAAATTTCACCAAACGTAATGGACTACAAAATTAAAGATATTTATTTAATTTAATTTTTGTTGTGTGAGTTATAGGTGATAACCTTCTTTGGTTATTTGCAGTAACTGTATAGCTGTCAGTCACAAAGCAGGTTGGGTTATATTTTGTGCCGATGTTTTAATTAATCTCATCTTAATTGTTGTTTACTTTAATTAGTTTGTGACTAAGAATTCGTTAAATAATTTAGTTAGTTCTATATTTAAATTCAAAATTTTGAATAACATGCAAAATGTTAGTAAAATGGATACATTATTGTAAAAAAATATTGTGTAACAAGAAAAATATTGTATAGTAATAAGTATACTGTATTCAAAACTATACCTTAAGCTTTCGTATAGTAACAGAAAACTTTTGTATACTACAAAATTATTGTACGATAAAGAGAATATTGATAAAATCTATTTGGAAATTCTTTGAGAGAATTCATTCTTGAAAGATGCAGCAAAGTTGATAGCAGTTTTGTTAATTTTCTTTTTTTTTTATTTTAGAAAAAGTGCAAAAACTTCCTGATAGGCGTGGAGTGTTGTGAATTTTTGTGCCTTGATGATCCTTCAGATGCAATTCAAGTTACCAAGAAAAACTCTGCAACCACTTTCACTCCTGGAATACTCTTCCTGGCCGTTGCACTGTTGGGCTGTCTTTAACAATTACACTTCCAATAAATCTCGTAGTAAGACTGACTCCCTTCACATAATGTCAACATTAAACACTTCATTTTAACATATGTAGCTTATTACATTAATACACTGTATTTAATTATTCTTAGTTTAGAATTTTAAGAAATAGCTTTAAATCTTTTAGGATAAATGTTTTAAGATATTCATTTTACTGTAGGAATTAAATATCATATATATTTCACACTGAAAAGCTAGCGTAAAAAGTATTTTTGAAATCAGCAATAAACTTTCACAGATTTTCAATTTGTTGTCTTTTTGAAAGACAAAATGTTCAATTAGGTGTTACATAATAATAGATTATATTCCACATGAAATGTGTAACACCAGGAGAAGGAGGCTGATATAGAAGAAGTCTCTTTCACTTATAATATACACAGTTAGGAAGTAAAATAATTTTGAACATGGAAATAACAGGTCTTTATATGTGTGTCTGAGGTAAATACCTTATGGAAAAGCCAAAATAAGCTGATAAACAAATAGAGCAGGGAAATATTTTAATGGAAGTTTTAAAATTTCTGAAGAAGTTGTAAATGTACAGTTTACTATGTTTATCAACCTTTTGTAAAAAAAAGTGTTCAACAATATTATATTTGATAAATTTGCTGTCCATGACTTTCAACAAACATTTTAAATATAAACATTGTAACATGATGACTTGTACGAACTTATGTCCAAGTAAATTTAAAAACTTACCAAGACAAAACATTTTTAATTGCACTAGGCAAATCATCAGGTTGGCTGCCCCAAGATGCTTTATTGAGCTAACCAGCACTGGTTTTAAGGATACTATTTAATAATGCGGTTAAACAGTGTTTGAGGTTTGTATTATATTTGTTAATTTAATGTTTTATTGTGTTCTAACATGTTTGTAAATTTCATGTTGGTGTAGTGTAGGGCTGCTTAAAATTTCTTGTATGGAAGGTCAGTAGTTATAAAAAAGAAATTTTCGGATCTCACATTATATATCAGTAATAACATTATTGTGAATTTTTATTTTATTTTTTTTGTAGTGAGAAACCAAATAAGGAATGCCATTACCACCTACCCCAGCCACCACACATTTTTCGCAGCTGAGCTACACAAATAATAATAATTATTCTTAAAATTAAGACTTGAAAAAAAGAAAATAGTGAGTGGCTCGTCCTATCTATTTATTTTATGTGTGATCAATGTTATTAAATATTCAACTATTAAAAAATAATTACTAATATGAGATAACGTTTTTTTTCTTCTAACATTTAAACACTTTTTTGTTATACTTCTTGAGGTTTTTGAAGTTACAACTATGGGTATCACTTAGTAAATAAACACTACTTGCCGACACTTCAGCAGACACATTTCGCACTAGATTGGTGCATTGTTCAATGCTGTCAGTCACGGACAAGACTATTGCTGAGGTTTGTTGTGTGATTGTGAGTCTGTTGTATATTGGGGTTCAGTGGTGTGTTATTCTTCATAGAGAAGTTGTTAATTATGTGTTCAAATATAGTATTAGATTTTGTTGTTTATAATGTATTGTAGATGGTTTCTGTGGTGTTTGTATATCAAGCAACAAACTAAACACAACACGAAACTACAAGATATACAAACAACATTAAAACCATCTACAATACATTCTAAACGACACTCAAAATCAAATACTATATTTGAACACATAATTAACAACTATTCTAACACAACAAATCTCAGGAATAGTCTTGTCCGTGACTCACAGCATTGAACAATGCACCGATCTAGTGCGAAATGTGTCTGATGAAAAATATCAGTAAGTAGTGGGTTTTTTGCCAAGGGATACCAATAGTAGTAATTTAAACACTTCATTTCTTTAAGGGTCTCTTGAAAGTTTTGGCAGTAGCACCGGTCTAGTAAGTTTAGACCTGGACAATTTCTAGCTTGTGATTGTTGTAGGTTTTCATTATGTGGTTAACAGAAGATGAGTCGGTGAGATTTTTAATTGAATATGCATTCTTTGAATGTTTGTGTTGACTGTGGCAAACTGTTTTCCCAATATAGAATGACAGTATGCACAGTTTAGATTGTATATCTAAACCTGTTGGTTGGGCTTTATTTTTTGTTATTGTGTTCTATTGTAGTTTGTTTTAAATGCTACATTGTACCTTTGGAAGTTTTTGTTTAAGGTCCTGTTTATGTTTGTATATAAACCGAACTTTCGCTGTTAATGAAGGGTGTGATTTGTTTTAAATAAAAGTTTAGGTTGTTTTTTTTAATATACTTTTTTGTGTGCACATCACTTTTTATTTCAATAAAATAACATTTTTCTTTTGTTATTAATTTTGGTGTCAATCACAATTGTAGCAATCTGTCAATTTTCTATTGCTATTTTCAATTTTTTTATTATTACCAACAAAAACAACTTAACATATTTATTCTCCTACATAGTAAGCAAATAGGTTTATATTAAAATTAGAAGGTGGAATATTTTAAAGTTGTAAATAGAAGAAATAACCCCCCCCCCCCCTTTGATACTCATCATAAGAACCCTTAACCCATTGCTTCCCATTGTCGAAACTATTTTGTCGCTAGAAAATATGTTTAGCAGGTAAACATACATTGGTTTCTTGTCATCTATTTTTTGAAATTACAAAGGTTTTTCAAACTTCTTGAAGTTGCTTCAAGAAATTACAAATTTTTTTTTGGTTAAATGTCTTGTCTGCTTGGTTCTTGTTAGTACGTTATCATCTACATACTTAAGATGAGCATGGGGAATATATTTTTCATGTCTAAGCAATTGCTTTTTTAGGGAATCGTGAACAATATAATCCGGAATGGGTCAACAAGTTATTACCACAATGTCCTCTCTTGTATGTTTAATGTAGTACATCAGCATGTAAAGTAATTAATTTAGTTCTGTAATAAATTCTAATTAGAAAAAATATCAAAATTTTTTTTTACGAGTGATAGTTGAAACTATATATGTGATATAAGAGACTACAAGTTAGGCTAACCTTTAGAAATTTATTGTATACCTTGAACATGTTTGATATTCCATTCTTTTATTAAAAAGAAATTAATTGATTCTTTCGGAAATGTTAACAACATGTGATGAATCTAACGTAAACCATAGTTTTTGTTTGCAGTCAGTGAGGTGATTATAAAGGGACATAGGTTTTTGAGTATTATAGGTTAGGTTCCCTCTTTGAGTCATAGATTACCTCTCCCCAACTATTACGACAATTTCAAATATAAAAGCATTGTTTTGCAAATTATTGAATAACTTCTTATGACAGAGGATATAAGAATAAAGTTTTTGCAAGACCTGATTTTAGAATATAACAAATATGTAATTGGTATAAAGTATTTATGAAGTGGGGTTAAACTTAAGAAATAGCTCAAAGCTGAAATTGGGCTTACTACTAGTTTCATTCAGCATTTTTGTTTTTCAAATTAGATTAGACATTTACTTTTTCATTGTCCTTTAAATAATAATGCTGAATATTAAAAAAAACCTACACATATCGAGAATATTAATTTCCAATCTAAGATGATATTTCTTATGAAATGCTTATATAGGTGCTCAGAATGAGTATTATATTTTAATATTTATTGGAATTAAATGTCCACCTTGTACTTTGGATATATTGTCTAGTAGGTCACCCAAGCTTAACACACATGGTAGCAGAAATTGCATGATCATATTGCTGTCAAAACATTGGTAGGATATTTTATAGAGTTGAATAAAGGATTACTTATATCCTGCGAAAAATATATTTTCAAATCTGAAGGTAGCACCTATTTTTTGTTTGTTTAAAGATGGCAGTTTCGGAATATGTGACTCATTATAAACTCGTATCTTAACTAACATAGTTTTAATTCATGTTTATTTGAAAATAAGTATTGAATAAATTACTTACTAAAAATAAGTATTGAATAAATGATGAACTGGTTGAATATTGAGTGAAAATATTTATTTTATTAGTGCAACATTTTGGCAACTAGTTCCCTTATTAGGCCAAAAAACAGTGGGAACGTTTTGGCAACTAGTTCATTGCCCTTATCAAGCCTGAAAACAATAAGGGTAATGAACTAGTTGTGGAACATTGCACTAATAAAATAAATATTTTTTGACTTGATATTCAACCGATTTATCATTTATTTAATGATATAGATTTTGATTGATATTAAACAGACTTTAACAAAAATATAAAAGTTGTTTGTTGTAATCATCTTGAATTTACTGATTAAACTATAATTAAATAATACTTAACTAAGTGAATACATAAGGGCTTATTTGCTGACACGTTTCGAAACAATCGTTCCTTTTACGAAGCAAAGCCTCTATTGGTGGCGCCCCTCTAGGTACAAAGATTGTCGGGATGAGATTTATGAGTGTAGAGAGGGTGGGTTAAGTTATTTGTGTGCTATGTAATGGAACTGGGTGTTGGCTTCAAACTATGTGTGGTCATTTAATATGTTTTCCTTATCTGTTGCATAGTGTTTGTATATTTCATATTTTTCTAAAGTTGTTAGTGTTTTACGTAGGTTTAATATGTGGAGAATATTTAAATTAGTATGTATGAATGTGTGTGTGTGTGTGTTGTGTGTTTTTCAGGTGTGTTGCATAGCTGGATTTTGGGTTTGTGTTGTTTCTTTGGTTAATGTGTTCATTGAATGTGTGTTGAATGATCTACAGGTTTGGCCGATATAATAGCTGGGACACTTCTTACATGTCAATTTGTAAGTACTGGATAGATTGTATTTGTCTGTTTGTTGTTGAAAGGGTCGTATGTGTTGTCTTTGAGTGTTTGTTGTTTTTTAAGCTATTTGGTAATTATGTTTTTCGAAAGTGGAAGCTATTTTGTGTATGTTTTTGTTGTGGTAAGTGAGGGATATGTATTTGTTGTTTTGTGTGTGGTTTGTCGGGATGGCTGTTTAGTGATGTTGTTCGTGTTTAATTTAACATTTAATTTAACCCACCTCCACTACACTTATAAATCTCATACCGAAAACTTTTTTACCTTGCGGGACGCCGCCAGTAGAGGCTCTGCTTTCGTAAAAGGAGCGATTGTTTTAAAATGAGCTAGCAAGTAAGCCCTTATGAATTCACTTAGTTAAGTATTATTTAATCATAAAAATATAAATACAACAAAAATGGAACATTTTGTTATTACATATTTAAATGTAAACAGAAGAGAAATAAGTAGTAGCTGAATTTCAAAATGGAAATAAGCAATAGCTTCTAAATAAATGTATCTGTGTAGGTTTTAATTTTAATAATTATTTTCAATATATATTAAATTAATCTTGATATCTAAGATATGTTACTAATCAAAAGTTTATAAACTATTTTATAATCTGTAACATTATAGTTATGAAAATAATATTTAGATGTAGATTTTAGGAAGCCTGTAAACTGAAGTGATATTAAAATAAGATGGATCAAATAATTAATTTTAATAGTAGTTTGAATTATAGATTATTGTATAGAAAATTTTGGCAGTGTAAAGAATAGAAACACGTATTTTGGATTATATAATAAGTAGAAATGTAAGGGAGTAAATTCTGGCATCTATTGGCACCTTGAAAAAAATTGATTCAAGTAGTAAATTAACATTATTTATATACCTATAAAATAACATTTCATAAAGACACCTATCAATTTATTTCTAATGAAGTTGTATATATGACTATCTATTGTTGTTATGATCCACTGAATTTCTAATCATATAATAAATGTTCATGTACTTTACTTTAGTACATATTGTAGTGCAGTATGAGCATACTTTTAGAAAGGAAGAACTACTTAAAGTTTCAACATAAACACTTAGGTTAAAATTTTAAACTTAATGTTTGAGCTTAGAAGTTATAGTTCAGGTTTTGGAATTTTGAGACTTCTTCATTTGTCATGCAGCTGGCCAATTTTATGATACTAACTTGTATGAATAATGTAACACTTAACACTTGTTTAACACTGTTTAATTTATAAAGTTTGTCTATTCTTTTAGAATTTAGATTGATTTTTCTTTTATGTATTGAAAAACATTTTCAAGTTTTTAGTGTATTATAAATATTTTAGTCTTACTTTAAAAAATCTCAGAATTAGGTCTGGGTCAATTCTGATTCTCGATTCTAACGGTGTTGAGTAATCGTTGATACTCGACTCTCCATTGATCAAAGTGCCGATTCTGATTCTCGTTTTTTAAACTGTTAAAGTACATGTGCAGTGTAATTTATAGGAAATATAATTAATTATCAACTACGACTTATTTATGTATTAGTTGCATTGTATGAAGTAAACGATAAAAGCTAATGTCGATTTGAGGTAACTGAAATATTATTTTTTATGATGCAAAAACAAAGGTGATCGGAAGCTTTTCTGGTCTGTTTGTAGTGACAAACAGCTTTTCTCACTCTGCTGTCTCAATCACTCGGACAGGCTCGAGACTCTATCTCCTTGTCTTTGACCGCCTCAACTTCATAAATGTCGAAACAAAACACAAAGAATAGGTAGTTCTAATTTCTCCAGTTATACAAACTGAAATGCCTATTACTGTAGTTATGTTTTAGTTGTGAATTGAAGTTCACATGGGAAATTTTAAATAAATCACTGATTTTATTCGGTATGTTTGTCATACCTTCAGAAAATGTATGTCATAAACCAAGGTTGAACGTTTTGTGTAGCCTATTACATTAAAACAGAACTTTTAAAAGGTTCAGCATATGACCAAGGTGTTAACTAAATTTATTATTAAAGAATATCATGCAGGCCTATATAACTTGAAAGAATCAACTTTAAAATTAAGAATCGAAAGAAAAATTTTAAATTCAAAATCGGAATCAGAATCGAAAATTCTAGATATTGGCCCATCCCTACTCAGAATACACCTTGCAGTAAGTGCTTAATTCATAATCAAGCATAAATCAAATCTGATGTAAATAATTCGTATTTGAAGTATCTTCAAGTTATATATTTAATCACTTAATGATATACCCTAATGTAAAATAAAGCTATGAAATACTTATCTATTTTAGTAGCTATTTAAATATATTATACTGTTTATAAGTACTTTTAAGGAAATTACTTATCATTATTTTTATAAAATCGAAAATTATATTTGTTGTTACTTAGCTTTTAAGAGTGAATCAGTTCTCAAAAGTGTAGAAATTAAAAAGGTTGGGTTACCAACAGTTGTTTTTAATAGTTAGTATAGACAGGCATTTTGAAACATATTTTCCTGAAACTGAGAAAAATTCCGAAATTATGAATATAGTTCTTGTGACCTTTTGAACAATAAATATTAGTTTTATAATAAACATCGTTGAATTAAAAGTTAATTTTTCAGACCATATCGTCAAAATTTTATTGTTCAGGGTGTTTGCCATCTATTTCGAGGGTTTACACATTAGCATACAGGACTTTACTTATGCTACACAATTAAATTAAGGTCTTTAAAATTTATGAGAGTTTATTGCTTTGATGTTTAAAACCAATTTGTAGGAATGTGTTATAGTTTGGTTTTGCAGCTGTTAATGAGAGTTGTTATAAATTCTTGAACTGTAATGCTTTTAGTGCTACACTTGACTATATAAACAAATGTCTGGTATAGTAAAAATATTCAAGGAACGATTAATAAAATTTTAAACAGCTTCAGGCAAATTGTTCTTTGTAAAATATGTACTTATTAAGGATTATTTTTAACATTTTACGAATGTTCAAGTTTTTTACTTTATGAAGTTTAACTATGCACATTGTTACATTTAAAATAAAAAGTAAAGTACATATATACCATAATACAAAATTGTGTTTTGTTTGAAAGGAAGCCAGGAAAACTGTGCTCATCTAATATTTATGTATTTTTCTACTAGTATCAAGGCCTTAGCCAGAAAGGAGTTTAGGGGGTCAACCCCCTCTAAATTTAGTAGTAGTAGAAATTTTTACTAAGTTTTTAAAAGCTGAAAGTTAAATTATAAATAGACAACAGAAGAGCGAACAGTGGGATTGGAATCAGCAACATATTTTACGTCCTGGTGCATTGCATGTGTACTAATATTGGGGTTTGCTTGTTTAAATACAACGTATAATACAATTTTTAAATGAAAAGACAGAAATAATGTACTGTAAGATAAATATACATAAGTAGCTATAATTTTAAAAATAAGCATGGAAATTGTTTAAAAGGGCTTAAATAAAAATCCCTGGTACTGATCTGATCCCCCTAAAATATTTTCTGGCTACAACTTTGAATAGTATGCCAATGATTATAGGGTGTATTTCTATCAAACACTGTTTTTTGTTGGTTATTTCAGTTATAAAGGGATATTTTGTATGTTACTTTAGAGTAAACATAAACTAATATTAACGATTTAAAAAAAAATACTAAGGAACAATAAAGATTGTATTTAATGGGAAATGCAACCTTCAAGTAATTGGCAACAGCATGCGATAGATAACAGATGGAAATTAACAAGGGAAAGTATTCTCTCTTTATTTATAGTTCCACTCTTTAAAGAGAATAGTCTAAGTGTTTTACTTTGATTTTGAGAAATTAAGAGTTAACTTTCATTTAATATAGACAAGTCCTTAATGTGCAAAATAAACTATATCCTTTGGAGACCAAAAACAGAATTTGAAGATTTTGAATCAGTGTTTTTGTCATATGAAATGACCCTTTTAAAATTTGTTGACTTTTGTATAGTGCCAACCTTTTAACGTCGTGTAATATTGAAGGGCTCCTTGTTTAAAAATTATTGCTGTCTGACAAAAAGGGGTTTAGCTTCATAATTTGAAAACACGTGTCATTCAGTACAAGCTGAGAGCAATAATTTTTAAAGAATGTATTAGAGATGACTTGTTTTTGTAGTACAAGTAATATCTGCTGAATGAAATTATTGTTTTTATTTACAAAATGTTTAGTGTGGAGTTTGAAAATAGTTAAAATTAATAATAGAAAATTTATAGAAATAAATTAAAAAATAAATATCTTTTATTTCTCAAGAGCCCATATTACTGTTACACTCTTTTAAGTTATTGAGTATTATGGTTTTAAAAGAATGATTCTGGCATCCATACTGTAAAACAAAGGAACTCACCTCGTGAACACTAGACCATGAGAAACCAAAATAAAGTAAGACATTTGTAGTGTACCCATTCTGTAAAAATTGTAATTCTGCAAAACCTTTATGAAAATAAATAACCTTAACCGTAGCACTATGCTTTATTTTTAATCTACAGCAGTGATGAAATTTGCTGATAGAATCAAATTTTGGTTTATCAAATCGTGATTTTATTAATAATAATCTACAAATGCAAAACAATTTTTTTGTGGAAATAATTATGGAATTTTGGTTTTAAAATTTTTAATTTTCATGAATGGTAATGTTTTATTTCTTTATCAAAACAGTAACAGATAGAAAATGAAATTAGGTTTTACTTTCGCCATTTGTAGTATAAATTAATCAAAATATTACATATATACATTTCATTTTTTTAGAGTTTATAGAGGTTAAAACAATATTTACATTAATAAAATACAGTTGATATATGAGCCACTAACATTTATTTTTAAAATAACGGCAAAGTTTCAACAGCTAGTTTGCCATCTTCATTAGTACTTCAGTAGAGTATTATTGGCCTAATGAAGATGGTAAACTAGCTGTCAAAACGTCAGTGTTATTTTGAAAATAAATGTTATTGACTCATATATCAAGTGCCTTTTGTTAATATCAACACTTGTGAGTGCATATATACAAATTAATATTTAAAATTTTTATAAATTGTAGTCACAGTTGTAATAATTTGATGCACTGCAGGATTGTGAAGACAATAATTGCAGCGATAAAACAACCTGTTTATTGGTAAAATTAGGAGGGTATATTACATTGGGTTGCATTCAATTGCTTGTTTTATTAAAACCTTTATAATACATTTTTTCAATAACAAGTAGATTTTTGCAGTTTTAAAGCAAAAAACAAATATTAGACATAATTAAGAGATGGATAGAGGTAGAGTAAGGTTTACGTAGAGATAAAAATATCTCTTATGGGAGGGACCAGAAGAGGGGCTCAGGTAGCAGAGCTGTTTCCTTGATGTAGACACACTTTCTTTAGAGGTTGTAGGTTTTTTACATAAATAATGAGTTTAGGAATATTAATAATGATACAAAAACAAAATTATATATATATATATATATATATATATATATATATATATATATATATATATAATTCTCTTTTTCTCCTCTTCTTTTCTTTATCTCTTTCTTGTTTGATAAAGATCATTATGTGATCAAAATATTTCAATAGTGTGATATGTTTTTATATGTGTCTATTTATTTCCAAGAGATTGCAGTTTTGGACTGTTGCTACTAGGTAAGTCTGTCAGTCTCCTATCTAGTCCAAAAATTCCTAATAAGCTTTAAGCTCTACTAAAACTAACCTAATATATATATATTTCCTTGTATAATAATCAAAAACAACTAAGGTTGTTCAAATACAAGAATTATTTATAAATTATATTCAAATATTTTTGTTGATGCACAGTACCAAGATCATCAGGAATGAATAATATATATAGTAGATATACATATATATATTTTACGTTATCCATTGTTTTTCCGTTGCACTGACTTTATGAAGTTAATATATTACTATTGTAAGTAATTTTATCCACCATTAAGTGCAATGATTTTACCTTGAGTGATGAGGCGCCTTTCGGGTCACTTGACCATTGTCGAATCACTCATGTGGATTGGTTCTAGGCTATTTTTTAGGTTATGTTGTTGTTTTGATAAATTTTCGATTTTTCTGTTTTGTCTATTTATTGTGTTTGTTTTATGTTTTATTATAATTTGTTGTGTTTTTTTTGTGTATAATAGGTGTGAGAGTATTAAAAGTTTTCATTATTTCCAAATTGGTTGTGTAAAGTTGTAAGGCTTAAAGTTGATTTGGCTTTTTTTTATGGTAGGCAGATTTAATGTTTTCTTTAATTATGTGTAATTCGGCTATTTTTGTTGCTTTATTGATAATTGTGTTTTGTTTATTTTTTATGTGTAATTTAGCGTATTTTGGTGTTATATTAAGTGCTAAGCATTTTTTATTAAAATTTATTTTGTTGATGCAATTCTGGAGTTTGATTTTGAGATTAAGATATTTACGGTACAGTTGTTTACCTTGGTAAACTAATTCTTGATATTTTACGTTATCCATTCGACAATGGTCAAGTGACCGAAAGGCGCCTCATCACTCAAGGTAAAATCATTGCACTTAATGGTGGATAAAATTATTTACAATAGTAATATATTAACTACATACATATATATATATAAACAGTAATATATATACACACACACTCTTACCAACTTACTTTTTATAACCTTTGCCGTTGTTTATTTCTCTTCCTCAATTGCTAAGTCAGTAAGAAAGTAATGGTTTATCCATTGACTACGAACCTAATTTCATAGACCTGTGCCTCAAGGAATAAACCTCTCAGAGGAACCAACCCCTGAATTTTTGATAAAACCAATTAGCCTCCGATAAGCCCTGTTCAAGCTCCTTTTCGGGTAGTGGAATCTTTGAGAGACACTTGTGATTTAAAGACTATACCTGGATACCTAGTGAACTTATCTTATCTAGAATGAAAACACAGCTAATTGGAAAATATACATTTTTATTTATTTGTTCCAAGGTTCAAATTAATTATTATTGTTTTTATTTAATTTCACAGGATTTTCTTGACTAATTATTTTTTCAAAATTTCATACAACTTGCCATTTAACTAAACATTATTATCTCCTTCTGTTTTTAAATTTTCTTATTATCATTAATTTTACATATAATTTAAATTATCAAAGTTACCATAATTAATTTTGTATATAATTTTGATTAGTAGAGTTAAATTTAACATATTTTAAAATCTGATTCTTTTTCAAACACTTAATATTACTATGTAATGCCTTTAGGCTAGGCCTTGAACAATTAACTTCTTTGGAAGTTATTCATTAGAAATTCACTTAGAAAAAGCCATATAAGATATACATCTTTATACTTAATCCATACATTCCCACAGCGATGGGAATGGAAAGTCAATTTTGAATCTTTATTACTTAAATTTGGGTAACCTAAGAGAGTTGACTAATCAGTCCCTTAGGTTATTCCCATCTTATTTAATTTTGAAATTAAGTTAATATAATTTGAAGTAAAATGTTATTTAAAAAAGAATAATTAAATTGATTATATAACCTTGTACTGTAGAAATCTTTTTATCTTCATTAATGTTGTCATCTGTCGGTCCTGTTATAGCTTCAAGGGTCTTGGTAGGTAGGCGTCTCTCCATAATTTCGGTTAATCTTCTTATTTTCTTTAATTTTGCATTTTGGTGGTCGAAATTTTGTTCTGGGTATATATGAGCCCTTGCTCATATATATCTTCCTTCCCCTGATCACATCATAGCACTTTTTACTCTGTTTTTAGCACATTGTCCTGATCGCATGGTCCTGATCGCATGGTACAAAAACACGTCTGCTCGCTTTGAGAGCCTAATGCATTCTGATCTTGGATAGCGTTCTTTTGTGAGGCCTCCTTTTCCAATTTCAAACTTCCCACGTCCCAGTATCCATTTTTCAACTTTTGACCAATCAGAAAGCCGTTGCCATGGCAATTGACTTTGTTTGTTCGGAAATTCTGAACTAAGATTAGTTTCCCTTTTTATAAAAGGCGTTTCTGTATTCTGATGTGTCCTTTGCATTTTTACCTTTTATTTAATAACATATTTGACTTTATTTCTTCTCATTTAATTTAATTAACTTTTTAACATTCTTAATCCAAAGTTCGACTGTAGCGCTTTCGTTTCGTAGTGACAAGATTTATAATCAATGCCCTAAGCGGATTTTTCCGAAATCAAATATGACTTCTTCCATTATAACCTAATTTCTTAGGCTATTACACTTTAACATTTAATCTTTACTTTTACATAAATACTATTTTCCCTAGCTAGGCCTAATTTACTTTCCCCACATCTTATAAATTTATATTCTTTATTCCTGATTATTTTTAAGTACAATTATTTTAATAGCCGGCATCTAGGCCTAGTTTGTTATACTACACAATTACCGTCTTTTTTTGTTTACATAATTTAGGCTATCCACTTTGAAGTGATAATTTTTCTTATTGCTTATAATTTATGTTTTTTAAGTCTAAAGTTATTTCTAATTTTCTTCATTTTACTATTATTTACCCTAGTTTTAATATTATTATTATTATAATGTTTTAAAATTTTTATATATAAATTTAGTCAATTATTTAACCCGGTTAGGTTTGATTCTGGTATTCTGTACAATTACCCAGATTCTTTGCATCGGACATTCTGGCCGCTGCAACACACACACACACATATATATATATATATATATATATATATATATATATATATATATATATATATATACAGTAAAACCCCTTGGACCCCAAAAAATCCGAACCCCTGCGAAATCAAAACGTGATTTGATGAAAACCAAACTTTAAAAAAGTATATAAAATTTAATGAAGTATGTATGAACTGAAAATTTGCTACTTACATAAAACAGGACTGAGATGTGTAATATATTGGAATTGATACTGTAAAAACATGATATAATACGAAGGCCTATACTGTATCACTTCATTAACATAGTATTTATTGACAGTAAAATAAAAATAGAAAAGAGAAACACTAAACTATATGTTTCACTTAAAAAAAAAAAACAAAAGTACTTGTCTATATTTTTCACTTAATACCAGTAATCTTCATCTGGTGAAGAGACATAAACATTCCCAAGGATGTGATGTTGCGCCACCATCGTAACAATACATTTAGTGGGAAGGGCTTTAAAATTCATTCCAATCTGGTCCGCATTATACAATTGCTGGGGTGAGTAATTTTTAGATGAAATTAAATCTGTGAACTCGTCTAAATATTATTTTGCAGCAAGATTATCACCTTCTCCCCGCTTACTGTTAGTTGTCTAATTCTGTGCCTTCTCTTACATCTAGCCAACCATCTATTGCTAGCAGTAAATTCAAAATCACTGTTCATTAATTTGTTTAACTAATGCCTTTTCTTGTATTAATGAGCCACTAATAGAAACTCTTTTCTGCCTCTTGTGTAAACCACAAAAATACACCTTCGTCAATTTTTTCATTCACAGAAACTTGCTTGCTGGCATTGTTCCAAAGACTTTTCACTTGCAGCACTGCAAAACTGTTCAATTTTTGATACAGAAATATGTAATGCATCCTCTAATATTGTTTGTTAATAAAAAACGCACTTCTGTCAAATACAAAATACACTGCAAATCCGAAATCCGAACTTTTTCGGCAAATCCGAAATCGTCCAAATCTGAACAGGCTATAGCCCCAATTAGTTCGGATTTGAGGGGTTCCACTGTATATATATATATATATATATATATATATATATATATATATATATATATATATATATATATATAAAGGTTAATAAAAACATATTAAATGCAAAATTTTAATAAGAGTCATATTACAGCTATTATTTTTCTATGTTAAATAATCAAGTGTTACATAAATTAATAGGTCAAAACCATAGAGATATTCGAGTTTGAAGTTTCGGTTGTTTCCTAATGGTCTTCAAGCTTTGTTGTTTTGAGATAGTTCTACACAATCAAGGAGATGTTGTTTGCTCACTACACTTTTCTATTTATAATAAAAGACAGATAATAGACACATTTCTGTTCTGAAGCAGAAATCTTATATTATTTTTACAGAAGTGCTAAATACACATGTCTAGCATTGAAATGGAAATTGGTAACAAAGCGTTTTACTCAAGTTTACCTTATGTTATATTCGTCTTCTATTGGTTTTAATAAATTACTTATTTAAATGTTTAATTTTTCTATACACAATATCAAAAGCACAGAGGTACAATATATTACAATGAAAATATTGGAAAGAACCCCTATACCACAAAATTTAATAAAAAATAACAAATAAAACAATTTATTAAAGATTAAACCCTTATGTACATTTTGTTGACCATGTCATCATCATCAGAGGGTCTTATTACAAAATTACAATTTAGCAAACAAGAAGTTACAAACTAGAATGATCATTCTAGTTTGTAACTTCTTGTTTGCTAGATTGTAATTTTGTAATAAGACCCTCTGATGATGATAACATGGTCATCGAAATGTACATAAGGGTTTAATCTTAAGTAACTTGTTTTATTTGTTATTTCTGATTATTTTTTGTGGTATAGGGGTTCTTTCCAATATTTTCATTGTAATTTCTCTATGTTTAAATATATATTCCAATTTTTATAGTTTATCAAATTTCTTCATATGAAGCTTTTTCTTTGAATTGTTTTATGAAACAGTGTTTTATTGTATGATATAACCATAAAGTTTAATAGATATTTGAAGACATGCTATTTTTACTGAATTTCATTAAATTCAATAATGTAGTGTGACCAGTATTGTAGCCAAGATGTTTGGGAGGGGGGCATGAACTAAGAGGTCAGGGGGTGGAACCCTCCAGGCATATTTTGAACATTTTTATTTCTGGGCCATCGGGAATGGGTTTTGCTAAAAATCTAGCGCCATTTTATAGATTAAAATTTTTCTGCTAAAATTAATTGGTCTGAGGGGGCACGTGTCCCCTGGCTTCACCCATAATTACAAATATAAAGTTTGAGTCATGCCTGAAATAAAGTTAATTTTTCAAAACTTATGAGTCTTTAATGATGTAAAAGTTTGAATTTGTTAATACATTAATTATTTGGTCAGTTCTGCTTTAAAAAAAGTTGTAAGGTTAAGTGTTCAGTTTACTGCTTTTAAAAAAAGTTGTAAGGTTAAGTGTTCAGTTTACACCCTTTATTTCCAAACTGGTTTTCATTTTCTTGGTTATTCGTGTCTAAGAACTAAGGCATTGTACTAAGTATTCCAGCAATTGTGGCAGAGGGAACGCCATTTACAGAAGTGTAAATAGCTTAAGCTTTTATTATTCTTGCTAGGTTTTTGAATTCCTTCTATTAGTTCACAGTCTCCTTATATATATATATATATATATATATATATATATATATATATATATATATATATATATATATATATATCATGTTCAAATTTTCAATCGTTAATAAAATGCTTTTTATTCATCCACTCAAGTTCTAATACATTTGTTTAAACATATAGTGAATGCACTTGATATTAATACAGTTTTTACAAATATTGATTCATTAATTAAATTTATTTTAGTTTTATATGAGAGAAAAACTTTTCACAAAAGGGGAAAGTTATTCAATATAGTTATTTCATTCCATTTGACTTAAAATAAGTGATAACATATGATTTCATAAAACAGCTGATATAGGTTTTGTGGTAGAACAGCTGTTTTAACAAAAAGGTTATATTACTTTATGTATATTATTTGTAATTAATAAATAAAATAAAATTTGTTCTCGTTAACATAAGTAGGAATTGACATAAAAGTTTTTACTTTATATTACTTATTTAGGGGGTATAAAACCAATAATTTGTTATTGTTTAAAATAAAATATTTGTACATAATGTATTGTTTCGGTCTTTAATCTTATCTATACACTTTAAATAAATAAATAATATTTTAGAGTGTACTTTTATTTAGAAATCACACCTGTTAGCACCATTATTGCCACTTGAACTGTACAATATTTGAAAATATGTTGCATAAAGACGTTAGGTCTGAGGGCTCTGTATACCTGTTTGCTAATTCAAACTTTTAATAGTTAGTATTAATTACTTCCAGTACCAGTTGGTTATTATAAAAAAGATTATGCTGCATTTTACACATTAAGGGTGTTTTTAATTTTCATAACACTTGAGATATGGATTATTTGGTGACCACTGCTACATTCAAGTTTTTAACACGATAAGAAATTTTGTTAATTTGGTGATTATTCACACACTAAGGTATTTAACTTTCATAACAATTAGAAATTTAGATAAATTGGCAATTGCTGCCACATAAGGTATTTTATTTAAATAAAAAAATAACACAATTAAAAATTTTGTTAATTATGTGACCACTGCTGCACTAAGTTTTTAATTTTCATAACAAATAAAAATGTATATAACTTAATGATTATGACCATATTCGGGTTATAGATTTGAACAAAAACTGTTGGTTTTTTCCATCATTTAATTATTCTGCAAAGCCAATAATATGTGACCACAGAAGTAACATAACAAATTAATAGATGATTACTTAAAAATATCTTTATTATCATAACAGTTATGCTCCTCATAAACTTGATAATTTGCTACTAGAACTATAATATGTTTTTAAAAAACCAAACAATTTTAGCAGTTTTATTCAGTTTCTTGTGTCAATACAGATTGAGGTTGGTGAAAAAGATCAGGATCATACTACCCTCACTAGCTGTTCTAATTAAATTTACTTATATTGGTTTCATTATTGCCAGTACACAGTCTTATAGTTTGTCACTGTGTAACATTTTCTTTTCCACAATATATTTTAAACAACAAAACACACTCAATCAAAAATTATATTTGAACATATAATTAAGAATCACTTTATGAATAGTAACAAACCACAGAATCACAACAATACACCACCTGAGCAACAGTCATGTTCATGAGTCAGCATTGAACAATGCACTGATCTAGTGTGAAATGTGTCTAAACAGTTCTCAGTTGTCTAAACAAAACTGCACAGCATAAACAACTTGTATGGCTTTCAGTTGCCTGAACACAACTGCACAGCATAAACAACTTGTATGGCTCTCAGTGCTCTAAACACAACTGCAAAGCATAAACAACTTGTATGGCTTTCTGTTACCTGAACACAACTGCACAGCATAAACAACTTGTATTGCTTTCAGCTGTTTGAACCCAACTGCACAGCATAAACAACTTGTATGGCTTTCTGTTGTCTGAACACAACTGCACAGCATAAACAACTTGTATGGCTCTCAGTGCTCTAAACACAACTGCACAGCATAAACAACTTGTATGGCTATCAGTTGTCTAAACACAACTGCACAGCATAAACAGCTTGTATGGCTATCAGTTGTCTAAACACAACTGTACAGCATAAACAACTTGTATGTCACTCAGTGCTGTAAACACAACTGCACAGCATAAACAACTTGTATGACTCTCAGTGCTCTAAACACAACTTCACAGCATAAACAACTTGTATGACTTTCAGTTGTTGGAACACAATTGCACAGCATAAACAACTTGTATTGTTTTCAGCTGTTTGAACACAACTGCACAGCATAAACAACTTGTATGGCTATCGGTTGTCTATACATAACTGCAAGGATAAATAACTTGTATGGCTTTCAGTTGTCGGACTCAACTGCACAGCATAAACAATTTGTATTGCTTTCAGTTATTTGAACATAACTGCACACCATAAACAACTTGTATGTCACTCAGTGCTGTAAACACAACTGCACAGCATAAACAACTAGTATGGCTATCAGTTGTCTGAACACAACTGCACAGCATAAACAACTTGTATGGCTTTCAGTTGTTTGAACATAACTGCACACCATAAACAACTTGTATGGGACTCCGTGCTGTAAACACAACTGCACAGCATAAACAATTTGTATGGCTTTCAGTTGTTTGAAAATAACTGCACACCATAAACAACTTGTATGTCACTCAGTGCTGTAAACACAACTGCACAGCATAAACAACTTGTATGGCTATCAGTTGTCTGAACACAACTGCACAGCATAAACAACTTGTATGGCTTTCAGTTGTCTGAACTCAACTGCACTGCATAAACAACTTGTATAGCTATCAGTTGTCTGAACCCAACTGCATGAATAATTAACTTGTATGTCTCTCAGTAGAACTCCACGACATAAACAACTTTTGACAAGAATTCCTATAAATACTATTGTATATTCTTTAGCGTATGCATGGAATACAACATCAATGATGATACCTGCTCACTTATAAGAATATTGAAATTAGCAACATATTTTTTTTTCTCTTGTACACATATCTCTTTTTTTCTAGGGCCTTTTCTTTATGACTAATTTAGATCATACATTATATTGCATATTTCTATAACCAAACAACACATTCTAAACGATAAAACACTCACAATTAAACAATTATTCAAACAGATTATTAACAACCAGTCCATGTACAACACATCACAGAATACCAAAACACAACCGATTCACAATATTTCACATCTGAACAATAGTCTTGTCCATAACTGAAAGGACTCCGAAACACGACTGCTGTAAAACATCAGTAAGTAGTGGTTTTAAAAAATACGAAATAATAACTAAATATTAATAAAAAACCCCTTAAAATATACAACCGAAAATTGCAAGTTAAACAAAATAATAAAGTATGAATAACAGAAATTAAGATAATTAGTGTTGGATAATGTAAGGATCTAAATTAATAATGAAATAAATAAAAGTTAATCTTGTTGAAAAATATGGTTCATTTAAACATAAATAATTTGTATTGAAATAATTTATATCTAGTATTAAATTTATCACCTATACACAGCCATACAAAATGTGTGTTTATGTTGTATCTCAACATTATCTTCACATATTAACACTCACATCTTCTCTGTAGGTGATTTTGACTGGTCAGAACCGTTGAGCGTGGGAATGCTGAAAAGGACAGAGCTTGACAAACTCTGGTCCGGGACGCGGATGTGAGCTTGCTGTGCCAAAGATGTAAGCGCAGTTTCTGGTCTGCCAGCTGCTTTGGTCCTTGGTCAGGGAGTGTCTGCGGGTGTCGGAGTCTGTGCACAGTATTATTATTACTGATGCCCATCCAGTCGAGCTAAGGAGAAAAGCTATAGACCTCAGAGTTCTGAGGGTTGGAAATGATCTTAATGTGATCCAAGGGTGTTCCCGTTCCTGTAGTCTCGCCCGTAACGCTTGACACGATGGCGGGTTTAAAATATTTATGGATTCAAAAACCCCATCAAATATGACTAGTTTGAAGAGGACATGCCAGGATTCTCCTGACGACTGTAATAATAAAGATTTGAGTAAGAAGTTGATGGTGGCAACGTTACAGGTATTGCCATCAGAAAAGTATTTAGTTGTTTCTATTGCCGAAGAAGGGAAAGATCTTTCTAAAGTTTCTCCTTTCCTGATTAACAAGGCTATTTACTGCCTGTGCTGGAGGTCCAGTAGCCTCTATTAAGAAACTTAGAAACGGAATACTGTTAGTTGCGACTTCCACTGAGAGACAAACCTGTTCTATGTAAAAAATGACCTCTTTCTTTGACCAGATCATGGTATCTGTGGCTCCCCACAGATCCTTGAATTACTCAAAGGGAATCATCACTGTAGGGATTTAATGTATATTCCAATTGATGAAATTAAGTCCGAACTGTCATCTCAGTCAGTTACGGACGTTGTCCCTATCACGAAAATGGACAAAGGCGAAAAAGTAGCAACAGCGTCTTTTATTGTCATCTTTGGAAAACCGGAAATACCCGTATACTTACTTGCAGGTTACCAAAGGCTCTCAGTGAGACCATACGTGGCTAACCCTAGGCGCTGCTTCAAGTGTCACTGTTTTGGGCATATCAGTTCTACCTGTTCGAAGCAGAACGTATATGGTATATGTAGCGTTGAAGGCCATGATGATAAGGAATGTGTTAATTCTCCAAAGTGCACCAACTGTGGTGATGACCACCCAGCTCGATCTTACAACTGCCCTACTTTTAAGGAAGAGAAAGCTATCCTAGGTATCATGGCGAAAGACAAGCTGTCATTTCCATAGGCCAAAAAACTGCATAGATCTACTCAACCAAAGGCAGACAGTAAAACTTATTCCGCTACTCTGACCGCTTTCAAATCATCTTGTAACAACTGTGCCAAGCTGTCAAAGAAAATTGAAGTTCTAACAGAACAAGTTTCTCGCCTTTTGTCCTTAGTCACAAATGGTCCTACTTTGAATTTGGTATAACCTGCAGCAACCTCTTTTACCAATCCCTTCCACTAGGGGGGATTGGAGCACGAAATAAATCATTAAGTGAGCCTTGTGTTTCTTTGCAGAAGACATTGTCAACGGGTAATAAATCTTCTGTGCAGAAAACGTTGGAAAAAACCAAACCTCTTAGACCAGTGTTACGTCAGACCACATCGCCATCGTCATTACCTGGTATTAAAAAAAATGTTAACAAAGGAGGGAATGTGAAAACCACTCCTCCTAAACCCAAAACTTCCTCAGATTCCATCCCTGAACGGGTGAATATGGAATCTGAAAACTGTAAGCCTGGGACGTCTAAAAACGTCCCAAGCAAGAAAGGAGAGAGCACCAATGAGGGTCAAATAAATCCTTTGCTAAGCTAATAAATGCCTTTGCTTAGCAAGTCAGGGATACAGTGGAACGTAAATGGCGTTAGGAGTCACATAGAAGATATAAAGGTACTCATGCGAGATGTGTACCCAATGTTTGTCTGTCTACAAGAGACATATCTGTATGAATTGCAAAACTTTCATGTAAGGGAGTATTCAGTTTTTTGAGCCGACTTCGTTATAAAAGATCGAGCAAAGGGTGGCGTAGCCATACTTGCCCGTGACTGTATTGATGCGGTGTCTATGAACTTAATAACTTCTTTACAAGCAGTAGCTATTCAAACAGCTGTCCCATATAAGTTCACTATGTGTTGCGTCTATTTGTCACCAAACGACACAATCCGACACAGAGACTTAGTAGATTTAATAAACCAGTTACCAACTCCAATCTTATTAGGAGGGGATTTTAATGCCTACCATTTATCTTGGGGCTCCCCGGGTTGCAATTCTCGTGGACAACTTGTGGAGAGTATAAGAACAGAACTGGATTTATGTCTGCTAAATGACGGTTCGCCTACTCATTGGCATCTACTGGTGGATGGACAGCTGTTGACCTATCGATCTGCAGCCCTCATTTAGCTACTAGGTGCACATGATCAGTGCTTAATGACATGTATGGAAGCGACCATGTGCCAATTAAGATTAATTTATGTGCATCCTCACCCTGTTATGCTCCACATTCCTGTTGGATTTTACAAAAAGTCAACTGGGACACCTACTCGAATTACTTTGCATCACTTAATACGGATTATCTGACACCCATTGATAAAATTGTTTACAATTTTACTAAGACTATTTTGAATACCGCTGAAAAGACCATTCCTAAATCATCTGTGTACTGAAATGGTCTGAATCACCGTTCAAATTAAGAAATAAATAATTTCAAAAATTTGGATAACAAATTTAATAATTAAATAATAAGGTTTTAATTTATTGTATAATGAAACGTTGTAAAGAGTGAAGAAGTCAGTAAAATCTTAAATAAGTATTATTAAGACAAATTAAAAATAAAATAAAATAAAACTGTAATAACTAACTAAATTTGACAAACGGGAGTGCAGTGAAAATTTTCTAAGTGCCGAAAAGTGCTAACTTGAGAACTAAGTCACGTAGAACTATCACTGACATTGAAATGACCAGCAAAATTCAAAATGAACAATAGTGAAAACAGAATTTAAAAAACTTAAATAACAAAAAAGTTACAGCCATTAAAAAATGATAGACATTTTACAGTGTTCTAAAACAGATAACAAAATTATGCAGGTTGATTCGAATACGTTGTCCAACCCGCCTGTACAAGAAAAAAAGCACAGAGATAGCGACGAGCTTAGAGCGGGCGGGGAAGGGTTACATAGCCGCAATAAATACAGGAACTTATGGACCTGTAAGGCAGTCTGTAAAAAATTTTAATACGAGGTGCTAACGGTTGTAATGTCGGTCAGCGCCTAGGACACCCACCATAGGCCAGATGGGACCAAACTACCACGTTTCCGCCGTCTACTTTCATTCATGGACTAGGGCTTCAGACTCAGCCTCCAGGACGTGAAAATGGAGAAGGACTGCCATCAACTGACCAGTGGTAGCAACTTCCGATGTCCAGGGACCTGGAATCCAGATGAGAGGAAATTAAGATACCACACAAGACTATACCCATTCAAACCATGTACACCAATATTATCAGGCATACCTAAAATCCACAAACCCGACACACCATTTAGACCACTAATAAATTTCACAACAGCACCATCTTACATAATCGCAAAAATACTAGACAAAATAATAAGATCTAAAATACATATCAACAACACATACAATATAAAAAATGGATACGAATTAATTAATAAAATAAAAACCATAAAAACAAACAGCAACACAAAAATAATAAGTTATGACTAGGGATGGGCCGATTCCTAAAATTTTCGATTCCGATTCCGATTCTAAAATTTTCCGTTCGATTCTCGATTCTTTAGTCGATTCTCGATTCTTTCAAGTTATATTAGCTTACATTCTAGTTCTCTAATAATTAATTTAGTTAACATCTTGGTCATATGGCAAAACCTTTTAAAAGTTCTGTTTTAATGTAATAGGCTACACAAAATCTTCAACCTTGATTTATCAATAGGAATTTTTTTTAAACATAAAAACATATCAGATTAAAGTAATGACTTATTTTAAAGTTAAAAATGTGAACTTTACTTATTTTATGATGTTTGAAAAAATTCCTAAGCCTATTTACATTGTCTCCCAAACAAAACAAAAATTAAAAACAAACGAACAACATAAAAAGTAAAAAAATTAATACAAATAGGGTAGTTTTTAATATTTAACAGTCTGGCAGGTAATGTACATTTCTGTTCAAAAACACAAGCATTTGAACACGTTGTGGGTCAAGCTAGTTACATCGCTAGTCACATATAGCTCCTGAAGTTGAGAAAGGTTTTTCAGAAAACACTGTCGCGAGTGGGCAGACAGGTATTTTATTGCCATTGCATTTAAATGAGGGTATTTGGTACTTTGTACTGCCAAATACTTCCCAACATCACCATCTTGACTGGCTAATGGTTCCCCCAGATAATTGTTTACTTCTTCTTCTACTGTCAATTCCCCTGGGGTACCTTCTTCCTCAACATTCTGGATTAGTGGGGCATACCTTCTCCACATCTGGTGGGACCTTTTTTTCTGCAGGTGTCTGGAACAAGTGCAACTGATTCAGGCCTATTTTGTATTTATTACTCAATCCCAGTTGATTTTTAACCGACTATCACTTGTAGGTCCTGTGTCTGAGGATAAAGTTTCTTCAAGTATAGATCTTTTTTGTTGATAAATTTGGGCAAAATGAATGTTGTTTAAGTGCTTTTTCATATTTGATATATTATGTGGTTTTCCACCGTCAGTTTCTGTTAACCGTCATCGAATTGACGTGACGGCCAGTACCCTGAACCGAATACCGTCGGGCCTCTTAACGCTTTATGTTTATTAGTACTACTCAGCTGGTGTTGCTACTTTTGGAAAAATTAAGGCACAGTATTTAACAACAAGCTTCACACTACTTACAGATGTATTTACGATGGTTTTTGTTTGATAGATAAACGCCGACGGGATTAAAAACATGATGTTATTCTAAGAGCTTTTTGTCCGTAGTTACCGGCCGACACACATATTTGTTATAACGTATTGTAATGATTTTCACTACTGTTTTCAAAATTTCACAAAACCTTAAAAGTAAGTCGGAAATATTGACTAAATATTTAGTTGTAAAATAATCCTTAAAAACGGACTTTGTGAAAGTTAAGTACAAACATTGATACACTTAGATAAACTCATCGTTACTAGGAAGTAAATTATAATGTAAATTCCTTAACAAGTAAATTATTTGGTGTTAAAACTTTTACTTAATATGAATCTTGGATAGTATTTACTGGACCTGTAGCATTACTTATCAGAGAGAGAATATATTACACTTTAGTTCTATATTCAAAATATTTATAAACTCACAAATCAATCACATGTGACACGTTTACGTGTCTTAGTGATAGGTGCAAAAACACTTTTATATCACCAGTCAGTTTATTATTTGGGTAGCCGTGACATGAAATTATGGTTTTGTTGTTTCTTGCTAACAAAAACACAAAAAATATCAAAACAGTGTTGCACAGATAATAAAATTTAATTAAATCAAAAACAATGTCGGGTAAATTGGTCCGACGGAGTTTATTTACGTTTCATTTACGGTAGGAAAAAACTATGTTGGGCCAGTTGGTCCGACACGTATTTTTATAAATATTATGATGAGAAACGTATATTCATACTTAGATATGATAGGGGAACAAAGTATAAGAACACATGATTTAAAAATGAGCTTAAAATATTTTGGCAATTCCCTATGAAAACGCGATATTGTGGCCGGCAGCTAAAGTATTAAGGTACAGTGACGCGTTCGCTTTGTTTGTTAAACTACAAGAACTATTTCACCTGTAAGTTTATATTACTGTACATTATTTTGCTACATTTTTAGCTACTGTCAGTGGCGGACTTCCCATTAGGCACACTAGGCACGTGCCTATGGGCGCAGCCTCGAGGTGGCGGAAGGCGGCAGCCGTTTTTTTTTTGTACCGATGAGTCTTAGTGACAATAGTAATAGTACCTAGTTAAATTTGGTGAATGTCATAATGACATTACCTCAGTTAAATCAGTGTCGGATCCAGCAGGGGGCGCCCGCCCTGAGAATAGAAAACTTCCTTTTATTTTATTGTTCATTAATTTTATCGATGGAACCAAAATAAATGTTTTAATTTATTTTTATAAAAAAGTCTTTAAATAATATCTTATCTATATTTCTTTGAACAGGCATGAAAACGAATACGTATGGTGAAAAATTAAAAGCATTATATTACGTTGGGACGTTTCCAATAAATTCGCGAACTGCTCGCAAAGGGGCGGCACCATGGCAAAGTCCGCCACTGGCTACTGTGCGGATCTGTTTATCATGTAATAAATAGTTTCATTTGCTATTACAATCGTGTTTATTTTCTTTTCGCTCTGAAATATATTACATTACTGTGAGAGTGATATCTGTCTATAATATAATTTATTGAGGTTAAGTTTCGGAGGAATAATACGGTGTTTCTGTTATCCGTCTATTCGCTCAACCATCATGGCCACGGTTAATAGAGTTTTTACTGTACTTTTTTGTGTTTTGTTCTGACATCTATAAATCAGTGGCAGTAAGACACGTGAGGGAGAGAGAGAGAGAGAGAGAGAGAGAGAGTATCGAACCCGCTCTAGTGAGAGAGAGAGAGAGGGACGAGCGATGTCAAACGACCAGAAATGGTTACTATCTTGATTGCTGTTGCTTCATAAATAATAATATTTTCGTTTACTTTAATCATTTAATTCATTCAAATCAACCAATACATAAATAAGATATAGTTGGTAATTAATTATTTTTCCAATAAATTACTCCACACACATATCTTAATAGTTAAGAAAATAGGAATCGGAATCGACACTTTTATGATGAAGAATCGAGTATCGACGACTCCTCGATACCACCTAGAATCGACGATACCTGGAATCGAGAATCGGAATCGGGCCATCCCTAGTTATGACATAACTCACATGTACCCTAACATTCCAATAGAAGAAACCATAGAAATAATAAAAAACAAACTAATACACAATAACGAAAAAAGAAACACAATAGATAGTATCATTATGCTAACCAAACACATATCTAACCAAAATTACTTCCAATTTAACAATAAATACTATAAACAAACAACTGGACTCCCCATGGGATCACCCATATCATCTGTCATGTCAGAAATATATTTACAACACTTTGAACAATTAATAATTAAACCTATACTAAACACACACAATATTTTACTATGGACAAGGTATGTAGATGAAATACTTGTAATATACCAACCTACCATTCACAACGAACACATCATAATATTAAACAAACTAAATACACACAACGAAAACATACAATTCACCGTTGAAACAGAAACAAATAGAACAATCAACTATCTCGACATCACATTAAATATAAATGATAATAAAATAGAAACTACAGTATACAGGAAACCTACTTCCAACAACACCACAATACACTACAAATCTAACCACCCCTGGACACACAAAATTAACACTTACAATAACGTGATAAATAAAGCAATAAAATACACACAGGATAACAAACAAAAATTAAATGAAGAATTAGGTAACATTACAAAAATAGCAATAGAAAATGGATACAACAAACACATTATAAAAAATATATACAATAAATTCACAAAAAAACCTAACCTCAACACAACACTACAACCGGAACACAAAAATAATAAAAATAAAAAAAATCTACCTAAAATATAAATACACCAATAACAAAATAGAAAAAATAACAAATATATACAACAAAGAATACTACACTCCAACATACAAACCAAACAACAAAATAATAAAATATCTTAATAACACAAACCACAAAACAAATTCAGAAAAACATAACCTATCAGAAATTTACAAAATTACATGTAACAACTGTAACGCATTTTACATAGGGAAAACAACCAGATCATTTGAAGAACATTATAGAGCGTTCAAAAACAAAAGTTCAAAAGTATCAAATGTTGCAGCACACCTAATATCACATAAACATGAAATAACAAATTACGAAAATAACCTAACCATACTTGAAATAAATAATCACCCAATAGAACTAAACTCACTAGAAAAATACCACTTTTATAAAAACATACACAACAATTTAATGAATCTACAAACAACATATACAGAAGACATATTATTCAAAAACATAATACACAAGACTCAAGAGGAAACGTATATGACGTCAACAATTACTAACAGGACGGACCGAACATCCGCACCAGAAAAACGAAGAAAAAATAATCAGTGATATTACAATGGTCAAGTGACCGAAAGGTGCCTCATCACTCAAGGTAAAATCATTGCACTTAATGGTGGATAAAATTACTTACTGATATATGAAATATCAGAAAAATTTAAAAGACTATTTGCGATTTCAATAAAAACAAAGAAATAGTAAAGAGAGAGTCAAATTTATTTTAGTTGAAAATATTTTTATTTTAAAAAACCAGTAATTAAATGCATTATAAAAACTTAATGGTATTTAAATTTATCCTGTGTTGAACAACCAATAAAACTTTTAGTTTTTTCCAACTGATAAATAATGATTATAAAATCAAAGTACAGTTTTAGTTAAATTTCATTAATTAATAAATATATAAAATTCAGAACCTAATGTTTCTTCAATTGAGTTTTCTCCTGAGAACCAATTTATTGAGCTATTCTAAAAATTAGTTGGTTTTTTGTATTGAAGCCCAGAGACGAAGTCTACTGGCAGATCATGATTAAAGAACACAGGAGCCTTTAAAAAAATTTTGTGTGTTCATATTAATAATGTTTCTTTCCAGCTGACTACTTTACTGACAAGTATGACTATTTAAAGACCTAACAAAACATGTTAACCATTTTAGGGGGTTATACAAACTTTAAGGTAGGAGTCAGCGGGAATTGGCTTGCGTTTAGGCTTGGCATTTAACGGGTGAACACAAGACAAAATTTAAGAACGCTTGAGGCTACATGAGAGCGGAACGGAGATAAGCAGGCACGAATAAAAATAATAAAATGTAACAACTCCGTAACACCATTAACGTTACGATAGTAAAGTAGAGTGAGGTGGGGGGACATTGCAGTACGCATGCCGTCCACCTGTTCCGTGGTGGAACGATGAATATTCAGAAATCCTCCGTTTACGACGAAGAGCTCTTAGGAGATTTAAGCGACATCCAACAAATGAAAACCTTCAGGAATATAAAATACTCGGTGCGAAAGCACGGAGGATATTTAGGCTGAGTAGAAAGAACTCTTGGGAACAGTACATTAGCACAATTAGACGAACAACTCCGTCCTCCACAGTGTGGAGGAAACTAAGATCAGTTTGTGGTACTTCCATTCCATTGCCAGCCTATGTGCTGAGGCAACCGGATGGAAGATTAATCACAAACAGTAATGACATTGCTAATGTACTTGGAACATCATTTTTTAACTTTTATACTACTACAGCCTATAATAGATTATTCCAGATGTATAAACTGAAGGAAGAAGCGATACCGTTTACTGTTGGGTTGTCTGGGGACTCTCCTTTGAACACTCCTTTGTCTATAGGGGAATTGGAGTCAGCTCTCTCGTCAACGAGGGATTCTGCACCAGGTCCTGATTCCATTGTATACTCCATGCTGAAACATCTACCATCATCGGGGAAACTTGTCCACCTTCGAATATACAATCGGCTATTCGAGGAGCAGTATTTCCCCGATGCATGGTTAGAAGCGACAGTAATTCCTCTTTTAAAACCAGGTAAAGACAAAACCAATCCCAGTAGTTACAGGGTTATATCTCTAACAAGTGTCTTTTGCAAACTATTGGAGAAGATTGTCAAACGCCATCTTGTCTGGTACCTAGATACCAACGAACGTCTTAGCAACAAACAGTGTGGTTTCAGGCAAGGACGATCATCCGTTGACCAATTGGTTTTGTTAGAATCCACTATTCAAGATGCCTTTCTCTTGCGTCAAACACTCTTTGCTTTTTTTCTTTGACCTTGAGAAGGCATATGATATGGCATGGAAAAGAAGAATTCTGAACACTCTGAAATCATGGGGTATACAAGGGAATATCCTAGCATTCATTGCTAACTTTCTTTCAAACAGATCTTTCCGCATTTGTCTTGGAGGCACATATTCAAACAGTTATAAACAGGAGAATGGTGTACCGCAGGGCTGAGCATCACGTTATTTGCCGTTGCAATAAATAGTATCACAAGTAATATACGATCTCCGGTACACTGTTCCATTTTTGTGGATGACTTTTGTATATATGTGCCTGCTCGTAGTATGGCAACTGTGGAAAGATCTTTGCAGTTAGCAATATACAGATTAGAGGAATGGTCAAAAACTACAGGTTCTAAATTCTCTGCTTCGTAGACCCAATGTGTAGCATTTAGTCGTAGTAGGCAACACCAGGATCCGATCCTTTATCTTGATGGGATTCAGCTTCAAACCACAGATAGTGTTCGATTTTTGGGTCTTTTATTTGATAAAAGACTCTCATGGATCGCACATGTTCGTGATTTGAAGGTGAGATGCAGCAAGAAATTGGACATGTTAAGAGTTATTAGTGGTACAAATTGGGGAATTGACAGAACTAGTATGCTTCGATTTTATCGCAGCGTCGTTAGATCGCGCATTGATTATGGCTGTCAAGCCTATTCATCCGCATGACTTACAGTTTTGAAAACTCCTGATGCTGTCCACCACTCTGGACTTAGACTTGCTACTGGTGCTTTTAGAACTAGCCCAATCCCTAGTCTTCTTGTCGAGGCATGGGAACCTGCCCTTTCGAGACATCAGATGCTACAAATATCTTACATTTCTGGTCTTCGTAGCAAACCAAATCACCCGGCATTCAAAATGGTCTTTGAAAACTGCATAATGAAGATTACGATGCACGTCAACGTTCAACCTCTCCATTCGGCATATGAACTGTACGAATAATGGATAAGCTTAGGTTGCAACTTCCTACAATGTTTGAACGATCAATGTGCTGTCTACCTCCATGGATAATAAAAACGCAGCACTTCGATTTATTGTCGATATTCATTGTCCAGTTATATAAACACGATATTCCTGATGTGGTCTACCACCAGGAATTTTTATCTATTTATAAATTTCATCAAAACAGTGAAATTTTTTTCACTGATGGATCTAAACTGGATAATGGCGTTGGGTGTGCGTTTTGTACTTGTATATGATGTAGTTACACGTTCGGGTTGCCCTCGGCTTGCAGTGTTTTCACGGCAGAACTATTTGCCATTTTCAAAGCATTAACCGTCATTCAATCTCGATCTTCCCACTATCTTTTGTGTTCTGATTCCAAAAGTACTCTTCAGGCTCTTCAGGATGTTTTCTCTGTCAACACTTTAGTTAGTTGGGGACATTTTGTGTGCTTGTACACATGCTTCAAATGAGGGGTGGGGGGGGTAACATTCTGTTGGGTTCCTGGACACTGCGGAATACTCGGAAACACAAAAACGGATGAAGCGGCGATGAATGCTACAAGTTTGGTGCCTATTACCCAACGAGTTATGGCATCTGATTATGTGTGTTTTGCAAAAGATTTATTGCTCGCTGCTTGGAATGACTAATGGCATACCGTGATTCAGAATAAGCTGAGGGAAATTAAAGATACTGTCTGTCCATGGAGGTCTTCAATTTACATGCCTTCGTGTTGGCCACTCTTGGAACTCATGGATATTTGATGCGTCGTGAAGATCCACCAATATGTCAGTACTGTGGTGATGTCTTCACTATAAAACATTTTGGTGGATTGTGTTTGTGTAACTAATATTCGTGCCCTTTTTAATTTAAAAGGGAGTTTGAAGCTGGTGTTAAGGTGGCCATTGACCGAGTCATCGCTTTCTTACACCACTTGAACATATTTTTTAAAATTTAATATTTAAAACATATGCTTTTATAGTTATACTTATATTTCTTTTAATTATTATCTGCGTATATTTTATATTTATTTAAATTTAATATATTTTATGTTCTTGTTATTGTGCTATTAAGATTTATTTATTGTTGAGTATTATTGTGTTTTAAATATTGTTATTATTTATTTACTGTTATATTGTTCGTTGTTGTTATTTTGTTATCTATATTTTTATTGTTATAGATTTGCTGCTTTTTTTGTTGTAATTATTGTTGTTTTTTTTAATTATAAATTGATGTTTACATAATGGTTTTTATTTATTGTTTCTTTGTTAAACTTTTGTTTGTTTTGTAATTTTTGTTTTATTTTAATTTATTTTGTTATTTGGTTTTATTTAAAATATCGTTTTTGTGTTAGATTTTGATTGGTAATGATAACCACAGTTGGTTTTTCGCCAGGAAAAAAATTATGATATATCTGTGTTTTTTAATACTGAAAGAATTTGTGTTATTGTTGTTTCTTGTCGTGTATTTGATAATAGAACGTTGGTTAATTTGAGAAATATTTTAGTGGGTCCATCCTAAATTTTTTATACATTTATTGACCTATTAATAAACTTACTATATTGAAGATAATGTTATATTCCATCACACCTACACCCTACACACACATACTCAACACCCAATTGCACTATAACTCACATACATTTATTGACATCGTAACCCCGATACTCACCAAAATACACTTACATCCCAACCCTAATCAATTCATATATTTTTTTCCTGGCTGTGTGGCTTAATCTTATTCTTACATGTAACAAACATTTTTGCAGTTTCTAGCAAAATACCTTTTTGTTAAATATATACAGGAGATTTTTATTATTTAATAATATACTATTGAATATCAATTTATCAAGACTTATATATAAAATACATACGCTGTAAATATATGAGTGAGCAAGTTATTTTGCTAAGTTTTAATTCAACAAGTGTACAGTGTATAAAAAAACCTCCAGATAGATAATACAACTTCCTAATTTTTCATTTAACAAAGGGGTTTAAATGACAGTTATTTTTAAACTAGTTTTTCATAGTTAATTACAATAAACTATGATCATTTTTGATAGCCGAAATGTTTGTGAAAATGCTGTACAGTAAAAAATTGTCTTTTTAAAACAACATTGTTCTTAATTTAAAATTTCTGTAACGAAGAAATTTTCACTGGGGATATCCCAGCAGGTAGGCCAAACCCTTCCCAACATACCAAGAAGGATGTTTATTCGTTAAAATCCTTAATTTTTAATAATTTAAAAATATAAGTGTTACATACCTAAGAACAAAAGAAATGCTCTTATTATTATAGCGAAATTTAGAATGTACCAACCAACGATAAAATAGCAAATAATTTGCTCTTTTGTGTGGCTTATGACATCTATTTACTCTAAGAGTAAAAATGGCCTCAAACAGATCATTTAAATTTTAGAGAATAGCTGGGGGAGGCCGGTAGGAAGGTAGATGACTCCCCTAAGCTATGCTACCCAAGAAATAAATCCCAAAACCATGCCTGGGGATACCTCA
Source organism: Prosapia bicincta (assembly GCA_036971475.1). NCBI lineage: Eukaryota > Metazoa > Arthropoda > Insecta > Hemiptera > Cercopidae > Prosapia > Prosapia bicincta. The sequence goes on from JBAIZL010000002.1 coordinate 328,240,587, forward strand.
CTTCTCTTTTCTGGGTGTGTACTTCCCTATGACATTGCCCATTAGGCTTTTCATCATCATGTTTCTGATATTCAGTTACATTTTCAACTCCAAAGAGATTAATTTGGAGCTTTTTGTGTGGGCTCTTTGCAATATACATACATTTTTGAAATTTTGATGTGGTTGCTGTTGTCTTTAAAACTTTCATTTCCTTATCAAATGCATTCCTTTGGTTTATTATATATGCCTATTTATAACAAGGTCATTTATAAGTTCATTGTGAAGGTTTTTGTGCACCAAGCTTATGAATTTCAGTTAGATAAGTAGATCGTGAAGTAACCAGATAGAATCCCTGCTTGAGAAAAGAACCTTCAATGTTTGAGTGAATGCCAAAGTGTAAGCTGTGTCATCATATATTGACTTGGGTTTATCTCTTCCCATGCGGGCTCACCAACACCCTCAAAATAGGGGTAGTGAATGAGATCACGCGATAAGAATCCACAAAAAAACTTTACTTTCTAATGTTTCCATTGTAAAGTTGCTTGTTGTAATCATCTTGAATTCACTAATTAAATTATAAGTAATTATTGCATAACTGAGTGAATACTTTTGAACTTACTTTCTGACGCGTTTCGAAACTGCCATTACACTGACGAAGTAGCAGGTCAGCTTTGTCAATGAAATTATAGTTTCAAAACGTGTCAGCAAATAAGTTAAAAAGTATTCATTTAGTTACGCAATGATTACTTATAATTTCAGTTTTTTTTGTTCATCTAGGTCTTAAATGAAAATAATAACCCTATTTTAAAACAGTACTTTAATAACGATAAATCTCAAATTCTAGGCAAATATTTACTTCTAAACAGCATGTTATATGCTCTATGTATATTTTGGGCGATATCAGTTGTAATCATGCTTCGATCTCTTTGTTTATATGCTAATTTGCTCGCCATTTTGATAATTGTACTAGCAGTAAATGATATCACTAATTCTGGTGTAAATGGCCCAAAGTCTTTATATTCTATTAGAAAAAGCCATGTTGAGAATACGGCCAAACAGCCTGCAAGCAAATCTCCCTGGCCTAGAGGGCTTTTTGGCGAGCCCGGCACTAAACTAGTCACCACAGTATTTTCATGTGCTATCATATCCTGTTCTCCTTTCAGCAAGATCACAACTTCACGATGGAAATGGATTGACATTTTTCTAATGTATTTGTCTAATTCTATATCTGTCTTGTTAACGTTAAATAATGTTGATGCTAATTCAATAAATTCTTCGTGGTATATTGTTATGTAAATATATCCTGGATAATCTTTTAATAAACGTAAGTGATTGTACACAAGAAAAAGTCCATCACCATCAATGATAATTGGCAACATTGGTAACCATTCATCTAAAGCTAGTAATAAAATTTGTACAATATTGTTTGTAATAGTTTCGTTTTGATTTCCTAAACCAGGTCCAATTATCAGGGCAGTTAATGATAACAGCCATGGTTTTATGCATTCTGTGACATTTTTTGAATCTAAACATGGGAACACTTTTATTTCTGGGCTGTGTGATTTTATTGCAGTTACTGTGTCATAGGTAGTAAATACATATGCTAAATCGGCACCTGTTTTTAAAGCTGCTATCCCACTAAAGTACGGAGGACCTGAATACTCCCTCGAGCCGCCTATTATGCCGATTGTTCCCAGTTGCCCTTTTTTCCATTTTTCAGTTATATTTGGTATGAAATATTTCATTGCATTGATCATTGTTCTATTTAACTTTACTTGGACGTCTATGGGAGACGCTGTTACTTGCGGATATAGTTCATCACTTTCCGATGGTGTTGTGGGTTTATTGTTCGTTGACAGGGTCTTTAGTGTGTAACGGTTTACATGGCGCAAAGAAAAGGTGTTGGCTAATTGGGAGAAGCAGAATACTATAAATATTTTTAGTATGATGCACATTTCTCACAGGTTTGCTGGAAAAAAAAATAACACGCATTAAGATTAGAATAATTTTGATAGACTAAACAGGCAATATTGTAGATTAAAATGAAAATAAATTAGTAATTAAGTGAGAATATAATTCATTAATGTATTTGAAATTATTTAGAACTTGATGCACTAACTAGGTACATTTTAGAGCAAATATAATATGGGCCAAAATAAGCAGTACTGAAACAGTTGTAAGATTTTATTTCGTTTCCTTTTATTTTATTTACAGAGTTTTACAAAAACAAGAAGTAAAAAGAAAAAGAAGGTTAGACTTGGGTATAAACATGTTCTATATGACCTCCGTTTAATTTGAGGTAACACTAATTGAGTACCGTTCTTGAAGGTTTTGCTTCATTTTGGTGGAGGAGCTATTTCATGCCCATTATATACTTGGTTGTTTTTTCCTGTAGTTGGACAATGGTAGATGGTGGGTCATCATGGAAAATCTTTTTCATCATTCCCTAGACATAGGTGGCAACAGTCAGCTGATCAAGAAGGCAACTACAGCTGATTCAGTTTCAGTATGTTTATTTTTGCGCAGACGATGTTTATTTGTTTCTAACACCACATCTATTTGCAATTTCAAAAATACTACCAAAGGACAGCACCTGCTTGATACAAAGGTTTTCTTTGAACAACTTTTTTAGCAAGTTTTTTTTCAACTTCCGACTGTACCGCTAGACGGCAGGGCGAGCGGCATCGGCCAGTAATGCGTGGCAATCGACTGCGCACCTCTCCCACTACAACCTCACTCGTTTTCGGGCGTCCGACGCCATTACCAGTTTATCCAGTGACACATAAACATGGCTACCTTGATAGAATCTCCTGCCAAGTGTGAGTTGCGAAGTGTCATTCGTTTCTTGCAAGCTGAAGGGTTATCCGCAGCAGAAATTTACCTTAGAATGAAACGAGTATACGGTGAAAGCTTTATGAGTGACAGTGCAGTGCGTGATTGGTGTAGGAAATTTAAAGATGGACGAGTTGACATTCATGATAAAGGGGGTCAAGGACGAAAGTCGATCGTAAACGAAGACCTCGTTGACCAAAGTGTAAGAAGCAATCGGAGGTTTACGATTATGGAGCTATCCAATCAGTTTCCTGATATTTCAAGATTAGCCCTATACACTATCATAACTGATGAGTTAGGCTACAAAAAACTTTGTGCTCGATGGGTGCCGAAGATGTTGACTGATGACCACAAAGCTCGGCGAATGGCGTCAGCAAGGTCTTTTCTGAATCGTTATGAAGCTGATAGCGATGATTTTTTGAACAAAATCGTGACAGGAGATGAGACATGGGTTCTGTACGACACCCCAGAAACGAAACAGCAGTCCCAACAATGGATGCATTCAAACTCTCCAAACCCAAAAAATTCAAAAAAACGTTCAACAACAGAAAGATTATTGCTACTGTGTTTTGCTTGTGGCGTTTTTAGAGCCAGGGACCACAATCAATGCGGAAGGATACTGTGGTACGTTTCAACATATGCGGAGAGCTATCCAGAACAAAAGGAGAGGAATGCTCACATCAGGAGTTGTGCTCATTCATGACAACGCTCGTCCTCACAGTGCTGCTTTGATGAAACGTCTTCTTGACGGGTTTAAATGGGACGTTTTTGACCATCCAGCGTATAGCCCTGATTTAGCGCCGAGCGACTATCACCTTTTCCCGGATCTGAAGATGATGCTAGGAGGGCAGAGCTTCCGAACTGACGACGCGCTGCAAGTCGCCGTGAAAACCCATCTCAAATCACTGGCGGCAAACTTCTATGAAAGAGGTATTAAGAAGCTTGTACACAGGTATGAAAAATGCCTCAATTTAAAAGGCGATTATAGTGAAAAGTAACTAATAATGTACCTAACTCTTGATAATAAATTTATTTAATTACTCTCACTAGTTTTATTTTTATACCACATCGGAAGTTGATAAAAAAACAGCCCTCGTATCATAGTGATGCTGAAATGATAATATAAAGTAGTCTTTGCCATCTTACTGATCAACCCATGACGAATACATAGTGCTCCAAACATTGACTCTGGTTTACAGATAAATTTTTAGATGCCTGATAATGTGATTTCACATCTTAACCTTTGAGAGGTCACATAGTTTGGAATAACACGAGAGGTCGCAGAAGGAGGTTATTTCTAGATTTTAAAAAATCATTTGCTTAATTCGAAACAATAATGACTCTATTTCAAATATCTTTGGAATTAAACATTTCTATGTATTTTCAACATTTTAAATTCATTTAAATAGCATTACTTTATAGTATGTATTAAAAAAAATACTTTACAAAAATTTAGGAAAATGTATTATAAAATTTTATTTTAACATTTGCGACCCTCCTTAAAATGGTAATTATTATACAAAATATATCATAAGTCTAGTAACTGTATGTCTTTCTTCTACGGGTAAGTGTTCTAAGTCACTGAAGTCCTCATCACTTGTTTCCTCTTCATCATCACCTAGATTATGTTATAAGTCATTTGTAACAATTGCATCCTCGTCATCTTCAGGATCCTCCTCATCAGGTTCATCACCACTAACACTTACACGGTCAATGAGTTTTCTAAAAAATACAACATTTGAGTGCTGATGCTGTTCTTCTTGTTTTACACCAGCTAGTAAAATAGCAATTCTGATACGCTCATGATCACCTTCACTCATTATTTCTCCCAATTAACTCAAGTAAAAATATTACACATATTTAGAGATGCATCAATAAAAACACAAACAAAAACTATCTAAAAATATACACTCACATAATAAGGTCGCACACGGAAGTTAGCTCATGGTGTGAACATAACAGAGAAATCACACGAAGAAGTAACTTCAAGTTCTTCACAGAAACTGAGCTCGACTAAAGAAACCAAAGCCAAATTTTGTGTATCAGTTTGTATTTCTGAGAAATGGTCTTGTGGAATAGGCCGGACCGCATGCACCAAGCTCTAGTAAAAACAGTTTTGTTATAGAAAAATTAAGCGACCTGGACGTAACCGCCACAATGCGACCTCTCAAAGGTTAACCCTACAAATAATCAGATTAAGACAGAACCCTACATTTTATTAGAGATTATTTAAAGTTCATTCTCAGTTATGCCACAGTTGTGTGATGCTGAGGCTTCTGATTTAAAAAGTTTTTCCAACTGAGGAATATCAGTCAATGTATAGCTGAAGTTGCATGACAGAAATGTGTTAGTGCCTGTATTTTCTCCTTCATCCATAATAACATAACATAGTAGAAAGAGGAATAATATAACAAATTTAAATTTCATGAAGATTATTTTTAATAGTATAATAATTTTGGTAAACTCTTCAAACAACCGACATTGTCTGTGCTTTAATAAATGTCGGTTGTTTGTAGGTGTCCACTACTCGTGGTTGAAAGATAACGTTAAAAATACTGTTTTAAATCATCTTTGAAAACTGTATTAGACAATAAATGAAACAAGTTTTAATTTTTTATTGAAATTTAAAGTAATTTATTGTAAATCAAAATATACAGAAAATTTATAAAAAAAATTATGATAGTTAAATTATATGTGTAAATTTTGAATAACAAGTTCACTGCTAATCACCTAAATTGTAGCACTCCCTAAGAAACTGGCATTTTTTCTCTTATACACATAAATTGCACAAGACTAGTGATGAAAACAAGTCATGGCTACTGCCCTAAAAATTGATACAAAGAACTGGGTACATTTGGAAATGGTAAACCGTGCATTTGGCCTTAAAATATTGGACGAGATTTCTTCCGAAAACACTTCTGAAAACATGTTTCTTACTCGGAATCTTCTACACATCAACAATTTCTGCAACCGATATGTCTACACATATTTCAAGATTGTTTGTTACTTCATACCGAACCTAATTTATTGTCGAATTTATCTAATATAGACTGTCTCGTGCAAGTCAGTGTTTTAACAGTCCTTATCATGTCCATCCCAGAGAGCTGGCCTGAGCAACCGGGCAGGTCCACAGGTGGCGGATAGTGGGACGGCCTACAGATATGTAGGTTACTTGTGAATAAGGATTCCGGAAGGTTTCTGAATAAGCAGGCCCGAACCAAGGCAATGGTTCAAAGGTGAGGAATTATCCCTCCTTGTCAGTCAACCGGTTGGGTGTGGTAAAAATAACTACTCTGACTGGGGACTGGGGTAGTTGGGAATTAAGTCCTCACAATGCTACTCTCACCTCCCAGGTGAACCAAGGGCAATGCGGCTGTGAAGTATGGGCGGGAAACTACCCTAACGACACAGTTGTAACAAAAGAGAGTAAAGCAGGCTGTTCGCTCCATGAGCAACAGTTAATAATGGCCTGAACTTGGGGTGTGCTTCAAGGTCAGTGACTGAATACCCAATCCAAGGTGGAAGGCATCGTGCCGAGGGATGAATGGCTGCAGGGTATAAAATGCAGTAGCACACGATCCCCTTGAGGAACCAGACAAAACCTCATTGTATGTTGTCTTGCCAGAGCAGTGGGGGTTCTGTTCCGGTTGACTGTTCTTTCCCCCGTACTTGGGAAACTAATGGACCAAGTAAATACACAAATTGATGTTGAGTCTGCACAGACAGCGGGAGCCAATGAGACGGCAAACAGTGAGCCTGTAGCAGATGTGTCAACGGCAACCACCACTGGGGGTGCAGGGGCGGCTACCAAGCTGCAGAAACCAGTGAAATGGTTGTAGAGTTGAGCACACTTTCTCCGTACGGAGAAAGCGTATGAGTAGAGCGGCCAGAAGGCAGCTCCGAAGAGATCAGGCGAGAGCAGCGGGAGGGCCAATAATCCTGAGCATACAACGCAGGGGAGGCCAAAACCGAGCCGAGCATGTTAACGTCCAGGGCTTGGATGTTGTGGAGGGGTGAGGTGCAACAGGTGGGAAGCAATCAACCACGAGCACCAAACCCCAGCATGGAGATTGCATACTTGAACAACTGGGCTAATCTCCCAGATGTTTCGGGATATATGAGTATCGAGTTCATGGTCAAAGAACCTGCCAGGCAGTGACCACCTTTCTCGGACGTTTGCACCTGACCAGGCCCACCAAACTATGATGGAATGGTCAGGGTCAGTAACATCGGGAGCTCAGATCTGGTACACAGATGGCTCCAAGATGGACTTCGGCACTGGAGCGGGGGGTGTATTGTAAAAACCCAAGGGTAAAGCTAGATTTTTTCCTTGGGGAGGCATACCTCTGTCTTTCAGGCCGAAATATATGCTATAAATGCCTGTCTGGGAGAGATAGCAAGAAGGGGAATACACAGGACCCGGATTGCTATTTTCTCTGACAGTCAGACAGCAATTAAGGCACTAAACGAACATGTGGTCACCTCGGTCATAGTTAGGGAGTGCCTAAATAACCTAGAAGCCCTGGCAAGGCACAATCAAATCAAGATAGGTTGGGTGCCAGGGCATAGAGGAATATTTGGAAATGAAGCCGTAGATGTGCTGGCCAGAGAGGAGTCTTCAACTCCTCTAATTGGACCGGAGCCGGCGGTAGGTATTTCCAAATCCATGGTCAAGATTACAGTGCGAAGGTGGATGGCTGAAAGACACTGTGAGCACTGGGTCAGGGCTGAAGGAATGAGACACAGTAAGCTAACCCTTAGGAAACCTTCCTTGGGGCTGCGGGAGAGTCTCATCTATCTGTCTAGGCAGGAATTGAGGATAGCCACAGGTCTACTACTCATGGGACACTGTGGACTAAGGAAACATCTGCATAATACGGGTATCTTCAAAGATGAACTAGTGTGCAGATTAATTGGGCAAGAACTGGAGACTGCCATACACATCATTTATAGATGTGAAGCACTTGCCGAGAGGCGCTTCAACCTCTTTGGAGATAGCACAGCTCTGGTGGATGCTGAAGGTAAAACACTAGTCAGGAAACTCCTAAACCTGGTAAGAGGGAAGGAGCTCTTTGACTAGATCAGGGAGGTAAGTACAATATACCTTAAGGTAGCAGTGCTTTGGGCAGTTTAAACCCGCTCCCAAGTTGAAGAAAAAAAAAATCATGTCCATAAAATAGTATTTATATTGACTCAACACAGCCCTCCACATACCATCTCGCCTATTGTGTCTCTCAAGGCCAAGGGCAAGATCACATGGTCCTCAATACACACACATAGACAGATGATCACACTAACAAAAGTATTGCAATATGGCTCACATGAAGGTTAAAATCTGCTCACACTGGTGTGTTGACCAGCTGCAAAAGTATGGTGAGGAACCAAACACATTTTTAGACTGTAAAATAACTTTACCTACTTTTTTTATGATGCAAGTTTTTTATGTAAATGGAAATAAATTATCATAATTGTGAATAATAATATTTTAACTTCAGTGATATTTTAAATTTCATCACTAAATTGCTTCTGGATCATAAAAAGTTTGCACCTCAAACCGAATTCATTACCTTCTTCAGTTGTATTGTACTCATCTGTGACTGATGTAATATGGACTGAAGATTATGTATAGACAAAACACAGAAAGTATGCAACACCTTCTGAGTCATTGGTTGTTATCAGATTGAAATTTATAAACAAGCCAGTTAATCCACAAGGACAGACTGTTAATCAGGAAATGGGGATGCACATGTACTGACAATAACCTTTCTATTTACACACAATGCATTGTTCATTCACAACATTAAACTTATGTGTACAGACCACAAATTAATTTTAATTTTATGGTTTAAAATGTCAAAATAAGTGTTCATGTTTAGGAGTGTCCACACTTAGGAAGATCCATTGTTGAGAGGTTAATTCAAAGATCTCTATGTCAAGAAATTTGAGATTGAAAATATTTCTGTAAAATAAGGGTTTCATGAAATATACTTATCTTTAAGGAGGAGGAGTTACTGTATAACTTTTGAAAGGTGTTAAATGAAATAATATTTAGAAATAGAGTTTTAATAATGTTTAAAAAAATTAAATTCTTGGTAGATTTTCACTTTCAAAGAGCATTTTGTATGCTGCATGTATATTGTCCAAGATGTCGGTTCCAATTGTACTTTGCTTATGCTTTTTGTAGGCTAATTTAGTTGCAAGTTTGACGATTGTACTAGCTGAAAATGCTGCTACCATTTCTGCTGTAAATGGTTTAAATTCTTTGCCCGTTACTTGAAAAATCCAAGTTCCAAATACTGCTAAACATCCTGTAAGCATATCTCCTTGCCCACGAGTCCTCTTCGGTGAACCCTTCACTAAACTTGTCACAACAATATTTGCAAATGCTATAATATCGTGCTTCCCTTTTAGTAGGATCAAAATATCACGATGAAACAATAGTGAAAATTTTCGAACATATTTTTTTAGTTTTATTTCATCCTTATCAACATTAAATACAATTGATGCTAAATTAGTAAATTCTTTTTTGTTTGGTGTAAGATAAATTTGTCCTGGATATTCTTTTAATAAGTCTGTGAAATTGTACACAATAAAAAAACCATCAGCATCAATGATTAAAGGCATTGGCGCCAACCATTCATCTATAACTATTCTTAAAATGACTTTAATATTATTTATTACTGTTTCATTTGGTTTTCCTAAACCAGGACCAATTACCAGAGTTGTTATTGTTTTTAACAATGGCTTTACACATTTTGTTATATCTTGTGAATCTAAACATGGAAACACCCTTATGTCTGGGCTGTGTGATTTTATTGCAGTTGCTGCATTGTTGACTGTAAATATGTATGCTAAATCGGCACCTGTTTTTAAAGCAGCCATCGCACTAAAGTATGGAGGACCTGAGTACTCTCGTGAGCCGCCTATTATACCGATTGTTCCTAATGCTCCTTTTTTAAATCCCCTGGTAATATTTGGGATAAAGTATTTCATCGTATCAGCCATCGTTCTATTCAACTTCATGTGGATGTCTATGGGAGGTCCTGTAATCTTTGTATTTATTTCATCACTGTTCGGTAGTGTTGTGCTTTCACTGTGATTTGACAAAGAGTTGACTGTTTGGATGATGCAGAATACTGCAAAAACTTTAAGTTTTAAGAACATAGCTCACCAGTGTGCTGAAAAAATAACACATTTTTCTATTAAAACTTGAATATTTTTCATTTTGAGCAATTAAATAACATTGATTTGTTAAAAAAAGTATTCTATTCGTAAAAATAGAAACTTACAGTATTTATGTTATTATATATTATTACTGTTGCTGTATACATCTAAATTTTGATAGTAACTGAACATATTGTCAGTGAATAATGTTTGAAATTTGGAGTTACAGTACAGAATGTCATTTTTTTTCAAGATTTTGTTGTTCTTCATGACGAGCTATTTGTTAATTACTTTGAAATTACATGTGATATTCTATTTATATAAGTTGTTCAATTGTAAAATTACACTTGGAATTAATGTTTTTGTTTTACGACTTCTTCAGTCTCACATTTCTGCCGCTAGGATTGCTGCAGCTGTGCTTTTTCTAACTTAAATTGGTACTGAAAAGCACATCTGCAGCAATCCTAGGGACAGAAATGTGAGGTTGAAGAAGTCGTAAATCGAAAACGTTTCCTCCAAAAATCGAAAACGTTTCCTCCAACTATAAGTTAACAATTTAACAACTTATATTAATAGAATGTCTGGTCGCAAGTAATTTCAAAGTGTAACAAGTGATATAATGTCAGTCTCCCTAGATCATACAGTCATTAGATTCCAAGTCATTATTGTGGGTTTGTCAGATTGGATGTTGGGAGCTATAAGGCATATTGTTAGGGGATAAGGTTTAAGTTTTCATGCGAGGTTCAGACGTTTGTAAGCTTTGTGAACCACTGAGGCCATAATAAGCATTTCCTACAGCTAGTTTATGTTAAATAACTTTCAAGCATAAAGGAGCTAGATATCAATAATGTTATTTATTGGCAGCAGTTTGTCATCAATACAACAAAAATACACACTCAACATACATTACATTCTAGAAGTAATTGTTCAGTAGAAGGAGATTATATTGTTCTTTCCGTAATCTTATCTTTACTCCACCTATTTTCCTTCTTACTTATTTCTGTGTGCTTGTGGACCTACATACACTTCCGGTCTAGAATGACAGATATAGCCTCATCCATTCTGGGCTAAATTATACTTTATATGTATTCATAATAGTTTTATTCTTCCTAAGTAGTACCAGTCAACTTGGCAATTTACCATAAGATACACCCACACATTTACCTAGATTGATTTGCTCTTATATCTTTCCTTCCATCTTTGTTAACATCATCTCTAAAGCCAGTTTCCCAATTGTGATGCATTTCATTAAAATATTTCCCGCTCTCTTTTAGCAGCAGCTACCTTCTTCCTCTTTTACTTTGTGTCGTATTCATGGTTGTGATGAATATGCTTATTTGACAGGTGAGAATTGGTAGATGTCTACTATGCAGCAGTCAGTTTATCTACTCTTAGGTTTAATTGTGGTAGTATATTTAAAATTGAGGAACATTTTTCTTTTCAACATGAAACATGGCAAACTGCTCTCATTCTGTATTATTAGACTATGATAATATTATCTTATACATATAAAAGGTAAATTATTAGAAATAACAATGTTTATGTCTTTATTTGTTATATTAAATTAATAATATGAAGAACAAAACTTTCTTAGTACCACGTTTTTAAACGAACTAAAAAGTATAAAATAATTTGGAATTTCTGGGAGTGTAAATTTTCAACGTTCATATGAAAATTCAATGAAGAAACTGTGGGTTGTATTTACTGACAAATGACTTAAACTATTATCTATATGGTGCACCCCACGTTTTCCCCACTGAATTTTTATTTGTACAATTAAAGTTTAAACTCCTAGAAATTCCAAATTATTTAATACTTTTTAGTTAGCTTAAAAACATGATACACAGAAAGTATTTTTCTTCAAATTATTATTTTGTGCTTTTTAGTCTCGAGTATATGGAACTTTTCAATCGTTATCATGAAATGCAATTCACCCTTAGCTCATCAAGGAGTTTGTTATCTTAATGATTTTTTGATATCCAATGCTGACATGTTTAAAATTTCAAGTCTAGCTGATCAGCCAAATAAAATTTGTTTAAACAAATATTATTCCAGCAACCTTACAGACAAGAAACTAAGTGAAAATTGCATTGCCATCCAGTGCCAACTTGTAAGTAGAATTTTGAGTCTGTATCTCATCAGTCATGTTCAATTAGTTTAAACAAAGATTGTTTAAACAAACCTACAGGCAAGAAACAAAGTGAATACTTCATTGTTATCCAGTTCTGACCAGATGTAAGTGGAGTTTCAATGTTTCAAGTCTGTAGCTCATCAGTTAAATTTAATTTGTGTAAAATATTATTTAAACAATTTTACTAACAAGTAACCGAGTGAATATTGCAATATCTATCTATCCCCGATCCAAGTCAAAAGTTTCAAGTTTCAATCTCATCAGCAAATTTTAATTAGTTTAAACAACTTTTTTTCAAATAAATGTACAGAGAAGAAACCAAGTGAATATTGCATTGTCATCCAGCTCTGACATATGTTTAAAATTTCTAGTCTCTAGGTCATCGGAAAGATAGTTTAAACTCAATTGCAAAATTCCACCTCAAGAGAGACATACAGATATGATGGAAAGCGAACTAATAAAAACGTGGTAACAACAAAGCCAGAAAAGTAATGACTGGTAGTGAATATTCAACAACAGCGACATTGTTTATACCAGACACTTTTGTCTCTTCATCAGGATTAATTCGTTTGCTTTATAATATTTGTCAGCAGTGCATTAATATTATTGACTAGGCTCAGCATTGACGAGTTGGTAAGCCCAGTATAATACTTTAAAAGGAAAGTTGAGTAACTTATTTAGAAGCAATAAACATATCATTAAAGATGAGATAAGTAGGCTCAGGAACACTGACTCAACATGGGCATAAACAATTTTACTTGAATAATTCACTGTTGTTTTCACAAAATAGATGTAAACACACTTCTATTCACACAATTCTGTTTAGATTTGCAGTTTTTGTGTTGTACATCTTGAGGTTTGTCTATAATTGCACTTTTGATATTAACTTGGCAAAAAACCACTACTTACTGATATTTCAGTAGAGGCATTCATACTAGGTCAGCGCATTATTCAATGCTGTGAGTAATGGACAAGACTGTTGCTCAGGTCTGTTGTGATGGTGTTCTGCGGTGTGTTGTTGTTCATTGAGTAGTTGTTAATTATGTGTTCAAATAGACTATTTGAATGTGAGTGTGTTTTGTCATTTAGAATGTGTTGTGGATAGTATTTGTGGTGTTTGTATATCTCGTAGTTTTCTGTTGTGTTAAGTTTGTTGCTTTTTTCGATGTAGTGTAGGATTTTTAGATTGTTGTCTATGTTGGTGATGCGGTGTGTAGTTCAAAAACACGGCAGAGCAAGAGTATACAAGATTACATGCAACAACTGCCCCAGCTTTTACATAGGACAAACAGGGAGAACATTTACCTTAAGATACAACAAACACATAAAAGACATAAAAAAGACGCAACCCAAATCAAATGTCGCTATACACATACAAAACACACTACACTCACAGACTGACATAAACACCAATCTAAAAGTCACACACTACATAAAAGCAACAAACTTAACACAGCAGAAAAGTACGAGGTATACAATCTCCCCAAATAGTATCCATAACACTTTCTAAATGACAAAACACACTCTCAATCAAATACTTTATTTGAATACATAATTAACAACTACTCTATGAACAATAACACACCACAGAACATTAATACACCCCAGACTCACACCTGAGAAACAGTCTTGTCTGTGACTCTCAGCATTAAATAACAAGTCTGTTGAAAAATGTCAGTAAATAGTGGTTTTTTTGCCAAGTAAATACCAAAAGTGTAAATATAAATAACCCTTGTAGTAAGGATAATGTTGGAAAGGTTAAAGAACTTGTTACCTTTCATCTATAGAATAAAACAGGCAGTCAATTATTGTAAAAAACAAAAAAGAAGCAAAAAATTAAATCTTTACGATATGGTTTGTCTGTAAGTAGATGTTTTTATAAAATACTTATTTGTATAATTGAGTTATACCAACTGGACTACTACGTTTACAATAACTTTACTGTTACACATATTTTGTGTAGTCAACTGACATATATTATTTAATTCCATCTTCAACCAATTCATAATGAGAACAGCCTCAGTAAACAAAAAAGTGCAGCTGTAGGGAAGTGTAACACGCCAGTATATGTTCAAGTGTTTTTAATCGAAACACATATTTTAACTTACAACTTTTTTTAAAAAAAATGTTTTAACTTGCCTATAGTAGCACTTACTTTTTTTGTGTTGAGGACGGCCGTTTCGGGAGATGTGTCCCTTTGTCAACTCAGACCGTAACTGATCTCAAGGTTTACGTAGGTTAGGGTGGGGGTGGGATATTTTGGTGGTGTGGGTGTATTTTGTGTGTATTAGGAGTTATGATGTCAAAAAGTGCGTGTGAGTTGTAATGTAATTGTGTATTGAGTATGTGTGTAGGGTGTAGTTTGAAGTGCCTATATATTTCGTATTGTTCGGTTGTGTAGCGTTGGTTATTTCTGTGTTGTTTATGAAGAATTTGTAAGTTAGATGTTATGTCTGTGTAGTCGTGTTTTGTGGAGTTGAGATGATCGGCGAAGTTAGATTGGTAGTTATTGTTTTTTAGTGCTTTTATATGTTCTTGGTAACGTGTGTGAAATGACCTCCCTGTCTGGCCTATGTAAAAACTGGGGCATGAACTGCAAGTTAGTTTGTAAACTCCAGTGGTGTTGTAAATGTCCTTGATTTTGCTGTTGGGTTTAAATTGTTTGTTGAGAGTGTTGTGTGTGGAGTAAGCTATTTTGTAGTTATATTTTCGTAGTGTGTTGGTTAGATTGTGGGTTTTGGATGATCTGTAAGGTATTGATAAGTATTTTATGGGATTGTCATCTTGTGTGTATGTATTTGGGTTATTATGTTTATTTTTTAGGCGGTTGTATAATTTGTCTATCATTGTTGGGTTGTATCCGTTTGTTTGTGCTATATATTTTATGGTGTTTAACTCCTGGTAGTGTTCATCTTTGTCTAATGGTGTTTTAAGGAGGCGGTATATCATGGTATTGTAAGCAGCTAGTTTGTGTTGGTGTGGGTGGTTTGAGGAACTGTGTATGGTCGTATTAGTGCTGGTGGGTTTTCGGTATATGTTGAATTTATGTGTTTGTTTGTCTGTTCGTTTAATTGTGAGGTCTAAGAAGTTAAGGGAGTTTTGTTGTTCTTAACTTAACTTGTCCTTAACTTCTTAGACCTCACAATTAAACGAACAGACAAACAAACACATAAATTCAACATATACCGAAAACCCACCAGCACTAATACGACCATACACAGTTCCTCAAACCACCCACACCAACACAAACTAGCTGCTTACAATACCATGATATACCGCCTCCTTAAAACACCATTAGACAAAGATGAACACTACCAGGAGTTAAACACCATAAAATATATAGCACAAACAAACGGATACAACCCAACAATGATAGACAAATTATACAACCGCCTAAAAAATAAACATAATAACCCAAATACATACACACAAGATGACAATCCCATAAAATACTTATCAATACCTTACAGATCATCCAAAACCCACAATCTAACCAACACACTACGAAAATATAACTACAAAATAGCTTACTCCACACACAACACTCTCAACAAACAATTTAAACCCAACAGCAAAATCAAGGACATTTACAACACCACTGGAGTTTACAAACTAACTTGCAGTTCATGCCCCAGTTTTTACATAGGCCAGACAGGGAGGTCATTTCACACACGTTACCAAGAACATATAAAAGCACTAAAAAACAATAACTACCAATCTAACTTCGCCGATCATCTCAACTCCACAAAACACGACTACACAGACATAACATCTAACTTACAAATTCTTCATAAACAACACAGAAATAACCAACGCTACACAACCGAACAATACGAAATATATAGGCACTTCAAACTACACCCTACACACATACTCAATACACAATTACATTACAACTCACACGCACTTTTTGACATCATAACTCCTAATACACACAAAATACACCCACACCACCAAAATATCCCACCCCCACCTTAACCTACGTAAACCTTGAGATCAGTTACGGTCTGAGTTGACAAAGGGACACATCTCCCGAAACGGCCGTCCTCAACACAAAAAAAGTAAGTGCTACTATAGGCAAGTTAAAACATTTTTTTAAAAAAAAGTTGTAAGTGATTACTAGTAGCTCACGCGAAGATGGAATCAACAAATGTACATATTTTAACATAGAAGTTTTTTTTAAACAGAAAGAAGTGAAGTTTTGAAAGAATTTTGCTTCATAGTTTTACACTTTTTTTTATTAACTTGGCAAAAAAAAACATTACTTACAGATATTCACAGCATTGATTAATACACTGAGCTAGTAATATCAGTAAGTATTGGTTCTTTTGCTAAGTTAATACCAAATTATAGAAAAACCTCAAGATGTACAACACAAAAACTGCAAGTTTTAATAATGTTGTTCTTATTATTTATTGATTTAAAAGAATAATGTTGTGTCATTGATGAAGAGAATGTAATGGAGGAGATTTATTAGAACCCAGAGCTTAGTGCTAGATGACGGCATATCACATTGCTTTACCTCAGAATACAGTATGGCGAACACTTCTATACATTCCACTGTTAGAAGGATAAAAAGCTGCTACCTGGTGACATGGACTGAGTAAATTTTAGTCATGTTCCTGATATTTTGATATAAACACTTTTTTTTCATAACTTACTTTTCTTTAGTATTTACCTTTACTGACACCAATTTTCTCTTAGTTAAATTTTCTATGTTTTGTTTAAAATATTATGTGTTTGTATTTCATCGTTCCCTATGTCATATATAAACCACTGGGTTTACAACATATTAAGTTTTTCTTCTATTCCAGATTTTTGAAAGATTACTCCAGCTGCAATTTAAATTTTATCAGGCCAAAAACCAAACCTACATTCTTTTGATTTTAATCAACACTCCAAAAATTTCAGTAATATCTTATTTCAAAGAGAAAACTGAAATCTGGACAAAACCTTTACTTTCAGGAACTATTTATCTTGCTAACAAAGTATTTGCAGACCTGTGTTCATGTGATCTTTTTCCGTGGTCTTAGATGAAGTGAATTTCAAAGTTTTTGTTTATCTTTGTAAAACACTGCATTTCAAGAAAATGGAAATGTTTATTGTTTAATTTATTTTCTGCGTTTTGAGTTTTAGATTCAAAGCCAAATATGTTCACCTCTATAATTACACTCAATTAACCCTTATTTGATCTTGACGTGGTACTTTCTACCTGGTTATTGATAATTTGACTAGACTGTACCAGGTCATTCCAGGATATCCAGCTGTCAACATATTCATTTTAGACAAAGTCTTCTGTTTTTATTACTCTGGAATTAACTGTTTAACTGATTAGGTTGGTTTTATAAACACCTGGCCGAATCTTCCTTGCAGGACTAAGTGTGTTGGAGACTAATTTGGTAGAAAGTGTCTTGTGTGACTGAGTTTTTCTGGTTTCAATAGAATAGTAATTTTCTTATTACACTTGTTTGTATTATCTTGGCAAAGAAACCACTATTTACTGATTTATTCAGCAGACACGTTTCACAAATAAGTGTAATTTCCATAAAAACCTCAAGATGTATAACACAAAAACTGCAAGTTTTAATAAGTTTCTTTTATAGTTATTTTTAATCTTTTGTTGTTATTATTTTCAATTATTAGGTTTTTTTCATATAAATATTAGGTGAATTGGTTTTTTCTTTACCAATAAACGATGGATATCAGGGAAGAAGAAAAATTCAGGTTTGCTATTTCTTGTCAGTGGCAGGGGAATTGGAGAGGAAGATATTATAGAACATATTAATTATAATATGGACTTGAAACAAACTGAAGATGACATATTTCCTGATATAAGGACACTAATAAAATTTAAATGAAGGAATCGTTTGGCTTTCGTGCACGGCAATTCCTGAAGAATCTGAAGAATTTAACAAAAACTGTACAAACTATTACAGACCCAGAGAAAATTGTACAGGAAATACTTGAAAAATTTAGAGGATGTTGTTCAGTCAGGCAATACATGAAGACCAAATCTGCAAAATATGGAATTATAATATTTGCTCTATCAGTTTCAAAAACATTTTATGCAAGCAAAATTAAGGTTTATTTTACACACATAATCCATTTGTGTTGTACTTTCACTAATTCAACCAAATCGAGAAGGAAAGAATGTTTGAAACGAGTCAGCATGTAAGCCATTACGTATTCACATAGTTAAGTACCTTTTAATTATATTAATCACTTAAACAATCGTTTATGACTATCCGAACTTTAAATTTAGTAAATTTGTTAAAACTTACTGAGACAGAACGTTTTTGATTGCTATGTGTCGACCTTCATCAGTGTCTTCTGCTTGGAGATGTTGGGTCAAGCGGTGACGGTTTTAAAGGTAGGTTTCGATAGTATCAAAGAATATGTGTGATTTGTATTGTGTTTGTTCGTTTAATATGTTTGCACTTTGTGTTTTTGTGTATCTGTAAGTTTCATATTGTTCTAGTGTGTTGAGTTGTGGTCCTTTTTTGTTGATGTGTAGGATTTTTAGGTTATGGTAAATGTCTGTGTATTTGTGTCCCGTTTCTTTTATGTGATTGTAAAATGTTGAGTTGGTGTTCTGTTTGTCTTCATTGACTCTTTGTTTAAAGCTGCGGCCTGTTTTTCCAATGTAGAATTGGTTACATTCGTCGCAGTTCAGTTTGTATACACCTGGTGCTTGTAGTTTATCTTTGTTGTTGGTTTGTGTTGTATTTTGTATTGTAACTTGTTATTAGTTTTGTATGCTATTTTGTATCCTATTTTTTGAAATTTGCAGGCTATTTTGATTGTTGTTTTGTTTATGTAAGGTAATGTGATGTATTTGTTTTCCCTGTCTGTAGTGTTAATTTTAGTGTTTTTTTGTATTTTGTACCATAGTTTGTCTATTATTGTGATGTTGTATCCATTTGTGTATGCTAAATATTTAATTGTGTCTAGTTCTTTGTTTATGTTTTCTGTGGTCATTGGGACTTCTTTAAGTCTATGGAGCATGGATCTGAAAGCAGTGTGTTTGTTGGATAGGGTGGTTTGAGGTGTGTGGATAAGAGTGTCTGTCGTTATGGGTTTCCTGTAAATGTTGAAGCTGTGTTTTTGTGTGTGGCTTTTTGTTATGGTTAGGTCGAGGAAGTTTAGGGATCAGTTGGTTTCATTTTCTGAAGTGAAGTGGAGTTTTGGATGTATTTTATTAGTGTAGGTGAGGAGTTTTTCGCATTGACGGGAGTTGCCTCCGTATAGTGTTATGATATCATTGACATATCTGTGCCAGTAAATGATTTTTTGTGCGTGTGTATTGTTTGTGAGTATCTTGGTGCTTTCTATGTGTTGTAGAAAAATTTCACTTAGGACACTACTGATAGGACTTCCTATGGGTAGGCCATCTGGTTGTGAATAGAAGTTTGAGTTGTGGGTGAAATAGTTTTGTTTGGTGATGGTTTGGAGGATGTTTATGATTTCAGTAACATGGGTTTTAGGTATTTTGTTCTGTATTAATTGGGTTTCTAGGATGTTGAGCGTTTCGGGTGTGGGTTTGTTGATGTACATATTTGTTATGTTGAGTGATAGTAGTGTTGAATTGTGTGGTATGTCTATGTCTTTTATTTTATTTATAAGCCTTGTTCTGTTTTTTATGTGTGTTTCTGTGTTTAAGTTTATGGATTGTCTGATTATTTTGTCCATGTATTTTGCTAATTTATGTGCAGGGGCATTCTGGTAGTTGATGATGGCTCAGATAAGGACATTGGGTTTGTGAATTTTGGGAAGAGCTCGGAGGGTTCATAAACTACCTTTAAAACCGTCACCGCTTGATCCAACATCTCCAAGCAGAAGACACTGATGAATATCGGCACATAGCGATCGAAAACGTTCTGTCTCAGTAAGTTTTATCAAATTTACTAAATTCAAAGTTTGGATAGTCATAAAGGATTGTTTAAGTGATTAATAAGATTCACCGAACATAATGGACAACAAAATTCAAGAATTTTAACAGAGGTTAATCAGTGAATTCAAGTTGATTGCATTACCTGTTTCCTTAGTATTTTAAACTGCTAATATATACGATTATTATTTTCTTTGAGTTATATTTACTGAGATCCAGTAGTTTATAATTTTGTTATTCTGAGTTAATATCTATATTATTTTGATATTTTTAATGAATACAAAATGGGTTTAAAATATTTGGTTGGTTCCAGTTATATGTAAAAAGTAGCAGCTAATATGTTTTACGTAAATAAATATGAGTTTTCAAATAGTATGTGTCATTTTACAAGACGGTATTTTCTTCCGTAAGGGTCTAAAAATGTAATTATTTTCCTGCTATTGGTATCACTTTGGCAAAAAGCCATAACTTACTGATATTTTTCAGCAGCCAGTAATCAGGAGGTAGTGGTTTTCTTTTGCCTAATGATACCAATAGTAGTAAATTAAAAAACCTCAAGATGTACAACACAAGAACTGCAAGTTTTAATTACTTTCATGCAACTAATTAAGGTTAATAAACAATAATGGTATTTTATTATAGTGTTTATGAGAAAATTAAATTAACTCAACACTTGAATAAAGTCTTTTTCTATGGGCAAATGGTGCACAAAAAATTATCACAATTAAAATATAATTCACTTGATGTTACATACAAAAAGATAGAATCTTACAAACTTTGTAGTTAAATATTTAAAGATATTGACTTCAATAAGGTTATGTTTCTTATTATTAACATGTAATAATGTCTTGCTAGGTATTAAGTCAAAGAAAAAAAACTTTTTAATAAACAAAATTTTAATAATTATAAGAAGCTTAAATTTTAGGCACAGTTTTACTATGGAACAGCATCTGATATGCGTTTTGTATTTTGTCTAACATGTCAATTGTCATCATGCTTCGGCCTTTCTTTTTAAATGCTAATTTATTTGCCAACTTTATGACTGTACTTGCTGAAAGTGCTGCAACCAACTCGGGTGACATTGGTCCAAACTCTTCATACGGTACTTTATAAATCCAAGATGCAAACACTGCCAAACATCCTGAGAGCAAATCTCCTTGTCCGTTAGTCCTCCGCTGTGAACTTTCCGCTAAATTTGTTATAATTACATTGTCGTGTGCCAGTTTATCTCTTCTGCCTTTCATCACAATCAAAGTTTGTCGTTTAAAATGTTCGGCTAATGTTCTTAAATGTTTCTTTGGTTCTATTTCGTACCTATGAACATTAAATATATATGCTGCAAATACAGTAAATTCGTATTTGTTTGGAGTTAGATACACTTGACCTGGATAATTTTCAATTAGGTGTGTAAAATTGTACAGAATGGAAAATGCTTCAGCATCAATAATAAGTGGTACTGGGGCTAACCAATTATTTGCTTTTAATCTTACAATTTCTACAATGTTTTTTTGTATTCTTTTGCTTGGCAGGCCTAAACCAGGCCCAATTATCACTGCAGATACTGATTTCATCCATGGTTTTATGTAGTCTACTGCGTTATCCAAATCTAGATAAGGATGTACCATTACTTCTGGGCTATAGGCTTTTATTGCAGTAGCTGCATTTTTGGGGCAAAATATGTAGGCCATATCTGCACCGGTGCGTAATGCCGCGACAGCAGCTAAGTATGGTGAACCAGAATTTTCCTTTGAACCACCTATCACTACCACTTTTCCCATGTATCCTTTTTTACGTTTATATGATAGATTAGGAATGAAGTATTTCATTGCGTCGATTATGGTTTTATTTATCATGACTTTGGCAGCTATTGGCTTTGGTGTAAGAGGATAAGGGTCTCCTTCTTCATAATCAGAACTTGTTAAACCATTTGAACTACCACTTTCTGACGAGGTTTCATTCTTTTTTGGCAAGCTGTTGACTGTTTGGGAAATGATAAATATTATAAAAACTTTGTACATATCCACAGGTTCTCTGGAAAAAATATGATACATTTAATTACCTGTAAAATATTAGACATATATTTTTTTAATTTTAAATGTTTTCCCCCATATGGTAAGTCTTATATGAGTATCGATGTAGCAGAAATATTAGGTCTCCAAATACATTGTTTAAACTTATGTGTTTAGCTTATTTCATAATGTATTTCATCAAGAACAATGCTTCATATGAATGTTATATATTCATTAAAAACTAAACAGTTATCAAGATTTTTAAGTAGTTTTTTTAATAAAAAATTATTGATTGTATTTATTAGTATATACAATATAAACTGCAAACAAATACAGAATCTAACAAAAAATTCTAAAAAAAATTTAACATTGTGAAAATGTAAGTAAAATAGACATTTTGTTTAAAGATACATTTCAGATAAATGAAATATAAAACAATTTTTAAAAATGTAGTTGTAATAGCATAAAAATACAATCATTCAAAGACCATGTTTTACATAGTTTCAAACCCTCAGTTAGACATTAATATTAATCAGTCCGTTTAAAACAAAGTCAAGCAAAGAATTGTCTCGTGTCAGTGTTGTATTTGCAAGTATAAGGATTGCATTTGAAAACTCGAATCTCTCTATAATAAGTTCTCCAAGTATGTAACTACAATATTCCAATGTTAAAATTACTAATTTAAAATATTTGTTACAACTTTTAAAAGTTGAAAAAGACAAATATCATGGATTTTCCAAAGTATCCGACATTTAAACTTTAAAATAAAACACTATTCAGTTTTTTTATTCGTATTGTGAACTCTAACTATGATTGTAGGTTTCAGAAACACAGATATAATATTATGTAATATTAATAATACAGATTAATATTATTCCTAAAATAATTTTAATAGGTTTATGCGTATTTAGCAAAGGCATTACTAGTTAAAGTGAACATTTTACTAAAAATGCATGACACCGAAAATTCTAATTTTTATTATTTTTTTATATGTTTCAAAACCTAAATCTTTGATAAAAACCAACTGTAGAAGTGATTTTTGCAAGAAAAATTGAGATAGATAAATCAAATTCGTCACTTTTTTCATCTGTAAAGTGTTTTTGAGGGGGTATTGTAAACCTATAAGGGTTTCTGGTACAAGATGAAGAAGTCTCCTGTTGTAGAATTTAAAATTTTAACTATTTATGATCACATATACCTAATTAAAAAAATATTTGTTGAGGACGGCTGTTTCAGGAGATGTGTCCCATGTACACTATGACCGTAACTGATCTCAAGGTTTGCGTAGGTTAGTGTGGGGTGGGATATTATGGTGGTGTGGGTGTATTTTGTGAGTATTAGGAGTTTTAAGGATACATTTTCCGAAACGCCCATTTTCAACAAATATAAGTAAGTGATACTATAGGCAAGTTTATAAATATTTATAATTGTTTAGTGAAAACTAGTAGCTCACGTGAAGATGGAATCAACAAATACAAAAAATACTTATCTAATGAGAAATCAAAAGCTTAAATGTTTGTATCTAATGAGAAATCAAGAGCTTAAATGTTTGTATCTAATGAGAAATCAAGAGCTTAAATGTTTGTATATTACAAGAAAACTATTAAAATGTTGACACTTTTTGAGAATTCTGACAAAATAAAACGAGTTTATTAAGAATGT
Organism: Prosapia bicincta; assembly: GCA_036971475.1. NCBI lineage: Eukaryota > Metazoa > Arthropoda > Insecta > Hemiptera > Cercopidae > Prosapia > Prosapia bicincta. The sequence goes on from JBAIZL010000002.1 coordinate 328,264,252, forward strand.
TGAAAAATCACAATTATACTGGAGGGAGAAGTGTCTGGAATATTATAAAGTTTCCAAATCTTCTGCATACTTGGGATGTTTAGTTTTACAATACTTTTATTTATTCAACAAATCTAGGTGCCATGAACACTTTCTGCACTGACCATCTAAAAGTATTTTTGGCGGTTTTTAATTCTGATATTCATCAGAAAATAGTTGCATATTTCTGAAGAGAAGTTGTAAATGTTATCATCGGCACCAGGCACAATTATTACAGCAGCTCATATAGATTGTTCAGCATGGATTCTGTCTGTAGTATGCAAGTTTCAAAAAAGTTGAACATCTCAAAAAAAGAAGTATTTCCTTGAACTTACAGAGGTTGACTCCAAACTTTTAGATGTATTAATTTTTGTACAAATTAAATACTAAACTGGTTTTAAAAAGTGAGTTGGAAGATTTGTAACTTTGGTAAAATCTTGTCATTGTCATAAGCGTTGACTACGTTGGCCACCCATTCTAAAGACGAGAATGTCGGAATGTGTTTTATGTTTGCTCCCGTCAGATGTGATTTCATATAAATCTAATTGTAGTTTAGTTGTGTAAATGAGTGCAAGAAGATAAATCTATTTTAAATCAATGTTTTGAACGTTATTTAAAGGTTTGAGTAAACTAGTAATTAACTGCTAAAAGAGTTGTCATTTTTGTAATGTTTATGTTAAAATGATAAGCGGTGTAACAACGTACATCCCCTTCACATCACTTTACAAACTTTTTTCTTATTGTAAAATATTAGTTACTAGGTAAAATAAGTACTGTAAAGTAATGTTTAATAAATATTGTTTATGAGTATTGATAAATAGCCAATAACTTACACAAACTGCATTCATGGTTCAAAGTGCTATTCTAACAAAAACAAAAAAATATAGTTTTAGTCATTGAATTCCATGATAGGCTAAATTTTAAAATTTTTACTGAGACAATTCTTTGAGTACAGTAAGAGATCTTCGTCATGTCTCACTGATCTACATCAGTTCTACCAAGTTTAGGTTATTTTAATTGGTACTTTATTGGTATCACTTGACAAAAAAAACCACTACTAACAATACTTTTCAGCAGACATGTTTCCCACTAGATAAGTGCATTGTTGTGTATGTGTGCAGTGTGTTTTGTATGTGTATGGCTAAGTTTGTCTATTCGACCTATGTAAAAGCTGGGGTAGTCGTTGCATGTGATCTTGTATACTCCTTTTCTGTTGTGTTTGTTCTGGAGAGTTTTTGAACTACACACTACACCACCAACATAGACACCAATCTAAAAATCCTACACTACAAAAAAAAGCAACAAACTTAACACAACAGAAAACTACGAGGTATACAATCACCCTAAATAGTATCCACAACACATTCTAAACAACAAAACACACTCTCAATTAAATACTATATTTGAACACATAATTAACAACTACTCTATGAACAACACACCACAGAACACCAATACCACAGACTCACACCTGGTGTGTTTTAGTTGTGTTAGATCTTTTAAAGGCTACTATGTATTTGAGTTTGCGGAATGAGGAAGCTATTTTTTGTGATGTGTTGTCGTGTCAATGTTATGTATTTTTGCATTTGTGTGTTGTTGTTTTTGTGTTTTTTTGGGGTATTATGTTGTCTATCAGATTGTGTTTGCATATATTTATTCATCTCTGTATGGCCAAGAACCATTAATGGTGAGATTCAAACTCTAAACTCTTAGGCATTGTAACTTTCTCCTTTGCTAGGTCACATATTGTACAGTGTCCTCATAAAGAACTTTATAAAAATGCTTCTTTTTATTATTCTTTCTATCATATGTTCTATTACACTTTTAGAATATAAACTTCTTAAAAACAGCATTTGTACTTTTGAAGAATGAAAACAGCTGTTCCAGAAAGCACACTTTTATCCACTCATCTCATAACTGAAATAAAATCTGATTAAATTGATATCCATGGAGAGGTTTAGGAAATAATGTTGGCGTTAACCATGGCCTAATAAATGAATCAGAGCTGATTTTTTCACAGTTACAAACTAACTGAGATTTATGTTGTAGCACTAATTCTGGGTATATATTTCAATACTAATAAAAAAATCATTAAAAAAATAACTTCTTAAACAATCGCATATATTAATACTGCATCTGCTTATGAATGGAAAGGATAAAATGAGTCACACAGGGAGAGAAGTTTTTCTAGTTAGGGATTCCTACCTAATCTTGCCTTTACTGGTTTCTGAGGGTTAGGTTGAGGTTGTATTGTACTATATTAAAAAATATTGTCAAGTTTCTCTAAACAAAACAATCGTTTTAAAAATATAAGTTTAATCTTTTTTTCTTGATAAAGAACTATTAGAGAAAAGCATATCATATGCTAAATGCAGTTTGTGTAACATATCAGAAGCAATCATTCCACGTCCTTTCTCTTTAAATGCTAATTTATTTGCCAATCGAATGACAGAACTTGCTGAAAAGGCTGTAAGTATTTCTGGTGTGTAAACTCCACAGTCATTGTATTCAGATTTATCAAGCCATGCTGCGAATATTGTTAAACATCCTGCCAGCAAATCTCCTTGGCCACTGCTTCTTCTTGCTGAGCCTTGCATTAAGCTTGTCACTATAATATCATCCTGTGCTATTTTGTCCTCTTTGCCTTTTAGTAATATTAACACTTTAGGACCAAATTTAGTTGCCAGTTGTCTAATATGTGTGTCAGGTGTTATACTTCTATTATCAATCCCTAATACGACAGATGCTAATGAAACAAATTCTACTATGTTTGGTGTTAGATAAACTTGTCCTGGATAACCTTTCAGTAGATCTGGGCGATCGTAGAGGATATAAAATCCATCTGCATCGATTATAAGAGGTAAAGATTCGTCCCAAAGCTCTTTAGCAAAATTTATGACTTTGATAACATTTTCTTTTACTTTTTTATCATGTCTTCCTAATCCAGGCCCTATTAAAAGAGCATTTAATCTAATTAACCATGGTTTCATGCGTTCTATTGGATCATCCATATCTAAGCATGGAAGTACCATCAGTTCTGGGCTGTAGGCTTTGATTGCTATGGCGGCACTTTGGGCACAGAATATATAGGCCATATCAGCACCGGTACGTAATGCAGCCATTGCGCCAAAATATGGTGCACCTGTGTATTCTAATGATCCGCCAAAAACACCAATCCTCCCAAGTTGTCCCTTGTGAAATTCTAATGATATCTGTGGAATGAATTGTTTACATGCTTTTATTATTGTTTGATTAACGTCAATCATGAAATCTTTTACAGTTTCTTCGCTTTTTGTTAGGTCCCGCACTTTCCATGTGTACACTGTTTGAATAAGGCAAAATATTGTAAAACCACTGAGGATGCTGAGCATTGTT